>VDFB02000002.1:132756471-132779155 GCA_007258455.2 Sequoia sempervirens | reverse complement strand
CTACCCTAATGTGCAACATAATATTATTCAAGAATTCCATAATTACAAGATAATGATTTGTTTTATAAAAGAAAAGATGCATAAACCTAATCTTATCTTGAGCAACAAGATAGCTCAACAAGATAAGGATAAAACCAATTAACCTAGGAATTAAATAATTACCTAAGTAAATCCTATAAACGCGTAATTAAATATTAATTACATCAACACTCTCATAACGCAACTTAGGGAGAAGCAAATTATTATGCAAATATGAGTCCCCGACACAACAAGGTCTCTAATAGGTACTCATGTACAAATGCAATGATGAGGTAGAGAAGGAAAACTCCGGGACAAACATTATTAACATCATGGATTGAATGTTTGCAGGTAGTTCTCAAACAACTTTATTCTGGAGAGCGATGACCATGATAGTTGTTTGATCATCTCATTGTTGGTTTCTTTGAGGTGGAGTAGGATTTCTTAGACATTGTGGGCTTGTGATATATTTATTATATGTCATAGATTTGATGTCATAGGGTGATTATGGCCGCCCTTGTAGAGAGATGGCACTCCAAGTCATCATCATTTCATTTTCTGACTAGCAAGGTGATTATCACATTAGAGGATTTCTAGAGGATTCTCTATATTCCTATTCACAGAGAGAATGTTACCTATGATGGTACACAGGTTACCTATGCTAGGCAGTGAGTTCATGGTGTTAGAGGTCTTAAGGTAGTGGACTTGGAGATATACTTGTCTACATTTGTTGATAGCACAAATCCTATTTCTATGGTCTTATGTGGTTTAATCTCAAGGCTCGTATTTCCTGATCATAGAGGTAGATAGTTTTCTATCAATTAGAATATCTATATTGAGGAGATGATGGAGCATGGTATGAGGTATGTGTGGGGACCATGTCTCTTGGAACACTTATATAGAGATATGCATGAGGTTCCTTATCATGGAGGTAGTTCCATCTCTACTAGTATGATATTACTCCACCTATGGGCCTAAGAGCATATCCCAATAACTAGACTAGACAATGTTATGGATCAGGATTTGAAGGATCCATATTCATACAAATACTTAGATTTTATGCATTATACCTAGTGTGGCCGACTATCTTATTAGTGTCACATTTTTTATGGCATATGCTTGAATTTATTTGGAGACCATGTTTAGGCTATGAGGCCTTGCATGATGATGTGGAGTAGCTCCTATATTGCCAATAGACATGATTGTTGATTGGTTGTTCTATTTCTCTTCTTGAGTGTTACTTACCTAATCGAGTTCTTTGTCAGTTTGGAGAGCAACATACACAGTTCAGGGATGCGTATCATGTGTGTTTCAGGAGGACATCCCAAGAGCTTAGGGTGTGGGGGCCATAAACCTCATCTATAGATGTTGTTGATTTTTGATGACTTTCCCCATTTGTATGGGGCTAGGAAGTACGTTTGGTAGACCTTGGAACTACACACAAGCATGTTTAATGGTAGCTCATCATGTTTTGATTCATTTTACACATCTTGTTGGCATTGGGCCAGTCACAGTGAGATATGTTGTGACCAAACATAGGGGCAAGTAATAGTGGCTTAGGATCATTGTAGAGTAGTTGGATATGGTAGGACATGATGGGGAGTAGGAATAGCATGATGGAAAGAAGCCTAATCACTAGAGTAGGATCAACAACCACATGGTCCTCCGCCACCTAGGGATGCAACAATAGTAGCACATATAGACCATTTTATTGTGAACATGAATGGATGCTCAGGTTCTTGATAGGGATGAAGAGGTTGTTATGAGGCAAGTGACTAAGGCTCAAGTGGTAGCCTTGACTATAAAGAGAGATTGGTTTTGATAAGAGTAGGGTGTGTTGACATAGGAGCTAGCTAGAGAGATTCAGCTTAGAATTACAATGAATATATCACTAGCCTCCTCCATTCCTCTTGCTTAGTACCAGGTTGAGTGAGATTATTTATTATAGAGATGTACATATTATTAGATGCTCTATTGGGCCTTCATTCCTAGATCATAGAGATGACCTCATTTTGGAGAGAGGAATACTCAGACAAGTGTGGAGTTAAGTGGCCAGTCAGTGAGGAAGCCACATCAGTCTCCAATGATCCCACATCCATCTCCCCATCAGAGTTAGGAGTAGTTGAGATCCCCACCTTGAGATAGCTAGTAGGGTTGAGGTTTCTTGATATTTTATGATGTTTATGATATTAGAGATGTTATGTAGACATGATTTTTGTATATACATTCCTTAACCTAGTTGAGGCCTCGTATATATGTAGTTTTTTGTATATTGGATATCACACCTATTACTTGATAATGCATATGAAATTCTTATTTTTTATGATATATGAGATAACCCATGTTTTGATTTGTCTTTATTATGTTTTTATAAGATTATTATGGATAATGATATATACATGTTCATGTTTTCTACTTTTAGTGATGAAAAGTTTCATTGTTTACATTTTCACATTCGATTTTGGAATAATTAATGATAAATTGGACTTGATATCACCATGATCTAGTGTTGTGAGGTGTTTTTCACTTCCACATTAGGTCTTGGGACCTTTTTAAGTTGAATTAACTTAACTCTACCTTAATTTAATGTTGTAACATGCATTTATTTACATCTTCACATTATTTCAATTTAGGACACACTTGTAAACTAAGGTGGAGCTAATATAGTTTTTTAATGTTTTTTACACATTCACATGGGAATTAGGGCCCTTCCAAGCTAAATAGACCCAATTTTTCCTTAATTTAGTGTTGTTAATTGTGTTTATTTACACTTTCACATTGGATTTTGGACCCTCTTGCATTTATTACCTTTTATATCATCATTAATAGGCCCCTATGACCACACATATTATACATCCCAAGGCATATTTTAATCAAAACCCTGACAATATCAACATATAAACTTAATTTACACATTCCCCGATATTTTAGCAAGCAAAATAGGCCCTGTGAGATCCATTCACCACTTTGGGTGAATGAGTCTCATCCAGGTGGGATTCATTTGCATACCTTAGATAATGAGTCCTATTTGGCCTATTTTCAAGGATTGAGTGGGGTAAGTGCACCAAGATGACCCCAAAAGGTTTATGGCCACTTTCTTTCCTCAAATCAGGAAATGTTGACCTTGGACATGAAATTGAGGATAGTTACACTCAAAATTTTGAGATGGAATAAAAACAAGGATCAAAGTGCTCTAAGTCTACTTTCTAAACTACTAATTTATTTTGAAAATGGTTGAGATTAAGGGGTTCAAAATAGGGACATACACAAATTGGTGCTATTTTTGTTAGAAAAACATAACATAGCAACTCTTGTATGACCTGAGCACGGTGAACTTTTTTGTAGTAATTTTAAATTCGCTATAGTCAAAAGTTAGTTAACAGTATCTAGTTGATGCACGATTTTTCTGATAATTTTTTAATGAATATTTGATTTTTTACTAATTTTCTAAGTGGGCACTTCCTCAAAAGCAAAAATTTTGGCCATGCTCCCCACAAATTTTGGAAAATAATTGATTTTATTTTTATCTTATTTTTAAATTTTAGAATGAAGTCTATTTTCAAAAGTGTAATTTATTTGAAATTTTGATGAATGGTTAATTTTATAACAAAAAACACCAAACACTTTTTGAAAAAATAGATATACAATCAAAAGAAATTATGGATGAAAGGTTTAACATTGTTAGAAAGTGAAAAAAATTACATCGTTGGAAAGCTAATAAAGAACCTAACATTACCCATGTCTTCAATTTTCTTGATATTGAACCAGATGCAATCTTGATGGTGAGTAATGCACTGATTATGTGAAAAGTTGTAGGATTTGCAAAAAACACGTCTTTGGTCATTGGGAATGCCCTTCAAGCCTTTGGGTTGGTATTCCAAGGAAAATAACTTTCACTTTTTCTTTTGTTTTTAATGCAAAAAATAACATGAGCAAGATTTTTAAAACTAAAAGTAAGGCACAAAATTGCTACCCAACTTCATGCACCCGGGCCTAGTGGGAAAAAACTAGGTTTTGTTCAAATTTCTTCTATTTTGGCCTTTGGGATCAATTAAATAGTCATTTGATCAAGATTCTTACATAAAAGCTTCCAAATCATCATTATTATTTCATTATGCATTCATGCACACTGCCACTCATGAGTTAAGCATTCCAAGAATTTGCAAGATCATCAAGATAACATTCAAGATCATTTCTAAGGCATTCAAGGGAAAAATTCTTCATCAATTGTTGCAAAAATTCAAGATCCATCACCATGTCAATCATATTAAGCATCAAGCATGTTATTGAGCTAGTGTTGTGATGTAGCATTGGAGATCTAAGACCAAGCATTGTTCTACTCATATTGTCAAGATCAAGATCTACATCCTTCATGACCATTTGATGTTTAGTTGTAGATTTACAAGACATCACTTACAAGAAATCATTCAAGGTATCATTGTTCATGTTTCCACTAACAATCAACAAGTTTTCTCCACTTTACATGTGTGATTACAGATCTAGGTTTTTTGGAGCTTGAAAGATCATTAAAGATTAGGTTACAAGCTTATTGGAGTTGTCTCCCTATTTGAAAGGTCATAATCTTCACTAAAAGGTCATCTACAACCTTGAAATTAGAGTTTTGGATCTTAAAAACCTAGAGAAGCAAATTGAGCAAACTAAGAAGAGTAGATTGAGACCTTGAAGTTCTAGAAAATCCAAAATGAGCTAATTCACCACAAGTGGTGAATGAGTCCCACCGTAGGTGTTTCTTAGAATTTTTATAGATTTGAACAACCTTCTTTTTGAAACCTCCTTCTATGCAAAAATCCAGAACTGGGACTGATTCACCCAAAATGATGAATGAGTCCCACTAGGTCAAAAAGTCTAATTTTTCAACATTTTAAGACTCCTTCCATCCATCTCCAAATTTCTAGGTGGACACATTCTATTCTGTAGCTTTCTATTTTGTTCTTTTTGCATTTTTAAGTCATTTAGTTTAAGTTTGCATCATATTAGGGTTTTTCCTTTCATCTTGAATTTCATTATTTTATCCAAGTCTAAACTTGGTGGTGAACCCCTTATTAGGCCATATTCAGTCCTTTGAACAACCCTCTTGCAAGATATCTTTCTCTTTTGCATTAGGATCTCAAGGGTTTGTTCTTGAGTGAAATTTAGTGAAAATTTCCCCTTTTAGGTACCTAAACCCTAATGGTGCAAGAGCAACAATTCTCCACATAATTTCATTTCGGTGAACCTACATTTAGAGCATTATAATTTTTATTTTGATTGCATTATCATCCTATATTTGTATTTCTTTAACATTGCATTAGGGTTTGCATTAGTTAATTGGCATCGTAGGGTTTCTAATTTTGCATTAGTGAAAGCTCATATAGCTTACATTTTTGCAACTCATTTTGCTAAAAATCAAACAAAATCTACATTTGCACTTAGTATAAATATCATAAACTTAAAAATCATAAAAATAAATTAAAATTTTTGAATTTTTTTTTGAAAAAATCCCTACTAGGACTCATTCGCCACCTTGGGCGAATTAGTCCCTGTGAAGATTTTGAACTACATTTTATAGAGTTAAATTCCCTCTTTTTTAGCTTATGTTTGCTATTAAAACCTTTCTATTTCAGTTTGCATACTTTTTGTTACATTCAAATCATTAAAAGTAGCATAATTTACATCCACTGCAATTGTGGATAGAATTATTTTCTTGCACTTTTCAATTTCAACATTAGTTCATAGCTCAATTAGATTAGATTACATTGAACATTCATTACAAAATGAAAACAAAAAATCTAAAAACATCAAAAGAAACAAACAAAAAATGGTCAACCTTAGATAAATCATATCATTCAAACCCTTTAGTAGTGATGACTTTGACATGTTAGATGAAGTCCTTGATGACTTCATATCTCCTAGATCATCCACTACAAGCTTGATACAAGAGGATGAAAGCATTGACAATTATGACAATCATAATTGTTCTTCTCATGATACCTCTCCTATTAGCGGTGAAGGTATCTTGGTGATAGAAGATATAATCATTGAGAATCATGAGTCTTTTTTATCTTCCCCATTGGCAATATATTATGACACATGAAGCTGAGATCATGGCCACTACTTTACCTAGTCTCCATTCATCTCCCAACACCTCCCCTACTTGTGAGAATTCTTTAGTGAATAAGGATAGAATCTTTAATGATCATGACAAACACATTTGTGTGGAGGATATGATGATATTAAGAAATCCAATAATTGAGAGCTATGAAAACCCTACCTCTCCTACTTGAGAATACATTATAGGACATGGGGATATAATTGTAGATAATAATTACAATCAAACCTTTCCTTCTCCTAATATCTCTTCTATACATGAAGAATATATTTTAGTGTTAGAAGATATCCTTATTGAGACTCATGAGAATCCTATCCCTCCCTTTCCTAATGGCCCTACCATTTGGGAAGACCTATTTAAACAAAAAGTTTCAATCATTGGTAAACATGAAACTCATAGTTATTCTTCTCTTGATGCCTCTCCTATGTGTGATGAAGCTGCTTTACAAAATCTAACCATGAAATGTGATGAACCAATTGTTTGTCACTTTCCTAAAAGCTCTCCTACTAAAGTAGATATTATGGCACAAGAGAATGAGACCTTAGAGAAAAAGGATGAAATTATGCACAACAATCAATTTTCCCCCTCTCCTAATATCTATCATATTGGTGAGGAAGATATTATGGTGATACAAGATCCAATAGATGAGAATCATGAGGAAAAAATATTGAACAAGAAAATGCCATCATTGATATGCAAAAAGATCTAACCATTGATAACCTCCTTAATTATGATGGATTTAATTTAAAAGAAACCACCTTACAATGTCATGAACATCTAGTTTTTCACTCTCCTAAAACCTCCCCTACTAGGGAAGGTACCACGCTGCAAGCAAACAACATTGACAAACTTCTTTCAAACAATAGTAATATGGCTTCCTTAGATGAAGATGATGAAGTGAAATTAGAATCCTCTTCAATGAGAGATCATGAAACTATGGATAAGTATTTTTACATTATGCACATTAGATATCCCTTAACACCAACCACACATGTCAAACCTGTACAAGAGACAAAAAAAAAAAACAAATTGAAGAAGCCACAAAGTTATTGGCAGATGCTTTGGAAACCTTTGATTTCATACCGATATTCATGGGAGAATACAAGATCATAATAAAAGAGCCTAAAAAGGGAAAAGATAAACTAGTAATTGCAATAAAAAATTCATAAACATTCACTTCAACCACCTTAGAAGAAAAGATAACATACAAGACAAACTTTGATGAAGTTGAATAACCATCGAATCTGAAGGAAGTGAAAAAGCTGTATAGAGGAGGTTTTGAATTTATGAAGGAACTTGGGAAAGGATTTGATGCTATGGAGCCTAAAATGCAAGAAATAACTAATGTTCTTGGTCATTGTCTCTCAAAATAAAATCCTTCATTCAATGTCAACACTATTACAAAAGATTCTTCCAAGATAAATTTAACTTTGATGCATCCAAAACTAATAGATATTTCATTAAATATGTATCAAGTTAACACCTTTTGTATTCATCATAATAAATAACCTTAGTTGCTGCTCCTTTCCATGCAATAATTGTAGGATCATAACATACTCACTATTTCATGTTATTCCCTTTTTGCAAGGAGCAACACATCATCATCCATTCCAGGCTCACCCTTGTCCTGCACTAAGTGGGGCAAGGGGTTCAATATCCTTGTCCTCATATATCACTTGTCATTGCCTCTTTGGCTAGTCGACCAACTTTCATGTATATATACGCTAAAGCTTGGGATGCGGGATGACATGCTCCTAAGTTGGCTCACATGTGACATACTTATTCTCATGATGTAGCTCAATTCAGAAACATATGACTTGGCATAGGGTTTTCTGAGGAAAGCTCTCATGCCTTAGGATAAAACATTGGCTACTTTAAAGAAATTTCTCACAATGATGGTGTAGCAACCGCTTTAAAGTGGGGGCATACATTGATGACATATTTTGGAAAATTTTCATGGTGTGATTTTTCTCTTTTCTTGTGATGTGTCCACTTCTTGGTGGTGTCATTGGTTTTGATGTTGTCCAAGAGTGTACAATCTGCTATCATGGCATGATGTGAAAAAGGCATCCCATGGGTGACGATCTAACACTTTTGACTTTTCCCCCTTTGATACATTAGCACAATGCTCAGAGGGAGTGATTTACCATGATGAATGTAAGGAAAATCCCTTAACAAAAATTTTACACACAAAAGAATTTTACAAAAAGCATTTATTTAGAAATTTCAATGTAAAAGTTATCAAGAGGATAACTTGATATGGTTAGCATGATCAGCCAACACAACTAGCATGAATTTCTTTCAATTAAAATCCATCACTCCTTTGGGAATAACCTACCTGATGTATTACCCATGTTTCATGGCCCTGCTAGTGAGCACGACATCTTTGTCACAACTTGATCCACCTCATTTTTATTCTTACTTATTTTTCTTTCTTTTAGTTATTGACATTGCATGTTCATGTATCTTGTTTTGTTACATATTATACACCTTATGTGTGTCCTTTTGTGCTTAAGTCAGTTTGACTTAGGATCTTGGATCTTGGGGGGATGATCACTCCCTTGATCTTTGTTATCCTAGACCATCTATATCGGAAAATATTTAACCTCTTCTTCATTGCCCACTTTAGTGAGTTTGAAGTAAGTTCATCCCTCTCTCACCAAAGTGGGGGCTAAATGTAGTGTCAAAAAAATGTCATTGCTTACATTTCCACACCCTGATTTGGGAATAATTAATGATAAATTGGACTTTCTGGATAACACCACATTATAGTAAAGTTGCAGGTGTTTTACACATCCACATTAGGTCTTGGGCCATTTTTAAGCTAAATTAACTTAACTCTACCTTAATTTAATGTTGTAAAATGTATTTATTTACATCTTCACATTAGATTTAGGATGCTTTTAATCTAAGGAAAACCTAATATAGTGTTGTAATTTGTTTTACACATTCACATGTGATTTAGTGCCCTTCTAAGCTAAATAAACCCAACTTTTCCTTAATTTAGTGTTGTAAAGTGTGTTTATTTACACTTTCACATTGGATCTTGGGACCACTTGTATTTATGAGCTTGATATCATCATTACAGTCTCCCTATGATGGCATATTATGCATCTCTAAAGCATACTTTGATAAAACCCAACAATATCAACATATAAACTTAACTAACAAATTCCCTAATATTTTAACAAGCAGAATAGCCCTAGTGGGACCCATTTTCCACTTTGGTTGAATGAGTCCCATCTAGATGGGATTCATTCACCCAACTTGGTGAATGAGTCGCATTTGGCCTATTTTCAAGGTTTGAGTGAGAAAAACTAGGTTTTAAGTTCAAATTTATTTTATGTTAGCCTTTGGGATCAAATAAATGGTCCTTTGAGTGTATTTCCTATATAATCAAGCTTCAAAATAATTATTTCATTATTCATTCATGTTATCAAGTCAAGCACTCAATATTTAAGCATTACAAGGCTTTACAAGATAATCTAGAGAGCATTCAAGATCATTTCTTAAGCATTCAAGGGTAGAATTGTTCATCAATTGTTGCAGCAATTCAAGATCCATCACCATTTCAAGCATATCAAGTATCAAGAATGTTATTTAACTAGTGTTGTGATGTAGAATTGGAGATCCAAGACCAAGCATTGTTCTACTCCTATTGTCAAGATAAAGAGATCTACATCCTTCATGGCCATTTCATGTTCAGTTTTAGATTTACAAGACATCAGTTATAAGACATCATTCAAGGTATCATTGTTCATTTTTCATGTCCTCGTTTCATTATTTCATCATTTGATTTAATTACCTAAAATGGGTTTGACTAAGGCAAACCCCTATTCCACTAACAATTAAAAAAAATTCTCCTCTTTATATGTGTGATTGCAAATCTAGGTTTCTTGGATTTTGAAAGATCATTGAAGATTAGGTTACAAGCTTATTGGAGTTGTCTCCCCATTTGCAATGTCATAATCTTCACTAAAAGGTCATTTACAACCTCAAGATCAGAGTTTCGGATCCAGAAACCTGGAGAAGCAGATTGAGAAAATTGATAAGATCATATTCAAACATTGAAGTTCTAGAAAATCCAAATTGGACTCATTCACCACAAGTGGCAAATGAGTCCCATTATAAGTGGTTTTTAGAAAATTTTATATATTTAAATACCCTTTTATTTGAAACTTGCTCCTGTGCAAAAATTTGAAACTAGGACTTATTCACCTAGAATGGTGAAGATTCCCACTAGATCAAAAAGTCAGAATTTCCAATATTTTAGGACTCCTTCCAACCATCTCTAGATTCCCAAGTACACACATTTTTTTCTTCTTGCATTCTTGAGTTATTTTGTTCAAGTTTGCATCATATTAGGGTTTTGCATTTCATCTTGAATTTCATTGTCTTTTCCAAGTCTAAACTTGGTGGTGAACCCCTTATTAGGCCATATTCAGTCCCTAGAACAACCTACTTGCAAGATCTATTTCTCTTTTGCAATAGGATCTTAACCTAGGTTTGTTCTTGAGTGAAAGTTAGTGAAAATTGCCCCTTTTAGGTACCTAAACTCTAAAGGTGGGAGAGAAATTTTTTTCCACCTTTTAGTACTTTCTGATGTATTTATATAATATGGATGTATGCATGATTTATTTATATATGCGATAGATGATGATATATGATTGATGACAATTGATTATGTATGTGATGGTTGATGATATATTATGGATGATGATATCTTACAAATGTGATGGATGAATTTACATGATGTGTGACATTTTATCATTTTTTTATGGTCATGATATGTAGTAATGAATTTTTGGATGGAGGATGTATGTAGTATGAATGATATTGTTATGTAGGATGAAGTTGTTAGTTAGAAGAAGTGTTCGATGATTTAGAGATGGGTAGAAATTTTATGTTGTTAGTTACCGATGAGTTTTTATTTTACTTTCATAGAGGCTTCATATCTTTTATCAATCCTTTTTGATGTAACAAAAAAATACAATGCACTAGGGTATTAATAACCAAGATGGCTTTGTATCCTTTTCATGGAATTTGACTTGGTACACAAAGAATATTCTTTCTCATACCAGACATATAGAAACCCTATTATAGTGTATGGTTGATTTGTCTCAAAACCTTTCAGACTAGTTACACAGAGTGGTATGAAGTACCTAACATGCAACTACTACATGAATTTCCTCAAAACAAATTCCATATAAAAAACAAAGAAAGTATTCATCGTGTTAGTATCACAAAAACATCTAACAAACAAAATAAATAGAAATAAATAGATAATGCACCCATTCCTTCCTCTCTAAATATTTATGGACATCCTATGAGATATTGTTAATAATCATGATTGAACACATTACTATACATTAGATCTCATTTAAGGGAATTCTATGTCATGGACCATAATGAAATTAGTTGGGGCAATAGTTTAGGACTTCATGCAGAAAGAGTATTCCATACTTTAAGGCCTCAGAAAGCGCCAAATCTAGTAATTCCCAAATATTTTCCAAACATGGAAAATATTTTTATCAACCAAGCTAAAATGTGAGAGGATCATTCCTATTAGGGAAATAACCTAAAAGGAATATGAGAAGCTGCACTGAAACTATAGGAAATCTAATGGGGCATTTATCACAGAGGTGGAATAGTTTGATAAATGAGTTGAAACAAGTTGAACCCCACTCTTTGAAAAATTATGTTGCAACATGCAAATGAGTTGAAAGATACATACAGATTGGAAGGATGAGGTAGAAGTATTGGCTTCCATTAACATTTTAGCCACCTACTCTATTGTGGTATGTGCCGTGTTATGGTTTTATCCCAGATGACATAGCTTGTAGAAAGGAAAAGATGGAACAGATTGGAGAACAAGAAAGGATTCTACTAGGACCCCAATTTAGACACTACAGAGACCGATGTGGGATAGTTGGAAGATGGTGACTTCAGAGCATTGACTAGGCAAAATAATAGTGCTCCCTCTGCTGGAGGACCAACAAAACATTAGGTTGGGGAGGATGATGAATCCAATTAATGGCTCAATTTTGATAGGGTTTATCATATATTTGATGTTGTTACTATAGACTTTGGCACCTATTTGTTGACATTCTCCATGTTATTTCCCTAGATTTATGAACCTTGGGCATAAACTTATCCTTGTGACTTTTGATGACATTAACATGCTATGTGAATTATCTATGTTAATTTTACATGTAGTTGAATGGATGTTACTTATATGGGGTGAACCCGGCCAATGGGTTACAATTATTTAAGCAAAGAGAAATTCAGGAAATGCACACAAAAAAATAATTAGGTTGTTCGAATAAAGGGGAAATCCAAAGAAAGAAAGGCTTCGTACGAACCAGTCCTTTGCTTGAACAACCTAATTTTTTCCTCCAATTTTAGAGAATGCCCTTATTTTTCCCTCTAAAAGTTTAGAGAGGAGATTCATTTTGGTCTTTTTCTCGGGAAGGTCATTTTCACAGGATTTCTTTTTGGCAGGCAAGGTTGCTTTCACAAGATTTCCAACAAACAGTGCAAGTCATTTCTAGCACTTTCATTATCAGGGCATTTATGCAATGGACATGCATGGAGGTAAGACTGGTTGTGAGATTGTGAAATAGAACAAAATTTTGGCGCTTTTACACAATATATGTGTGGTGATTCATGTGTGTAATAGACAATTTGTAGTACTTTCATTTCTGGCTACAGTTTATCAATGAGTTTTCACATTTAGAAATTAGTCTTTGCTGAAAGTTACTCGTACAGTTTGTATTTTATTTTTGTAGAGTTGTAGACCAAAAAATAATTTATATTGGGCAAATGTTACTTAGTTGGAAGTGTAGGTAGATAAGTAGACCTATTTGTAGCCCTGCCAACAATTTAGATTAGCATCCTCTACCTCAGGTCTTAATCTGATTTACACTTAATCTGGGAAAAATAGAAAACCCTCCTTGGAGTAAGTTGTTCCTCAGCAGTTGATGCCTATTCCTCATTGTTGATGGTTATTCCTTAGGTGCTATTGTAATTTGTTCATTTATGTGCTTGTTACACATAATTTCTTGTTGATGATAGATTGGAGAAAACCCCGCTTGCTGGTGTTTCTCTTACTAGGGCTCGTGATTACAACTATGTCTATCCATTCATGTGTTGAAATGTTTGTCTTTCATCTTAATTAATTGTCACTATTCCAAGCTCTATTTCCCTATGACTCTCAATGCACATAGAACTCATTATAAGTAGCTCTAAGCTATGTATTTGACTCAAATGTCTCCATGTGGTGTCTAGTAGTCTAATTTGGCCTATATGATGCTCACATTATACCCTCAAGATATAGGAATGAGACCATCTCTACTATGACTCAACTGATGAGGTGAAGAAACTCTCATGTCCATGGTGCAAAACCAAGAAAAAAGAGAAATCAATATCACATCAAAAAAACAAATAAAAAATGAACTTTATCTATATCTATTCTATTCCAAATAAATGATATAAAACATAAACATAAAATCACGTAGGTCTTTAGCCTACCAATTTTTTCTCATAGTCCATTTGCAATGCTAGGACTAGTGGGTGCTATAAGTATGGGTCCTATAGGAGTAAATGTATTGCTAGACTCGCCTCACTCCATTTATCTAGGAGGTACAACTATTGGAGAGTATACTCTCTGTTATACCCTTGGCCTATCCTCCTCCATTTTATACTCCACATCCAAACCTTAAGCATCAAGATCCCCTTTAGGGGCATCCTTGAAAGGAATGATTGTTGGATAAAAACTCCACTAGTCGGTGTACCCCTATAAAACATTGACATCATCCATATCCAAAAATAGATGATCATTCTCTCCTTTACTACTTGAGTGACTCAAAATAACCTTAGTGATTGTTGGATGAGAGAGGTGTCTAGATCTAATGGTAATGTGATGTGAATGCACATAAGTGGTATTATCGATGACACTTTCTATACTAGTCCAAACTACCTCATCAATCACATGTACTTAAATTACATGATGATATAGTCATAGTGACCAATAAGTAGGTGATCTTGTTGGATACAAGCCATCTATCTACCAAAATCATCCAATGCTCTCATTCCTCTATATGGCTACTATATAATCTCTATGTTGTACAAGTGATCAAAAGATTATCTCCAAAATAGTAAATCTTAGAAACTCTAATATCAAATTAGTGGGTATTATTGTGGTCATGGTGCATCTGAATAAATTTTCCTTGGGTAATTGATATATCTTATACACATGATGTTCTTGAATTATCATACCTAAAGTAATGTGGAGTTCATGAGTATTTTCCCCTCATGATGTGCAAATCTGCCAAGGTCTTAGTAAAGGTGAGCAAGCATCCTCTGCTCCAATACAAAAATAGTATTTCACTCCTCCATGGCCTTGATTATGTGCATGAGGCCCACATGCAAATGCATGCCTTGACCATCAATAGTCATTATCATGGATACTATAGTGATCAATATCCTCCTAGTTAGGGGAATAGGTATTGACCCTTTCTCAAGTCACCACATAAGAAATGATCAATATTGTAACTCATGATGAATCATGCAAGTGTATATCACTATCCCTCCTATATAGTGACTAATTGTCTCTCATCCTCAATAGTAATGCAATAACCATGGACTAGGAATCTAAGAATGTGTTATACATCCACATGAATAATAGTCATCTCCCCTATTAGGAGATGAAAGGTGGATGTATCCAAATTCCATTGATCCATCAATCCCAAGAGCATCATGTGGTGCAATCACATCTCTAAGAGTATGAATACCAAATAAAGGACTAATCATCTATAAAAAACCTACTCCTTCCTTGATAGAGTCTCCAATCAACTCATGAGTAGTGTAAAAAAAAATCCTCTACCATTCTCTCGCATAGTTGGAAGTGGCTAAAAGTAATCAAAATAATTATATATCATTCTATTGCTAACACCCTAGCATTCTAAAATGTCCAAAAACTTAGAATAAAGTATGTTTTCCTAAAGGCTAGTATGCCCTTGAACACTAGCACCCTTTGTGGATGATCATGCATCCCTTAGAAGTTAGCAAACAAGGAGGATGTCTACATGAATATCAGAATCATGTTCAACATCTGAATGCTAGTGTGCTCATTAGATTCCAATATGCATCATAGGGTTTACAAGGGCCAAAATATTAAAAATTTCAAAAATCAATAGAAAATTTACCTACCTCTTATTTCACCATACTGTTCTCGGCTCCCTCTTGGAGCTCACCTAGTCTTGGTCATGAAAAATATTGTCAGTGAGGAATTTTAACTACAAGATCACTCTAAACTCTATGAAAACATGAGACACATATTCACCTTCTCTCTTCTCAAAATTTATTTTAGATCTTATTTTTCATAACATTTTTCCTTGCATGATAGTTTCTTCTGATTTAAAAAATTAACGCATTTCAATTTTGAAAGATATTTTTGAATGTTAACAATAAACCTTGTATTATTTAATATTGAATACTATGGAGCTTCACTGAACTCAAATCTAGATGTTGAACATAGGTTTTCATTGATGTCAAAGGTGTGATTTCTAAGGGGTAATGCTATATGAACAGTCAATTTTATAGTACTTGAATTATCATTATTGATTGGTGGAAAAATGGATACATTGAGATATCACTCTTTCTCCACTAATCATTCAAAGATGTCATATGAATCCCAATTGGATTGACTAACAACCTCACAATGTGAGTCAATTCACAATGAGGAGGACCTAGGAGGGGGTTCTTTCAACTCTTAGGGAGATTGTTGTATTCAATTGTAGTTACCATTTTGTGTATGGATTAGTCTCTTAAACTTGATAGTTAAGGAGAATGATAGGGTTAACAAGTCATATTTACCTTAGTTTTGTTTTATTGAATGAAGGATTCATTATCATTCTGGCAGAGTTATTTATTAGTATTGTTAAAGAGATATATATTCTGATTTTTTGGAATCAGTGATTTCAAAATGAGAAAAATCTATATTTCAAAATTCATGATGTACACTCTTGTTTACTTTCACAGTCTCACTCTCTATGCAATTAAATCTTAAGATGGTTTTAAATGTAAAAATCATCAGTTATTTGTCTTCCTTTTTTTGAATTTTACTGTATTTTTGGGTTCCTGATATTTTCTAGGTTTTTCTCCAATAATATCTCAGGAATTGAAAATATCCTTATCTTTTGGTATGCAGAGAAATTCCTGAGAAAGTTTGTATCTATGTGAGTCTAAACATCACAATTCTAAATTAGTAGTTTTTGCTAATTATTATTTATTGGTAATAATTGATAGTTGATTCAATTCCTTTTATGTTCTCTTTCCCTAGGTGACCCTTCTTTGGCATATTGGTTCTATTTGAAAAGTTAATCATTTGCAATTTACATTTCATCATGTTGATGATGGATCAAGAGTGTGATTTAAAATTTTGATGCAAAATCACCTATACATTTTTTCCAAAAGATTTTTTTATATATTATTAGATTATGAAAATCTTATGTTTGCAATCTCATTTGTTTAATATCAATGTTTTTACATGCAATAACACCAACATTCACTTTAAAAAAGGGAAATTTCTCTAGCTTGGTGATTAATGGCCATCTCTTTGTTATTTTTTCAATTAAATGCACCACTCTCAAAAGGAGGCCATTGTAATTTATTTTGTTGCAGTGCTACACCCCTATTGAGCATCCTATGTTATTGTCAAAGTCTATTTAAATGTTCATAGGTGGTTACCCTAAAAACTATTAGAGTGATCCAAAAAAATTGGTAAGAACCTTTATAGTTAGCACTATTCTTTAGTACAGTTTTTTTAAAATAATATTGATAATGTCTTTAACATGATTATCAATATTTTTCTCAAACTAGGTGTGATCAACTAGAATTTCATCTCAATTAGGGTGTTCTGGGCTGCATGATCCACAAATGACTCAATCAGCCTATCTTCCTGACCTTTAAAAGCTCCATCAGCATTAGCAACCTGAACCAAGGCAGCATTCAAGATGGAATCCAAATCAGCAGAGGTTAGTAGGTCACCTTCCTCATCATTTTTATCACCAGACATACTCCTAGGAAAGACAAGAATATGATCACCAACAGCCAGCTAGTCAGTATTAGACCAACCCATTAAAGGAGCAAGTTTAGGGATGGGATCAGAGGGCACTAGTGACTAGATAGTCTTTATGGATTGCAATGGAACCCTGAGCAAGAACTTTGGTGAATTCCTTTGGAACTTTCAACATCATAGATCCCTACAATACAATAGTAGAAAGGTTGAGCTCACAACTAAAGGCCTTAAGTGACCTCCCCTGTTTATAAAAAAATCTCATTATTCTTGCTTTCTAAAAAACTAGAACACCTCAGAAGAAAGTAGAGACAACAAGCCACAATTTCCTATTAAATTTGTGCAACTTTTTAACAAAACTAATAGATCCAAACAAGATATCAAACCAAGAAATGTATTCCTTATTAGCACACAAGTCTCACCCACCTAGGAACAAATTCCACACAACTTTAGCAAACTAACAATAACAAAGACATGAAAATGCTCTAATCCACATTTCACATAGAATAAGGACCCATACTAAACCTAGAAGAGGAAAGAATAGTATCCACAAGAAGTTTCTGATGCGATAAAAGCATGATGTTTTAGGTTCCAAACAAGAAGACCAAATAGCATCTAATCTTGTTTGCCTCCTCTCAAGTGAATCATCAAGATTCCACTTATAATTGAAAGAATCAAATACTACTTGGGAAATAGACAACTTATCATATAGTGTACTGTTAGAAACTTCAAGCAAATGAGAGAACTCTCCCAACTAAGTCTCAATATTAAAGGGGACACTGACAGGTGGATAAAGTCTTTGGAATGATTTGGAAAACAGAGTATAGGTTCTTCTTTGAGAGTCTTGAAGGATGAACTCTCCCTTGAGCTCTTCTTAGGAGAGAAAAACCTCATGACTACAAACATCTACAAAGGACTGGATACGTTTAGAGAACCATCCTCAAGTAGAGGATGCTATGATTAGAGATAGAGGCTTATTGTTACAAGATAAATTCTACCAAAGAGATCTAAATCCATGAAATTTGCTACCCCCCCTATATAAAACTTCATGATTGACCAAGAGATGCCTCATTGACTTTTAGGCTTTACAGATACTCCCAAACACAGCCTATTGGCTTAACCTAAAAGGACTGAAAGAGCAAGTCAAGGGGATGAAGACCCTTCCACTCTTTCTTCTTCTAAGGGATGCTAGAGATAATGATTTTTTTTGACAGGAACATTACACAGTTATCCCCTCACCATGACTTGAAGGATCAATTTGACAACCAAAACAATAATTTGAATCTTTAAATTCTTAACTCATGTTCCACCAAATCTACAAGGCAAAGAGCACTAGTTCTAGGCTACAACATGTCTTTTATTATTTCCTTTTCCATTTGACTATGGAAATTCTTTGACTAACTTGTGCAATCTCTCCACATGATAATTACTAAACAATCAAACAAAAGTATAATAAATATTGTAGGAAGATAGTACTTTCTGATAAACTTCAACTAGTAAGAGATATGAATGGCTATGCTATTTAGCTCTCTTTTTATCAAACACCCGTTTTTACCACTAGGAGAGGTAGAGAGAAAAATGGATACCCAAATACCAAATCAATCTAGAAGGGCCACCCCAATTCAAGCCAACATCCCCAAAACAATCTTAGGAAATTTTAGACCAGCTAAAAATGAGAGACTTATGGCAAAAAATATTGGATCCTGAGGCAGAGTAGTTGATGCAAGATCATAGGAAACTCTTGTTTTCAACACCCCAATAGAGAACAAAGCACAATACCATTCCTTTATTCTTCAAAACACCTTAGAAACATCAAAATAAACTGGCCCAAATCCTTTTCACCAATATAATCATCACAAAACTGATAACTTTTAAAATGATTGTCCCTTAATGTGCAACCTTAACACTTTTTGTTGACAAACCCATGTTTACACAACTCAAGTAAGTGAACTCTTAGAATTAGACTATCCTAACTGGCCTAAAAGGATTCTTATCACCAACCATAAGGACTTTCTCATTGATTCACAACATGATCCAAATGCAGAAAAAATATACAATTGAACTCTCTTTGAAATATCTCATGGCCCTTCAAGATGCATGAAACTTACTTTGCAAACACTGTCCCAAATAGGACCATTTACTAGACTATGCTAACTATGCCATGACAGGGGAAGACAAATTAAATGGACTCAAGTATTTTCAATTCACTCAACCCTGACAAGAAAGGGTTTTAGATACATTAGTTCAACCCTCCTAAACAATAACTCTTTACCTCATCAAAACATTAAGCATTGCAGAACATTGCCAAACTGGGATGTTCATCAGCCTATCATCATTGAAGAATTTGAAGAATTTCTTAACTGGATTTCCAAGTTATGTAATTGGGTTTTTATTTATTTTATGCTTATATTGTTTTTCCTTACTATTTTTTCTATTCTAGGGTTCAATCTTTCACTTTATAGAAGAGAAGTTCATTCATATTGATTGTGCCAAGTTATTGGTTATAGTGGAGTTTGGAGAGTATTTAATCATCCAACTGGAGTTTTTCCCCCTTTTGGGTTTCTCTAGTCGAAATCTTGTGTTTTCTTTCTATTTATCTAGAGCAGTTTATGGGTCAAATTTGCATCAAAGCAGATTTCTTACTATCAGGTTTACAAAATTTATCCCAACTAAGACAGGTTGGGGCTTGATGACTTTCTAATAGTGTTGATAATGTCTATAACTTTATTTTTAGATTTCTTGTGGATAATTTAAATAATGCTAATTTAAGAAATTTATGACTTTTCCTTCTATTTAGAAAGTCAAATTTTCTTGAGGTTTGGGTATTAATAAGGAATTGCCTGAAATTAGTTATAGAAAGAAGATCATTATAAAATGTACCTATTGGTCTTCACCTCCATTTGGTTGGACTAAAGTAAAATTTGATTGTGATTTGTTCACTTAAATTTAAACACTAGGGTGTTTAAAGTAATGTATTTTTTGGACAAATCAGGGACTGATATGGCAACTCAGAAACCACCACCTGTGGGTATATTTTCCTATACAAACAAGGAGATCCATAAATTGGATCGTATTCTAGCTGATCCCACCACCATAGGGGTTTACAAGGATACATGTGTGTCAATTCTAAATAGCTTAAAGAAGATTATATGGAAATTTCACACCACAAATGCTTATTCTGCTGACACTATAGCAGCTATTCTTGTCGAGATACAACACGAGATTAGTGGTGAGGTTTCTCTTGCAGTTGTTCAGCTACAAGTCCCAAAAGATACCCTCAAAGAAAAATGTTTTCCATATTACGTTGGTAAATTCAAGGTTAAGGGATATCAGGTGACTCGATGTGTTGATCCTCAGATGGCCCCTTTGATATACCCACACTTTCTTGTAGCATTTGGTCATTATCCAAATAATGAGTAGATTCCTTTATACTTTGCACAACAGTTGTATGTTGAGGTTCATTTGGGTGTCAATGTCAACTACTTGGACCTACCACAATATTATAGTCAGGGGCGTGGTAGGGTTACTAACAAGGAGGCTTTTTGTTGACCAAATCAATAGCCTCAATCTTGTCAAAATTTGGTTGGGGAGAGATTGCCTACTATCTCCCCAACCCTAGCACCTATTGCAAAGTAGGTTGTCATTTCTTCCTAAAAGGAATCAATTTTTGGTGTTGGTGATATAGCTGCTGCTACATCTACGATATCTACTGATCATGTGGGGAGATATTTGATGAGTCATTCTACACGATCTAGACCATTGGATCATGGTATTGATCCTTATGCAATGGTGGGTGTCCTTTCACCCTCAGACATAGATGGTCTCAAAAGAGAGCAAATGCTTCAGAGTATAGCTCATTGTTTGTCAGATGACCTATTGGAGGCATATAGTTTCATTTCGGCAGAGCTTGGGATCCAGATAAATGAGGTTAGAGGACATGTGAGTAGAGCTCATTCACATCTAGGATCCAGCCAGGCTATAGGTCCTTCACATCATTCTCATCACTTTGGTAGCACTAAACATTTGTTAGATCCACCTATAGATCATTTAGCTACCAGAGATGAGGGTACACCTACTGGTCCTTCTATGAGTATTTGACATCATGCATCCCAAGGCTTGGATTTAGTTGAAGATCAGTTGCAGATGGGATTGTCAAGTTTTTTGGATATGCTGGTACATGGAGAAATGTCATTGATGCCATCTCACCTAGTTAGTCCACTACACCCGTCAATACTAGAGCTAGCCAAGGAGACCTGTGATACAGCCGAGTTGACAGATAGGGTCATTGCACTAGATCCTACACCACCTGATATAGAGGTATGTATGTGTGTACACACATGCACAATTTAAACTTGTTTAAACTTTAATATTACTTGTTTTACTTAAATGGTAGATAGTCCTAATGTACACATTTATGTTATATATATATATATATATATTGTAGAGGGAGTTAGCTCATGTTACACTGAGTCTGAGGATGGACCGTGTACGTAGGAGTGATTTGGTTGATGTGACTAATGTTAGTGGATAGGTGAGTTTGAGTTTTTAAATCATGTACCCATGTATATATATAATTTGTACACATGTATATAGATATTTAACATTATTCCAATTTGGCATAATATAATTAGATTGTGTACATGTCTTGTACTATCTCTAGGGCTCGGTGCATCCATCGGAGCATGATTCTCACTCAGAAGGTCGCTCAATTCGGAGTCGGCATGACAACTCTAGTGGAGCCTAAGTTAATTAATAGGTAAACAAGTTGTTGGTACAAAATGCAATGTTTATTTTATGTTTTCACAATAGCTGCTCAAAATTTTGAATGAAACATGTTGGTAATTTATCTTGATTCTAACTCTTTGGCACATTTATTTTTCTAGGCTCTATGTACGAGGAGTCATTCTTGGGTACAAAAGGTAAATTTTCTAAGATTCTACTTTTTAAGTGTCTCTTAAGATTGCTTAAGGTATGTTCAAATAGTTTGCAAAAGTTTTCTATGATGGCCTAACTTCTTGAATAACTTGTGAAAACTTGAAATAAGTCATGATTACTTGGGATTAATGGTAGGTTTGTTGAGTGTAATGCTACTATGATATGATATGTTCAAATACCAATTTGTAATCACTACTCTTCCTACTTTATATACATACATATTATATACCATATGCTTTGATACGAATGTGTACAACCTTCATCGTGCCATTAACTGAAAACTCATGAAATGCTTTACAACACTGACCTTTATGCTTGTATTGTATTTTTTTTCCCCTGTGACTACACTTTGTGGTCATTATCAACTCTTGATGTTCTTCCTCCTCTTCAATTTCACTGTATCCTTTCTTATCACCTTGCTTCACTTTGCAAAGACACAATTTTGATTTTGCAGACATTAATCCAATGAAAAAAAGGCTTGGATGCTATAGATGTTTCAAGTAAATAGTGTAACATCTTCAACTATCAAGGACCTTGATGAGATC
>VDFB02000002.1:132682647-132756371 GCA_007258455.2 Sequoia sempervirens | reverse complement strand
GTATTGATTTTGGGGGTGTTTGCAGAGACTAGGTGGAATATCCTATTGGGCAGGACTGAGAAGAAGGATGACCATAGCATGTAACTTAGGCTCTTGGTTTGGCCCTCGCTATGGATAGAATATACAAGTAAAACGACAAAAGTTGTGTTTGTATCACATGTAAACTGAATGTTGCCGAATGTTTCAGAATTCCAATTTGCTGGCCCCTCGGCCCCCCTGCCCTTAGAAGACAAGTAAGGGAAGATTCTCCAATACCCCACTCGGAGACCAGGGAGCCCTTGGAGGTTTACCCAGGTAGAGGCGTTCAGATTTCTGGTTTTCCAGTCACTATTAAGCAGAGACCGGGCCGTCTTCACCGATCAATTCGTGCCCTAGTTGCGGCGGACTGAGCAATTTATTTGACCGAGCTGTTAGACGAGCAGGTTAAATCTTCTGGGCTGGTTTTGGAAAATATATCCCATGGCCAAATACAGACCTTATCAACGATGCGCGAAGTAGAACAAAAGATTGCCGGTTCGAGTTCTTACGGCTCCTCGGGGGAATGATTGAAGTAAAGGGTGTGTTTAAGCGGTTTAAAGCGTCGTGGCAGAATGAGGAGCAATCTCTTGTCTTTCCAATGCACGCAGGTGAGCATGATTCTTGAGTTGAACACAACAAATTTGCAGGCTTTTACACGAAAATATTGGGTGCGAGTTAAAGTTTGCTTTCAGGCATGGCGTGACGAATGTTTCAACAGCTAAAAGTTGTTTCTCAAATGAAATAAAACACAACAAAAACAATCCAACAACATAAAGATTCCAAAAATAAAATTCACTGAAACCTTACCTAAAAATTCTGCGCAAATTGTGTCGTGCTGTCGATAAAATACATGCAGACCTTGCCAAAGAAAAACGAAAACCCTAACACTGCTCGGAGAAATTTTAGGCGTGAGAAATACTGAATCTCCCCGTGTGCAGCGCATATTATCGGCTAAAAATGAAAATGAAACATTATGAATACCTTAAATTTTTCCCATGCTCGTTGATGATTGGTGGATAAGAATTTTTGTTTTATTTTTAATAAAAAATACGGAAACCACTGGCAAAATATGAGGAGCCAATAAGAAAAAATGAAAAATGAAAAATGAAAAATGAGCAAAACTCAAAAAAAACAAAATCAAAACTTTGCAGACATCAGGAAACCACGGTATATTTATATGCTTGCACGATGATCGAGAAGCACTAATGCAGAAAAGCGAGATGAAATCAATAGTCTCCGCCTTAGGCAGGGACTAATAATTATAGTATCCATAGCCAATAATTCCCAATACAACAACAAAAAATTATATAGATGAGGGTTTCTTTAAGCTGCTTCCGAAGTCCGGCTTGCATTTCCAATGTAGCCTTGAAATTATACTCAACAGCCCACAAAATTGCCAGCAAAATGAGCGAAAGCTCTGGTGCAGAAAATGCTGTGACTATGTCACCCCAAAACAACAATTCATAATCATGGTTAAAATTACGGGGTACTGTGACCAGGATGGTTGCACTCAAGAATGCAAGTCCGGTAGAGATTATGGAAACCCCCAAGCTCAAAACTGATAACTTGGCCAATAATGAACGATCTGCACTAATCTTTGTTTCTAAGCGTTCTCGAAATAGCCAGGCAATAACAACCGTGAGGGAGGCAAACATGGCAAGGCTATCAGAGAACACAAACACTTGAAAAAGGGGTTCCAGTGCCATTCGAGCAACTCCAGTAGGTGCATGTGCAGGGGAAACTCCAGTAGGTGCAGGGGCGGTTCCACAATCTTTATCATCAATTCCTCCTGGCACCGTATAAATGGCTGCAAATGTGACGGTGGCAATGAGTGATGCCACCAGGGTGTCCACATCCATCAGTTTTTCAACTCCATTGCTCTCTTGTTTGAAATCCATTGAATTCGAAAGTCTGGAATTTCCTACGAAACTTCCAGATGCTTTTACCTCTTCTAAAATCCCTTTGATTTTGGTTAAATTGAATTAATTTTTAGATGTTGCAGAAGCAGCTTTGTCAAGTGCAGTAAGTCCATCATAATTGATGTCGTCCACATTTACAAATGGTAAACGGTATTCTACGAGCTGCACAATCAACAAGAATGTTCACTTGATTGTTGTCAAATTGGCAATAAAAGATAATAATAGTATTCAAATAGAGACCACAACATACAGGTAATAATAAAATTAAAATATAAAATATAGCTACACAGATAATTTCTACAGATTTATAATTTATATTTTGAATATACAAATAAAGTATTTATAAATTAGAAAAAAACAAGTTATTTTTTCTATATTTTTTTATTTTTATATATAATTTTAAAATTATATTTAATTTGATATTATTAATAATAATTGACATTTCTATAATCATTGGAGCACTGAGGTGATGGTGGTTATCCTTTATGAAAAAATAATTGTTGATGTATAGAACAAACTTTTTATTTTTGAGAAGGGTTGTAACTCAGCACAATTTATTTAGAATAAGAAGGGTTGTAACTTAGCACAATCTATTTAGAATAATATTTAGAATAATAATGAGTTAGTATCAGTAATATGAAGTAATTGAATGTATTAAATATGGATAAAAAAATAAAAGTATTTGATTTAATAATTATGATAAAATTCATAATAATGGTTTTGTCCTTATACTTTAGATTTATATTTTGGTAATATCTAAGATTTTATTAGGTAACCTCAACTAATATGAAGTTATCTTCCAAGAATTAGGGGCAACCAATGCTTATAATTTATGTTTATGTTGTACTTTCCCTATTAATTTTATCTCCTATTTTGAATTCAAGAAATTATAAAAGAAAAAAAAATCTTCAAATTAATAACATGGAGTTTCCACAGTCCCTAATAATGATGATAAGAATTTTGGATTGAAACTATGTGTCAATTTTTATATCAATCACATTTCAAACCATACTTCATGATCTATCATCAGGATGAGATGCAATTAGAAAGAAGAGTGAAAAGAGTAGTGGCAACCCTGGATAGAAAAAAAGGTGAGGGGGGTTTGGGGGCTAAGGATGACAATGAACCCAAAAAAAAATGGAAAGATCCAATTGATTCAAGGGGAGACGAGAGAGGATAAATTTGAGAGGGAAAAACAATACAAATATTAGATAATATCATTAATAATAAAATTTTATGCAAAAAGATATAGATAATATTATATAAAACCAAACCAAATGTTGTAATACTAAGATATTATATTAAAACCTAATGATTGAAATATCTAAGAAATATATATGATAGAAGAAAAAAACAATCCATATATTAATATCTAACTTTATATAATATAAAAGATTATAAAAGATTAATTAAAGGAAGAGAATAATAATATATAATGTAATCTTATATGATAGTTTATCAAATAATGATATGCATTTGAGATAAATAATAATATTATGAAAAGAACAAGAAAAAACAAAGACTAATATTTGAAATGAAAAGTGAACATGGAAAAAATTGACACAGAGTTTCAATCCATAAACTTTATTACCAATTTTCAAATTCATAAAATAAAAAGAAATTTTGATGACCAACCTGTGGGTCCACTCCATTGATAGTTGCTAAGTGTAACAATGTGTTTCCAACGATGTCTCGGTCATATCTCACTAGGTCTGCCATTTCTTCTCTCTTGTTTTGAGGGAGTAGCTTCTTCACTCTTTCAAATTGGTTGTGTTCCACAGCAAAGTGTACAGCAGTTTTAAAGTTTGGATTACGGATCTCAACACAGTCCGACATTATTGACAAGAATTCATCCATCATTTCTTGATTGCCTTTGATTGCTGCTAAATGTACTGCACACCTTCCAAACTTATACTTCTTTCTCTTTAAATTCTTGTTAAACCAATTCATACAAAACTTCCAACTTAATTGTTTCTTAACAATTTCCCTCACAATCTTTGGATTTCCCCCGTGAACAGCAGAATGCAATGGAATAGCACCATGAACATTGTGAATACTCATAATGAGTTGCAAAATGTTGCAGAAACTATGTGTAATGAGCCTTGCTCAAACTGGTCACAATTTACTCCAATTTGTTGCTTGTAATTTTGTCAAACAAGTCATGTGCAACCTTGTGACTTGCTGATGTAGTGTTTCAATTTGAAGTTGCTTGGTAGAAATGGATGCTAATATTGATTTAAAACACTACTACAATGCCCACAATCTGATCTACATGCAATATGCAATTCTTTTTGGATTTTCAATGCAAATATATGAGAAACTAAGAATGCAATGTTTAGCTACAGCAAGTAGACATTATGTTAAACACTTGCCATGCATCCTATCATTTACAATTTCTTTGCAAGAATATCTATTGTAAACATCAACTTATATCTCCATTATTATTATGAATGCATCATTACAATGATAATAGCAAATAGCCAAGACTCTTGGCATTGTACATATGAATAAATGCTTAAGTCTGATATAGGCATTGTACATATGAATAAATGCTTAAGTCTGATATAGACTGTCACCTACAGCCATACCTCCTATTATGCAATTAAATGACATATAATATGCATGAAATAAACAAGGAACCTGGTTGGAATTGAGTCGCCTATTGCTGGAGATGATGAAGCAACCAATAACACATAAAATGGTGCCTTCTTGAAGTCAAATCGACCCTCTTGTTTCAGACGTCCCTGTAGCTGATATGATGACAGGAATAAATTTCTTCTAGGCTCTATGATGCTCAAAAATGCCTCTAAAGGGGTCGCCTTCCTTCCTTGCATCAATCGCCACCCTCCTTGCATGAAATCGAATTTTTATTGGTGCTCCCCTTGCAAAATCGTGGCTTCCATGAATGCTAATTTGCACTTCAATTTGCTGATGATCATGGTCAGAATCTTCACCACTTCAATTCGCCTCCAATGCATCAATAAGAGAAGAATTCTAACCCCACGAATGACTTCTATATTGCTCCCATCAAATTACATCCAAGATTGATGCTAAATGATCCCTCCATAAGCAGAATCGAATTTCCTTGTCAGCGGATAGAAAAATCTTCAATTTCTGAATTTGAATCAAATTTCAACAATAATAATCTTGTCTACCAAAAGTGCAAATAATGAAGAATGTAAATGCCAAAATATCCTTCAATGATGCCCCAAATTGTCCTATACCAAAATTGGCCTTTGGCCACAAATTTTGTGCAAATGAGAAGTCTGAAGTAACCTCTCCCACAGCTGTAATAATTCAGGTGATATTTCACACCCTCAAAATTGCTATCGATAGGAAGTTTTTGTTTCCTATGATAAAAAGCAATTTGCAGAAGTCCTAGGCTCCACACGACGAAACAGCAACAACAACAACATCAAATCTGTCTGCCTAGAATGAAGCCCAAGATGTCTATTTATTCTTTTTTTTTCCCAATTTCTCCAAAAGTTTATAGAATATTCTTTATTTTATTTAAGTGACTTTATAATATATTTTTAAATCGAGTCACTTTATTAAACTAATTAACTTAATTCCACTTAATGATTTAATTAAAGTAACTAATAAATCATCCTCTTGAAAATCATTATTTTGGACAACTTAATTTATTATAATTAATTAAATTAATTAAATCAAATTACCTAAAAAAAAAAATTATTTTAGACAACTTAATTAATTAAATTAATTAAATCAAATTACCTCAAAAAGCGGGGACATTACACTATGAAGTATCAACTTTACTATCTCTAAACACATTAACATTAAAGAAGTATCAACTTTACTATCTGAACACGTTAATATTAAAGTTAATAGATGGAAACAAATGGCAAGCTAAAAAAGATAAAAAGGGAATAAAAGCATGGAAAAGAAAGGATGGTGTCAGGACTGCATAAAATACATTAAAAAATGGCCAGAATAGATTTAAAGGTGAGGGATACCTAAATGCCCTCTGTAAGCAGCAACGTGAAGGCAAGTTTGGCGGTCCGCCCTTGGCCAGAGGATGATATATACAGGTGTGGGTTCCACCAAACCCTCACTGCTTCAACGTGACCGTGCTCTGAAGCTATTAACAAAGCTGACTCTCCAAACTGATTGCGTCTAGCGGCTGCACATTTGTTGTAGCGGAGAAGAGCACTAATTATCTCAGCATTTCCCCGCTTAGCAGCTTCGTGCAGCGGCGTATTTCGATCAGCATTTCGAGCTCCAGACATACAACATCCTTTCACATTGTCAAGAATCCATTGAACGAGCTCCAAATGACCTTCCTTTGCCGCAATGTGCAGAACAGTATTATCTTCAAAAGTAACTTCTTTCAGTTGTCGCCTGTGCAATCTTTCAATAGTTTCGATATCGCCATTTTTGGCTGCAAGGAAAACTTCAGGATTCATCTTTGTCTAGGATGTGTTGAAGTCTTCTATGTCTCTGCAATTTATGAAGAAGAATTGTAAATTTGTAGCTCATTTCTAAAGGCAAGGACTTGTTGCAGGATTTATCACATGCTTTTGTGTAGATTCCGTATTATACAGTACGTAAAAGCAATCCCACAAAATTTTTTTCCCGCTCTTCTCGAAAAGACACGATATATATATATATACTGTTTTGGACTTGCACGATATATAATTTGAGTATTCAAGGAACCTGGGAATGTGGAGTTTGGGAATTACCAGTTCAAAATTTATTTATTTTTTCAAGTATTAAATTTATCTGATATAATTGTAAAGAAAATTTAATAATTAAATTTATTTAAATACAATAAAATCTCTTGAGCAATGAAGAATCCTCGTTCGTACTGTGGAAGTTTGGTGGATGTCCGTGAACTGTTTGTTCACATCGAAGAGTACAGAAGACTATTTTTTTCTTCCCAATTAAAAAAAAACAGAGTACAGAAGACATGGGACAACGAACAGGTCTCCAACCTGATCAGTTTACACTAACTACCGTACTCCCAGCCTGTGCCTAAATGGGAGCTTTGGAATATCGGTAAAAGCATAAAGGATAAAAGAATTTAGTCAGCTGAAATGCCATTACTGAAGAATATGCACAGATAAAAACTTGCAAGCAAATGCACTTGGAAGGTGTAAAACCAGACTCCGGCAAACTTTGCCAGCATCCTCCCTCTCTGTCCCAAAATTGGAGCTTTTGAACAAGGTATAGACATCTATCAAATGATAAAGGTTAGAGGAATTTTGTCAGGTGTTATAATTGCGACTGCACTCTGGAACATGTCCCGACACTACAAGCTTGCTTGTGTTTTATTTGCAGGTTTAGTAGAGGAGAGCCGTACATAATTGAGTAACTTTTAGGTCTTGCATTACACCTATAATTCATCATTATGCGTGCGTGGTTCACCTTCTTGCCCGTGTTGGCTATCTCGAGGACACCCTAAACTCGATCATTAAGATGCCAGCTAAACCTGTGGTGGAATGAGGTTCAAATTGTAAGGAGGTTATAAAGTGTTTCCTCGCACGCACCGCCAATTCACAAGGGATTATACGGCGTTGGCTATCCAGCCCCGGCAAAGGCTATCCAGCCCCCAAAATGGCATGGGGCATGGGATGCCTATGCATACTTCTCTGGCCGTTCGTACACCAACAGTCGTGTGCTACAGGTCGTATTTTACTTGCAACCGTATTTTTGCCTTCCGTATTAAGTGGTGACTGCACAGTACACCTATTTTTATTTGCCTGACGCCATACTTTCTCCCCCATATTGCCTTAGCTTTTTTTTTTTAATCTTCTTTAACTTTCATTGTAACTTGTAATGTTTTTATAAATTTTATTTTTAACATTTAGGTAATCTTTTTATATTTAATTTGATTGATTAATAATTGAAGATTTAATTAATGTTAAATTTTTTATAATATTTATTTTTTTAAAATAATTGTTTTTTAATAATATTTTAAATTTTATTTTGTATATAAGAAATTAGAAAAATATAGATTATAAAAATATCTCAATTATTTTATTTATTTTAGTTAAAGAGTAGTATAATGTCATAATAAGTTTAACTATTCATGTTAAATAACCTCTTGTTGAAATAATACTTTAATAATGTTTTAGATTTTATTTTTATTTATTATATATAATTCATAAATTTCAACCTTTCAAATTATTTTATTTATTTTATTTTATTTACTTGTTATATACAATACACAAATTTTAACCTTTTTAATTATTTTATTTTATTTAAAGAGTTATTTTTATTTATTTAACCTACCTATTTTGAATGGTAGAGATAATACCTAATGTCAAACATTCCCATCATGGAAAGTCTACCAACCTAAGTTTAACATTCAACATGTTATCTCACATTATTAGAGTATTATTTCAACAAGAGGTTATTCAACATTAGAGTACTTAAACTAATTCTCACATTATATTACTAGATTAAAATTATTATGTATAATTTCATAATTTTAGAAATGTATCATGCAATAATTATAAAGTATAATTATACTAGATTATGGATTTAAAGAACTATTTTTGTTTATTTAAAAGGTGATATAAGAACATATTAGAAATGAAAGATATATTTGCTCTCTAATGTAGGTATATGTGTAATTCTTTAGATTATAAGAGTATATGTATAATAGAATAAAGGTACTCTCTTTGCTTCACATGAAATAAATATGATAGATAATTAAAATTATCCATATACCTCTATAACCTATTTCTAGATAAATAGGATATCTTAGTTTTAACAATTACCTTAGAACTAATTAGATGCATCAAACATCTATGATAATACATATAGGATAGTAATTATTATCTAAGAACTAATTGTAGATAAAATACATAATATATTTTTATATAATACAAATTAAATTAATATATAAATATAATGCAATAGATAATTACTATGTGTATTATCCAAGTATTATATAGTAATTATGTGTTGCATTATATTTATATTTTAATTTAATTTGTATTATATAAATATATATTATTTATTAATTATAATAGTTTTAAATTTGTATTTAATAATTTTAATATATATATATAATTTAAATTATATTTTGATTTAATAATTTGTAATATGAAATAAAATATATAATAAAAATAATAATATTTTTAAAATTTAATTTACATTATATTAAATATTAAAAAATAATTTGACATTATTTAAATATAACATATAATAAATACAATTAAAATATAAATGTTATTTAAAAAAATATATAAATATGATCATATTTTCCATTTTATTGAACAATAATGTTTTAAATTTCTTAAATTAATATTTTCAATTTCAAACTTAATTATATAATATTATATATAATACTATTATAATTTCTATATATATGTAATTATATAATATATATAATAATAATAACATTTAAAATTTTTAAATAAATAAAATTTATAAAAACATTACAAGTTACAATGAAAGTTGAAGAAGATTAAAAAAAAAAGCCAAGGCAATAAGCGGGGGAAAGTATGGCATCAGGCAAATAAAAATAGGTGTACTGTCCTGCTAATCTGAAGAACAAATATAGTTCGCAATTAAAATGATATGCTAAAATGATGATCATTGGTATCATGGAAACATCCATGCTGTAAACCCCAGGGAGGCTAGGCCTTGCCATCATTGACCCCGGGGGATGCCTTTGGGGCGTCAGTAAAATTCACGCTTCCTATTACATCCTGCATTCGAGAATTTCAAATCCTTCCAATTTTTCACGGTGGGTAGTGCGCTTCTAATTATCCCTCATTCCAAAATTTCGATCAGCAATTTTTTTGTGGAAGCACTTGGCGGTTTCTGCTTATAGCTTGGAGTTTACCAGGCTACATCATGGAAATATACATTCACCGCCAGTGATCTTTTTTTGTCCAAGGTGTCAAAGGCAGAAGAGCTTTAAAAAAAATGATGAGACCAATTCTAGGAAGTACATTACATCATGAGTAGTTGTGTGATCGTGACACATGATTGGTTGCTTTTTAGATCAAAGCATACATTTTGTTTAATTATGGGTAGTCAAATCACAACTACATTAGGACATTATATATTGACTATTGGGTATAAAGCAATATTGAATTTTATTTTTTTTTAACTTAGTAAAATAAAATAGTTATAAATAGAAATTAATTGTAGTAATTTTAAATTTATTGTTCTATTATGTTTAAGATTAAAATTATATAGAATTTCTTAATTTCTTAAGAATTATTTTATTAATTATATTATTTTAAAAATAATATATTTATTTTATTTTATTTTATTTATTAAAAAGTATATAAAATGTTTTAAGAATTATAAAATATTTTTTTTAAAGAACAAAAGTTTATTCTAAGTTTATTATAAATAAAAGAAATATAATATAATTAATAAAACTTGATTGATGTGCACATACACACATTAATATCAATTTTTAATAAAATAATTATCAATCAATTTGTATTTTTCTTTTTATATAATTCATTAATATGTTGACTAAAATATTACATTCCTAACTAATTAATTAAAATATTAAATATAAAAATGATTAAAAAATTATATCTAAATACAACTAAAAAAATTTAAACTATCAAATAATTGAAATCATTTTTCAAAAATTATTAAAATTATTAACATAAAAAATATTCTTATATATATATATATCAATGTAAAAAAACACATTACAAAAATCAAATTTGAATGATTTATAAATAAGAATGAAAACACTAAGTTTAATATTAGTCTCCAAAACTTACTATTCCTAAGCCCAGAAAAATCCTTAGGGTTAAGCTTAGGGTACAATTTGGGTTAGGGGTAGGGATATGGTTAGGGTTGAATTAAGTTTAGGATTAAATTAGGGTTAAGTTTAGAGTTCAATTAGGATTAGTGCTCACTTAAGGTTACAATTAGGGTTAGGTTTTGGGTTACTATTGTATGATTAAGCTTGAGGTTAGGGTTACAATTGGCGTTTAAATAAAGTTAGGTTTAAGGTTAAATGGGTTATGATTAGGAGTAGGGTACAATTAGGGCTTAACTATGGTTTAATTAGGGTTAGTATTAGGGTCACATTGCAATTAGGGTTTAATTAAGATTCAATTGCAGTTATGATTAGGATTCAATTAGGGTTGAGATTAGGATTAAAAAAGGGTTAGGGTTCATATAGGGTTAGGCATCAATTAGAGTCATGATTAGAATTAGAGTTCAATTAGGGTTAGAGCTAGGATTAAGTTTAGGGTTCAATTAGGGTTAGCATTCAATTAAAGTTTAATTAGGGTTAGGGTGCAATTTGGGTTAGGATTTAATTAGGGTTGCTTTACATTAGCGTTCAATTGGGGTTAGACATCCATTATGGTTAGGGTAAGGATTCAATTAGGGTTATGGTTTTATGATAAAGATTAGGGTTAAGGTTATAGTTGGGGTTCAAATAAGGGTACAATTAGAGTTAAGATTGGGCATCAATTAGGGTTACAATATAATTACATTTTTATTATAGTTAGGTTTCTTGATTAATGTAAGGGTTCGTTTTAGGGTTATGATCTAATTAGCTTTAGGATTAAATTACTGTTTGGAGTTAAGCTAGAGTTCAATTATAGTTAGGGTTATGGTTAAATTAGGCTTATAGTTTAATGAGTACTATGGTTAGAGTCCAATTATGGTTAGTGTTTAGTTAGGGTTAGGGTTAGGGTTCAATAAGGGTTAGGTTTATGGTTAGGGTTTAATCATAGTTAGGCTATAATTATGTTTAGGGTGTATTAGTGTTCAAATAGGGGTAGATATCACTTACAATTATGATTAGGGTTAGAGTTCAATTAACATTTTATTGTTATTATTATTAAAAAATAAATAAATATAAAATTTTACTATTAGGGTTTAATTAGAGTTAAGAGTTTAATAAGGGTTAGGGTTATAGTTAAGATTCTATTATGATTAGGGTAAGAGTTAAATTAGGTTACGGTTGACTAAGGGTTCACTTATGATTAGGGTTTATTTTAGCAATAAATTAGGGTTAGGATTCCAATTATTTTCTAACTATAATTTTAATTTAATTAGATTAAAATTATTATTTTATAATACTAAATTTATAATATTTATTAAATATTATATGGAAATATAATTTAATATTATATTATAATAGTTGACATTATTAAATATTATATTATTATAAATTTAAATGATTTATAAATAATGTTGAAAACACTAAGTTTAATATTAGTCTTCAAAACATACTATTCCTAAGTCAAGAAAAAACCCTTCTAAAATATTTGGATACACTAATATTTTTTAATAATTTTGATTTGAATTGTGTTTGTATTTATAGTTACTAAGTATTTGTCTTTTTATATAATTTATTTATTTGTTGACTAAACTATTACATTCCTCACTAATTAATTAAAATATTAAATATAAAAATAATTAAAAATTATTTCTAAATACAATTCTAATAATTTAAAGTATCAAATAATTTAAGTGAATTTCAAAAATTATTAAACATAAAAATATTCTTTATATCTACTATATATATATATATAATAAAAATAAAATTGAAATAATTTATAAATAATGTTGAAAATACTAAATTTAATATCAGTTTCCAAAACATATTATTCTTAAGTCCAGAAAAACCCTTCCAAAATAATTCTTAAGAAATTAAAAAAAAACATAAAAAAATAAAAAATTTAAAATTACTACGGTACTACAGTTAATTTTTATTTAATATAACTTATAACCATTTTATTTTAATAAGTTAAAAAAAATCAAATCAATATTGTCTTACATATTTTACATAGAGGAGAGCAGTTAGTTAATATGGAAATGCACGGAAGAAAAGTGATCACATCGAATTTTCCTGGGGCAGCGGGGCTGGATAGCGAACGCCGGATTATACGACGTTGCAGTGGCCGCAGTGTAAATATATTTCCAAGCTTGGGAGGGACCTGAGCAGGTTGATATTTGTTGACGTGTAAAATGAAGAAGGTAATTAAAATCAATGTTAGTGAAAAAAATATGGTATTAGTCAAACAAATAAAGAAAGTAGTAGGTATTTAACAAAAGAGCAATCACAAAGAAAATCAAGAAATGATGAGGATAATAAGAAAGAAAATTAAGACAGCAATAATAAAGAAAATGAAAAGTCCACTACAAAATGGAGGAATGATTCTCCTTATCTCTATTTTAATATTAACGATGTGTTTTCTCGTTATCTCTATTTTAATATTAACGATGTGTTTTAGTTATAATAAACTTGATTTGATATTAAAGTTTATGATTATGTTGTACAACATGAATCTAAAGACCTAAAAGTAGTATAAAGTTTTCATCTTAAACTTCGTTATTAAGGTTATCATATTTGATTTTTCAAAAGTTTATGATTATGTTGTACAACACGAATCTAAAGACCTAAAAGCAAGTATGAATTGCTTATGTATGTGTATGAAAATATCATCATAAAGTTGTCATCTTAAACTTCATTATTAAGGTTATCATATTTGTTTTTTTGGAAGTTTATGATTATGTTGTACAACATGAATCTAAAGACCTAAAAGCAAGTATGAATTGCTTGTGTGTGTATGAAAATATCATCATAAATTTGTCATCGTAAACTTCATTATGAAGGTTATCATATTTGATTTTTTGGATTTAAATTGAAAATTTTAGGTATATAAGATATTAGAATTTATAAAGAAAAATATTTTATGATTTTCATAGGCATATAGTTATGTTAGGCCTCATAATAGATTCCATGTATATTCATTTTTGTGTTATGATTTTTTTACTATGTTGGATTTAGTAGTTAGGAATTTAGATTACTATCAAGGTGTTTTAAGAAATTGAAGATTTAGTAAAAGATATATGAACACTAACAAATTATTTAGTTTATTTAAAGGATACATAAGCTAAATTGAACATACAATATAAGATTTAATATACCAATTCATTAAAAAATTAAATATTGTATGTAAAATAAAATTTATACTCGTACTTGGTTTATCTTAAATTATAGATCACAACTTAATTTAATGACTCTTGATTCATTTAGCTTTGCAATTTGTAATCTTGAAAATTCAATTATGTTAAAATTACAAAATTGCTTTGTTCTAAACACAGTGTCTTAGACTTTGAAATATGAATCTATGTAAGAATAGACAATGTTTATAAATACTTTTAGTGGATATTTTTATCCACTTGCAATTAAATTCTAGATGTCATTGATCAATAAATTCTTCTCTTAATCTTAGACCATTCCTCTTAGATGATTCATTTGAATTATGGTGTCTATAAATGCACCACTTTAGTGTGCAATTTGGAACAATTCATACTTTAGTTAGCTCATAATTTGTAGTGTGAAAATGATAGAGGAATTAATATCAAATTTTAAAATTTGAAATTTGGGGCTCAAATTCATGGGCATGGGAATAATTAGTTCACTCCACACTTACACTAACGACAATGGTGGATGAAATATTTAAAGATTGACGATATGATTTATGGGGATAAGTAATGATTGGATAGGGATTGAATATTATTAGTTGTCAACTTCCATAAAAAAATCATCACCTTACTATTTAATGCATAAAAGACAACCTAGTCGTCATCGGTCCAAAGTAGAAGGAGAAAGAGAATGACATTGTCGACCCCATTTGGCTCTTTTCCCACCTCAAAATGGTTCAATAGAGGCCCCCTTTCTATTGCATCATATATATTGTTCTAGACATTAGAGCCTCTGTTGGAATATGTTGTCATTGATGTCAAAAGGGGATCAAAGGAGAAGTGTGTTGATCTTGTGCATAAGCATATAATGTTATCATTGATGTCAAAAGTGAAAATTATGCAAGTAAGAGTGTTGACATGATGATAGGAGATGAAATGGATTTTCTCATGCAAGTGAAGATGTTGGCATGATGATAGATCATTGGTGTGCCTAAATTCTATGAAGCTTAGAGGGTGAATGTAAAAGCAATGAATTTGGTTCTAGAAGTGTGTGGCTGGTTGATGATGCTAAAGTGCACATCTTGCAAATGTTGTCATGAAGTTGTAGAGAGTCTCTTGTACAACAAGTGAGGAAACAAGCTACAGATTCAATGTGGGTTTTTTGAGAGATTTCTAGAAAGGTATTGTGCAAGTCTAGGAAGTGAAGGATACTCCTAGAAATGAATTATATTCATCTTAAGATGTTTTAGGGTTTATCAATTAAACCCTAGGTCATTTTCAATCATGGTGTCCTCAAAATGTTCTATTTAAATGTTGATTGTAAACAGCAGGTAACTAGTCACATAAGTAATAACTTATGTTATTCATCCCATGGAGGTGACCAACCCCTCTGCCTAGCACTTTAAGGTTATACATCTTCATATTGGCGAGACACTAGTGTATCACTAGGAGTCAAGCGGGAGTCTCTCTAATGGCATGATGGTCACTTTTTTAGTGTGACCATGCATGATCGGAAAGAAAATGGGACATGTCTCTTTAATGTAGCAATGTAGAAAGAAGATTAAGTTTTCATTGGCATGATGAGTGCTTATCGATGGGACTTGCATTGGAGTCTCTCTAATAGCCCGATATGCATATGTCGACAAGTCATATGTTTTCATAAATTAGTAGCCTCCAACAAGAGGTTCTAAAGTTTAGTTTTTTAGCGACTTAGTGATGGAGCGATAAAGGGTGTGGTAGCATCATTAGCGAGACTAGATGACATTGGTGAGACCTTTGGTTGTGCCTCTCTAATAAAGCAATGAGAGGTTCAGTGTGGGACCCATTCATAATGACATGGGTAATAGTGATGGCAAAGATAAACATGTGGCATGACGAGACTGGATAGATAGTAATCCACATCCTTGTTGTGGATTATAGAGTAGTGACATGGCGATCAGGTGGAGTGGTGAAGCCATCAAATGTGTTCATCAGAATGAAATTCCACCATTAGTAGGACCCTTAAGGTTGTCCCTCTAATGCAATGATGACCTTCCCATCGCCGTGACAGAGTGGTGTTAGCAAGACATTAAAGGATGTCTCCCCAACAATTTGATGATGAGTGTAACCCTAAAACATTAGAAGAGAAATTTCTTTTGTGATGTTGGATTTGAGCAATAGACTCAAGCAACCTTGGTCACCGTGGTTTTTCCCATCTTGGGTTTTTCACGTATATCTAGTGTTGTGGGTATTTGTGTTAATTGTTTATTTACATGTTTATGTTTACATCTTTAGTTTACAATCTACATAGTAAGAGTTGAGTAATAAATCTGTACAAAGTATTTGGAGCCAAGAAAGTAATCTCCATAAGGTTTTTAAGGGAAAAAGTTTTAAGGGATAAATTTTGGTATCTATTGATTCACCCCCCTCTTAGTAGATCATTGTGTTCCAACAATTGGTATTAGAGCACTAGGTTCCCTAGGAAAAGCTTAATCAACTTGGGTAGATCTTAGTGAGTGAACACAATATGGCTAATAAGGAAAACTCATATGTGGGTGAAGCCACAATAGTGGTTTACAATTGAAGTGAGGAAGGAAAAATCACAAAAAATGAATGCATGGAAAAAAACTTGATTTCAAGGGTTCATACGAACCTATTGGTTCGATTGAACCCATTAGGGGTTCACTAGAACCTCGGTTTGGGCGAACCTTTTTAATGCTTTCCCACCAAAAAAGCCAATAAAACCTCTTATAAAAGGAAGGTTCAAATGAGCTAGGGTTTGAATGAACCCTGGTTTGAGCGAACCCCTAAAGGTTTGCTCAAACCCCTAGGGGTTCATTCGAACCCCCCTTTAACCTCATCCCCCCTGAAACACAAAAAAACCCTAAATTTTTGCACTTCAGAGCTCGGGTTGAGGATGAAAATGGATGAATCTTCACAAACCTAACTAGAATTAGGTAGTCCTCAGAACGAGCTATCCAATGAATATAATTTTAATATATCTTGGTTTTATTATGTATTTGTTTTTTAGTTTAACTAAACATAGGTTTTTCATCGAAAATGAAGGTCTTTGTTCTGCACATGTGGAAAAATAGAAGATAATAAAAAAAGAAATTGAAAAATATGAGTGCACCAGATATTGAAGTCCTTGATCCAACAAAAAAAAAGAAATAATTTTGATATATACAAAAAAAGTTATGCATTATATAGTCACGCTATATCTGAATTGTAATTGGGTTGACTTTGAAACTTGATTAAAGAAAGAATATTCAATAAAAAAATGTCTAATCAAGTGGAAGCACTAGATATCAGAGTTATGAATCTAAATTGAAAAGAATTATAATTTTATCCTTCATGTAAAAAGTTGTAAGTTGTGTTATACGGTGTGCGTCACTTTTTAAAAATGCTATTTTTTGAAAACACTCAGTTTTTGTGGGAGATGGAAAAAGAAGTGCAATCTGATTCCAAAAATTTTGAAAAAAATATTTTTAGAATCTACAGAAAAAATGTGATGAGACTCTAGTTTGCATCATCTTCAAATTCTTCATGGTTTAGTAGCTATAGGTGCCCGAATGTGAAGATTTAGGTAAAAATAATAATTTCAATGTACAGTTTGGCCAAAAATTGTAAACCACTATTGTGGTAACACTCATGTAGAAGGCGTACATCTCTTTAATGGATTAGATTATATATGGTGGAGCTTGAAAATGAAGTTACATTTTGGATATATAGGGTTTGATGTGTGCATGTTAGTGGAATATGGATATACAACTTCTCTTACACCTCCAATTGTTGAGGATGAAAATATGGCATATGAGAACAATGCTAAAGCAATGGATGCAATTCTTTGTGGGCTGTCAAGTTTCATATTTGTCAAGGTCATGCATTTCCAAAGTGAATGTGAAGTGTGGAACAAGCTAAAGAGGATGTTTGAAGATAGTGATGTGAGGTGTTTTCATTGACTGAGAGATGCCATAGTAAATTTGAAAGTATTGAAACAAGTGAAGGTAAGAAATCTACAAGTTGGTTCTCAAGTGAAGCTGTAACAAGAGGTGATGAAGAAGAATCATCTACTTTAGGATTTGAGAAGACTAATGAAGAGGAAGCTAAGTTCATCAGGAGATTGGGAAAAGTCTTCAAAAAATATAGAGGTAAATATGCTTATCTTGCTTATGAATGTGTTCATAATAATATGCATAACTCCAAGCAAGAAAATAGTAGTAAGCTCAAATGGATAAGGAGAATCTGCACACAAATGAAGAAGGTGGATCATTTGATGTAAATGGTAGATCAGATGATGAACATGGAAGTTTCTATGGGTGTGATCCATTTGGAATGATCTTTGATGAAGAGGTTGAGAGGTTAGATAAAGAAGAAGTTGAAACCTCTAATGAAGAAGAAGGAGAAGTTGATTTTAGGGGTGAACTCATCAATGCTCTTGGTGAGATTAAAAGTTTAAAGAAAGAAAATGAAGAACAAAATTTTCATGCACAAAAAGAGATAGAAAGACTAACTAAAGGCCTTGAAGATTCTAACCAAATGATAGTTAGTTTGAAGACACAGGTTGAGGAAGCTAAGAGGATAGATGATGTAGTTAGATCCAAAATATAGTCTAAATAAAATGAGTGCATGAAATTGGAAGAAGAAATAGTGGCCTTGGGAAACAAATTAGAGAAATCCAAGGAGCAAATTGATGAAGGCTTGAAGTTGAAAGGTGGCTCCAAGACACTAAATGAATTTTCTAGATCACAAAAGCCATCTAGACCTAGATCAAGACCAAGGGTGAAGATTGACCTTGATGATGAAAAAGGGAAGAGTCCTTCTGCCTCTAGAAAATTATTTAGAGCAAAAGAACGATGTTGCACAAAGATAGAGGATGCCTACTCAAGTAGTACCAAAGAAAGTACCTTTGGAAATGGAAGATCAAAAAAGGAATTGCTAGAGTGAAGAAAGAAAAAGAAGAAAAGAAGCTTGTCGCTGCTAAGATGAAGAAACTAGATAAGGATGTATTACTACTAAGTTGAGGGAGCTCACAACAAATAAAAATATGGAGAAATCAATTTCCAAAAAAATGAAAAAGAAGCAACATATTAAGGGAGATGCAACAAAAATGGTTACAAGGATGAGATACATGAAGAAGTAAAGAAAAACAAGGCCACCTCATCTTGCATAGAGAAATTATATGACTAGGTACTCATTATGTTTTTATGGATATTATTATGTCTATAATCAGTTTGGTCATAAGGCTAGTAAGTGCAGAGTTGCACCTAGAAGAAGCACAAAACATGTAAATAGAAATCCATTTGCTCCTATTGTAGATATGAATATAATGTGGTACAATTGTAATAATTTTGGTCATATAGCTAAGAATTGTAGATTGAACCATGTAAGACCAATAGCACATTATAATAAAGAGAAGAGTATGCCCCCCAAAGTGAACAATGTTTCATATGCTCTTGAGAAGGCTAATCAAATAGAGAAAAGAAAAGAAAAAAGGACTGGAAAGAGAAAGACTGGTAGGAAGCACTCAATGAGATTGTTTCTACCTCACATCACTAATTTGTAGTGATAGGGCATGAGTTCAAGGGGAGCTAAATTAATATTTCATCCATCCTTGGAAATGAAGATGGAGAGATCAAGTCAAGTAAAATATGTTTTACAAATTTCTAACGACTTGATGGTTGAAGATTTATGGTCACATTCTTGCTCCTTGAAATGCTTGTCAAGGTATAATAAAATTAGCAGATGGTGAAGAGTTTGCAGCTATAGACATCCAAATTTGGACACTTAATTTATGAAAATTTATCACTTTTCATCTAAACATCCTCTTATCCGAGTTAATTAAGTAATATTACTATTATTTAATTAATATCTTTAATTCTTCCAAATCCCTAAGGTATTTAATTAAATACCTTACCCTCCTTAATCCTCTTTTCATAATGTCATTTTCATCTAATCCTAATCCATTTCCTAATCTCTTCATTAAGGATGTGCACATGCCTAATCCTTGATTAGAATGTGTCACATCCTCCAACTTTTGCAAGTTGGCTTCTAATCCACATTAACCCTTAATTATCCTCTAATCACTTATTAGTCAAACCTAATTAGTACCTTGGTCAACTCTCCCCATCCCCCAAGAAATTTTTAATTCCTTTTTATTCACCCTAGGCTCCTCTCTTCCCCATGTGAATTTTTAATTCACATTTTATTCCTTCTAGAATCTCCTTTTCCCATGCATCTTCTAGAACCTTTGACATGTCACCTCATGCACATGTGACAAACTCCCACCTTTTGGGAACATTGTCTTATCTACTAGATTCTTCCAATCATTGTGAATTTTTAATTCACTTTTATTCTCCCAAAGCTTTCCCCCTCCCCATGTGATCATTGAAAGGTCACATCAAAGTACTTGGAAGGTACTTGTCCTTCCTCCACATCATGTACCTCTCTTCCACATCACCTACACCTCACCTCCTCTTAGCCACTTCACCATCCACATGTCAAGATGTGAGGGCTTGTGAGTTCTCAACCCACCATAGCCCTTCATCTTGACCTTGTTGGATCAATCTCAACCATTGAATTCTCTAGAGAATTCAAGTGTCTCTATAAATACCCCCTCCTCAAGGGAATTTTCAACACTTAGCCATTTGATAACTACATGCTGCCAATTTTCATTCTCACCCATTTATCATCATTTAGTCATCCATTCTAATCATCTTGCATAAATTGATCTTGCATTTAGTCATTCAATAAGTCATCTAAGGAGCACACAAATCATTCCAAGCAAGGGCCAACCAAGGAGTCTTCAACAACAAGGAAGGTGAAATCGCTTTGCATCTTGTTTTATCCATTTTCCCTTTGTTTTATCACCTCTTTAGGGTTAACTTGAAGCACCTTTAGTCTTTAATATCATTTTATTTTTATTTTATTTTGTACACCAGAGAAGGGTAAAAACATTAAGGTATACATTTCGCACTGTGGGACCCACAAACGGGTTCCTATACTTCACATTTGTTATTGTTGAGATTTTTTGGACATGTTGCAAGATTACTGTTTTACTACACTGGGTGATTACGCCCTGTTTTTACAGTAGTGGGGCACATGCCCCTATTTTTACCGTAGTGAGGTGATTACCTTGTTTCATCAGTCACGCTTGCCTTCTTTAAAAATTATTTTTGTGTTAACACTTTTTACATGGGCCTGCTCCTCTTAACTAAAAATTATTTTGTGCCACACTTTACTGCATGCCATGACCCTCTTGGACTAGAAAATTATTTTTGTGCTAACGCTTTACGTAGTGGGCCCTGCCTTTAAATTGAAAATTATTTTTGGTGCCTACACCTGTTTACAAGTAAGGTGATTATGCCCCGGCTAAAATTTGTGCTCACTTTTTGCAGTGGGGCGACTACGCCCTTGTTTTTACTGCAGTGGAGCGATTACGCCCCTGTTTTTACTCCAGTGAGGCGATTATGCCCTTATTTTGCTACAGAAGGGCGACTGCACCCCCTGGAGGGTAAAATTATTATCTTGGCTTCAGTTTTCTTTGTTATTTTCTCCCTAACATTGTTCTTGCAAAGATACATGTGTTTTTTGTTAACTTTTTGCAACATATTCTTGTGAAGTTGATGGAGAAAGTGGGATAAAACATCTAACATTTGCTTGCAGGGTTATCCATTTGCTCAAACTTTTTAAACTATCCTTACTGTTTGCATTAATCTACGAATATAGTTTAATTAGAGGGAGTAATATTCATTGCTTGTTGTGCTTGTCTTTTTGTGTTACCCAAAGGGGGCATTAGCTTGTTTTTGCTTTCCCCTTGCACTTTGTGTGAGCCTAGGGAGTAGTTGGAGATGGTTAGTGTTTTCTTTATAGTGGGACCTGCTCGGGGATTTCATCACCCCAAGGGACAATTCCAACCACGTGTACCAACGGGGTATATAAAGGGGGGAGAGCGAAAGTTGTACCCCAATCTAGTCATGTCGTAATTGGCAGAGCATTGAAGCTAAGGTGATACCTAGATAGACGTGAAGAGTTGGCCCGAGCCCTTTAGTATCTCACTGGGGTTCCTAACTCACGCTTGTGATGGGCTGGTGTTCACGGTTGTGCCTCACATATCGAGAGTATATCGAGGACTCCCTAGACACCTTGTGCATCCTAGATTAAGACCTCTTTGGCCATACCTTTAACACTAATCATAGGGTTGTGTTTGCTTGAGAGTGTTTTCTTGTGAGAAACTAGTGAAATTTTGATAATTTGGCCTTATCATTGTCATTTTAAAGTCCTTGCCATAGTCATTTGCATCAAACCAAGCCTCTGTTTTACCGTAGTGGGGTGATTACGCCCCTATTTTTACCGCAGTGAGGCGATTATGCCCCTGTTTTACCGCAGTGGGGTGATTACGCCCCTATTTTATCGCAGTGGGGCAATTATGCCCCTATTTTTACCGTAGTGAGGCGATTACACCCCTGATTTGCTGCAGAGGGGCAAATTTTCCCTCTTGAACATCCAAAATCACCCCATTTGGGTCCCTTTAGCCTCTAAACCATCATTTAACCATTCCCAACCATTATCTCATCATCCCAAGGCTTCGTTTTGTCACTCTAAACCTCCTAAAATCTCCATTTGACCACTTTAAACCTCCATCTCATCATTCCAAGCTTTTGTTTAACCATTCTAAATCCCCATTCATTCTCCACAATTATCTTCAATCCACCCGTCTATTTTAATCTTTCCCTAATCCATTCAAAAGTCCATACCCTTATCTAACGAATGCCATAATTTTACCATTTGCATAACCAAATCATCCTAACCTTGTATTACAAAGTGGTTACCCAAAATTGACCATAGTACTTGAACTTGATTATTAGTCTCTAACTTCAACCCAAATCAATTTGCTTCCATCTTGAGGTAAATTCAGCATTATAAGTTATCATCCTCAGCCCAATCAATCCATTCCTATCTTAAGGTGGATTCGGTGCTAGGATCATCCTCTTAATCAATCAAAGCTCTAGGTCACTAAGGGTAACTTCCTTTGATTAAACTCAAGGTCTCTCTCACATCTTTCATCATCCAATCATACCCATCTAATCATCCAAATCTATCAAATCCAATCATTTTGTCAAATCATCCAATTACCCAATCAATCAAATCACATTCATTCTATCACCACAATCCTATCCAATCTTATCTATTCAATTAAAATCCAATCAACCTTATCCAATCCAATCCAATCACATCACCTTCGACCCAATCAATCTACTTCCATCTCGAAGCATATTCGGTGTCGATCGTCAGAATCAATCCCATCACATCATCCAATCATCCTAATCTGAGCTTTAGTCCAATCCTGATCTAAGCTTGACTCAAATCTCGATTTGAGCTTTAGTCCAATCCCATCCAAATTCTTTTCATCTGTCCTCTTTATCCTTTCACCATCATGAATCCTTATCCTCCATCAATAGTGATCAAGGGAAACCCTAATTACATTGACAATGATAACAAAAGTCTTGTTGATCAAGAGGAATATGACATAGATCCCCTTGACACTATCATTGCTAGTAAGATTTCCCCACCCATTTTCCAAAATCCAATCACCCCCTTGAGTTATCCTGTTATGTCTTTGTCCATGCCTAATCATGTTTCTTCTGCTACCTTTGACAAGGGATATCCGTCATATCCATCATACCCTTCATCTACATCATCCTCTTATCCAACACCTGCATCCTCTTATCCTAGTCTACCATCTCAATACCCCTATCCTAATCCCCCATCCACATCCTCCTATTCAAATCCTTCATCTGCATATACCCATTACCCTAATCTTCCATGCCAATCTACTCACTCTAATCCTACATTCGTACCTTCCTATCCTAATCCAACATCTACATCCTCTTATCCTAATTTTCCATCCCAATACTCCTATTACAATTCCCCACCCATGTCCCCCTATCGTAATCCTCTTTCCCAATCTTCCCATACTAATCCTACATCCACACCCATTTACCTTAATCCTACATCCATGTCTCCTCATCCTAATCCATCATCCTAATACCCTTATTATAATCCATCCCCCACACCCTCTTGTTCCACTACACCACCTATATCTTCTTGTCCTAATCCACAATCCATGTCCCCCTATCTTAATTCACCACTCCAATATCCTTACCTTAACCCTCCATCCAATCCCATTCATACATCTACTCCTAGTCCTCCATCCAATCCCATTCATCCATCCCATCCTAGTCCTCCATCTACTCCTAGTCCTACATTCAATCCTATTCCTCCATCTAACCCTAGTCCACCAATCCATAATCCCTCATCCATTTCTACCACCCTAGCCAAGCCAACCATATGCAAGTCTCTCATTTCAAAAGTTCTCCAAGGACTCATTACAAAGAAGCCACCCCCAACCCCACATCTTGAAGTCATGGAACCATGCCATCCCAATCCATCATCCATGGTAACTAGTGATGAGAGCCTTCTCCGTACCACACCTATAATTGTTGTTACCACCCCTAGCACTGATCAAACCATTGAAACCATTGGACCCACTAAATCCATTGAACCCACATCTCCTACTATGAGAACCACCAAATCCATCGAAGACACCCAATTCTAATCCACTCCCTTTACTCCTAGATCTACCCAATCCATCGAAGATACCCAAATCCAATCCACTCCTCCCACTCCTAGTAGCACCAAAACCCATCCCAATGAACCTCATGGATCTTCCGTCCCTCCATCTTCCCCACTTGAAGAGTCCCAAAAAGACTCCATTATCATGCCATCCACACAAGATGAGTCATGCCAAGAGTCTAATCCAAAGCATGCCAACATATCCCCTTCTCCAGATCAAGATCCTACCATCCTATCTAGTCCACCTCAAGATCACAGTCCCCCATCCATTCCATCCCATGATCCCCTTGTCATTCAAGCTTCCACCACTCCATCTCCATCTCCATTACATGATCCCACTACCACAAATCCAAATCCTATCATATCCCCTAATCCCTCTCCTGATATCACCTATCCACATGCTGCTATCCCACCATCTCCCTCTCATGATCCCCCATCATCGCCTAAAACTGCTATACCTACACCGCTTGCATATCCCCTTGGTACTCTCACATTCTTCCATAGTGGCCTCTTCGCAGAAGAAAAGCATAGTGTATTTACCACCCATCATCCTCCACCTAATAATGGACTCGATTCATGTTTTTAGAATAACACAAATCCTATCATGGATCGCATGCTCAAGAAAATGAACTATCAAGGAAAAGGTCTAGGCCTTCATGAGCACGTATTTTAGAGCCCATCCAAGTTAAAGAACAAGTCTGCATGCAAGGTCTTGGACCTATTTCCCAAGACTACGCAATCTAAAGATGTTGTACAACCTCTAGGCGTCCTCATGAGCCTTTCCCAAAGAAATGTTGGCTCTTCCCGCAGCCCACTAGATCATATGTTGCCATCCTCCTCCTCTATCATATAAGCCTCAAAACCATCGTCCATATTCCTCCTTCATCTGCTCCATCCATTTTGGGTCCTTACATCCCTCCATCCACCATATCCCATCCTTCATTCACTCCATTCATCTTGGGTCCATATATCCCAAGATCACCTCCTCCATCTCATCCTTTCATCCATTCATCACCTATCCATTTCATCCATCATAAACATCACTCTCACATGTCCCCTAATCAGGATTAACAAAGGCACATACCCGCACATCCTCCATCTACACATAATCCCCATACTCCTACCTTCGTCGCTCCACATCATCCATCTCCTCACACCCATCCCATTGCTACTAAAAGCACTCTGGTTGTTAAAGAAAAAATGCATAAATCCAAACATCCACATGAATCTAAGGCTACCCATGTCCCCTCCAAAAGACATGGTGAAGAGAAGAAAAATCTAAATCTAAATCAAATTTGTAGGCCACAAAGGCCCACCAAAGCAAAGATCAAAACCATGTGGATCCCAAAGAAAAAATATGCAATGCAATCAAATGAAAAATCTATAAGAACATCCAAAGTTGCTAATCCAAAAGCTAGTCATACACCTCTTTCATCTCCTAAGTTTGTTTTGGGTCCTTATGTTCCAAATTTCACCACCCCATCTCCTCCATTATCCACACATTCTCCATCCCTTAATCCTCTTATCTTTTCACATCCACCACCACATGTGCCAATGTTGGTCCTGAACACACTACCATTCCATCCATACCCTTTGCAGCATCCCATCCATTATCCCATGTATCTTCCCTCTTAAATCCCTCTAATTCATTCTCTTGCATAATCCATTTATCCTAATAAGGTTGTACTAACATCCAACAGTCACTTCAAACATGGGCTCTTAATACCTCATATAGAACTTGCTACTTGAGTCCTTCATCCATATCCTTATCATGTATCTTCTAAATTCCCTTATCCACATCTCTATCCTTATCCATTTTCATCCCCCTACTATCCAAAGAACCAAAAAATCAAAAAAATAAGATAAAATAGTAAAGAGAAATAATTCGTCCAATGGTGAAAACTTGGAAAACAAGCACTTTAGTTAAGTACCATGATGAAAACTTGGCAAATAGGCATCATGTGTAAATCCCCATCTGCAATTGGGGGCAACTTCCTGATATACATTCCTGTTATGCTTCCTGCTATACACCTGTCTTCCTGTTATCCGTCCTCTTCATAAAACCCCTCCATCCCACCTATCTTCCGCAGCCTACCATCATATCTCATTTATCTCTTATCCCTCCATCCTTCTTGTGATCTTGATCAAAACAGGGGCACCTATCTATACATGCTTTGGCCACCTCTTGGTATACATTCCCTTCATTCATACTCTATTCTATTCCTTGGTCACCCATCCTATCCTCATCTAGTTATCTCCTTTATCTTCCCATCCAATCGTCTTCCATCCCTCATGCCTCCTTGTATATAACATATCTAGAGTGGGGGCATCTGCTTCCTTTGTGACATAGTCCTTGGAGACATCATCTATCATAACATCCCTTCCAATCTCCCCATCCTTATCTTCGTATCCATTTATCCTAGCATCCCTTTCATCTCCCCATCCTTATATCCCTATCCATCTATCACAACATCCCTTCCATCTCCCCATCCTTATCTTCATATCCATTTATACTAGCATCCCTTTCATCTCCCAATCCTTATATTCCTATCCATCCAAACAATCCCTCCTGTCCTTCATCCATTCTTTCATCTTTATCCTCATCCCATCTCACAATCCCTTGTCATTTGTATTTGGCTATAGGCCTTTTTCCATGCAACCCAATGCCATTTATCTCATCGCCATCTTTTCTGCTTCTTTAACACATATTTTCAATCTCTTATATTTTCTTAATGTCCATTGCCCCATCCCTCATTATTCTTTTCTTTTTCACAGCGACTCCGCCCCTCCCCGGGGTGTGTCTATCCCTTCGGGGAGGGTCCGCCCCGTCGTGGGGTGTGTCCGCCCTATCGGGGCGGCTTCGCCCTCCTAGGGAATATCCGCCCTCACGGGGCGGCTCCGCCCTGTAGTGGGGCATGTCCGCCCTATCGGGGTGGGTCCACCTCGTCCTGAGGTGTGTCCACCCTCCCGGGGCATGTCCGCTCTGTCGGGGCGTGTATGTCCCAGCCCGGGGCGCATACGCCCCACTGTGGCGTGCCCTTATCTCACCGTCCTTTGCCCCCAACCAAAAATTTACATTTTTACTATTTTTTTCAAAAAACTAATCTCGACCCATTTTCTAATTTTCCCCCGCCATCAAAACCCATGTGTTGAAATTTTCAAAATTGATTTTTGATTTTTACACCGAAACTTCTGGAGGCCATAACTTTTGACTCAGGTGTCTGTTTGAGTTGAAATTTGACAGGTGGTTGCGTTATGAGATAACAAGTGGATTCCCAACTAGTTTCTTTGAGAGTTGTTGGAACCCATTTTGGCACATTTTCGGGGCCTCAAACTTTCATCTTGACCCTCAAAATCTCAATTTAGTATTTTTTTCCAACATTTTGAAAAATTGTTCACTCATAACTTGAAATGAATATCTCAAATTTGGGATGTTAGTTGGCAATTCATCCTATCTCAATAGTGGGTATTTCTTGGAAAAAATTTGGACTCCCAAAAGTATATCCATGAGGTTTCCTAAAATGGAAAAATTTGACAATTTTTGAAAATTACCAAATATAGAAAAATCTGATTGTCCCATTAAACCCCAAAACTTGGTGTAGAATCAATCCCATCATATCATCCTCCCATTTCATCTTTTTGGATAACTATCCCATCCCTAAGCTTTATGTGATTGTCCTCATCCCATCATCATCCTTTATCCATCGTTTGCCTTTGGTCTTTGGTCGAACTACATTGCCCTTGCGCTTTCACGTAGGCAAGGTCAATCATTTGATCCGCCCTCGGGGATCCTTTATCATCTATCATCAGTATTTCTTCTTTTTCCATCCTGTCATCCATCGAAGTCTCCATCATGGTCCGTCGCCAGCCTCTTGTTGAACTATGTTGCCCCTACGCTGTCATGTAGGCAAGGCTGATCATTTGATTTGCCCCCAGGGCATTTTTGGATCAACTTGTTTTGGTCTTCCATCACTTCATCTTCACCAGTCCCATTTCGATTTTATCCATGGTCTTTTTATCGAACTATGTTGCCCCTGCGCTTTCACATAGCCAAGGTTGATCATTTGATCCTCCCCTGGGGCATTTGTCTGTCGTGTCTTGTGTCCATCATCGGTCACTATTGTCTTCTTTCCGCTTTATCCATGGTCTTTTTCCATGAACTACAAGAGCTCTACACTTTCACGTAGGCAAGGCTAATCTCTGATCGGCCTCCGAGCCCCTAGGTCTTTAGGTTGTCTCTCTTGTGTCGTGTCGTTAAGCTACACCCCTATCTAGCTGGTTCTTAACAAACAAGATCCACTTGTATCAACAAATCCAATCAGTTTTGAATATTCTACAATATATCGATCTTTTAGTTTCGTATCCATCATCCTTGGTCTCAACAAGATGCATCCTTCCTAACAGACCTCATCAATCCCATCTATCCCCTTGATCCTATGGCAAAGGACATTTGAAATTGATTGCGATCTTTTGATACTTTTGGCTTTTGTTTATCATTTGAGCTCCCTATCATCACTTGTCACAGTTGCCTTGATCTATCATATCATGGTGTGCATTGACTAGTCCACATAGGGGCATATCTTGATCTTTTGTTTGTCTTCTTGGTTGTCCCACGTAGTACCCAACAAGATCTTTGTGGTCTTGTGTTACGTTGGGGCATCCTCGTGTGCTTGTGGTTATTCCAATACCTGGCCCGACCAAGGTCTTCGTGACTTTGGGGTATTGGGATAGCCTTCTTGTCTATTGTGTGTGTTTTATGCATTTGACATGAATTGGCCTTGGTTCTTCATACCTTGGCATCTTGTGTCTTATGCTATAGCAAAAATCAGTGCTTTGAAGATGGAAAATTATATTAGGATTGCATTTCATTTTCCATTTTATCGTCTTGCATGTATCCCCCCATCCATTTCTCCTTCATCCTCATCTCACATCTCTATCCAATCCCCATCCATTCCATTTAGCCCAAATCACCTAATCAACTCCTTGGTCTTGTCCCCAGTCTCGACCCATCATCATCATCATCCATTAGTATCATTCCCTATCCCTATGGTGTTGTTTTGGGATGTATCCTTCCCTCATCAACAACACTTTCATCATCATCATCGGGAGGTATTCTTCCCTATCCTTTAGTGGTGTTTTGGGATGTATCATTCCCTCATCAATACCACTCAGTGGGATGTATCCTTCTCTATCCTTGTGTTGTCTTGGGATCCTTAATTCCCTCATTGACAACACTCCATCCATCATCAACCCATTTTGGCTTGTACAACATCACCTTTTGTCCTCAAATCCATTTGTGCTTCATCCATCTCCTATCGCTTCTTACTCTCTTACCCATCACCTTGCATCATCTTCCTCATCTCCCTTGCATCACATCATCTATTTCAAGAGCACACACGTTTCTCTTCAACCCGCATGTCCTCTCGAGGGGCATCCTCAATCCCTACTCTTCATCTTCACCCCCATCATCTTTCTTCCTAGTCATCCCTTTGATGGTGGGGCATCTTTTCAATCTAACCATCTCCTGGGTTCTATATTAATATTCTTTGAAATGATGCTTCGTAACACCATCTCAAAGAGGGGCAAAATGTAGACATCCAAATTTGGACACTTAATTTATCCAAATTTATCACTTTTCATCTAAACATCCTCTTTCGTTAATTAAGTAATATTACTATTATTTAATTAATATCTTTAATTCTGCCAAATCCCTAAGGTATTTAATTAACAATTAAATACCTTACCCTCCTTAATCCTCTTTTCATCAAATAAATTAAATAAATATTACATTTATTTAATTCCTCACATGTCATTTTCATCTAATCCTAATCCATTTCCTAATCTCTTCATTAAGATGTGCACATGCCTAATCCTTGATTAGGATGTGTCACATCCTCCAACTTTTGCAAGTTGGCTTCTAATCCACATTAACCCTAATTATCCTCTAATTACTGATTAGTCAAACCTAATTAGTACCTTGGTCAACTCTCCCCATCCCCCAAGGAATTTTTAATTCCTTTTTATTCACCCTAGGCTCCTCTCTTCCCATGTGAATTTTTAATTCACATTTTATTCCTTCTAGAATCTCCTTTTCCCATGCATCTTCTAGAACCTTTGACATGTCACCTCATGCACATGTGACAAACTCCCACCTTTTGGGAACATTGTCTTATCTACTAGATTCTTTCAATCATTGTGAATTTTTAATTCACTTTTATTCTCCCAAAGCTTTCCCCCTCCCCATGTGATCATTGAAAGGTCACATCAAAGTACTAGGAAGGTACTTGTCCTTCCTCCACATCATGTACCTCTCTTCCACATCACCTACACCTCACCTCCTCTTAGCCACTTCACCATCCACATGTCAAGATGTGAGGGCTTGTGAGTTCTCAACCCACCATAGCCCTTCATCTTGACCTTGTTGGATCAATCTCAACCATTGAATTCTCTAGAGAATTCAAGTTTCTCTATAAATACCCCCTCCTCAAGGGCATTTTCAACACTTAGCCATTTGATAACTACATGCTGCCAATTTTCATTCTCACCCATTTATCATCATTTAGTCATCCATTCTAATCATCTTGCATAAATTGATCTTGCATTTAGTCATTCAATAAGTCATCTAAGGAGCACACAAATCATTCCAAGCAAGGGCCAACCAAGGAGTCTTCAACAACAAGGAAGGTGAAATTGTTTGCATCTTGTTTTATCCATTTTCCTTCTTGTTTTATCACTCTTTAGGCTAATCTTGAAGTGTCCTTAGTCTTTTATCATTCATATTTTTATTTTATTTTGCACACTAGAGAAGGGTAAAACATTAAGGTACACAACAACAAAAATTGATATCAACATTTGATATAAGATATTAAAGAAAAAGTAATGTAAATGCTTTGTTGAGATAAATATATGTCTTAGGGCGAGTTATTTTGTAGATATTATTTTTAAAATTGGTTTTAGACCACTGTAAATTTGTTCAGAACAATCTAGTTGGTACAGAGCCTAAAAGGAAGCAAATGCTCAAGTTTTCTAAGAAGAAAATGTTGCATGATCTTAGGGGGAGTTTCTTTAGTTAGAAAATCAATTGTATGATCAGATTAGTCGGTACAGATGAAATGTAGAACTTGGAATAAAGAAAATATGTGAGTAAGACAACAAAATAGTATGGAGTATGCTCTAAGGGGGAGCTACTATAGGTATCAAATCAATGTTATACTTGACACAGTGTAGTCTAGGATATCAATTGGTACATAGCATAAAGTGAACACATTCACAATTGGTATCAGAATGATAATCGGTATCAGGGTATGATATCATCAATTGGTGTCAAGTATAAGATTCAATTGGCACAAAGCATGAATCAAAATATCTACAATTGGTATCAGGTCTGATTGGAGAAAAGGATATAATGGCACTTCAACTGGCATCAGATATATATTTTTTTAATTGGTACAGAGCAATTGAAGCATATGGTATTTCCATTGCAGTTAAAAGGTTGAATGCAACAATTGGTATGAGAGCAAAAATTGTTTTCAATTAGTATCAGTCAAAGGAGTAGCAAAGTCCCTTTGCCATTGCTAAGGAGAGGTGAAGGCTATAGTAGTATGGTGACTTGATATAAAGAAGAGGAGAAAGTTGTGACCCTTTGCCATTGATGTCAAAGGGGGAGAAAAGTATGCAAATGATCAAGTATCTAAGCAAGGGGGAGAAAGTTGAGCAAAGGAGAAGGAGAAGGAATGTCAAAGGAGGAGAATTGAGAGCTTAGATGTTATCCATCATTGGTATCAAACCTTTGGCAGTTTGAGCATTTAGGTTTTTCCATTAATGACAAAGGGGGAGATTGTTGGAATATATTGTTATTGATGTCAAAAGGGGATCAAAGGAGAAGTATGTTGATCCTATACAGAAGCATATAATGTTGTCATTGATCTCAAAAGTGCAAATTATGCAAGTAAAAGTGTTGACATGATGATACGAGATGAAATGGAGTTGCTCATGCAAGTGAATATGTTGGCATGATGATAGATTAGTAGTGTGCCTAAATGCTATGAAGCTTAGAGGATGAATGTAAGAGTAGTGAATTTGGTTCTAGAAGTGTGTGGCTGGTTGATGATGCTAAAGTTCACATCTTGCAAATGTTGTCATGAAGTTGCAAAGAGTCTCTTGTACAATAGAAGAGGAAACAAGCTATAGATTCGATGTGGGTTTTTTGAGAGCTTTCTAGAAAGGTATTGTGTAGGTCCGAGAAGTGAAGCATATGCCTAGTGTGATATCTAAAATGTTTAACCTATTCTAAACAACTAAAATGCCATGGAAAAACACAAAGAAAACACCTCAAGATTAGCCGAAGGAATTTGTTAATGCAAAGAGAAAAAGTGTTAAATGATTGCAAGTGGTTATACCTTCTCTTTATAGCTGAAAATCCTTAGTTGGAATTTGATTTTGGATTGCTTTGTATGCTCCTTGGATGGATCTTGATGTGGCTAAATGCAATATTTAACTATATGGTTGGATGCAAATACAAATAGATGAAATGGATGGCTAAATGAGTGCACAAAATGACAATATTTAGTTACAAAATGACTAAGTGTCCTAAATGCCTTAGAGCAGAGGGTATTTATAGAAGAATTTGAATTCTCTGGAGAATTCAATGGCTGAGATTTATCCAACAACTTGGCCAAGATGAAGGGCCAAGGTGAGTTGAGAACTCACAAGCCCTCACATTTTGACATGTGGAATGTGAAGTGGCTAGGGGTGAGATGATGTGTAAGTGATGTGGAAGGAAAGTACATGATGTGGAGGAAGGAAAAGTACCTTTCAAGTATCTTTGGGAGTGAGAATATTTCTTCAAAAAGGAACTTCTTGTCCCCAAGTGAGGATGAAAGTGACATTTGAGGAATTTTGGAATTCCTTAAAAATCCTCATGGGAAAAGAGAAAGTGGTTGGAGAAATAAATGTCAATTAAAAATTCACATTCTTAGGAGAATCTAATGGATAAGAGATGGTCTCCAAAAAGGTGGGAATTGGTCAAATGTGCATGAGGTGACAAGTCAAATATACTAGAAGTCTTGGAAGGATAAAATGTGAATTAAAAATTCACATGAGGAGGATAGAGACCTAGGATGAATAAAAGTGAATTAAAAATTCACATAGGAAAGAGGGTGAATGCCAAGAAAGGAAAATGGAAAGGTTGACTAAAAAGTGGTGCTAAAATTGGCTAATGACTTTGATTAAAGTTGTGCATATACTTGATTGTGATAATTAATGGAAGATTAGAGACAAGTGGCAAATGTAGGAGGATGTGACATTAATCCTTGATTAAGAGGATGCACATCTTAATTATGAATTAATTAAATTAATCCAAATTAGAGATGGATTATGGAGGATGTGACAAGGAGAGAGAAAAGAAGAATTTTAAATTGATTTTAATTCAAAAGGATTTAAAATAACTAAATTAAATAAATTCATGTATTTATTTAATTTAGAGAGGAAAAAGGTAAAAGTGTTTAATTGTTAAATTAAATACTTTAAGAACCTTATGTGGGAAGTGTAATATTAATTAAATAAATTAATATTGATAGAATGGATGGATAAAGAGGTAAATTTGATCATATGGCAGTGATAAAATTTGAGTGTCTAAAGTGCACATCTTGCAAATGTTGTCATGAAGTTGCAAAGAGTCTCTCATACAATAGAAGAGTAAACAAGCTATAGAATTGATGTGGGTTTTTTGAGAGCTTTCTAGAAAGGTATTGTGTAGGTCCAGGAAGTAAAGCATATGCCTAGAAATGAATTATATTCATCTTCAAGAATTTTAGGGTTTATCAGTTAAACCATAGGTCATTTTCTATCATGGCATCCTTGAAATGTTCTATTTTAGTGTTGACTATCAATACCAACTAACTGATCACATAAGTAATAACTTATGTTATTCATCCTATGGAGGTGACCGGCCCCTCTGCCTAGTGCTTTAAGGTTATACATCTTCTTCAAATCGGTGAGACACTAGTGTATCACCATGAGTCAAGTAGGAGTCTCTCTAATGGCCCGATGGTCACTTTGTTGGTGTGGCCATGCATGATCAATGAGAAAATGGGAGACATCTCTTCGATGTTGCGATGTAGAAAGAAGATTAAGTTTTCATCGGTGTGATGAGTGCTTATCAATGGGACTTGCATGGGAGTCTCTTTGAAAGCATGATATCCATATGTTAGCAAGTCTTGGGTTTTCATAACTTAGTAACCTCTGACAAGAAGTTCTAAAGTTTAGGTTTTTAGTGACTTAGAGATGGAGTGATAAAGGATGCGGTAGCATCATCAATGAGACTAGATACTGGTGAGACATTTGGTTGTGTCTCTTCGATAAAGCGATGAGAGGGTAGCATTCAGTGTGGGACCCATTCATAATGACGTGGGTGACAATGATGATGAAGATAAACACATGGCATGACGAGACTGGATAAACGGTAATCCACATCCTTGTTGTGGATTATGGAGTAATGACATGGTGATGAGGTGGATTGGTGAAGTCATCAAGTGTGTTCATTAGAATGAAATTCCATCGTCGGCAGGACTCTTAAGGTTGTCCCTCTAATGCAGTGATGCCCTTCCCATCGGCATGATAGAGTGGTATCGACAGGACATTGAAGGATGTATCCCCAACAATCCAATGAACTTTTCATCAGTGAGACATTGGTGTATCACTGAGACTTTGAAGAAAGTCTCTTCAACAAGGCAATGAGTGTATGATGTAGGCAGTGGGACCAAACTAGGTAAGATAACATGCATTGAGGGTATAGATAGAGATTGAATGACAAGATGACATGTGGTAGAAACTGACAAATGAAATGACATGTGGTGACATGAGGGCATGGGGACCATACAACAGTGAAGGATATCAACGTGACATAGGCACATTGGTAGGAATATGATGGATATCCCCCCGATGAAGTGATAAGCTTTATCAGAAAGACAAAGGTGCATCAATAAGAGTGTAGATGGAATCCCCTTGATGGAGTTATAAGGTGCTATGTGGGACCCTATAGGATGATGGCGACAATGAATTGTGACCAAAAAGTATAGGTGGTGATCAATGATTGCTCGATGTGATAATTTGCATCACTGTTGTTAATTAGGTGGTGATGACATGAATGACATAGAGGTTGTGGGCTCGATCAAATAATATTGCAAGCATATTAGTGTGACCTGCCTATTTCAAAGAGAATTGGTAAAGTGTCCCAATGATAGAGCAATATAATAGTTTAGACATTGAAAAATGTCCTAATTGATGTCATACACTTAAATAAATTTTACTAACAACATTTCCTCTTTAATCCATCCTCTTTTCACTTAATTGATTCAATTAGCTCAGCTAATTATTAATTGCATCATTTTCATCTATTAACCTAATCAATTAAATTGGGTTAATTCATCTCTCTTCGCACTAACACTTCATCTTATTAAATTAAATAAACCAAAATATTTAATTTAATCTCCTAAGTCATCTTATTTAATTAAATATCATTTCATCCCCTCTATTTATTAAATCATTTAATTTAATAAATATCACCTTAAGTCTTCTAATCCCCTAATTACATAAATTAAACCTTGTTTAATTAAGAATTAAACTAATTATTCCTTTAAGCAAAGGGAATATTCTCATGGAATATTCTTTATCCTTTTTACACAATTAAAACTCTATTTTAATTTGTAAATTCACCTTTATCCTCATCCAATGGAATATTCTAAGGAATATTCCATCTCCTCTAATCAACTCACTTAGCTTCTTTAAGAAGTTAACCCTCTTACCTCCTAAACAAGTTACCTTTGACCTATTTGAGCAAGTCAAAAGTGTGTTTGTTTGAGGTAAGCATGAACCCTTGATTAACTTTCATTGCGCATTCTCATCCATTGATTAGAATCCATGACCCATTCCTCTCATCTCCTTCATCATGAACTATTGATTAAGCTTTTTGATCTCAACCAGTCTTTTTTCATTTGCTCTCCTATAAATAGGTCACTATTTGGAGACAAATGGATTCATCTTTCAATTGAAAAATTATGTTGTTGAACTCATTTGCATGCACACTCATACTTTACTCACTTTATAGTTTGTTTTAGTTAATTTTAGTTGCATAATAGCTTCAAGCTTCCATTAATGGCTTCCATGCATGTCCATCTTAATTTATAAATTAGGGTTTTCATCTTTTAGCTCATTTTTAGCTTAGATTAGCTTAGAAATTGCATAATTATTTCATATTTAGCATAAAATTATGGTAACCTAGCTTGCATCATGTTTATTTTCATCATAATCTAGGTTTTCATACACAAAACGCCATGGTTTCATCGATTCTCTTCCATAGAATTGACTAAAACAAGCTCACAATCATGGGATTGGGAAAGGGTCGTTGGTCCACATCAATGTGACACCAATTCCACAACAAGATAAGTTTCAATAGATTAGAGTAGATGTTTTCTTTAAAGCTTTCATAAATTCAACATGTTAAAGGTTTCTTGATAAATGTTTAATTTCAATTTTGATTGATTGATCTTGTTGAGATTCAAGTACCCATGGCTTTGTTATGCTTCAATTCTTCATGGATCAAGCATGATTAGGCCCACTCTGGTACTTTCAACATTGACATTCTAGCACTAGAAGGATGGAAAACTTATCATTTAATCATATTTTATCTTGAAAGCTCAAATTCCATGTTTATGTAGGTTGCAGTGACGCTAAAAACACAAACAATGATGTTATTTCAATAGTGTCACCATATAGTGACACCCAAGCAATTTGATATATCAACACGTATTGAATTGGTTGACACCAATTTAAATATAGCAACATGTATTTAAATTTGAAGTATTGTGGATCAAAAATGACATCTCTTACCTTCACCAGACCAATGCTTTTAAAGTCCAAATCATGATGCACTCCTTTACAACGATGCCCATCAAAATAGAGACGCAATCATGCTCACTAGCCTCTCTACTAAGCGACACTCAAATTCACCAGAGCGATGCCCAAATCACAAATTGTGATGCATTCGTGTGTAGTGATGATCAACCAGGGTAAGAAACTTTGTGTTTGTTTTTCAACATGTGACTTAATTTCTTTAGATTATGTAATCATTGATCGATGTCTAACTGTGTTTTCATGGTTAGACTAATAGGGTTTTGCAAGGTTTCAAAGCATGGAGAGAAATTGAAGACCTTCTCTTCTATCTAAATATTATATTATTGCAACAAGCGTTTAATGCTTTGGGGCAATTATAACCCACTTTCACGCATTCTTACTTTAAGTTTTAGGAAACAAACTAGTTTTCCATTGGGCTTAAAATGAACATTCAAGTTGGCTTAAAATAGAACCCTCAAATCACATCTTTCAATTGGGCTTAAAATTGAACAAGACAAACTCATCTTTCAATTGGTGCTTAAAATTAACTCATTACTATTTTGAAGGATAAAATTGACAACTGTTTGCTTTGTTTCATGATTCTTCAAAACTATTAGTGAATGTGTATGCCAATTATCTCATTCCATTTGGCGATCTTGAGAAATAGAAATATTCTCTAACACTTTGCAAAATCACCTCCATATTTCATTTGGATTAAAATTGAGCAACCATGCGAGTGTGAGAAAAAGGCATAGTGTGTGTTCTCTCTTTGTTCATGAGAATGAAGATGTTTGAACTACAGATGTACTTCATCACTATTTTTTACCTTTAGAGGGCCTTCCTTGGTGGAAAAAAGTACTCACCCTAAGGGAATGACCCAAGCAGTAATGAGCATAAGCCAGGCTCTTTCAAACTGCTATACAAATTTGTAGTTGCAAGGAAAGTTTGCAATCAACTGAGTGATGTATGCTAGCTCTCCCCTAGTATCTTTATGATGAGTAAATCCCTTGTTCTAAGGTTGGGAGACCTCTCAAGGGAGTTTATCATTGCGTCCTTTGAACCAGATGCACTTATTATGAACCCTCAAGTGTGTAGTAGCCAAAAATTCCTAATATTTGTTGGTGTCAGGAGGTTGGACCTCTGAAGCCATCACAAATTCTTGCGGTTCATAGTACAGATGAAAATTTTGTCATGGGAGATCCATGAGAATTGAAGCTTGGCTAACCCGTAGAAGTGAGTGTCGTGGAGGGGAGCTAGTGTGGTCAAGCTTCTAATCATCCACTTTGAATAAGCACAGTTGGAGAAATCCAAGTGGGAATTCAAAAAATAAAGTCATTTCTATCCTAGGGTTGTAATTCTTGTGAGTTAGTTTTACACTTTGCTTGATTTTAAAAATGATCCAAAAACAAACACTCACTATCATCCAAATTTCAAACACTTTGGCATAAATATGGACTTCTTGAGTTAGTCTTGATATTGTTGTTTTTCCTACGGATTTATCCTTAGCGATTTCTAAATATATAGACATCAATCTCAAACCCATATTTCCCCAAAGAAAACATAGGAAATTACGGCTTTGACCTCATGATTTTAGCAAAATGGACATTGTGAAAGTTATGATGTTTTTGACATAAACATCTAGTTTGGAAACCTAATCAAGGAAAGTGTTTTTGGTAAAATCAATTCACTTAAGCAAAGATAAATTGACAAATGACCCCACATGACTATTTGGAGACCGATTACTCCTGTTGAACAACTTGAACTTCCAGGTGCTATAATCTAACCAAAATTTGAACTCATAAATGGGGAACAAACTGATCTTATTAGCAGTTTGAGAAGCTTCACTTTTGAACACAAGGAAACAAACACACAATGGAAAAACACATCAACCATATTAGACAAAGAAAAGGAACAATCTGATATTGAGGTTGGAAGGCCCATATTACCACCTCCTGTGTGGCAATAAATATCTTCATTTCTTCCATACACTTCAACTGTTTTCACATGATCTCACAAAAAATCAGGATCCCTAAGGCAGAAATATAAATAGATTGGTGGAAAAAATTTATAGACATGCTTCATGGTATAGTTTAGAGTTAAATATGCCTTCTTTTTGAGTCAACATCTTGGTCTTTTCACATGACATCAAACTCCCATAAATGATTCATCAAAAAGTAAAACTCCATAGAAGAAAATCTCCAACAAGCAATTTCAGACATAGGAATTTATAAAGTAATACAGTCAAAAGTGGGCTTCAATCTTTTACTACAATCATTACACTTTGATGAGAAAATTTTATGCACAAGCTAGGATGGCTAGAATAGGTTTGAAAATCCCCATCATCGCTCTCATTTTTTAGGACTTGAACATTTTAAAGGTCTAGCATCATTTTCACCACCTTGATCCTAGCAAAACAAAAGCTCACTTTACCAAATGATCTCACACAAAGTAAAGATCCCCAAATGAAAGTCAATTGGTCGTCATTTTAAATGCAGACATTGTAGTGTAAAAGCAATCAACTATCGCATTGAGGCATTCTATGAGAATAGAATCAAGTTGTTGGTAACCGTTTATGAATGCACTATAAGAAGAAATCCAAATTTGTACACATTCTTCATGATCCAAAACATTCAAATTTTTGAGGAGCAATGAACTTTTCTAAAATCAAATGTGGGTCTTTAGGATTTGAGCATTTTAGAGGTCTAGCATCATTCTCACCAACATGGTCTTGTCAAAACAAAAAGGTTCACTTTAAGTCAACATTGGGTCAAACATCTCACTCACCCCTTCATCAAATTTCATCTCCCATATCATCTACCTTGCAAAAATTTGAATACATCAAAAATTTTGTGACTTGAACATTAAAAAAAACCACATCATTTGCTAACTTAGCTACTTGATATGTGAAATGTATCCTTTTCCATGCACTTATCTAAGTGAGTTATCAATTTTGAACTAGCTTATCTTGAAGGTCACAAGTCTACCCTAAATATTTCTAAGTTCATTATCATCCCTTGTCCCAACATCAAAACATCACACTCAAGTCAAAAGTGTTGTCTTAAGACAATTGCAAATGTCAATTCCCACATCACCCATCTTTTCATCCCCCATCATCACAATTGCTCCTAAAAGACTTAGAGTGTCTCTTTTACCTAGGTTTGATTGAACTAGAAAGTTCAAACATTACAAAAATCAACACGACTCTCCCACATGTGACACAAATTTATGGTAAAGACAAGATCACAACATAAGAGAATCATGGAGAAAACCAAAGTTACATTCACCTCAAGTGATCCAAATCCTTTAGAGTTTGATCCTAGAAGTCATGTTACCCCATCACATCAACCATCATCTCCTTCGAGACCATATGAGATCAAAGACATCTCAAATAACCCATTTGAGCTTACTAGGGAAGAACTCTCAGAACATCATTCCTTTGATAGTATAGCTCCTACCTCACCAACATTTGTAGCACAAAGTTTAACACACAATTTCACAACCCCATTGCAAGAGCTAAAACAAACTTACACACCTAGTCTTGTAACTAGCCTTGCTAAAGATTTTGGTCACACATCACCATTTGAAAGTAGTATACTTGTGGGTACCCTTGAAACTAATCTGCCACCTCCCACCATTGCTTGGACACCTACCTTTGGTGCTCCTTCTATCCCTGAAAATCCTAAAAAAATACACAAACCACTTAAAATTCATTATTCTATCACCACTTCAACATTTTGGGGAAACCCTTCTTCATCCATTCCTATGAGTACCACAAGTATTCCTACCATCACACAAAGTAGTGTAGATCAAACATGTCCAAACAACACACAAAGGTATGCCAATACAATATCACAAAATTAACCATTAATGCAAGTAGGGACATCATCCAACCCTCTAGTAGGTTCCTCCATACCATTTACCATTTTCACATCATCCACCATTAATCCACCTCAGAAAAATCCTTTGGATACAAGTTTGTTCAACTTAGGAAGTAACTTGATCACCAATCCTTTTTTTACATCTTTAGCACAAGGTAATCCTCAAAACACAAGACAAGGGAATATTTTTATTCAATGGAATCAAGGCCCTAGTGTGCCATTTCCATTGCAAAATTTAATGACATCATCCTCACATTTTCCTATAATTCCCTTCACCATGCCCAATCAACTAGGACCGTAAACATACATTCCTCCACCCCATTCTACCTTTTCACAAGGAATATTGAATCAAGGGAATCCTTTGCCTCTCACCAACAATCCATTGACCACTCAAAACATCAATACCCTCAATCCATTATAGATGTCTCAAAACATACCTAGTCCAAAATTGCAAGCACATGCTGTAGATTTATGACAAGCACAACAAGCCTATCAATAGGTTGTCCAACAACAACAAAAACAAGCAACCATAGCAATGCAACAAGCAACCTTAGCCCAACAACAACAACAAAAAAAGAGCACAATAGGAAGCTTTAACCCAACAACAACAACAAGAATAATAAGTAGCCATAGAAGTACAACAAGCAGCTTTAGCCCAACAACAACAACAACAACAAGAAGCACAACAAGTAGCTCTAGCCAAACAACAAACAACAAGCACAACAAGTAGCCTTAGCACAACAACAACAACATCAAGTAGCCTTAGAAGCTCAACAAGCCACACAACAACAACAACAACAATTGGCCCAAGAACAAGCCCTAGTGGCGTAACAACAACAAAAAACTCAACAACGATCCTTAATAGCACAAAAATATGCCCAACAATAAGAACAAGGCTCCTATTTTCCAAATGCATCAGGAAGATATTCATTTCTTTCACAAAATCCCACACCTTCATACACTCCATATAACTCATCTTTCATCCCACCATATGTTCCTCCACCCAATCCACAAGAAGATGTAGCATCACAATTGAAAGCACTCTCATAAAAAATGTAGGACATTCACATGGGAAAGACAAAGAAACCTCACACACAAAATTTGTGTCCTTACCCATTTGATCAAAACAGAGCAATGGTACTCCTCCCTCCTACTTTTGAAATCTTGAAATTTGACAAATATAGAGGGAGAGGAAGTCCTGTTGAGCATATCAATGAATTCGATGTCAAGTGCATGGAAGTGGCTTGCAATGAATCATATCTAATGTGCCTCTTTCCTTGGAGTCTAGCAGACCATGCTATGGATTAGTTTTCTCATCTGCCTCCTGCTATAAATTTTTTTCAAGAAATTACTGATAAATTCATTGATCACTTCTCCTTCAATCTAGACATGGACGTTAGTATAGAAGAGTTATGCACTCTTAAAAAAAATCCATGAGAAACCTTTGCCAATTTCTTACAATGATGGAGACAAAGAGCTAGTAAAAGCAAGTGGCCTCTTCCTAACGAACAACAAGTGGGAATCATTATCACCAATCTCGAACCAATACTATCATTCCACTTGAAAATGTAGTGCATCACATCATACAATGAGATTGTTCCTAGAAACCTTAACATTGAAAGAGCCCTAATTTCACAAGGAAATATGTAGGCTTACAAAGACAACCACCCTTTCACTAGTTCAAATAAGAAACCTCGTGTATGGGCTAAGAACAAAAACGTGACAAATGACAGTTTAGTAGACACTAAGGTCATCCTAGACTGAACAATAATCAAGTTGTAAACATCCAAACAATTGTGCAAGAAATGATACCACCTTTGAACAATCAGATTAGTAACACCAACACACAACAAATACAAATCGGTAACAGGAATAACTATCCCAAACACAAGTACACACAGTTGTCAAAACCCATCGAGAAAATCATGAAGAAATTGGTAGAGTCAAATCTAATAACACTTCCTAACTTTGAACACTACCAAGAACCACAAGAGAAGCCATCCTAGTACAATGAACACGATCTTTGTGACTTTCATAAAATCAAAGGACATAAAACAACAAACTGCATGAAACTCAAGAACATCATCCAAGATCTCATAAAGAGCAATACCATATCCATTGAAGTACCAACAGGGAATCAAGATCTCAAGATATACAAGACCCCTTTGCTAGATCATAACAAAGAAAAAAATAGTGGCAAAGCTAAGGATTACACTAATGTACAACTTACCTATTCCAATGAGGTAGCTTCCTATGATAGCATTATCACTATTGTCACCATCAAAGGAGCTAGTGAGAAATGTGGAGTCACCACACAAAGTGGAAAAATAACCATTCAAGGAGTCCCATCTCAACCTAGGACACAACCTACTTTGGCCGCATCTAATCCTAGCAAGTACAATCTTATAGATTAGCTTAAACAAACCCCCACATATATATCAATCCTAGAACTCTTAAGGTTATCTCTTGCACAGAGAAATACTGGAAAAAGCCTTATTTGAGTTGTTTGTTCCTGAGAACATTGATATTGATTAGTTTCAAGCTATGGTAGGGAATATCACTAACCATCTTCTCACTTTATCCAAACAAGACCTACCATCACAACCATCAAATAACCATGCTTTACACCTTGAAGTTGTCATTCATAAAAAAAAATTCAAAATAGTCTTCGTAGATTGAGGTGCTAGTCTAAACATTTGTACCTTGTAGCTGATCAAGAATCTAGGCTACTCATAAGATACTATTAAGAAGACAAAGATTACCACCATCAGGGCATATGATGATCAAGAATGGGTATCACAAGGGATCATTCTAGAAACTCCATGCTAAGTACTTTATCTTGATCTTCCTACAACATACTACTCAGTTGACCTTGGATCCATGCTCTAAAAGTAGTAGCCTCAACCTATCACTAGTGTGTGAATTTTTCCTTTGAAGGTTGAGAAATCACTATCCATGGAGATCCTAAGCCTTTTTACTACTGTAAAAGTCTTAAGGCAAAGTTCTATAAAATCCCACAAATAACCAAAAATGATGAAGGACCTAAACCATCAAGCTCATTTATTGACCAATCATCCCTAGCTTCTACCTTAGCATCAAAAAAATCCATTGTGCAAAGTATACCTAGTGTCAAAGTAGTGATCCAAGATGAGGGTTGTGGGAACTACAAAATTTTGAAAGACACCTTTGTCTTAGGAGAATTACCTATTTCTCCTCAATCTCATGGGAAACCTACATCTAGCATCAAAGAACCATAAACAATAAAAATGGTAGCTACTACCTTCACCAAGTGGGGGGATCTGAATCAAGAAGATGTCAATGAGGATGATATCTCTAAACCCCTTTATCAAGATGAACAACCAATTCTTGTTCTTCCCATGGAAGATGACAATAAAGGCCTACAACTAATGCAAAGCATGCGATGTAAAAAAAATGAAAAGTTAGGGCAGAATGCTAATGGTTTACTAGAACCCATTGTTCCTGAGAAATGAGTAAAGAATTTTGGCTTAGGTTGTACTACTAGTAAGGTCACACTTATTGGCAAAGGTATTTCCATTAAATGAGTTGAGGCTTCCTTTTGGTCACCCACATTGTCTGATACTACCTTAGATGACTTTCCCCTTAATGTTGCTAATCTATTTGAGAACAACACCCTCTTTATGATATATGTAAAATCCTTTGTCTCAAATAAAAACAACTGAAATATTTCTAGTGTACCCACAAATCATTGACATGGACCAACAAGGACCACGATTCTATATTAATTCCAAAACAATGAAGTGATCTCAAAATTAAAGGGACTCCAAGATAACTTATCATGGGCAGATCACAAACTAGGATTTGACATAGAGCTCTATACAAAGGCATACTATGGAAAGATGATTGAATCCCTTAGTCACAAAATAAATGAAATAAAACTAACATGCAGATCCTTGAGTGAAAACCACCTTGTGGCACTCTCTAATCCCAAAAAAGTAAAAATAAAGGATGCATCCGATGGTGAAAACCTCTCTGAGGCAAAAATGAGGGATTCAATCTCCCCCTTAGTGCAATGCATCTAGAGAAGTCAACAATGCTAGCAAAAAGGCCACTCTAGTCAATGTGAGAAAAAATGAGGAACCTAGGATCACCTTCTATTCTAAGTCCTTGTTGGATGAAGAGTAGAAGAAACTTGCAACATTCCTCAAAGAGAGAAGAGCTAACTTTGCATGATCATACACAAATATGCTAGGACTTGATCCAAAATTGGTTGCACATCACTTGGGAGTCTATCCTAAAGCCAAACCAATTAAGCATAAATTAAGAAAGATGCACATTCAGATAGCACTCTTGGTCAAACTGGAATTACAAAAACTTCTTGATGTTGGATTCATCCAACCAATAGATTATCCTAAGTGGGTTTCAAACTTGGTAGTAGTCTCAAAACCCACTGGTGGCATCAGAATATGCACTAACTTCAGAGATTTGAACAAAGAATGCCCAAAGGATGATTTCTCTCTTCCAAACATTGATCTCATTATGGATTTAACAATTGGGCATGAAATGTTATCACCCATGGATGACTTTTTAGGCTACAACCAAATCATAATCACTAAGAAGGATCAACACAAAACTACCTTTACTTTTCCATGGGGAACCTACTGCTAGAATGCAATGCCATTTGGGTTGAAGAATGCAGGAGCTGGCTATCAAAGAGCCATGACCCTTATCTTTCACAATATGATCCAAAAAATAGTTGAAGATTATGTGGATGAAATTTGGAAAAATAAAAAAAAAGTGAGCATATACAAGTCCTAGGACCTATCTTTGAGAGGCTTGAAGAATACAAACTATGACTAAATCCAAAAAAGTGTGTGTTTGTGGTCACATCAGGGAAAATTCTTGGCTTTATTGTCTCACAAAGAGGGATAGAAATTGATCCAACAAAGGTAAAATCCATCTTAGACTTGGAACCACTACTGACATTGAAGTAGATGTGAGGATTACAAGGAAGGGTGAAGTCCATCAGAAGGTTCATAGGACAACTATCAGATAAGATTCACCCCTTTTCACATCTCCCCTATAAAGGGATAACTTACAAGTGGGATGCCAAATGTGATAAAGCCTTCCAACAAATCAAGGATTACTTACTAACACCTCCAGTGCTCATGCCACTAATACCAAAAAAGCCACTGATCTTGTACATCTCAGCAACACCAGCAACATTAGGAGCTCTCTTAGCACAACATGATGAGAATGGGAAGGAAAGATCCTTATACTACATCAACAAGGCCTTGGTAGGCTATGAGATGAAATATTCACCCATTGAGAAAGCATGCCTAGTAGTAGTTTTTTCTTCACAAAAATTTAGGGACTACATGTTATCACATCAAATCAATCTCTTTGCAAATATTGATCCATTGAAATATTTGTTATCCAAAGCAACCCTCATAGGATGAATGGCTAAATGGGTAATGATCTTGACAAAGTTTGACATAGAATATGTGGAACGAAAGGAAATCAAAGGATAAGCAATCATAGACCAACTAGTAGAAGTGCCTATATATGTTGAGAACCCTTTGATAGCTGAGTTCCCTGATGAATTAGTGTTCTTTATTAATCTCATAGCTCAATGGAAGATGTATTTTGATGGATCATTCACTCAACATGGATTTGGAGTAGGCATTATTTTCATCACCCCTCAAGGTGATTGCATCCCAAAGTTATACAGGCTATCAATCCCATGTACCAATAACATTGTTAAATATGAAGCCTTGATCATAGGTCTCAAGATAGCAGTTCAATGAAAAATACAAGAAATAAAAGTCTATGGAGTCTCACAACTAGTTATCAACCAAGTCAATGATGACTATCAAACCAAAGATGACAAGGTCACTCCTTACAAGAAGATGGTGGATAATCTCAAAGATCTCTTTATAAACATTAATTTTGAACATATTCCTCGCATGACCAATAGAGCAACAAACACAATGGAAACAATCGAATCACTACTAGACATGTTGAACAACATTCTTCAATGTGAAATCTTCGTAGAACAGCTTCTCGTACCAACTTTCAAAATCCTTGAATCTGAATTCACATGTGTTATTGTTGGTCCTAGATCCCCTTGGTACCATGAAATCTTTATCTACCTTAACAAAGGAACCCTTCCATCCAATATCACCTAAAACCTTAAAAAGAATTTTGTTAAAAAGGCATCTTGATTTGTGATCCTAGGTGATACCCTTTACTACTGAAGCATCAAAGGGACATTACTACAATGTCTTAACCAAGAGGAAGCCTTAACTGCTTTAATGGAAGTACACAATGACATATGTGGATCCCATTCTAGTGGTATGAAATTAGCCAAGAAACTATTGAGGACAAGGTACTATTGGCCAACAATGGAAAAAGAAGCTCATTAGTAGGTGAAAAAATGCATCCAGTGTCATGGGTATCTAATTCAAGCTCCAACTCAAGAGTTGTAGCCAATGATCACACATGGCCTTATTCACAATGGGAACTTGACCTCATAGGAAAAATCACTCCAACCTCGTCCAACGACCATAATTTCATCATAACTTCCACTAATTATTTTACTAAGTGGGTGGAATCCATTCCTATGACCTACATAACGATCAAGCAAATAGCCAAGTTTATCCTAAATTACCTAATTTATTGTTATGGTATTCCAAAAACTCTCATCTCAGATAATGAAACACCATTCAAGAATCAAGATGTGAGAGAACTGTGCTAAAAATAATATCCAACATTGATTCTCTACCCCGTGCTATCCTCAAGGCAATGGCCAAGCATAAGCAATTGACAAAACTATATTGAAAATCCTAAAGAAAACAATCAATGAAGTTGGTTGTGACTGGCATCTACAACTAACTTTTTCTCTTTAGGCTTATTGAACCAACATCCACACACCTACAGGTGCAACCCCTTTCTCCTTATTATATGGATTAAAAGCTATCTTTCCTATCAAGGTTGAGCTCCCATCATTGCAAATGCCATTACAAAATTTGATAATTGAGGAGGAATACCAAGTGTCTTAACTAAATGAGCTAGAATTCCTGGATGAACGTCACCTTGATACCCTTAATCACTTGCAAGTGTATCAAAACTAACTAAAACAAAAATATGACAAGAGAATCAAATGTTGATCATTTTAGTTAGGGGTATGTGCAAGATCATGAGGGGCCAAAATGTGGCGATATGATGGGTATGTGTAGGGTATGTGGTTGACGACTTTTTTTCACCTAAAATTGATGAAATGAAAAGGGTTTTTAAAGGAGATTCTCAACTTTCAACCAATATAAATTTTGCTTTACTTTGAATTTAATAATTAATTATTATTCATTTTCTATTTGAATTACGACTAAAGTCCTGATTGATAGGCTAATTGAAAAACATCTACAGCTTTCAAATGGTATCACATTTTTTGAATTCAAAATATGTGTCACATTCTATGCTTTGCATACTATAGAATTAAAAGAAAATTGAATTTCATGAAGTTTTGACCAACATATGAGTTTTTATATTTTTTTAAAGTTGTAATAAAAAATTCATAACTAATTATTTACTTGGAAAAAAATTACAAAAAAAATGCATCACATCGAGACATGAGTCATCTACTTATATCTAAAATATTATAAAAAAATATTATCATATTATTGTGGTTAGGGTGGTTAGATAGTCACCTACTTCTTATTTTTTCCCTGAAATTTAAGTACTACTGCATTGAAATTTCAAATTTTCACCAAATAGATTTAAAAAAAAAACCTAGTAGTTTAGAAACTACATTCAATTTGCTACAGATTCTATTCTTACATATTTTTGAAATAATATAGATAGCTTATTCAAATTTTTACGTCAAGTTGCCTAACTCTATTTTAAAATAAATTTTATTGCCACTTAAGGGCCTTTTTTTCCATGATGATCCAACACATACCCGTAGGCAATCTGGTCTTAAAGAAAAATCAGAAGAATCTTCCAGATCAAGACAACAAGGGAAAGTTTGAGCCTAATTGGTTGGGTCCCTTTGTCATCACAACAAGCTACGGATCAGAAGCATACCAACTATCAACCCCTAAAGGTGAACCCTTGTAGGAACTAACCAACAACTTGCATCTCAAAAAGTTTTATGCCTAGTCTCTAAGGGTGTAAATCAAAAAATACAAAAAATAAAAATGATCAAAATCCAAAAAATGGGAAAATGGATTAAAAAAGTAAAGAAAAAATCATCCTCTAGTGAAAACCACTTTGGTGGTGCTTTGGGCAAGTACCTTGGTGAAAACCTAGCAAACAGGCACCTTGTATAAATAAAGCACCTCTATCTATTCTTTGAATCTTTTTGGTCTATCATTCTTTGCATTTCCATTCATCCCTCATCCATGTCCTTATCATGGCTTGTCACTATAAGGTATCATGAACTCTTTAGCACTACTTGGCATATTCTCAAGGTTAGTCTGTCATGTCTTTATCAAAGTAGGCTACCATATCACACCAGGGGAATTACGTTATGCATCACATCTGGGTTCTTGTATATCTTGAGGTCATGGGACATGTTATCTAGAAAACACCAAAAAAAATTGCAAAATCTTGTACAACAAAAATCCAAAGACATTCAAAAAATTGTAAAAGTAAAATTCAAAACATCCAAAAAACATCAAAAACCCTAAAAAGGTCAAATATCAAAAAATCCAAAAAATAGAGTTTTCTTGTTGAACTATGTCATCTCTAAGCTTTAACGTAGGCAAGGCCATCACTGATGTTCCCCCGAGATGCCCTAGGTTAGTCCTTTAGCAATTCATTGTAATTAGTTTTTGTCTCTCATTTGTACATATCTTTGTCTTGTAAATCAGTTGGGTCAGGAAAACTACATGGTCTCTATGTGTATTTAAAATAGACAAGGCTTATCTTTGATCAACCCTTGAGACCCCTAGGATAGGTCTTTAGGTTAGGTTCTTGGTCAAAACTTGAAATTTAGAAAATCCAAAAACATCCATATAAACTCTTGTGAAAATCCCAAAACATCCATATAAACTCAAAACTTAGAAAATCCTGAAAAATTCAAAACATCCAAATAATCTTCAAAACCCCAAAACATCCAAATATTTAGAAAACACAAAATCATTTGAAAATAGAAAACCCAAAAACAATAGAAAATGTTCAAAAAAGACCTAAAAAGTCTCAAAATTTTCAAAAACCCTAAAAAGCCTTAAAAAGTTTGAAAACCCTAAACATTCACATAAAATTTCAAAAAGACCAAAAACAACCTCAAAAAAATTCAAAGATACCAAAAAACATTAAAATATTCCAAAAAATCTGAAATCCATCCATCCCATCTCGCTTTCACCCACAATAAACTTTCACCCATAATAAAAAATTGTCACCTTAACCCTTTGGAAAAAAAAAGTAGAAAGCAAACATAGTAAGCCATAAAGTACAAACTTAAAAGTCAAAATATAAACTCTAAATCATAGGTAAATGTGTTAGTGAAGTTTATAGAACAAGCTCATTTTAGCATCATCATCCCAACACCAAGCAACCCTCTAATCAACATGTCCTAGGATACATCATTCTTGTGATGGTCATCAGTATCGAACATCCCTTTAGCTAAACTTAAACTAGACAGGAGCTATGGATAACACTGACTTTTTTTGTTTGATCATTTCTTATGATTTATCTTAATGACCCATTTCGAGGACCTCTCAATGATGTCTATCTAAAAACATTTAGAGAGAAAGGAATAGGGCATAGATCATTATCTTTCATTTTTTGTGCTAGTGGATGCTCTTGTAAGATAATCTTGGTGCATAATTAGTTGTGTAGGAAGCTCATTTGGAGTATATTATTGACTATTGTGTATGCTTTGTTCCAATATGTTCTAAACTTCTAACTTGCATTCCAACAATGTTTTCGTATGTCAAGATGAGAATAAGAACTATCCAATCTACTTGTCGAGTCTAAGTCCATTACACTAGATACAACATTGTCTTGGTTATCAATACCTCAATGCATTGTGTCTATGTGTTATATCAAACAATAAGAAACCACAAAAAATCCCAATCCTGAAGTGTGAGCATCCATCTTGCATTTCATCCTACATTATTTTACATTGTCTTGTCACCATCTCTAATAAATTCTCGATGGATCATGGACTTGTTGGATCTTTGAAGTGATCATCATCAATGGTTATGTCATTCTTATTATTCTATCTTCTTTCTGCGCTAACCTGGTATCATGAAAAACAACCAAAAACATCATCAATTCATCTTGCATCCACAAACCATCAACATACATGCATCTCATAGCATAATAAAAACATCCATTAGCATAATCATTACATATCATGTCATACATTCTACATTATCATTTAAGTTGTGATGAATAATATAGGTTTGTTATTCTAAGAATCTTAAATTGTTGCATATCATAAGCATTCATACATCCATATGCATACATCATCATCATAAAACATGCATAGAAAATACACAAAAAGAAATGCATCCATAAACATTTACATCCATAACATCTGCATATCATAATCATCCATCCATATCATATAATGAAAAGATAATGAAAAACAATATAACATTGCATCCATCCATATCATCATCATTGCATATCACAGAGGCATAAAAAATAAAATGCATCCATACATAATCATATATAATGCATCCATACATGAAATAAAGTCAAGACATCATATCGTGAATCATCTATATCCATATCATATATATATCAAAAATGTGTCATGGTACAAAATCTGGATTAGTGTATGTACATCGATCCAAAGTACAATATCCATGAGGCTATCAAAAAAGATCCCATGAACGTATATCAATATAAAGAATGGGGAAAAATAAAAAAGTGTATGTACATAAAAAAAGGCTAGCCTTAGGGGCTACTACCCTCTCCAGCCTACTGCTAAGACCGATCCTTTGCTTAGTGGTGCACATCACCGCCCTCTAAAAAATTAGGCTGTTAAAGAGCCATTGGAACATCCCTATGGTAGTGTTGCCTGTAATACAAAACCTCAATAACAACCTCTCTAAATAATTTGGCTGAAATTGTCCAACCATGGGTGGATGTCATAAGGCTCTTAATCTACTAATGTTGAGCCACCTCCTAATCTCTCTTACCTATTACTTCTTGAAATCTCTGCAAAGCCACATCCCTCTTGGTTATCACAACAACAACTTGTTGTTGAGCCTAGTCTCACTCAACAGTCGCAACCAAAATCTACTGGTGAGCCTAGTCCCACTCACCTATCAAAACCTACACTTGCTGCTGTAGCTGTTATATTTGTACATCTCTAGCATCCGATGGTGGTGGTGGCACTAGTTGCTGCCACACTATTGTCCCATAGGAGGAGCCCTTAGAACCTGTCCATCATGGTCATCTTAGCTTCCTTGTCCTTTTCCCCTGAACCCTTTGCCTCACAACCTCCCTCTAGAAGAAGCACTTGCAAGATCTATGAGTCACCTCAAAGGAATGAACCATGCATCATAAGTGGGAGTAATTTGAGCAATGGGATAACCTTGATCATATGCCCAAGGTTGGGCAACCAACTGGTGAAAACTCTCAACAACCTCTACTGCTAGAATTTTCAGCCCCCATTTGGGAACCTCTCTTGCAGATCATGCAAAAATAGCCCTATAGCCATCATTGGGCCTATCCTAGACATCGCCAAACTATTTGGCCACTATGTCAAGAAGGTACCACTCAACCATGGTATGCTCTTGACCTTGCATATATCGAGTCTACCAGGTGAAGTAGAGTTGTTGATCATCGAACTAGGTTGACATTTGAATCCATGGCCACCATCAGAACATGGTCATATCATCTATAACTTGTTGCTAGTACAAGAGCCCAATCTATCTAGTGTATCTCAATGTAATGACAACTCGGTATCTCCATACGACAAGATTATCAAGCTCCACATTTTCCATCTGTACAATGGGCCAAAGCATGCAATATGCTCCCATGCCCATATATGAAGGAGTGTCACCCCTGAACCAATAGCTCTCCTATCACTATACATGAAATCATGCAAATCATGGTACAAGGAGGCCAACATCACAAGCCCCCACACAAAAAGAGTCCTCTGGTAAATCATCCTCTACCAAGCCAAGCCCCAACTTGGACTAAAGAATCTACTGCATATGTCTGGAGCCACCAAACCTAAAATGATGGCTTCAACAATCAATCTGAACATTGGCACATGACCCCTGTATGCCTCTAAATTAGTCTGTGATGTGACCAATGCAATCTGGTCCATCTCCATCACCTCGAAGCATGCATCCAATCTGACATTAGGATCATAGATCATACGATCACCATGGATAGGAAACCACAATATCCACCAAATGTCCTCTAATGTGACTATCACCTCTCCTATCAGAAGATAGAAGGATGAGGTCTTGTTGTGTCATATCTCGAACAACACTATCATCATAGCCAAATGTGTCCTCACAATAGGTGCATACACAATATACCACAATTTGATCTCTCCTAGATGCTCTTAACACAACTCAGACAGATCACCTAATCTTTCTAGTACTATGGGCTTGTGCTTTCTCAACATCAATGGTGCAAGGACCTCCTGCACCCACGAAGTGCACAACGTCAAGAAATCATTAAAATTTGAAGTTATTTGGAATTTTTGACTCGGAAATCACAAATGAGTTGCTATATGCAAAACTAAAACAATGATGCCTGATGCATTTTAAAATTCAATTTGATAAAAGTGTCACCATACAAGATGGTGTCATGATTTAGACTTTGGCATGACCTAACCCTAACTTTTAAATTGGTAAGTGCATCATTGGATACATATGCATCGCCTTTTAAAATTTGAAACCCTAATTTCAAATCAGAAAAATGCTTCAGCATATACATATGTGTCACTATCTATCATTTGACCATTGTCGATTGAAGTTTGGGTGTTGCTATATAGCGATACCCCTAAATTCTAAATTCTAAAGCCTAATAAATGCATCAAAATTTCAAATTTCAAATCAAGTTTTGAATCACATACCAGTGGTCCTACACCTAGGAGCCACTAGAACTCATGAATTTGATTAGAGATGTGTCAGGGAAGCTCACAGTGCACCATTTTGTTGAAGGGTTAGAGCTCAAATTGCAAAAACTCTTCAAGTGTGAATGCATAAATGAATTGAAACTAACCCCTCTTGGCCTATTTAAGCTATAAAATTAGGGTTTTTTCCCCTAATTTAACCTTTTTAATGGGGTTTATCATCATTGTCACCAACTTTGCCAATTTGGACCTAATTTGGCATATTTTTATGTGTTTTTGGCATTATTCTTTTATCTCAAAACCTTTCTAAACCCTTGGGGAAAATTTTAACCTTTGTCTAGAAATCAACCCAAAATTCAAAATTTATGCTTGATTTTTTGAGGAGGCAGGGAGTCAACATTATCCTTTCGTTGGGGTATCTAAAAAATTATATATTTTTTAAATTTTTTTATTTAAGCAACAATCTTGATCCGAAAAGCGTTGTTCTTTGAATTGAAGTAGCAAGTACCTCGCTTGAAAGAGGGAAAAAATGTATACATTGAAAAATGTCCTAATCGATGTCATACACTTAAATCAAGTTTACTAACATCATTTCCTCTTTAATCCATCCTCTTTTTGATTAATTTACTCAATTAGCCTAGCTAATTAATTAATTGCATCATTTCATCTATTAACCTAATCAATTAAATTGGGTTAATTCATCTCTCTTCGCACTAACACTTCATCAAGTATTAAATTAAATAAACCAAAATATTTAATTTAATCTCCTAAGTCATCTTATTTAATTAAATAGCCCTAAGTTATTTAATTAAAACATCATTTTATCCCTCCCCTATTTATTAAATCATTTAATTTAATAAATATCACCTTAAGTCTTCTAATCCCGTAATTGCATAAATTAAACCTTTTTTAATTAGCAATTAAACTAATTATTCCTCTAATCAAAGGGAATATTCCCATGCAATATTCTTTATCCTTTTTGCACAATTAAAAAATTATTTTAATTTGTAAATTCACCTTTATCCTCATCCAATAGAATATTCTAAGGAATATTCCATCTCCTCTAATCAACTCACTTAGCTTCTTTAAGGAGTTAACCATCTTACCTCCTAAACAAGTTACCTTTGACTTGTGTGAAAGGTCAAACATGTGTTTTTTTGAGGTAAGTGTGAGCCCTTGATTAAATTTCATCATGCATTCTCATCCATTGATGAGAATCCATGATCCATGCCTCTCTCCTAAACCATTGATTAAGCCTTTTGATCTCAACCACTCTTTTTTTTATTTTCTCTCCTATAAATAGGTAACTATTTGGAGACAAGTGGATTCATCTTTCAATTAAAAACTTATGTTGTTGAACTCATTTTCATCCACACTCATACTTTAGTCACTTTTTAGCTTGTTTTAGTTAATTTTAGTTGCTTAATAGCTTCAAGCTTCCATTACTGGCTTCCATGCATCCATCCTAGCTTGTTTATAAATTAGGGTTTTTAGCTTTTAGCTCATTTTTAGCTTATATTAGCTTAGAAATTTCATAATTAGTTCATATTTAGCATAAAATCATGGTAACCTAACTTACATCATGTTTATTTTCATCATAAACTAGGTTTTCATACACAAAACACCATGGTTTCATCGATTCTCTTCCATAGAATCTACTGAAACAAGATCACAATCATGGGATTGGGAAAGGGTCATCGGTCCACATCAACGTGACACAATTTCCACAATGGGATAAGTTTCAATAGATTATAGTAGATGTTTTCTTTAAAGCTTTCATAAATTCAGCATGTTAGGTTTCTTGATAAAATGTTCACTTTCAATTTTGATTGATTGATCTTGTTGAGACTCGAGTACCTGTGGCTCCATTATGCTTCGATTCTTCATGGATCAAGCGTGATTAGGCCCACTCCAATAGTTTTGATGTCAAGAGATAGATCGATTGAGGAGATATGAACAACCGCTTATCAGACGATCATGATTTAATGTTGCAGTAGTGAATAGAAAGCATAGGATCAGGGTGTGAAAGGAGAAGATCAACAACTAGTATTCAAACTTGAAGATCTACAATATTCTAGTCCGTGTGAACGTGGGTTCTGATTGGTAATCAACACAAAGGAAGGAATTTATTGGTCTAGCTACACCAAGCAACCAATTGAATGTAGATTTGATCTTCTAGGTGGCAATACAAATTGCATATATGATCAAGACCAAATCATATCAAATAAGACAAGAGAATACATTTAATGCATATCGGATTCTTGGCTTGATAGGAAGGGAACAAAGGAAAATTCTCTGCAATTGAATTAAATGTGGAATCAGCTCGATGCAAAGGTAGAGTGACAATGAATATATATGATAGACGTTATCAGATGGTTGAATGATGAATTGGATGATGGCATGTAGCTCGATGCACAAGATGCTTGTTGGTGAAGATATAAAGTATGGAAACCCTAACATATGAGTTTGGTGGTGATGCACTGCATGTAACTAGATTAGACAATCTGGATAGTGATGTGTATCTCGAGGTAGAGATTGTAGGTTAGTGGAGTTAAGAAAAAAACAAGACAATCAGAGAATTGTTAATGAAGGAGTATCTATCATGAGTGAGCAATGTGTGTAGCTTGCAAGCATAGAGAGAGTTAAATAGAGTAAGGGAAAAGTAACCTATATTGTAATGCAAATAATCATCTAAGTGAGTATATGTGAAAATGCAAAAGAGCAAAAAGCCATGGACAAAGATAGAACATTGATTGTTCTATGTGTAGAAGAGAGAAGTGAAAAAGGATGTGTTGTTCAGAGTGCAACTTTAGCAAAAGAGTGTTTGTTGTAAAATATGCAAAAATGTACTGAATGTAATGGTGCATCTCAGGTTTATGTAGAACCATTTATATGCATATTTGAGCTCTAAGTTTAGCAAGAGGTTGTAGCCTCATTGTACTAAGTTGTAGCTCAGTTTAGGGGATTGTAGTCTCCTTGGAGTTTTAGCTCCTAAACCAGGGTATTGTTGCATCCTTGAAGTTTTTGCTTCTAAATTAGGTAGTTGATGCTTATTTGGGTTGTAGCCCTAAAAAATTGTAATATAAATTTATTTTGTGATGTTGGATTTGAGCAATAGACTCAAGCAACCTTGGTCACCGTGGTTTTTCCCATCTTGGTTTTACATGTATATTTGGTGTTGTGGGTATATGTGTTGACTAATTATTTTCATGTTTATGTTTACATCTTTAGTTTAGAATCTACATAGTAAGAGTTGAGTAAGAAATCTACACAAAGTATTTAGAGTCAAGAAAGTAATCTACATAAGGTTTCTAAAGGAAAAAGTTTTAAGGGATAAATTTTGGTATCTATGGATTTACCCCCTGTTAGTAGATCATTTTATTCCAACAACCTCTAGTTTCATTTCTCCTAACCAAATTCATGTCCCAAGTGTAGTGGGGGAGGTCACAAGGGAACAATTCTCAAACCCTAGAACCACACTTTAAAATTTAAGAGGTGATCAAGCCTCCTTATCATTCATTTATTATCAAATCGTGATACCTCAAATTCTTCATGATAATTTCAAGAATTTGTATAGATAACCCATTTCTCACACATTCCTCTTATACCCAAGTCAATTGAAGAAATTGATACTCTTCCATCCCTCCTTAATTTGACTTAAGAAACAAATACACTAGGGTAGGCAATATCCCTTCCAATTTGAGGACCATACTCTCTTTCTCACCTTTTCTTAATCCCTTCTCTACCATATACAAAAGAAGGATATTCTTTTATCAACATTAAATTATTCTTAGTTGTTATTTTTAATCTAAAACTAGTGCTAACTAATCTTGATCTAGTCACTAAATCTTTTGTGGCATCAACTAGACCAGAATCAATGAAAAAGGGAGGTTTAGAAGTGATTTTTAGTTTATATATTCATTAATCTACCCATTGGTGCCTCTAGAAGTGTTAAACACCTTTAATAAGTTGTTTCTTCAAACATAGAAAAATGGCGGGATAACCCTAATGCTTAAATGTGTAAACCTTAGGATCAATTAGTTTCCTTTTTCAAAGTTTCATTGACAATGGAGATCAACAAGGTGAATAGATTGACTTTCAACCAAGAAGATGAGTCAATCATACCTGGATCTGCATTCTTGGGGCCTTGAAAATAAAGTAAAAATGATTTGGAATGATTAACCTTATTAAGCTATTTTACCTAATATGATAAATGAAATATCTCAAAAACACAAACTAAAACAATAAATTGCAAGCATATATGAGAAAGTACTAGAGAATGTGCACTTGTCATAAGAGTTGGATCTTACATGCAAAGGAAGACTCTTATGCCTAGGGTCATATGGGTCCTTGATAGGGGGTCTTGAAATTGATTTTATAGTCCTCTAATGCTAGATTTGACCTTTTTTTTCTTGGTTGCAGAGTTATCAGAATGTCATCAGATAATTGTGTAGGTGAGTATTCATGGCTTGAGAATATTTAGGGCTTTGAATGCCATAATAGACAAATTTTCTTCAATCCTTCCTTAATCCTCTTTAAGCTTATGACCTACACATTCAAAGAGAGAATAAATGTTGTGCCATTTTAGGGGCTTTCCTTGGTCAAACCCTATGTTAGTTTTTCCACTTCTACGATGATAGTGTCAATGATAGAAATGATAGTTGAAAGGAAGGAATGATGAAATCACAAAATGTTGCAACTCACCACCCTTCAATGCATTCCTTGAAGCACTGGTCATATGCATCACCTAAATGATTTGAATCTTTCTTTCTTGAATGATTTGGAGACCTAAAACAAGGATTAGACTTCACAAAACAATGATAACATGAACACACATAAACTTTGACATAATGTTGGATCTTGAATTATTGCAATAAAGATCTGAAATAATACTCTTGACTTTCTCTTCAGAATACAATTTTCTCATGAATGATTGTTCTAGTTGTTAAATTTCAAATGACAAAATAACTAGGTATTTATATAAATTCATTCTAATTTCTTGAAAATTAGATCCTAAAAGCCAACACTTGAAATTTGAATGTTAAAATTTTTCCAACATATTAAAAACTGGTCCCCAGCAAGATAGGGCGTATGATTCCTCACCCTATCTTCTAGGAAATTTAGAGTTCGGATCAAAACATTAATTGTTTACATTTATTCAATGCTTGCAATCCTTCAAAAAATGGTAAAAATAGGCTTTGGAATGCATAATTTATGAAATTAGAGAATTAATTAGGTCCATTGGTTTAGGGGGAGAAAAACATATTGTGAAATTGTTAAGGGTGACAATATTTGACACTAAATTTAGCCTCCACTTTAGTGAGAGTATAAAATTACACTTAGGCTCACACGAAAGTAGAATAGTATATGCCAAGAGGGGTCTAATTGTTCCAAATGTTGAAGAGATAGAATGAAAAAGAATTGAGGGGGTGGCCAAGCCCCCAGGATCTAAGATCCCATGGCAAACCAACATAGGCACAAAGGAATACACACATGTATGATATGCATCTTGAGACAACATACACTAACATATAATGTTGACATGAAATGCAAAAATAGGGTATGGACTAACAAGTTATATTATGCTAGGATCCATACAAAAGGAATTCATGACACACAATAGAAAAGTCTAATATTTTCTAGGTGAATAAAAAATCAGAATGCACATAGGCTAATGAGGAAGAAATGGTATCAAAATGAGAAGCATAACAGGTCTAGTGAGGACCATTTTCACTAGGTGTGCACCCATGTCAACGATACCAAGAGTTATACTCCCTAATAAATTTGATAAGGAGCTACAAAATGATCAAAATTCTATGCCAAAACAACACTAAGTTCAATGTCTATGAACAAAGTGAAACAAAGAAAATTCCAAATGTCAATGCACTAGTAAGTCCAACCCTTGTGAAGAAAGTGAAGTAAAATAATTCCAATGTATTCCCCCACTTTAAAGAAATTGCAAAACACCATGATGTGAGCAATTACTTTAAATTAGAAAAAGATAAATGACAAGTAACAAAAGAGCATGAGAGCTTATTTGGAAAGCCATATGCTAATGATATGTTTCCAAATAAAGCCACATCATTACAGGGGTTTCCCCTAAGTTCCATGCAACAAACAAGATAAGAAGATGTACATAGGAGGGATCCACAAAATTTGGGTTAGTATACATCTTTGCTACAATGATATAACAAATCTCAAAACTAAAATCATTCTCCAAATACTCATGGAACAATGAAGACAATGGAGGAATGGCAATAGAGAGAGAAGAAAAACAATTTTTTTGGGTTCAATATGGAAGATACTTAAATTTCTCAACTATTGCACAAATGGTTTTCATTGCACCAATGGTTGTTATTACACTAAAAGATCAACTTGTTAATGCCCAATACAAATGCCAGAGTTAATGAATCCATGGGAGGCGGTTATGCCATGTCACAAAACCAAGTGTTGTGTTGCATAGTATAAGGAGACCAAGGGAATACACCTTGCAACAATCCCCCAACATAATAGAGGGATTCAAAATTGTGACCTAGGGTCTAATACCAATTTTTGCACAGATGGTTGTTGTTGCACCAAAAGATAGACCTTTTAATACCCAATATAAGTGCTAGAATTAATGAATCCATGGGAGGTGGTTAAGCCATGTCACGAACCCAAGCGTTGTGCCACACAACACTAGGAGATCAAGAGCACACACCTTGCAACATCAATTCCTTGCATCATCCCCGAAAGGAAAGCATGAGACAATTAATAAAAGAAAAATTTTAAAACATATAGAAGAATGAAGATTCAAATAGAAGAATGTCACGTCAAGTTCATTTCCTTTTTATCCTTGCGCCAAAAGAGAAACAAGGGTCGAATCCAAAGAAAACTTTTCGAAATGGGGTCTCTTTTGGAAAACTTTCCATTTTGGCAACTTTTCAAAATGGGATCCTGCTTTGAAAAAATTCCATTTTTGGAAACTTTTCAAAACAGGATCCCATTTCGTAAAAGCATAAAAAAATATTGTTTTATTAAACGAGATACCTAAAACGAGATACCATTTTAGGACGGGATCCTATTTTTTAAAATATGATTTTTTGGTTAGGTTTGTGCTTTTTTTTTTTGTTTGGGAAAAGGCTTGGGGAGCCTAACTTAAGCTTTGGACCTAGTTTGACCTACAACTTGAAGGCCCTATCAATGTCACAGGAAAATAGTGACTTTAGGCATATGTCTAAAGACATTTTTTTCAAAAAAATTTGACAAAATTAAAAGTCGTTATAGATGAGATAGTGTAGATTCCAAATATATAATTATTTTTACAATTTGATTATTTTTTATATTTTTCAATTAGTGTTATATGAAAATGGGGTTTGAATGCTATCATATGAGCTAGGAAATAGAGCATACCCACTTTCCACCTACTACATTAAAGGGTAACCCTAGAGATCTCAATCAAATGATGATAATGGGAGAAAGAGATATACTAAGGGATAGTCCTAGGGTATGTTTAGAAATAAATGAGGGGTTCACCACCAAACTAGGGCTTGGAAAAGATAATGAAATGCAAGATCTAATGATTGAACTAAATGATATAAGGAAATTTTCCAAATGAACTATAAATACAAATAAATAATAATAGAAAACTGGAAAAGTATAGAGGAGCACCTGAAAACCTAAGAGAGCTTGAATGGAGGCTTGAAATGCTAAATAAGATAAAATGTAGGCCTATTAGGACTCATTTGCCAATATAGGTGAATCAGTCCTAGATTTGGGTTTCTATGCAGTAATAGGTTTCTAGCAAATGGGTATCCAAAACTGTAAAAATATCAAAATAGACCTAAATTGGGACTCATTAGCCCAAGGTGGCAAATGAGTCATATTATTTGAAGCTTTAAAATTTGAATCTAGTCTTCAATGCTTGCTCTTTCTATTCCTCTTTGTTTCTAGATTTGAAACCTTGATTTCGAGCCTATAGATGACGTTTTGGTGAGGATTATGATCTTGAAAATGGGGAGACAACTCCAACAACTTTCTCCAAGCTTGTAACCTAATCATCAATGATCCTTCAAGTCTTCAAAGCACCTAGATTTGTAATTACACAAAGAGAGAAAAAAATTGTCGATTGTTAGGGAATATGGGTTCGCCTTGGTCAAACCCCTTTTAAGAAATTAAACCAAATGATGAAATAATGAAATAAGGACGTGAAACATGAACAATGATACCTTGAATCATACCTTGAATGATGCCTTGTAAATCTGCAACTCAACATGAAATGGCCATGAAAGATGTAGATCTCAATCTTAACAATAGGTGTAGAACAATGCTTGATCTTGGATCTTCAATGCTACATCACAACACTAGCTCAATAACATGCTTGATGCTTGCTACCCTTGACATGATGATGGATCTCAAATTGTTACAACAATTGATGAATAATTTTTCCCTTGAATGCCTTAGAAATGATCTTGAATTCTATCTTGATGATCTTGTAAAGTCTTGGAATGCTTAACTCTTGCTTGCTTGACTTGATATCATGTAGGCTTCTATTACTTAGGTGAAATAATGATTTGAAAGCTTTCTTATATAGGAAATCCACTCAAATGACTATTTATTTGATCCCAAAGGCCAACATAGAAGAAATTTGAACTTAAAATCAAATTTTCTCACTTAAAACTTTGAAAATAGGCCAAATGGGACTCATTTGCCAAGATGGGTGAATCAGTCCTACTTGGATGGGACTCATTTTCCCAAAGTAGCAAATGGGTTCCATAGGGCCTATTTTGAGTGCTAAAGTGTTAGGGAGTGTGTAAATTAAGCTTATTTGTTGATCTTGTTGGGTTTTTGATTGAAATATGCCTTGGGATGCATAATATAGGGTCTTGGGGGCCTATATTAAGGTCATAAATGCAAGGGGGCCCATAATCCAATGTGAAAGTGTAAATAAATACATTTTACAACATTGATTTAAGGTGAAATTGGGTCTATTTAGCTCAAGAGGGCTCCAAATCCCATGTGAATGTGTAAAACACATTACAACACTAGTTTAGGTCCATTTAGTTTACAATCCTCCTAAATTTAATGTAAAGGTGTAAATAAATACACTTTACAACACTAAATTAAGGTAGAGTTAAGTAATTTAGCTTAAAAAGGGCCCAATCTACCTAATGTGGATGTGTAAAACACCTCACAACACTAGATCAAGGTGAGATTAAGTCTAATTTATCATTAATTATTCCCATATCAAGTGTGGAAATATTCAAAACCACATTTTTCAACAATACAAAATTAATTTTTGATGAAATTGGTCTATAAACTTGAAATATTAGGTTTTTTATTATTTTGATAATTTTAATTAGAATGATTTTTTTAAGAACAAATTGAACGAAAGTGTACTTCAGACAATTCTTTTCAATTTGAAATTTTTTTTCAAAAAATGATAAATTTAGGTCATCTTATGTTTGGTGTACATGACCATTTTTCAAAATAACAAATATGACCAGGTAAGTGCAAAAAGATGGGGACCAAAAAGTGGCCAAATTACTTTTTCATCCCAAAATAATGAAAATGTGAGCATGTTATAGTAAAACACACTCATGTTATGGGTTTATAGTGACCAAGCCATAATGTGAGCACATTATAACGTGCTCACATTATGGTTTAAATTTCAAAAAACACATTTATTTTGAATTAAAAAAATGTGCATTTTTTGAAATTAAAAAAAAAATTCCAAAATGTGAGTGCATTATAACGTGCTTGCATTTTGGTCTACATTGAAATTTTTTTCTTCTCTTTTTCTTGTCTCTTTCTTCTTGTTATATTTCAAGGAAACTATATAAATGAAAGTATAAGTTGACATTTACATATGGAAATTTAATTTCTTATACTTTAAGTTATATTTCATGTATATAGTTTTAGGATGTTTGAGAGTGGTTTCAAATCTCTAGGAGTTATAATTCAAATTCTAGTCTTTAGGAACTTAAAATTTTTCAAACTTAGCTGAATTTCAGTAATCAACATGTCAAATATCAATAATCAGTAGATCAAATTTTAGTAATCTGCAAGTTGTATCATCTTTCTCTTGCTCTATCTTACTCATTGTTTATCCCTTATGCTTTAGAACTCTCTCTCACACTCTCTCCTTCCATCTATACTTCTATCTTATCTCTCTCCTATCCCTTCATCCCTCTCTCCATTCATCCTTCCCTCCTTACCTCTCTAATTTTCTCTATCTCCCACTCTCTCTATTTTTCCCCTCTATCTTCCTTCCTCCAACCCACCTTCCCTCTCTTCTTCACTCTATCTAACCTATCCCTCTACCTCTCCCCCCATCCCTCCTTTACTCTTTCTCTCAATCTCTCCACCTTCCTCCTTCCCTCTCTACTTCTCTCTATCTAACCTATCACTCTCTGCCTATCTCTCACCCTACCTCCTTTGTCTCTCAATCTCTCCTCCTTCCTCCTTACCCCCCTTCTCTCTCATTCTCTCTATCACACTTCTCTCTCCATTTGTCCCTCCCTCTATCCATTTTTACTTTTCTCTATCTCTCTCCATCCCTCTCTTTATCTCACTCTCTCTCCCTCCTTACCTCCCCACCTCTCTCTACTCCTCCATATCTCCTCCCCCTCTAACTCTCTTCCCTATATACTTATCTCTAGATCTCTCTCCATCTCTACCACTCCCTCCCATGTTCCCTCTCTCTCTCTCCATCTCCCAATCTTCCTCCTTTACTTTGTGTTTCTCTCTCTCTCTCACACTCTCCCTCCCCCATCTTTATCTCTAAATATTTCCTTTCCTCTCTATCTATCTCATCATTTTCTCTCTATCCATCTCTCTACCTCTCTCTCCCTCCCTCTCTACTTATTTATCTCTTATTCCCTATATACTTCTCTATCTCTCTCTCCATCTCTCCCTCTCTATCGCTCCTTCCCTCTCTCCTACTCTCTCAATCTCCCAACCTTCCTCCTCTCTATCTCCTTCCATATATACTTCTCTCTATCTCACCTGTATCTCTCACTCCCTCCCTCCTTACCTCCTGAATTCTCTCTCTCTATATATCACCTCTCTCTTCCTTCCTCCCGCCCACCTTCCCTCTTTACTTCTCTCTATCTAACCTATCCCTCTCTATCTCACTCTTTCTCCCTTTGTCCTCTCTCAATATCTCCACCTTCCTACTTCCCCCATCTCTCCACCTCTCATTCTCTCTATCTCACTTCCCTCCCTCCTCACTCTCTATATCACTTCTCTCTATCACCTCTCTCTCCCTCCTTGTCTCTCTCTATCTATCTCTCTACTTCTCCCTCCATCCCCATTCTATATCTCTCCTTCACTATATATACTTATCTCTATCTCTTTCTCTCAATCTCTACATCTCCCTCCCTCCCTCCTTCCCTCTCTCCCTCTCTCTCAATCTCCCAACTGTCCTCTCTCTCTCCATCTTTCTCTCTCTCTTCTTTCCTCTCTACTCTCTATCTCACCATTCTCTCTTTGTCTACTTCTTCCTCACTATCTCTCCTTCCCTATATACTTCTCTCTATATCCCTCTCTCCATATCTACCTCTCCCTCTCTCCCTCTCAATCTCCCCAACTTCCTCTCTCACTGTCTCCTTCCCTCTCTACTCCCTATCAAGCACCATTTTCTATTTCTCCCTCCCTCCTCTCTCTATCTCACCTATCTCTCCCTTCCTCCCTCCTTCACTCTCTAATATTATTTATCTCCCCCTTTCCCTATCTTCCTTTCTCCCACAAACCTACCCTCTCTACTTCTTTCTATCTAACCTATCCCTCTCTACCTCTCTCTCCCTCTCCCTCTCCCTCTCTCCTCTCTCTCAATCTCTCAACCTTCCTCCTTCACTCTCTTCTTCTCTCTCATCACCTCTCTCTCTTATTCCCTCTTTACTTCTCCCTCTCTCTCTCTCTCTCACTCTCACCCTTTCTCAATCTCCAAAACCCTATATCAAATATTATAAATTCTAATCCCTATACCCTAAACCCTATACACTCAACTCTCATCCCTATACCCTCAACCTTATAACTTGTATCCTAAACATTATCCCTCAACCATAAGCATAAAATCTAAACCCTAAATTCAATATTGTACTCTAAATCCTCATTGTATGAAAAAATGCCTCAAAGAACTGGGGTCTCACAGTGATGTATCACCATGAGATCCCATTTATTTGAGGCATTTTTTAAAACAACCAACACTACCCTGTTAATGTGTCAATGTGGTAGCATTGACAAGGTAGTGCCTTTTGTATGAAAAAATGTCTCAAAGTAATGGGGTCTCGTGGTGATTACATACATCACTGTGAGACCCCATCATCACTGTGAGACCCCATTTCTTTGAGGCATTTTCCATACATCGAGTACTACCCTGTTAATGTGTCAATGCAGTAGTACTCGTATGGAAAAAAATCACTATGAGACTTGATTTCTTTGAGAATTTTTTTCATATAACAAGCACTACCTTGTCAATGCGTCAATACAGTAGCATTGGAAAGGTAGTGCTCATTGTATGAAAAAATGCTTGAAAAAAATGGGGTCTCAGAGTGATATACATCACCATGAGACCCCATTTCTTTGAGGCATTTTTGATACAATGAGCACTAAGCTCACTACCTTTTCGATATGTTGATATAGTAGCATTGACAAGGTAGTGCTCATTGTATGAAAAAACATCACCGTGAGACCCCATTTCTTTAAGCAATTTTTTCATACAACTAGCACTACCTTGCCAATGCATCACCATGAGGCCCCATTTCTTTGAGGCATTTTTCATACAATGAGCACTACCTTGTCAATGCATCAATGTGGTATCATTGACAAGGTAGTGCTTGTTCTATAAAAAATGCCTTAAAGAAATGAGACCTCAAGGTGTTGGCAAGAAGTTGAGTCCACTTTTTGGCCATTTAGTGGAAGTGTTTTCCTTTATTTTTTAGAATTCGACATATTTGACCTTAAAATTTGAAGCACTTAGAGATGGAACCTTGGAAAAAGTCACCAATCATAAAATGTAGTACTTAGTCTAGTTTCCAAATATGTAATTTATTTCAATACCCAGATGATACAAATTGATTTCAATAGGCATTTCTAAAAACCATTGTTTAAAAGTCACTTTATTTTACCATACCATACATGTGTACGCCATCCATATTTTGATTTAAATAATCATATTTTTCTAAATCCTTTTGGGAAAAGATTTTTAACTCATTGAAGTACGCTTTCCATATTTTTTTGTAAGTTTTTATTGAATTTTTTTTTGTTAATTTTTATTGGCCATATTTGCTATTTTGAAAAATCATTGTGTACGTCACACATAAGATGACCTAAACTTATGATTTTTATTTTTTTTTCAAATTAAAAAGAATTTTTTGAAGTATGCTTTCATGCAATTAGTTCGTCAAAAAATTATTTTAATAAAAGTTATTAAAATATTAAAAGCCCTGATATTTCAAGTTTATGGACTAGTTTCATAAAAAATTAATTGAAAAATAGAAAATAATCATTTTTTTTTTTAAATTACATATTTGGAATCTACACTATCTCATCTATAATGATTTTAATTTCATCAAATTTTTTTGCAAAAAAGGTCTTCAAACATATGTCCAAAGTCACTATTTGCTTGTGACATTGACATGACCTTCAATTTGTAGGTTAAACTAGGTCCAAAGCTTAGGTTCTATTCCCCAAGCCTCTTCCTGAATTGAAAAACAAAGCACAAATGCAACCAAAAATTCATATTTTTAAAAACGGGATCTCGTTGTTTCATAAAAAATATTTATTTTATGCTTTTACGAAACTGGATCCCATTTTGAAAAATTGCCAAAACTGAAAAAGTTTTCAAAAATGGAAAGTTTTCAAAATAGGATCTTGTTTTGAAAATTTTCCATTTTTGGAAACTTTTCAAAAGGATCCCATCCCGCTTTGAAAATTTTCCATTTTGGAACCTTTTCAAAACTAGATCCCATCCTATTTTGAAAGATACCAAAAATGGAAATTTTGCATTTTTGGAAAATTTTCAAAATGGGATCATGTTTTTAAAAAAGGGTTCCTGTTTTGCAAAACGAGATCCTATTTTTCAAAAGTGGGATCCTATTTTGCAAAATAGGATCCTATTTTTTAGAAAGCGGGATCCCATTTTTTAAAAAATGAGATTGTGTTTTAGTTTTAGGCTTGGGATGCCAAACCTAAACATGATCTCGATTATTAAAAAATGAGATCTAGTTTTCTTGAAGTCAATTTTGAGTTTTCTACTAAGGCAAAAACTTCACATTTTGTGGACTCATCTTCTTGTATTTACCCCCATTTCTTTGAGGTATTTTTTTCATATATTAAGAACTTCCTTGTAATCACCATGAGACCCCATTTCTTTAAGGAATTTTTTCATACAATTAGCACTACCTTGTTAATGCATCATCACTGTGAGATCTCATTTCTTTCAGAAAATTTTTCATACAATGAGAACTACCTTGTCAACGCATCAATGCAGCGGCATTGAAAAGGTAGTGCTTGTTGTATGAAAAAATTCCTCAAATAAATAAGGTCTCATAGTGATGTACATCACCGTGAGACTTTATTTCTTTAAGGAATTTTTTCATACAATGAGCACTAAGCTCACTACCTTGTCAATGTGTCAATTCGGTAGCATTGACAAGGTAGTACTCGTTGTATGAAAAAATGTCTCAAAGAAATGGGGTCTCACAATGATGCACATCTGAGGTCTCATGGTGATGTATGTTAGGCATCTCACAGTGATGTACATCACCATGAGACCCTATTTATTTGGGACATTTTTCATACAAGAAGCACTACCTTGTCAATGCTTCAATACAGACACATTGACAAGGTAGTGCTCATTGTCTGAAAAAACATCATCGTGAGACCCCATTTCTTTGAGGCATTTTTTCATAAAATGAGCACTATCTTGTCAATGCATCAATATAGATGCATTGAAAAGGTAGTGCTGATTGTATGAAAAAATATCACCATGAGATGCCATTTCTCTGAGACATTTTTTCATACAATGAGCACCACCTTGAGACCCCATTACTTTGAGACAATTTTTCATACAATGATCACTACCTTGTCAATGTACATTTTGCATTGACACATTGACAAGGTAGTGCTCATTGTACGAAAAAATGCTTGAAAGAAATGGGGTCTCAAGGTGATGTACACTAACATGAGACCCCATTTTTTTGAGGCATTTTTTCATACCATGAGCACTAAGCTTACTAACTTGTCAATACATCAATGTGGTAGTATTGACAAGGTATTGCTCATCGTATGGAAAAAAATACCTCAAAAAAAGGGGTCTCATGGCCATTTCTTTGATGTGTTTATCATACGAGCACTACCTCGTCAATATGTCAATGCAATAGTATTGACAAGGTAGTGCTCATTGTATGAAAAAACATCGCTATGAGACCCCATTTCTTTGACACATTTTCATACAATGAGCACTACCTTGTCAATGTGTCAATGTAGTAGCATTGACAAGGTAGTTCTTGTATAAAAAAATGCCTCAAAGAAATGGGGTCTCACGGTGGTGTACATCATCGTGAGACCCCTTTTATTTGAGACATTTTTTCATACAATGAGCACTAAGCTCACTACCTTGTGAATGCATTAATGTAGTAGCATTGACAAGGTAGTGGTTGTATGAAAAAACATCATTGTGAGACCCCATTTCTTTGAGGCATTTTTCATCCAACGAGCACTACCTTGTTAATGCGTCAATGTAGTAGCATTAACAAGGTAGTGCTCATTGTATTAAAAAATTCCTCAAAGAAATGGGGTCTCACAGTAATGTACATAATCATGAGACCCCATTTGTTTGAGGCATTTTCCTTGTTAATGTGCTAATGCCTCAATTAAATGGGGCCTCACCTCTCTCTCTCTCCCTCCCTCCCTCACTCCTTCCATCTTTAATATTCTCTTTCTCCCCCTTTCTCTCTCTTCCTTCCTCCCACCCACCTTCCCTCTCTACTTCTCTTTGTCTAACCTATCCATATCTACCTCTCTCTCTCTCCCTCCCTACTCTATCTCTCAATCTCTCCACCTTCCTTCGATATCTTCTTCTCTCTCTATTATCTCTCTCTCTCTCTCTCTCTCTCTCTCTCTCTCTTTACTTCTCCCCCCCTCTCTCTCTCTCCCTTTCATCATCTCTCTCAATATCCCAAACCCTATACCAAATATTATAAATCATAATCCCTATACCCTAAACCCTCAACCTTGTAAGCTAAATCCGAAACATTATTCCTCAACCATAAACTTAAACCCTAAACCCTACATTCAATCTTATACCCTAAACCCTCAATCCTAAACCCATACACTCAACCCTATACCCTCAACCTTGTATCCTCAACCTTAAACACTATCCCTCAATCCTCAACCCTATAGCTTAAAACCTAATCCCCACACCATCAACGCTCAACCCTATACCCTATATCCTCAACCTTATAACCTAAACCTTAAACATTATCCCTCAACTCTATACCCTCAACCCTATACTTAACCATAAAATTTACAATCTCAACACTTAACCCTATACCTTATACCCTCAACCCTCTACCTGATAACCTATACCCAATATCCTAAACCCCAATCCCTATACCCTATACACTTAACCTTGTTGGTGTAATTAAAAGTGTTGTACCTTGTCCTAGGTCATAATTACACCTTAGTTAAGTTTACTTAGGGACCACATAGGAGGTAGTTGGATCATTTCCAATTTTAGTGGACTTATCATGTTATTACTTTATCACATCCACCTTTCGTGGACATATCATGTGATTACCTCTACACCTTTTGTGGGTGATCCACCATTTGTGGTGGTTATCGCATTATCACTTTTCCACTTTAGGTGGAGTGATATATTTTCATAGTTGTCTAATGTCATAAGATTATGACAATTTTCATAATCTTATGCTCTTCTATGTACTCACCTTAGCTATATAGCCAAGGGGTCTCCTATGTACTTTTGCTCATTCTATTTGCATCATTGGCAGATTACAGTTTATTCTTGTTATATTGTTTTTATCTCTCTTATGCTTGTGTTTTCTATTAGGCCTATAGATCTTGGGTGGATACCTTCATAGCAAACTCTTACATGTTATCAGAGCCATTGAAGTGCCTTTGGTTAGTATTTTGGGAGATCTTGAGTGCAATCTTGTATTTTCTTGATAGAAATACTAGATTTTGGGGGGGTTCCATTTTTGGCCTTGTATTGCAAGTGAATTTTTGGAGCTTGTTGCATCATATTTTGAGTTCACCATTACATCCAGTGTGTTCAAGAAATTCATATTTTCCTTTTGTTTCATCTTAGTTGGACATTGGAGGCCAAATCTACAAAGGTTTGAAGATTGGAGGTAGTTGCCAGATCTAGGAGCTAGCTGCCATTTCAGAGCATTTTTCAGCCAAAAAGAACATGACCATTGTGCTCAGAAGTGCCAAAAATGCCTAAATTGATTGTCAAATCATTGAATATGGACAAAGTTGTCCATTGAGGCAAAAAAAATGGTTGGCCGAGTCGTACGACCTAGCCATTATGATGCTGGTACGATTTTATTTTTTGTAAAAAAAATAAAATCATTTTTTGTGAAATTATTTAAAATAAAAATTAAAAAAAGAATCATTTTATTTCAAAATTTCATTTTTATTTGAAAGTTTTTATTATAAAAAAGAAAAAAGAGAGTTCATTTTGTGGACTATCAAACTTGCAAAAGCAGGTGTACCAAGAGGTAGCACCAAGTTACCACAGCCACTAGAAGCCGCCACATGGCCCCCTAGCATCCCCCATCAGTGGCACAAAAATTGACAGGATTTTTAAAAAATATCCGGCAACATCTTAAATGGAAGGAGCATTTTTCATTACCCATGAGGAATATTCCATTAGAATATTTAGGCAAGGCCGAACAACAACAATGACTATCAAATGACCATCAATTTTAACTAGCTGAAACGTGCAATGGCTAAATGACCATCAAATTTAACATAGCGTATTGCAAACATCAACATTGCTTCAACAAATTTTTGAAAACTGGTAGACCCCTCTCCGTTGAGCTTTTCAGCTTTACAGTTCAACTTTGAAGGCTTATATCTTGGCCATTTTGAGGCCTTTTTTGGTGATTTTTATTTTTTATTTATTTTTATTTGGGCTAATTTTTCATGTAATTCGTAGTGGTGAAATTACTTTATGATTTTGGTGAACAAATTTCCATAATTTTTAGTTTTTCCAAATTGTACCTGCCCAATCCTTGTTTCTACAACTTTTGAGGCTCCATTCAAGCTCATACGAACTCCTTTTCAGGTGCCATTTTTTTTAAAGTGCATGATTTTTCTGAACTTCACAATGGTGCTATCAGTTTGTAGTGATTGCGATTAGAAATAGTACTTTCAACACTTGGTCATTTTTGGCCTATTTTGAAATTTGCAAAGATAAGATCTCAATTTGGTCTCTTGTATTAGTCATTTGAGTCCATTGTTTCCTATTTAAGGCTATTGTAAAACATTAAAAGAGAGAAGTCCACTTTTCTTGGCTTGCAAGTAGCCATTGTACATGCACTAAGTATAAAGTTTCAAAATTTCTTTTCTGGTGGGGTTCTTTGATTGAGTGAATTTGGGGGAGTGTCTTGTGTGATTGTGCTTCTCTCTCTATCTTGTTCTCTTTCATTTTGATACTATGGGTTCTCCTAAGTTTCCTTTGTAAACTCCACATGATAATTATGCTTCTTAAAAATTGATGCTTTGAGTAAGTTAATGGAAAAAGGATTAACTCATATTGATGGAACTATTGTTGCACCATCTAATCCTAAAGCTAATCCTATTGCTCATATGGATTGGCTCACTAAAAATACTATGGCTCTTGAAAATTTGAAGAAATATGTATCAAAAGATCTCATCTTTCAAATTGAAAAGTGTAAAACAATCAAAGAGGCTTGGGAAAAGTTTGGTCAATTCTATGGCCAAGTTGATGAGATTAGAGGTTATCAACTTGACAATGATCTAACAATGTTAGATACCAATAATTTTGATACAATCCAAGACTATTTCACTAAGGAAAATGAGCTAAGAGCACAAATTAAGGATTGTGGCAATGGCAAGAAGGATGCTCAATTGGTCTACAATTTTTTGGAAAAGCTTCCATCAAAATATGCAACATTTGTTTCTAGCTTCCAAACCCATCACTTGACAGTGGGTAGTTCTTTGACTATGCCATCATTTGATGCATTCATAGAATTGTTGATGCTAGAGTGAGCAAAGTTGATAAGCATGGGGGTTATCAAGTCTTCAAAGTCCAAAGCTTTGGTGGCGAATCAAGGGAATCAAGGAAAGGGTTCCAACAAGAAGTAGAAGTAGTCTAAGCCAAAGAAACAACAAGATAAAGCACAATCATCCTCTCCACAACAAGGGAATGATTAATCTTCTCCCAAGAAGGGAAATTCAAGCAAGAAGGAGAGACCAACTTGTTCATATTGTAAGAAATTTGGTCAT
>VDFB02000002.1:132396613-132682547 GCA_007258455.2 Sequoia sempervirens | reverse complement strand
ATATCTAGAGTTATGTTTATAGTAGTTACTTCTGTCTCAATATTATGAGCAGTTTGACATGAATGTTTATCAAGTAATGAATATTTTGTTTTTCTTTTTAAATGATTGATAGTTGTTTTGAGGCATGAATTATATGATTGACCAATAGGAGCCTATGAAGGGGTACCTTCATACCAACTAATCGATATTTGATAATCATGAAGGGTTATACAAAAACATGTTAAGGATGGATATTTCATTAGCAATTTCTTATCTTGAATATTAGGTTGTAAGTTACCTATAAACACCCTTTGAATGTCAACATCTTGAAGACTATAGGAGAATTTCAAATAAAGGGATTAGTATCATTTCATAAAGTTTTTTTATTTTCTCTTTAGGTCCTTGATTACAATGAACTAAATTTGTTAATGTAACTTGAGGACTGATGTTCACTTGAAAGTGTTGGAGGAAATCACTAATGAGTTATGTAAAGGAGGTAATTGATTGTTTGACAATGAACAAAACCAATCCAAGGCCACATCTTTCAATGATCTAGAAAATAGTCTCACTATGAGTGAATCTTCAAAAATAAAGTCTCTACACAAGGTAGTAAAAACTAACAAATGGTTATTAGGATATTTTTTACCATTGTACTTTCCAAAGCGAGGTATTTCAATGTTTTGTAGTATAGGTGTATTTAAAATAGTGAACATTAATGAACTATGTGTAAGGTATTTTGGATGTTTACTATTGGTTTGATTTTGGCTTAAGTTTGAAATTTGTTGTTGTAATAATGTCATGCTTTAAATAAAAAAGTTGATTTATCACAAAATCATTGGGCCACATGTTGTGAGAGTTTTTCAAGTATGGTGAACTAGTATGGAGGAATGGTGGGATATTATATTTCATGTTTAGGAGGGGTGATGAATATGGAGGTGTTATAGGTGAAGGGACAAAACTATTATAATTTCCACTATAAATTCCTAAGCTTGAGTTTAAACCATTGTTATATTCCATAATTGATGCTATGAATGGAGGTGTAAAGTTGGGAATAGAAGGCATTATTGTGGGAGAGGAAACTTATTTTCCAAAAGGATTTTGAGAATTAGTCAAAAATTTCGTGAAACTAGCTACCGAAGGAATATTAGAATCTACTATATTAGCTAGGCTACGTAACACTTCTATCCCTTCTTAATCATTTACCAACTTCCCAATGCTATCCAAAAGAGGGATTGCTTCTCCATCCAAAGGTTCAATGCTTAAGAATTGTTGAATTCATTGTAGGTCTTTATCCAATTATTCTAGATTATCATTGGGGACCTTAGAAATAACATATGCCAAGTCCACATAAATGTTAGGTTACAAAAAAGACATGGGTAATGTAGGACTAGGGAGGGAATATAAGATGGAGTGGGTAGACATAATACGTTGAGTGAAAGAGTTATAAGAATCAAGCTCAACATTGGCTATGATTGCAACATAGGAAGCCATAAGTCTACAACTACATCTCACGTGGGTATTAGTGAAGTGACACAAGGTCATGAAGCTCATAAATTTTCTACAAGATTCAAAACAGTTTAATGCTCATACAATGAAGGGAAAACACAAAATAGTCACAAAAACTAAAATAATTTGCACACACAAAACCCAAAACAACATAAGAATCATAGAGATAGAACTATGATCCAAATCTTTGTCAAAATTGTTTGGACAGGGAATTGGCACCCTAGACTGATGAGGTTGATTTTTGTTAAATTTAAAATCTAAAAATGAGATATAGTATCTAAGGATCCTAATTGAAGATGTTTAGGTTTTCCAATAGGAATACTTTTAGAAATGTACAAAATTTTAATTTTATATACATGCAGCCATAATGCCTGATTAAATATAAAAACAAATCAATCTAATTAAAATCAGACAATATAAATGAAAATAGTATAAAAATACCCTAGTTTTTTAAAAAAATCCAACAAAAAACCTAGTTTTTAACAAAAATTAATAAAATTCTCTAATTTTTAATCCAAATACATAAAAAACACTATTTTTAAGTGAAAATCCATTGCAAACATTCAATTTTCATCAAAATCCATTACAAACATTCAATTTTCATCAAAATCCATGCTAAATTCAAAATTTTCATAAAAAACCTATCAAAAAACCCTATTTTGAAAAAAATCAACTAAAATTAAACAAATCTAATTGAAAATTTGATTAGAGCAAATAAAAAATCAAGAATCTAACCTATTGGAGATGGATTTGAAATCGGATATCTGATTTGCGGTTTCCACTGCTGTGGTTAAGCCAAATGAAAATGAGTTTTGGTCAGTTTCATTCGGCCCGAAATATAATAAATATGTCCACAAAATCGGATATCCGATCCAAACGGATATCCGATTTTTAAACCTAGGTTTTTGCTTTGCCTCGGTAGTCACCCAATCCCCAAAAAGTCAACTCAACATTTTCACGTTTTTGAGTCGTAGAAACACATTTTTTTTCTCCATTGCCACTTTTTGGCATACCATGATCCTGCACATGCCCACTATAGGTTCTTCATAGCAATGAATACTTGACGTGGGTTCCACTCATCACATGGGTTCTACAAGGGAGAAGTTTTCTTCTTTGGAGCCATCTAAGGTACCACACATCTTCATAGGAGATGATACTCAAGTGGAAGTTGAAGGAAAAGGTTTTGTTCTCATGGATGATGGAACATTTGAGAATGTTCTCTATTTTCCTAACTTGAGCGCCAATCTTCTTTGAATCTACCAAATCACTCACTTTGGAGATGGAAAAAAAGTTGAGTTTCTACCAGATTCAGTTGTGGTCAAAGAACTTAAGGATGATGCCTTGGTTTTAGTGGAACAAGCCAATCACAACACATGGATTTACTCATTCTCCCACTTTGTGCCTAAGTCTCCTTCTACAACATTGCTCACTCATTCAAATTTAGAAAGTAAGCTTTGACATGAGCAGTCTGGACATCTCAATTACTGCTAGCTTCAGTAGCTTATCTCCAAGGAAATGGTTACATGGCTCCCTCAAATTAGCTTTTCCAAAGGTTTTTGTTCATTTTGTTCCTTGGGTAAGCATCCATAAGAGAAGTTTGATAAATGGAAGTCTTGGAAAGCTTTGGAAGTTCTACAATTGGTTCATAGTGATGTAGCAGGTCCATTTCTAGTGCCATCATTTAGCAAGGCCCACCATGTCCTCACCTTCATTGATGAATACTCCCACTTCACTTGGGTCTATTTTCTTGTCCACAAGAGTGAAGTGTTTGAAAAATTTCTAGCCTTTAAGGCTCATGTTGAGAAGCAAGTCAAGATTCTCTCATAGACAATGGAAGGGAATATGTCAACAATAGACTTGAGGAATTTTGTACACTTGAGGGGATTGATCTTCAGCATCAAGTTGCCTACACTCCACAAAAAAATGGTGTCACTGAAAATAAGAATAGGACCCTTAAGGAGATGGATAGCTTCATGAATCATGCTCATTCTCTTGGTCAGAAGCTATCAGTTGTGCCACACACATCCAAAATTGGGTTCCCCATAAGGCTTTGGAGGGTATGACTCCTTTTGAGGCTTGGTGTGGTAGAAAATTGGTTGTGAGACACTTTAGAGTTTTTGGTTGTCCAACTTTGGAACACATACCTCCAGAGAAGTGCAAGGCATTGGAACCACATAGTAGACCTTGCATCTTTGTTGGATATCCTAAGGTGTTAAGGCATATAGATGTTTAGATCCAAAGATACATGAGCTATTTATTGAGAGAAGTGTTCGATTTAAGGAAAGCTCTCCTAGCTTTGCCTCTATTCCTCCTCTTCCTTTCTCCATAGTGGAAAGTGATGATAGTGAATTAGGTGATGATTCTCCCTCAACTCTAACTCATAGGATCACACCTTTGCAGGGCTCACTTGTAGTTGAGAAGTCTCATCTTTCATCTCCTACTAGATGTCATTGGGCTCGATAGACTCTTGAGTCGATAGGTTCTCTTGTTGGGGATTCTTCAGGTACTCAAAGGACTCAGTCATAACATAAAGATTTTCCATATTCTTTTATTGTTAGTTCTTTCAATCCACAGTCCTTTAAGGAAGCATAAGGTGTTCCTGAGTGGGATTCAACAATGGAAGAAGAGTATAGTTCCTTGGTGAGAAACCAAACATGGAATTTAGTTCCAGTCCCTAAGGGGAGAAAGATGGTTTGATGTAAGTGGATCTATCAGACCAAGTATGCAATGGATGGAAGTGCAAATAAATAAAAGGTTGAGCTTGTGGCAAAAGGTTTCTCACAAGTTCTAGGTGTTGATTATACAGAGACCTTTGCATCGATTGCTAAGATGAACTCCATTCGCTTGACACTTACTATTGTTGCAAATCATGGTTGGGTTGTACATCAAATGGATGTGAAGAGTGAATTTCTTTATGAGGATCTTCATGAGGAGATTTACATGGAGCAGCCGTAGGGATTCATATAGGATTCTTCTTTGGTTTGCAAATTGAGGAAGTTTATCTATGGCCTGAAACATGCCCCTTGGGCTTGGTATGCCAAGATGGATTCCATTATTCTCTTCACAAAACTCACCAAGTGTCATTAAGATCCAAACATCTACATTTTGTGATAGGATGAATCTCATTTGCTACTTGTGCTCTATGTTGATAACTTGATCATTACAAGGAGTACCTCATCCATCATTGGCAGTGTCAAATCTTCTTTGCAAGATAGATTTGCTATGATTGAATTTGGAATTTTGCACTATTTACTTGGGATTGAAATCACCCAGTTAGCTTCTGGGATCTCTCTTTCTCATCCCAAGTATTCTCTTGATCTTCTAGCTTGGTTTCACATGGATGATTGTAAGCTTACTCCAACTCCCTTTCTTTCAGGAGTCAATCTTGAGGCTAAGTGCTCTACTCCACTTTTTGATGCCACTTTGTATCATTAGCTTGTTGGGAGTCTCATCTACTTGACTCACAAATGCCCTGATATCTCCTTTGTAGTTGGCATGGTTTCACGCTATGCCATAGAAAAAAGTAGCCTTTGCTTGATTTGAGTAATTCATGATAAGTGGACTTAATAAGGCCTTAATTTAGGTGTTATTAAGTATTTTATGCATCCTCACTAAGTTTTAGACCTTTATACATTAAATAAAATTTAAATATTGAAGTCTTGTGATGTGTTGCGAAGTGTTGTAAAGAATTTCTACATCATTCTAGAGTCTATTTTATACAATTCACCTAAAAATCATCATTTGATATATTAGAAAGTCCTATTTTCAACTATTTTTAAGTCTTGTAATCAAGATTCACACTTTTATAGGAATTTTCCCTTTATTTACATCTTTCTCATGTCTTATTTGACCCCCTTATACACTCATATGATTTATTTAAGTCTATTTTTAAATAATACCTTGACACATAACATTAAATGACATTTAATTCCAAACACTTAAGCACATGTCCTAGGTGGGACCCATTCACCATGGGTGGCAAATGAGTCTACCTAGGCTCCAAAATTCAAATTTATTCAAATTTATTTTGGGATTTATTCAAAATTATGCTTGATGTCAGCCTGCGATGATGCATGAAAGGTTACTAAGGCACAAGATAAGCATTTTTCACCTCATTTTACAGCAAAAATTAAGAAATTACACATATTATCTCATTCATACATCCATTCATCATCTATTTTCTTAAGAAACTTAGGGTTTCTTCATTACAAATCTTCAAGTTAGCATTCTAAAGCATTCAAGGGCTGATTCTATATGTATTGTTGAAGACATCCAAGATCAATCATTATTGCAAGTTAAATTATTCCATTTTTTCATGTTTTATTCACTTATTTCATCAATTTGGTTTAATTACCTAAAAGGGGTTTGACCAAGGAAAACCCCCATGCCGTAACAATCAACAATTTCTCTTCTTGTGTTGTGTTGTTTGGAGATTTAGGTCTCTTGGAAGCTTGAGGATCATTGAAGATTGCATTTCTAAGTTGTTCAAGTCATCTCCTATTCATTCAAGATAAATGATCAACAAAAAGTCACTTTCATACTCATTCCTGACATTTTCTAAAACAAACACCTGTACAAGGTGGATTTGTAGATTTGAAGCTACAAATTCCATCCTTGATTTTTTAGATCCCTAAAGGTGGACTGATTTTCCATCCTTGGTGAATGAGTTCCATCTGGAGGCCTGAAACAAGATTTTTTCAAAATCTAGCTCTTTGTGCTTAGAAACTAGTTCTCAAAAAAATTCATTAGTATTGGGATTGATTCACCATAGGTGGGAAATGAGTCATGTCTGGATTTTGTGACATCATCAATCAACATTTGAAACATTCTAGATTTATCATAGTTTGACCAATGTACTTTGTTTCTACCCCATCTCTTTCTATTCTACATATTCCATTCATTTAGTTCATGTTTGAATATCATTATGTGTTTTCAAATAAGTCATGTTTCATTAGTCTTGCATGTTTAACATTCAATTAGTTATCTTAGTTTCATGTGTTTCTTTCCATTTAGTGTCCCTTCCATCATACACATCCCTTCCATTATAATTTGAATGAACCTCTCTAGCATTTTCAGATCTAATCTTTCCCCTTTAGGTGATAAACCTTATAAGAGCTAGAGAGTCTATTGGGTTTGAAAATTGATGGTTCACATGCTTAATGTAGGAACCACATGAGATTCATTGGAAAGCAGCTGAATGAATCTTGCATTACATACAAGGTACACATCATCATGGGATTCACTATGCAATAGGTACAAGACTTACCTTGTTTGGATATACAGATTCTGATTGTGCTAGTGATGTTGATGATCATAATTCCACTTTTGGCTACAAATTTCACCTTGGTTTTGGCCCCATTTTTTGGTAGAGAAAGAAGAAACATGCTATTGCTCTCTCTTTACTTGAGGTTGAGTATCGACGAGTTGTTAATGTTGCTATTGAGGCCATTTGGCTTTAGAATATTTTGACTAAGTTTGGCTTCACCATTCCATGACCCATGGTCCTCCATTATGAAAATCAGAGTTCCATCCAGATTTCAAAGAACCTGGTTCAACATGAATGTACCAAACACATCAAAATTCATATGCACTACATTTGGGAGCTGATACATGAGTAGGTCATTGACTTGCATTATTGTCCTACAACACAACAGGTTGTAGATATCTTCACAAAACTCTTCATTGAGAGTATATATCATAATTTGTGAGCTCTCTTGGAGGTGTAGGATGTTTCATCTAAGGAGGTATCTTGACTTCTTCATTCTCTCTTATGGGGGGACTTTTCCTCTTCTAGGGGTTTTTTTCCTTCTCATACATTTGAGGGCTTTTTCTCTTGTTTTTCATCTCTATTTTGGGGGGGAGTTTTTTCCCACATGGTTTTCTCCTTTCTCTACTTTATGATAGATTGCATTGCATTTTTACATGGGTACCTAACATGGCCTAGTATCTGGAACTCATATTGCATTATTTTCTTTTGTTTACATTCTCCCTAAGTTGCACTTAAGGGGGGTGTTGGTGTAATTAAAAGTGTTGTACCTTGTCCTAGGTCATAATTACACCTTTGTTAAGTTTGCTTAGGGACCTTTAGGAGGAAGTTGGACCATTTCCACTTTGATGGAGTTATAATGTTATTACTTTATCACATCCACCTTTTTTGGACATATCATATGATTACCTCTCCACCTTTTGTGGTGATTATCACATTATCACTTTTCCTCTTTAGGTGGAGTGATAGATTTTCACAGTTGTTTCATGTCATAATATTATAACAGTTGTCATAATCTTATGCCCTTCTATGTACTCACGTTGTCTATATAACCAAGGGATCTTCTATGTACTTTTGCTCATTCTATTTGCAACATTGTTAGAATATAGTTTATTCTTGTCATATTGTTTCTATCTCTCTTATTCTTGTGACTTCTATTAGGCTCTATATCTTAGGTGGCTACCTTCATAGCCAATTCTTACAAACCTTGACCCTCAACCCTGAACATTATCTCTCAACTATAAATTGACAAGCCTGAACCCTATACTTTAACCCTAAACACTACATTCAACCTTGTTCCCTTAACCCTCAACTCTAAACCCAATACTATCAACCATATACACAATATCCTAAACCATAACCCTATAACCTATACAATTAACCCTACACCTTGAATCGTTAACACTATCCATCAATATTTGACCCTATACCTTAAACCCTAAACCCTATACCATCAACCCTCATCCCTATCTTAATCTCTCCACCCTCCTTCCCCCCTCTCTCCCTCTCTCTGATTCTCTATATCTCACTTATCTCTCCCTCCTTCCCTCCTTCCTTCCCTCCCTCATCCTCTCTTTTTATATATCACCTCTCTCCCTACTTCTCCCTTCCTCCTACCCCTCTCTATCTATCCTTCCCCAAACAATTATCTCTATCTCTCTCCATCTCTACCTCTCCCTCCCTCCTTCCCTCTCTCTCCCTCTCTCTCCCCCCGTATTTCTCTCCCTCTCTCCCTCTATCCCTCTCCCTCTCTCTCCCTCTTCCCCTCTCTCTCTGCCTCTCTCTTCTTCTCTCCCTCTTTCTCAATATCACAACCTTACTCATTCCCTTTGTATTTCTCTCTCACTCTCTCCTCTACTCTCTATCTCACCATGATCTCTCCCTCTGAATCTCAAAAAACCTCTATAGAATATCCTAAACCTTATACCCTCAACCCTAAACCCTCAACCCTCATCCCTATAACCTATACCCTCAACCTTATACCCTAAACCTTAAACATTCTCCACAAACCTATAATTAAACCCTAAATCCAATACCCTCAACCCTGTAACTAATATCCTAAACCCTAATCCCTATAGCCTATGCAATTAACCTTATTCCCTTGAAACCATAAACACTATCCCCCAACCCTCAACCTTATACCTTAAACCATAAACTCTCAAACCTCATCCCTATACCCTATACCTCAATCTTATACCCTAAACCATGAACATTATCCCTCAACCCTCAACCCTCAACCCTATACCCTCAACCCTAAACCCAATATCCTCAACCCTATACCTAATATTCTAAACCCTAATACCTATACCCTATATGTTTAACCCTATACCCTCAACCCTCAACTCTCATCCCTATACCCTATACCCTCAACCTTATAATGTAAACCCTAAAAATTATCCCACAACCCTATACTTAAACCCTAAACCATAAAACTTAGACCATTAATTATAAACCTAATATCCTCAACCATATACCTTATATTATAAACCCTAACCCCTATACGCTCAACCTTGAACACTATCCCTCAACCCTCAACCCTCATCCCTTTACCCTATATACCCTCAACCTTATACTATAAACCCAAAAAACTATCCCTCAACTCTATACCCTCAACCAGATACTTAAGCCCTAAACCCTGCACTCTCAAACCTTAACCCTATACCTTATACTTGTTACCTAATTTAGCTATCAACTCAATTAGGTAGAGTTGTGTTTGTTTTACAAAGTGAAGTAAAAGGTATACATTATACTCTACTATGTTATATCCATATGCATAAAATATATTATCAACTAGATTACATTATTACCTCATGCAAATGCATACAAAAATAAAGAGAGTGAACAATTATTTCAAAAAGTAGTCTTATTGACAATTATAAATGTATGGTGTCCCACACAAGCCATGAGACTAACTATTTTAATGTAGTAAAGGAAATAGAGTTTACATTTATAGAATACATAAAATTAAAATGCATATGTAAGGAAAGAGGATTTGTCATTGCTTGAATGGCGAATCCTAGTTGATTTGAACTACTACATCTACTTCAGCCCTCTTGCTCATCTAACTTCCAGAAGTTGCCTCTAGTTCTCCAAGGTTGCCTACATGTGTGAGGAAAAGCTTATTAGAGCTCAAGATAACCAATCATCATATATACAAACATCTACAAACATAACCTAATCCTCATAAAGCATTGAAATAGTATACATACCATAGATGTCCAGGAAGACATAAATGTTATCATAAACATCTATCATATGCTTTGTTTTTATTTAACATGTTTGTTCACTATGTAGGTATAGGTGGAATTATCATTACAAAATTATCTTTATTTGATATTATTGCATGTGGAGTAAAATGGGCTCCATCAAGGGTTGATCCTAGTAGGTCTTCCCTCTATTTTGAAGAGGGATGAGAGTGAAATAGAATCATATTTATCCAATTTGACAAATATCCATCACCTATGGTAAGTGAATTTGTGGACATCACTGCCATAAATGATAAATGTTTGAAAAATTGGAAAACATAGTTGTGAATGCTAGATCTAGACCTATTAAAACATGGACAAACAACACAATTTTAGTCAATAAACACATCTAAATCAAAATTCCCCAGAAGATTCATTCAAAGCACAATGAACAAGAAATAATGCGAATAAACCAATTGAAAGCTATGCAAATCCTATTCAAAATTTCAAATCCAACATCTTATGGGGGAATTGGTGCTTCATTGATGTGGAAAGAAGCCCTTTCTCAATTCCTTGTAAAGCTTTGATGAACTTTATGATGATTGTATGCTCATTGATGAAATTTGCAATAACATAGCTAAGTTTGATGAAAACTATGAAAACTTGATGAACAATGGATGAACTTTGCTAAAAAATATGAATATAGTAATCTTACGTAAAGTTGCGGATCCAAAATCAATAGAGAGATCCTCTATTTAAAGAAAAGAATGATGGAGAAATAGGATATAGGAAGAATGTTGGATTAAACATGAACCAATGGCTTTGTGCCACTTGTCAACATGCTATTGAAGAGAGGTGGAGCACATTTTGATCAATGTGCATGATAAATTCTATTAGGTGGAATTTGAATTTGATGAAATGACATGTTGGAGGGAGGAATATGGAAGAAGAGTTAATGCCACTTGGCTCAAGAAAAAGGACATGTAAGAGGCTTTAATGTCATGTTGGAGGACAAGTCCATTTGGGAGGGAGATTTCAAATTTGAGGAATATTCCAAAGAGATGCCTTTTTGAATGGAAAATAGAAGAATTAATAAATCAAATAAATTGATTTATTGTGCAAGCTGCAAAATCTAGAGGATTCAATGAATTAGTGTTAGAGTTAATTAGGATTTAATTAACTTAGATGGAGATTAGTTGATTTGATATTTGACTTAGATTTTTAGATTTATTTAAATAAAATGGGAGGAATAATGAATATTAGATTTAATTAAATAAAGTTTGATTTATTTAATTAAAAGGATGATGCTATATTTAAATCGAATAAAGGTTAATTTATTCAATTTAAAGGCTTGATGAACTTAGGATTCAATTAAATAAAATGACTTTTAATCAAAAGAGAAACATTAGGATTAATTAAATAAAATGATTTATTAAATTAAAGGAAGATAACGTTTTAATAAAATAAAGTTGATTTATTTAATTAACAAAGGAATTATGATGAATTAATTAAATAAGGATTATTTAATTATCTGGTTAGTAAAGAAGTGATTCAGGGAGAACTGATATTAGTAAATCACGATAAGGGGCACAATATCAATTAGGATAATTTGAGCATCTACAACAATAAGAATGGATAGTCACCTCATAGTTAATGGGAAAAGAATATAGTTATATGAAGAACAAAGTGTTACAAGAGAAAGATATAGGTAGTTCATGACAACAAGGAAATGATAGTCCATAATGATATAAGAATTTGATGAATCACTATGTTAATGAGCTTACTGAGGATCTCTCATACAGTCACAATGAAATGGTCTTCAACTCAAGGGACAACACCATAATTGATAAGGAATAGTCTAAAGGGAAGAATGTAGTGAGAATACATCAAAGCATGGAGAAGCACATTTAGTTGCATGTTGCATATCTGATGTAGAGTATGCTACTTTTCTAATCATAGTGCATTGATTGTGAAAAACTAAAACAAGAATTGGATGGGATTCAATTTATTCAATTTAAAGGAGATGAAATTAGGATTCAATTAAATAAAATGATTTATTTAATCTAAAGAGAAACATTAGGATTAATTAAATAAAATGATTTATTTAATTCAAGGAAGATAATGATTTAATCAAATAAAGTTGATTTATTTAATTAAGAGGAATTATGATGAATTAATTAAATAAGGATTATTTAATTAACTGTTTAGTAAAGAAGTGATTTAGGGAGAAATAATTTTAGTAAATCAAGATTAGGTGCACAATATCAATCAGGATAATTTGAGCCTCTACATTTTGTGCCTCTTTGAAGCAATGCACTTGTTGCGTTGGTTCAAAGAATAACCTTTCCAAGATCAAAATGAAAAAAAATCTAATTTTTTTAGATGCCCCACTATTACCCCAATGAGAAAAATTACGTTGATATACTGCTCCCTCGAGAGATTAGACAAAAAATTGGATTTGGTGATTTCTTGAAAAAAGAGGACAAGCTGCCTGACGGGTCTAGAAAGGCTCCAAGATGGTGAAAATGTGCCAAAACATGAAAAAAGGATGCAAAACGAGCTTCAATTGGGAAAAAGATGTGTTGGGGGCACAAAACCCTAGCTGGACAGCTAAAACGGGGAAAAAACCCCTAATTTTCATGCTTAAAAAGGCCTTGAGGGGTCACTTTCAATTCATTTTTGCATTCAAACTGTGATTTCTAGCATATTGAGCTCTGATACCCTTGTAGAATGGCACAAAGAGTGCTTCCCTGACACATTTTTAAATGACTTCGAGTGTTCCAGAGACCTCTAGGTGCAGGATCACAAGTATGTGACCCTAACTTGACCTTGCATTTTGAATTTTTAGTGCATTTATTATGTGTCAAAAGGTTAAAACCCTCAACATTGCTATATGGCGATGCTATGAGTGCTAAATCAGTGACATTGAGCTTTAAACTACGTTGCTATTGTGTGTTGCAACGCTGCATCATACTTTGGTCTTAGGGGTCTAAACTCCAAAGGGAAACACCATTGCAAATGTTTATGCCACACTTTAGTTAGGATTTTAGGGCTCTAAGATAAGTGCGCTAGTGCAAAGAGCAGTGCTGCAGTGTAGTTTGTACTTTGGGGGTTCCATCGTCACTATTTGGAGCTTTCAAAGGGTGACACATTTGCGAACACTGATGCATTTTCTATTTTAGTACCAAAAACTTCAAATAGGATCATATTTTTTTATGAAACTTGACACTGTGGGTTCATGGGTGCAAGAGGATATTGAGCCTATGCATTGACAAGAGCATCGACCCTCAGTGTTGAGCAGATTGAGAGGTTTGCATGAGTTGCTTTAGGAGCACCTTGGCATGATTAGCCTCTGGTATGTTTCTAATGCACCCACTTTCAAAACACACCTAGCCATGATGACTACGCTAGTCGAGAGGTGGCACAACGAGACCTTGTCGTTTCATCTACCCACTGGCAAGGCGACAATCACACTGGAGGATGTATAGTGGATCCTTTGGTTGTCGATTGATGGTGATCGAGTGATCTATGACACTGAAACTGGCACTGATGCTTGCTATGAGATTATGCAAACAAGTGAGATCATGCTCATTAAGGATCACATTGATGTTGAGTATTACAAAGGTTGAGTGTCAACTTTTTGACTAATTGTAGCAGCTATTATCTGCGGACTTGTAGCTCCTGATCAACAGGGTAGATATTTCAGTCCAAGGTGGGGTCTAGCTTGGGAGTGGATGCTATTTAGAAGGACCTATTTTGCTTAGGGACCAATGCTACTGGGCTCACTCTACCACAATTTTCATGAGTTCGCGTACTACGATAGTTGAGCAATTGGCACTGACATTACATTATTGCACATATGGGCCTGGGAGCACATTGCCATGCTCTATTGGAGGGTTACAATGGTTGACATGGAGTCTAATGATCTAGTCATTTGGAGATATAGGGGTGGCATCACCCCGAGTTTCAAAAGACCTATAAGCCTTCCTCACTAGTGAAGGGTTCCTGATGAGATGACGATTTTCACCTAGAGAACCTGGTTGTAGATGCTAGCTAGTATGATAATGTCCAACATTTATTTTATGCTAGGTAGGACAAACTTATGTAGGGGTGTGACCATACCATGATTGAGCACTACCTACTTGACAGAGTAGTCTGATAGTTTGGGGACATCCAAGACATGCAAGATGATCAATATATGGCTATCTTTGCTTAGTCTACTAGGGAGACTACATGGGGTCAAACAATCCCCACATCAGATGCAGTTGACAGTTTCAAGCAGCTGGTGGCTAGGCCATGGGCCTATGACTAGGGACATGTAGATGTAGGAACTACACGTGCCTATGATTATTGGTTCAAGCCTCCTCTCAAAGTGACAGTTCCAAGGGCGACACTACCATGACATAGATCTCGAGGTCGGATAACTAGATGTGCATAGGCGGGATAGGTTCCTAGGGGAGATGGGGGGTGGGCCACCTCCACGACAACCAAAGCAACACAAAGACTAGGAGGATGCCCATAAATATGGGAATCAAGATAAACAAAGGGATGATCATTAGGAAAAGGATAGGTAGCAGGACCCACTGAGGGATGGTCACCAGGACCAACCACCCCTCCAGCCAACACCATAGCTAGACACAAGAGATGCCCAAATTTTGTAGCTATAGGGGAAGGTCCATGGATTGCATGCACAATTTTAGGTGATTATAGAAGAGAGGGACCAAGCGAGATAGTAGGTTCAGGCCCTTATGATAGAGAGAGACCAGACTATATAGAATCAATAGGCGATAGAGCTATAACTGGCACAAGAGGTGTGTAGGAGGAAACAACTAGAGTCCATGGCTGCCTCTTCCTCTAGGAGCACAATATCTATGCAGGCATATTGTGAGGTTATCAAAGAGGCAGAGTATTATAGGCCACAATATCGACAGACAATACCTCCAGTGGCTCGGGTGGCAGAGTACTCCTAGTAGATAGGTTACAAACTACCAAAGGGCCATGGAGAGAGACAATCGAGCGAGGGGATCAACTAGTAGGGCTAGCTACCATATGTAGCTTTATTGAACACAACATTCTTTTTGAGACTGAGAGGCTGCATTTTTTATAGCCTCATGGGATTTTGTACACCTAATTGATATACATACATTTGATTATGACTTTGTACCATGATAGTGATGATTATATGATAGGATATGATCAATTTATTTATGATTTGATGTATCTATTCTCTTTATGCATTATGGATGGATGTACTTGGTGTTTTATGTGATATGCAATGTGATTATCTATGATGTGATTTATTTTATGTGATGGATGATTATGAATATGCTTATGGATGTTATGGATGCATTTTTTTATTATCTCTATGCTCTTTTATGATGATGTTATGATGTATGGATGCAAATGTTTCTAAAATGCTTAAACTAACAGATCTATAGATATTACGTAGAATGGATGATACGATGATTATGAAATGTTATGATATGTTCCTTTCCTTTTTTAGTATATTTTCATGTATAACATGATGATGTATGCATGGATGATATGGTGATACCTGTATGATTATGCAATGGATGCAAATGTATGGTTTATGAGATGCTTAGAATAAACAATCTATATTATGCAATAATGAGAATGCAATGCATGTGACATGATTATTTATGATATGAATGTAGTATGTTGATGGTTTGTGGATGTAGGATGGAAGCATTAGTGATGTTGATTACCTATCATGGAACCATGTTAGCGCAAAGAGAAGAAAGAAGAAATAAGATTATGGGAAGAGGATCCAACAAGTCCATGATTTGAGAAGAATTTATTAGATGAAAATGAGAGATGGATGATGCATTTCTTATCAATAATTGGGATTTTAAAAGGGTTTACTTACCTTATGTTTGATAAAACAAATGGATACAATGCATCAATGTATAAAGAACCAAGATGGCATTGCACCTAGTGTGATGGACTTTGACTCCACAATCAGATAGTAGTACTCCTTTTCACACTTGGCATACGAAACCCTATTTAGGATGTAGTTTAGATATTTACAACATCTCAGACCAAAACATAGAAAGGAAAGCCTTCCTATGTGGTCAATAACACACCTAAAACACCCTTCCTACAAACCAAACAAAGCATGCATGACCAAGGTTATATTACAAGAATATCCAGCAAGCACAACTGACAAGAGATAATGATCATTTCCCCATTCCTATTGATCTAAATATTTTTGTTTAGAAATAATCGAGAGGTCATTGGAATGAGCGCAATAAGATAAATCAACAAGACAAAGAACAAGTAAACAAACAAGCTAATGTTCTTCATACTACTAGCCAAGACTAAACTATAGTGATGCCTAATGTTGATGTCCATTGTAGGAAGGATGCATCCTAGGACATGATATTATCAGATGATTTGGGACAAATTGGATGATGGGCTATTAATACGAAGAGTTCACCAACTTGTTTACTTACTGTCCTAGACTTGAGACCTTGAAATTTTGAGTTTTCACTTTTAATCTGCTAGACTTGTTTCCAACTGTCTCACCAAAGGTTGAGAGTGATGATTGATATATTGTGAGTGGATGTTTATTGCAAGTGAAAGTGAGATGAGACAGATGGAGTTTTAAAAATATTTAGATATTTTTTGACCCTTTTTGAAATGTTTTGAGGTTGTTTTTGGTATTTTCAAGGTGTTTTACATATGTTTTGATTTTCATAATTTTTAGTTTTTAGGTGTTTTCTGAGATTTTTACCAAAGAACTAACCTAAAGATCTATCCTAGGGGCCTCGGGGCTTGATCAAAGATTAGTGTTTCCTACATTATACACGTAGAGATCACGTAGTTTGACTGACATAAAATCATTTATTGATGAGATATGAACAAATGGATTGCCAATTTATTGTGATGAACTCCTAAAGGATTGACCTAAGTGTCTCAAGGGATGATCATAGATCAACCTTGCTTATGTTAAGAGCTCAAAGACCCGTAGTTTGACAAGATGACTCTATTTTTGACTTTTTGACTAAATTTTTGGCGTGTTTTGGGATTTTGATATGTTTTGAATGTTTTTATATTTTCTATTTTATGAATGTTTTTGGATTTTTGGATTTTTTGATGTTTTTGGTTTTTTTTATTTTCTAATGTTTTTGGATTTTTTGATTTTATGATGTTTTTGTATTTTTGTATTTTTTGATGTTTTTGTATTTTTGGATTTTCTGATCTTTTTGGATTTTTTGATTTTAATGAAGACTGCAAGAATATACATGAATCTAATCTAATGTAGGTATAAGAACATCCCCCTAGTGTGATGCAATAGACTACTCTGATATAGGCAAGAAAAACTAACCTTAGGAATGGGTCGAGTAGTAGTAGAAGGGATCATGATACGAACATAGGATCAAGCTATGATGTGGATATAGATGGGTGATGGAAGGATGTGTTAAATGAGTGAGATGGATGAAGAACAAGTTGTGGAGATCATGGTGGATGGAAAGTGCTTATTTACATAAGGAACTTGTTTGCTAGGTTTTCACCAAGGTACTTGCTTGAAGCACCATCGAAGTGGTTTTCACTAGAGGAGGATTTTTCTCTTTACTGTTTTCAATCCTTTTTCTCTATTTTTTTTGGATTTTTGGTTTCATGGCCTAGAAGGTTAGGCATAAATTTTTTGAGATGGGAGCTATTCATGGGATCTTGCAAAGGTTCCCCTTTAGGAATTTATAGCTGATATTCCCCTAACTTGTAGCTTGTTGTCACGATGAAGGGTCCCAACCAATTGGGTTCAAATTTTCCCTTACTATTTAGATTTGGCACATTTTTATGATTCTCCTTCAATACAAGTTCCCAGACTTGAAAGGTCCAACTCCTGATCTTATTGTTGTAGCTCCACTTGAGATGGTTTTGGTAGACTTGCAAATGGTTAAAGGCATCTATGCGTTGCTTATCTAGTAATTCCAACTCGTTCAATCATGAGACCCGATATTCTTCATCTATGGTGAGATTTTGCAATTATATTCTCAAGGACGGGAGCTCAATCTCAATGGGGAGAATGGATTTTGATCTGTAGACTAGGGAGAATGGGGTTGCACCTGTTGGCATGCATATACTAGTTTAGTAGGCCCATACAGTGGGATTCAACTGTAGGTGCCAATCATGACCAACTTCATTGGCCATTTTCTTTAGGATTTTCAAGATAGTTTTATTTGTAGCCTTAGCTTGGTCATTTCCTTGGGGATAATACAAAGTGGAAAAGTGATGTTGGATGTTGAATTTTGGCATAGGTTTTGAACATCTTGGTTTTTGAAAGGTGTTGTGTTATCTGAGATAATGGCTTGAGGAACACCATTGTAGAAAATTAGATAGTTTAGAATGAACTTGGATATCCACTTTCCTATGATGTACATCATGGGAATGGCCTCTACCCACTTCCCGAAGTACTCTGTTGCAGTAATGATGAACTTATGTCCACTAGATGAGGTAGGGGTGATTTTTCCAATGAGATGGATCCCCCACTACAAAAAGGGCCAAGGTTTTATGATTGGATGGAGCTCCTAAGCTGGTGCATGGATGAGTTCCCATGCTATTGACATTGTAAGCATTTCTTGACATATTCATGGGATTCTATTTCCATTGTAGGCCAATAGTACCCCATTCTCAACAACTTCTTAGCCAAGGTTATACCACTCGAATGCAAACCACAAATGCCATTATGTACCTTGGTTAAAAAAGTCAACACCTCTTCAACATTTAGGAATCATAATAGGGTTCCCTCAATACTCCTATGGTATAGGGTGTCTCCTAGGATAACAAAGTGGGATGACTTCTTGATAAAGGATCTTTTTAGGTTTAGGGATAAATCAGTAGGGAGGACTCCTATTCTCAAGTAGGTGTATATATCATGATACCATGGGTCACCAGGACCAATGATTTTAGACACAAATTTAGAATATGGTACCTCGAATGCTGGTATGAGAAGATGCTCTACTAGGAATTCATTCTTAGGGATGTTGTGTGGGATATCTAGTAGGGATCCAATTATCACCATAGCATTTGTTGCTCTATTTTTTTCCCTCGGTATCTCCTCAAATATGACATCAATGAATAACTCTTTAAGGCTTTCTACTAGTTTCTTGTATGGAGTCAACTTGTCATCCTTTGTTTGGTATTCATCATTTATTTGATTGATGATTAATTGTGAATCTCTATAGACCTTATGAGCCTGATCTACCACTACACTACTATTCCAAGTCTTGTGATGAGAGCCTCATATTCTACAATATTGTTTGTGCAAGGAAATGACAACTTATATGATCTTGGTATGTAGTCCCCTTGTGGCATGATAAAAAAGACTTTGGCTTTTGATCCATGTTGTGTGTAGGAACCATCAAAATACAACTTTTAGTGATTTGCTATGCTTAGGTTAAAGATTGAATCATTATGGAACTCTGATATTAGTGGATTTTATAAATACATTGGTTCCTTTGCTAGTTGATCTACAATCACTTGTCCCTTAATAGCTTTTCATTCCACATACTCAAAATCATACTCTGATAGAATCATAACCCACTTAGCCATCCATTCTATGAGCATTGCTTTAGAAAGTAAGTATTCGAGTGGGTCAATCTTTGTAATGAGTGTTATTTTGTGGGCTAACATGTAGTGCTTGAAATTTTGTTAGGAAAAAAGTATAGCTAAGCAAGCCCTTTTGATGAATGTATCATCAATAAACACATCTAAATCAACATGGACAAACAACACAATGTTAGTCAATAAACACATTTAAATCAACATTCCCCATAAGATTCATTCAAAGCACAATGAACATGAAATAATCCAAATAAACCAATTGAAATATATGTAAATCCTATTCAAAAGCTCAAATCCAACATCTTATGGGGGAATTGGTGCTTCTTTGATCAGGAAAGAAGCCCTTTCCCAATTCCTTGCAAAGATTTGATGAACTTGATGATGATTATATGCTCCTTGATGAAATTTTCAATAACCTAGCTAAGTTTGATGAAAACTATGAAAACTTGATGAACGGATGAACTTTGTTCAAAAATCTAAAGATAGTAATCTTGCCTAAAGCTGTGGATCCAAAATAAATAGAGAGATCCTCTATTTATAGAAAAGAATGATGGAGAAATAGGAAATAGGAAGAATGTGGGATTAAGAATGAGCCAATGGAATTGTGCCACTTGTCAACATGCTATTGAAGAGAGGTGGAGCACATTTTGATCAATGTGCATGATAATGCTATTAGGTGGAATTTGAATTTGATGAAATGACATGTTGGAGGGAGGATAGAAGAAGAGTTAATGCCACTTGGCTCAAGAAAAATGACATTTAAGAGACTTTAATGTCATGTTGGACAACAAGTCCTTTTGGGAGGGGGATTTCAAATTTGAGGAATATTCCAAAGAGATTCCTTTTTGAATGGAAAATAGAAGAATTAATAAATCAAATAAATTGATTTATTATGCAAGTTTCAAAATCTAGAGGATTTTATGGATTAGTGTTAGAGTTAATTAGGATTTAATTAACTTAGATGGAAATTAGTTGATTTGATATTTGACTTAGAATTTTAGATTTATTTAAATAAAATGGGAGGAATAATGAATATTAGATTTAATTAAATAAAGTTTGATTTATTTAATTAAAAGGATGATGCTATATTTAAATTGAATAAAGGTTAATTTATTCAATTTAAAGGCTTGATGAACTTAGGATTCAATTAAATAAAATGACTTTTAATCAAAAGAGAAACATTAGGATTAATTAAATAAAATGATTTATTAAATTAAAGGAAGATAATATTTTAATAAAATAAAGTTGATTTGTTTAATTAACAAAGGAATTATGATGAATTAATTAAATAAGGATTATTTAATTATTTGGTTAGTAAAGAAGTGATTTAGGGAGAACTGATATTAGTAAATCAGGATAAGGGGCATAATATCAATTAGGATAATTTGAGCATCTACAACAATAAGAATGGATAGTCACCTCATGGTTAATGGGAAAAGAATATAGTTATATGAAGAACAAAGTGTTACAAGAGAAAGATATAGGCAGTTCATGACAATAAGGAAATGATAGTCCATAATGATATAAGAATTTGATGAATCACTATGTTAATGAGCTTACTAAGGATCTCTCAGATAGTCACAATGAAATGGTCTTCAAATCAAGGGACAACACCATAATTGATAAGGAATAGTCTAAAGGGAAGAATGTAGTGAGAATACATCAAAGCATGGAGAAGCACATTTAGTTGCATGTTGCATATCTGATGTAGAGTATGCTACTGTTCTAATCATAGTGCATTGATTGTGAAAAACTAAAACAAGAATTGGATGGGATTCTAAGAATTCAAAGATGGGTTTTGACTCAATAATGATGGATGGTTCATATTTTCTTTTCAATAGAAACTGGTCATATGTTTAGTTGAAGTGCTTCAAGAATTTTTCAGTTTTAGCTTTGTTTTGAAGAACCACTCCAATACCATTGCACTATCACCTTTAAGGGGAAGCTAATGTGTCATGATAATGGAATATCATAGAAATAGAAGGTAGTCATTTTGGAGAACAATAGTGATTGTATATCACTTTATCAATAAGAGAGATGGAATGTTATACACAATCTACAACAAAAAAATGATATCATGACAGCAAATAAAGAGCCTCATCAAAATTGTACAGACATGTAAAGTCATAGTATCTTGTTGTATAGTGTCACTATAGTAAAGTGACAAAAGGGAAGTATTGCATAGGTTAACAAGATCCATTTAATTAAAGCCAAATCCATAGAGGAGCATCAAGTATGGGAGTAGGTTCTTTGTGTTGCTTTTTGCTAGTGAAACATGTATATGATAGGATAGCAATGATACCAAGAATGAAAAAACATTTTTCCTTTCATTCCTCAGAGATGAAATATAGAAAAATGCAATCAAATATCTCATTTTCCTTAATGTTTTATTAAGAAACCAAATACATATGTTGATTCATCTCAGTAAGAATGAGTAGAGTGTTTCCATGAAACCCTAGCCATAACAGATAAACACAAAGATAGAGCATTAAAGAAGCCATAAAAAATTCATGAAGGAAACTAAAATTTGGGTTGTATTTGTTTTGTAAAGCATATAAAAGGAAAAAGTAAGGGTTTCACGTGAAAATGGTAGTGTTCATGAAGGAATGGAAAATATGTATAGAGTCTTTGAATTATACCTGTATTGTGCAATGACATTGAATCATTTTGTAAACCATTTTTTCTTCACATGACAACATTTTCTTGTGGAATAATTGATTGAGATAGCTCTTGTTTCAATCAACCACCCTCTCATGAAATATCATTCATATTATAATCTTGCACGATCATATCATACAAAAGGTGATTGTGACACCACTGGCCATTACTGCATGGCCTCAACAAGGGAACCATTCTTGAAGATTTTATGGCACATAAGAGGATGTTAGAATGCATTAAAGCTTGCGTCACCTATATGAGCACCATAACTGATGAAGAATACTAAAGGACAGTGTTTCCAAAGCCTTGAGGAGTGAAGTTTTCATGGAAAAGGTTACAGTCATAAAGTCGAGAATGGAATATACAGAAGGCCTCAACTAGTAATAAGAGAAAATTATAGTGCAGACCTATTTCATCAATGATAAAGAGCATTTAGTTTTAGAAAAGAGTATAAAACCAGATATGGTAACCTTTTCAACTATAATATCTCTATATGTAATGGTTGGGAAATACAAAAGGCTATAGATGTCTTCTAGAAGTTATGATCATCTGGAGTCCAGATAGAGTCCTACCTTGTAGTTTGACAACAACATAGAAACCTGACTCCATGAAAGAAATGTTTCGGCTTCAAAAAATTTGCTTCAAAACTTGGTAGTGCCTCAATTCCAGAATGTGAATGTGAGATGAAAATGAGCTCGGGTTTCTTTTTAGGGTTTTTTCATTAAGCTTAAAGTTTGGCTGGTCAAATAATGGTATTTTTTGTTTTATTTTCTCTTAGTTTTCTCCATAATTATTGCCATGTTATGCCTAGCATTACATGTGCCAAGTGACCCCTTTAAGTTTTGTTTTCCAAAACACGATCGAGATCTTTATTTTTACAGAGTTGAAACTAATTTGAAAGATGTAAACATTATTTAGTTGATGTTGTTATAAATCACTTAGTTAATGTTATATGTAAAGCAAAGATAAAGGTTACATTAGCATGTGTCTTCAAGATATGGTCAAAGAGATGTAATTGAGATTTATGTTTTTTCAAGCATATAAGGGAGGTTGGAGAGGTTTGCAAACATATGGGGGGAATATAGGAGACTATTTTGACCATTTTGATATCTTTAGGAGCAACTTGGAGCATTTTTGGGAGGCTTTTATAGTTGGACATGGTCAAATTTTACCTTTTCAACATTTTGGAGCCTATTTGGAGGAGATATAGTAGCTATATTTTTGTCTTTATTGTTGCATACGACCAAGAAGGTTCTAGGTCCTATTTTAGTGGATTTTGGAGAGAGCATGGATATAGTTACTTCACTATTCATTTGTGAAGTAAGTTCTTATTATGCTCTTGTTCTACTTTGTGACTTTTTGAAGTCCTTGGTAGAAAATACTACATTTTCTATAACTCTTGTGACATGTATTACAGTGGATACCTTGGATATCAATGAAGTAAAGTTGTTTTACCTTCTCATTTTTTTTCTTTATTCTATACATTTTTTTTGATTGATGCTACTACTTGTGAAATTATCCTTTCCTTGTGGTTTTGTCTCATTTTTAGCACCTTTTATAGAAGAATAGGTTATAGGTTGTGTTAAAAAGAAAAATGTTCTAGCTATGAAAGTATCTTTGCTTCTAGGAGTTAAGCTCTAAAACCTTCTTATGAAATGTTTATGCAAGAAACTTATGGAAATGAGTTGTATGTGTGAAGCTTTATCATTGTTTGAACTATGCATGCAAGTTGTTTTATAGGTCCTAGTTAGTGTTTGGTGCATCACCTTCATTAAGTTTTCCTCAATTTTTAGTTTATGTTATCCTTTTACCCTTTTCCTCTACAAATCATTTGATTAGTTTAGGTGATTATCATTTAGAACAAAGAATTCTCTAGAGGTCCATTCCAAGTTTAGGTAACCCACAACTTAGAAATGTTCCCATGTTCCTTCAAAGTTCTAAGTTCTGTAGCTAAGTAAGGGCGCAACTTTGAGAGACAATAATATTCTCAACCCTATACCCTAAACCTTATACCTAATATCTTAAATCCTAATCCTTAAACCTATACACTTAACCCCATTCCTTTCTACTCTCTATCTCACCATTCTCTCCATAGATACTTCTGTATATCTCCCTCTCCATCTCTACCTCTCCCTCCCTCCTTCCCTCTCTCTCCCTCTCTCTAAATCTCTGTGTCTTCCTCCTCCTCTCTCTCTCTCTCCCATCTCTCTCTCTCTCTCTCTCTCTCTCTCTCCTTCCCTCTCTACTCTCTATCGAGTACCAATCTCTCTCTTCCTCCCTCCCTCCTCTCTCTTTACCTCATCTCTCCTTTTCTCTCCCTCCCTACCTCCTTCCCTCTCTAATTTTCTCTATCTCCCCCTCTCTTTCTTACTTCCTCAACCCTATACATTAAACCCTAAACCCCATATTCAACCTTTTTGTACTCTAAACCCTAATCCCTCAATCCTAAACCCAATACTCTCAACCCTATACCCAATATTCTAAACCATAATCCTTATACCAAATACACTTAACCCTATATGCTCAACCTTGAACATTATCCCTCTGATTCTCAACCCTATACCTTAGACCCTAAACCTTGCACCCTCAACCCTCATCTCTATACCCTATACACTCAACCTTATACCCTAAATCCTAAACATTATCCCTCAAACCTATACTTAGAACCTAAACCCTACACTCTCAACCCTTAAACCTATACCTTATACCCTAAACCCCACACCTGAAGCCCTATACCTAATATCCTAAACCCTAATTATTTTACCCTATACACAACCTTATACCCTCAACCCTTAACCCTACCTTCAACCTTGTAACCTAAAACCTCAACCCTAAACCCAATACCTTCAACCCTATACCGAATATCCTAAATCCTAATGCCTATACCCTATATACTTAACCCTGTACACTCAACCCTAAAAACTATCACTAGTACACAAGCAACAATATATGACTAAATAAACTACTAAAAATTGTATATAAATGACTAACTTTAGTCACACGACTATTAGTGGTTTATTTGTTGTCATTTATAACACCACTAAATTTATGACTAAATAATTTTAGTCATTTTTATTTATTGGTTTCCATTAATTGGTAGTAAATATAGTCATGAGATGAACAATTTATTAAATATCATAAATTTTATAATGAAAAGCTAACATAATATTAAACTTGAACTAAAAGATAAAAAACAAATAAAAATATTACATATACGAACAAGCTACAACATGCTAGAATTAAAAGATTGATTCAACATCATGATAAATAAAGGTAATCTACAATAAAAAATTTAATGCATATATATATATATATATCAAGTTACAAGATGTCAAAGTTGTCTAAGAGTTTCCAAGTCTTTCAAATACACCATGACAATTAAGATCCCTGGACAACACATTCAAAATACTGCATAAAGCAATGAGCCAAGATGTCTAACATTAACTAGTACATGATAAACATGTTCAACTATGTCATTTTTTGCAAATATTTTAGTGGCCATTGTGTGAAGGTTCCCTCTTTCTCTTTTAGATGACCAGCTCCATCTATTTTGTCTTCATAAACAATGGGTATGCTACTTGTGACCTTTAAAATGTTTACATTTGCATCTCCTGTTCCTTTCAAGTAGACTCCATGTATAATAGATAGGGAGTGAATCTTCCCAATGCCCACAACATCACCATCAAATGGATCCAACACCCTAACTTTATCCCCTTTTTAAAATTTATCAATACATTTCTACAAAAAGAAAATGAATAACACATTATATTAGATAGGTAATAATTACCCCTATTTGCATAATAAAAAAATATAAACAATACATTACCATGCACACATACCAAACACATAAGGTTATGACAACACTAGTACACATAAAAAAGGTAGCTAATGCACAAAAACAAAGTATACAATATGAGAGCACTACTACTGCTGCTACAAGGTGAAGGTGAAATACATTGGGATGTACAAAAATAGTGGCATTAAAGCTTTGAAACATAACCCCATGTAGTCAATATAACCCTATGAATGATGACATATAAAAGAAGAACAAATAACAAAATGTATCAAGGCAACATGTGACAACCATTAAGAGTAGTCATTGAGGAAACAATTCAGTATTTCTTTGTGGCTTTCATAGTAGTAGTAAAGGAGTAACAAATAAAGTTGGATATAGAGGTCACATAAATAATAGAGAAAGAGCCTTTCACTATTAGAAAATAGTGTAGAAGTATGCAAAAATAAGGAATGATGTCCAATGAAAAATTAGTAGCAGTAGTGAGTTTCATGGCTGTAGCAGTGAGTTTAGTGTAAGGGAAGTGAGTTTTATGGCTATAACAATGAGTTTAATGGATTGAGCAGCAAATATAATTACTAAACAACAAGAAGACATTAAGAGAAAGAAAAAATAATATCAAATGAAACTTTTTTTAATAACAACCATAATGAAGAGTTAATAGTAGATCCATGAAGGAAAGAACATGTATCATCCAATGAAAGAAGTAGCACACTAAGTTCAAGATGTTGACAAGGTCAATTGCAATGCCCTAAAACACAATCAACCATCATAAAGTATTGAAGTGCCAACAATCCCCACTGAAAAGTGACAAAGTAGGTACAATGATTGTTCTACAAGTTACATTCAATGTTTTAGTTGTCTATTCACTATTCTATAAGCTTGTCCACTGTTTGGGATCATAACAGTCGTTAATACATGAAGGGTTTCAGAGTCAAGGAAAAGTAACATTTCATAGCACTCACCTCAAGTTCAACACCAGTAATACTATCAATATCATGGGTATACTCCTTGAATTCATTATAATCACTGTCAACACTGTCTTGAAGTTGTGTAGCTTTGCCAAGAGCTCTATTGATAGGGTTTTTTCCTTTTTGTTCTACTTTCATATAATTGCCCTGCATGTGGTTTAATCATAATGCACAATTAATATAAGTCAAGTAAAGAATGCAAAAGCTATAATTTTTTGTCCACAACAACTATTATATTACCTCAACTTCAACACAACTATGATTGACATCAATATATTGTTGTTTTCATGCTTCTTTGATAAAATTGCTTTGCATGTAGTTGAAGCATCAAGCAAAAAAATATATCCAGATGAGTAATTCATGTAAAAAATAGTCAACAGAGCCTTTCCAAGCATAAAAGTCGCAATAGGTGGAATGGGTGAAAATCCATTTTTGTAGACTCACAAACCCTCAACTCTGTCTTTATAGATCCGTTTCAGTAAGTTGACTAGAAAATGCACAAAATTCTTCAAGAATCCACCAAATAAGAAACAAATTGAAGTTAACTCACCCATCCACCTAATTCAATGCAAAAGAGAACAAGGAAACCCTGTATAGGAAAGTAAAAAAGCTTGGAACTACAAATAATCAGAAATTTCTAAGAAAAGAATAGAATTTCAAGAGTTTTATTATTGCTTTATGATCCATAGCAGCAAAATTTTTTGGGGAAAAAATTGGAAAACCAAAAATATAAGATTTTTTGAAAAAAATCAAGAAAAAAATTGAATTTAAAAAAAAGGTAAAAATTGTAGGATAAGAGATAAAAAATATTTTTATTGAAATTGAAAGGCATTTCCATAGTATAGAGATATAGAGAGAAAATAAAATAAAGAGTTTAACCAATGAATTGTAAAAAATAGATTTTTGTAGTTTATATTCATATTGTTGATTACATTGCATTGCACATCTTTCAAACTCAAAGCATTACTTCACATTGCATAACTAATAACTAGATGCTAATAGATGAGAAAATTTCAATTACAGTATAGTTTTTACAAATTCAACCTAAGGAGTTATGCAATTACTTCACATTGTATAACTAATAACTAGGAGCAACTACCAATTGCATTTTCTTGTCATGGCATTCTATGAGACCACATTTCTTTGAGGCATTTTTTCAAATAGTTCACTACCTTGTCTATGCTACTACATTTTCATACATGTCTACCAAATCATTTTTTCAAATAGTTCATTTCCTTGTTGCTATGGCTAAAAACCTAAAACAAGTGTTTTCAAACAAGCTATGGATGCTTGGAAAAAATATATCAAAAGCATAATAGTAAGCGATAGCATAGACAAAGCGGTGAACTCTTTGATAAAATTCCTCAAAGAAATGAGGTCTTGTGGTGATGGAATGCAATGACAATCAAATTATTTTGATTTTCATGGCATTCCATCACCACGAGACCTCATTTCTTTGAGGCATTTTTTCAAAGAGTTCACTACCTTGTCTATGCTAACACATTTTTCATACATGTCTATCAAAGCATTTTATCAAACAATTTGTTGCCTTGCTACTATGGATAAAAGCCTAAAATAGGTGCTTTCAAACAAACTATAGATGCTTGGCTAAAAGCCTACAATTTTTTTAAAAATTGGGATTAATCAAGATTTTTTACATATTTCTGCTTTTGTGGCCCACATTGCCAAATTGTCACACCCATAAATGAGTTTGAGACTCCATAATGTTTCCCCATTCCTAAATAAAAATTAGCACTATCGTCCTAACAATGCCTCATCCACAAAACCCCCATCATATCCTTGCCAATGGCCTAATGAAAGTAGTTAATTAATAACCTAGTATCGGTGTAACAATAGCCTATTGAGTTGACTCCTAATGTGTCCTCCGCGATAGACCGATAGAGTCAACAAAAGAAAGAACATTGTTGTAATACATGAACATCAGTGGAATGAATGTTTGCATTCCCCCAATGGCCTAATATAACAAATATTTTTATTCCCTTGATGAAGGTAGTTAATAACCTAGTATCAGTGTAACAATACCCTATCAGGTTGACTCCTAAGGAATCCTCCCTGATAGACCAATAGATTCAACAAAATCAAGCACATTGTTGTAACACATGAACATTGGTGGAACGAATGTTTGCATTCCCCCGATGGCCCAATATAACCATGGATTATCAAGAATCAATAAATATCGGGGGAATTAGTCTTGTTTACCTTGTTTGTGGGCCAAAAGTGTATTAAGGGATTGGCACCCCCTTATGGTGTAAAAGCCTACACTTTTGAGAACTAATAGTTCATTGGTTGATCTCATAGTTATTTTGTCATAAAAATCATAGTCACAACATTTAGGATAGTCATAATGGATTTCAATGAAACAAAAGGAAAAATTTCATACATTCATTGTTGTATATATGATCGTAATACTTTGCTTGGAGATCACAAGAGTAATTTTATAAAGGCATGTTGTGGAAAACATTTATGAAATTTGTAGACATCTTTAGAATACAATATAAAGATGATATAGTTGAGAATCAAAATATTGAGGGATAGCCTCTTACTTGATCTAAACTCGTGGATTTATGGTCATTCCATGCAAAAACTATAGGCTTAACAGAGGCAAGCAACTACTAAAATTTCTTAGTGAGACAGTTTAAGCAACTCATTATATTTTGGTACTCTTCATTTGAGTTGACATGATTTGGAGAGGCTCTTATTGGGCATTCAAAAAATGGCTATGAAATCTCTATTGACAAACTAGATTTCCTCTTGATACTAGTCTTAGATTTAGTACAATCTAGTGCTGCCATATAAGTGACAACATCTTCTACACTTGCTTCTCTATTATTGTTTTCCACCTAAAATACAATGTCAATTTCAACATAGAGTTAGTTTAATAAAAAATTGAAATAAATAACACGATGTAAATTGAACCAAAAATCCACGCACTTACTCCACATTTGTCCATTTTGGCCTGCAACCCACCTCGGCCAAATGTATATTCAATCCTCACATTATCTCTTTCTCTCTTGCCTCTATTACTCTTTGTCAAATATTCTTCAAAATGCATACTTTATTTCAATGCCTCCCACTATTTGGGAGATAGAGTGGAGTCTAACATCTCTTTTCCCTCCATGATTGTTTTTCTGCAATTGTATCTAAAACTATTCATCAAAAGTCTCATCTTGTGCTTGTAATATTTTCTAGAGATTTTTCCACCAACATTGTCAAAGGCATTTTCCATTTTTTGTATAACATATTCCACATTTCATGGATCTTGCTTTGCAAAATTTGATTTTTAGTTATCCAAATGGGCCCTACATCTTACATCCAACTCGGAGGCCCACCTTGCAAAATGTTTCCCAATGGGTTCACCATCTCTTGATACCTCAACCAAGAATGGCTTCCTGACTTCTAATATTCTTTCTTTTCCATTCCTCTTTGTAGATCTATATAAATATTGACTTAATCTTTGTCTTTTAACATAAATAGGCACATATTCGCTTTCACCACTACAAATATTTTTGGATGATCCACTAATTCCTTCAAAAGTTGTAGATGTGACAGGTGCACTCTCAGGCACATCAAATGCAAGCAGACTCTCTTCATGAATTTGATTAACTAGAACTTCAAGCTCCTTGGTCACATCAAGTGTGGCATGAGTAGGTAGATCAATAGTGGTCTTCACGGATTTCACTTCATCACAACTATTTTTTTCACCAACTTCATTTGTTGAATCATGAAAGTGTTGGCTTCTACGAGCTAGCATCACTATATCTTTACTTTCTTTTTGGTTTTTCTTTGCATTTTCTATGCTTTGTTTTTCTTTCCTGCAAAACAAAAAAATAAATCATATCATGTCTTATATACATAAAGCTCTTGCCTACAAAATTTCATTAAAAAATATTAAAAAAATAATTTACTACTTAGTGGATTTACAACTTGTATGTTTGGTGAACCAAGACGTGATAAATATTCATTATTCTTGGCCACACATTCTTCATGGAAGCGCTCATAATATGTCACTGGAATTTCAACATTGTGAACACTATCATCTAATTTGTGCCTTGAATTTTTTTTTCTTCATTTCTTGATGTCCAAAAAACAATAATGTATAAATTAGTAACATGATATAGAGATAATTAACTATAATAGAAATTGCATAAATACAAGTTTATGAGGTATTAGTTTTAATGAACAGTCATTAAAACATGTACAAAGTCTAAAGCACTACAAACAATAACAATCATTAGATGTTGTGGGTATTTTAGTCAATGGATCTTAAATAATGGTGCCCTACAAAAATTCCAAATGCATAAAAAAATTAGCAATGTATTTGAATCAATCCATCAAATTTTTAGCAATAATGTTTTCATTCATGGTTTAATAAAAAAACTATATTACCAAATTTTAACTGGACATGAAAAGAACAAATATGTTGGAGTGTATAGCGAGTTACAAGCAAGGAAACACCATGATTTGATGACTAAGTAGTCAAAAAGCAATGAACTTGAAGATATATGCAAAAAAATGAGGAAAATTTGATCAAAGCAAAAAAAGCAATGACCTTACAGTATATAAAGATACATATAAGATAGTGATTTCTAGTGCATAAAGTCAGAAGCACAAATGTTGATAATAGTGATATCACTGTTAAAAAGAATGTGAAGACAACAAAGGATGTGAGAAACATGTAAAGCCAAAATAGTGGGGATATAATGAGGAAATGCTTCTATTGTAAAAGGGAATCATTGTATTGATCCCTTGAGCATTGACAAAAAATAGTGATCAATCATCAAGAATTGTATACTGCTGCTATAAACAATGAACGAATAGAGAACAAAAGACCATATCAGTGAGGAAATGAGTTCCACAGTGGGTGAAAGATCCAAGAAATGAAGACAATAAAGAGAAATACTTTCATGGTAGTGAGCAGTCAATGCCAAAGTAGTTCACAAGGCAATGGTATACAATAATATTACGAAATAGGGCTAAAGATAATTTCATATGTAGGGAAGAAAATGCTATTTTAGTAAAATTTTTTAAAAGAAAACATAGAAACAATGTTTAACAATGCTTCAATGATGGATTTTATAAAGGATGCTAGAAAAATGGCAGTGATAAAGAACATATATAAATGCAATAGATAGTCTAGAGGAGTTGTCAAGAAAAGATCATTGTCAAAGTAAAGCAATGATGGTATACATACTCATATTGCATACAACATTTATATATGATTCAAATATATTCATATTGCATCCTCATTTTTATATGAAAACATATCCATATTGCATTCATATAGCAACTTTGTTCAACATTAAGGCTTTGAAACATGTATTAGTCTGAAGGTATGTGTCCTTAAAACATAAAATAGTCTTAAAACAACATAAAAGTCTTACATAAAAGGTCATAAAATGGGGCTCATCAATAATCATCTACATTTCCAACAAGATCAAAATCCTGATCATTCATGTTTGCATCTACTTGATTTTCTTCCTCATCCTCAAAATATCTTCTTCAAACAATTCCTCATTGTCTTCATTACATTATCTCTCCCAATTTCTTCATTGGTAATCAAAATATCTTCTTCAAACAATCCCTCATTGTCTTCATCCGCTTCTTTGAATGTTTCTTGTAAATTAACATATTGCCCATCAAGCATTACATCAATAACTTCCATGAATTTTCATCATGAAGGAGACTTTGTTTGAATGACATATGACCAACCTGGGCTTCTTACATCATCAATTAGAAATGATTGGTTAATTTGAAGAGGGGAAACATATGACTCATTTGTCTCTAATAAAAATTATTGCGTATTGGCACATATAAATCCATACTCATCAAATTGTACTATGGATGGTCGGATCCACTTACATTTTAATAATATGTACTATTTTCACGAAAATACACTTGAATAATTTATTGGACATGAATCCAACATAAAATTTCTTCTCAATTTCATGAAGAAATTCAACACTAACAACACAATCCCAATTTGTCTTTCCTTTGTCTTTTTCTTCCACTCTTAAATGACTACCATAGGCCCACTTTCCACTAAAATGCATAGCCCATAAATGTGGAGGTCGTGAAATATCACTTTCCTTTGTTGTTATATCTTAACCTTCTTCTTTTGCATCACTGATTGCATTAGCAATCCATTCTTCAAATTTTGGAAAAGAATCACCTCCAAAAAAATCATGACATCTGCGCCTTTCAAGTCGATGTTGCATCTAGGTTTGATTATCTTCTTCATATTTTCCAATGCAACTTATGGAACAAAGATGTGTTTTGAAGGATAAAGACATGTATTTCACTTCTTTCTTCATATGATAGCTTGAAGTGATATCCATTTTATTCTAATACTTGACCCACAACTCTCTCATCTTCGTCATCATCCCATACATGTTGGTTGACATTTTTAAAATCCTTCATATTTTCTATGAAAAATCCCATGGCCTCTTGCATTGAATATCCCTCAGACATGCTGGCTTCTAGTTTTTCGCCAGTACAGACAATTTTTTTCAAAACCTTCATATATCGTTCTATAGGATACATCCATCTCGTTCTTACTGGGCCACAATGCTCTAGTTCATATTCTAGATGTATCAAACGATGCATAGAAATGTTAAAGATTGCTGGTGGAAATTCTCATTCCAATACACAAAGGACTTCAACAACCTCCTCCCTCAAACTATCGAAGTTCGAAGGATCTAATACATGTCAACTCATTCTCTTTAATATTAGGCCCAACCTTATAATTTCCAATCTTGGCCCCTTTTCCAAACTTGATATATTTACCACAATAGGTAAAATATTCTTGATTATGACATGATAGTCATGGGTCTTGAGGCATCTTAAGCTCTTAATGTGATTTTGGATTATTATGTTGCTACTTACATAACTAGTGGGAAAGTGAGTCTAAGACATCAATTGTAAGAATTGTGCACGTTGTACCTTTGTCCAGACATAAGGAGCACTAGGTTTTCTATATTTTTCATTATCATATTTTTCAACCCAAATATTTTGATGAATATTCATTTCTTGAAAGTCTTCACATGATGAAATAGTATCAAGAGCACCAAAAATATTTTCTATAATAGCATAAGCTATATTTTTTCTCAATATGCATAAAGTCAACAGTACGCCTAATTGCTATATCCTTCAAGTATGGCAACTTATACAATATGCACAACCATTTTACACCACTTTCATTACATGGATCATAACTGCTGCCAACAATCCCATCATTTTCAATAAATGACATTCCCTTTTGTCCATTCTCAATAATGTAATCACCTATTATTAGCAATGGCACTTCACGATTCTCTTCTTGACCATTGAAACATGTTTTTTGTCAATGATATGGATGATCCATTTTAAGGTAAGCACTATTTTGACAATAAACACACTAATGCAAAATTCTTGAGTGCCTCACAAAATCCTTAAAGTTGCAAGCAAGACATCCATGGTATCCATGAATAGAAAGACTAGAGAATTTTCCATATGCCACAAAATCATGAATCATAAACAATAAGGAAGCTCTTAAATTCAATTTGATTGAATGACCATCCCTTAAAGATTGAATTAATTCAATTCCTTTCCACAATTCCATTAGCTCATCATATAATGGCTCTAGATAAGCATCTATTGTATTAGAAGTCATACTTTTCTTTCTTGGTATAATCAATGATAACATTAAAAAAAATGGTTTAGTTGCTAACCATGGAGGCAAGTTATAATTTAGTAGAAACACTGGCCAAGTTGACCATTTATTACTTTGATTTGAGAATGGGTTCACCCCATCTAAAGCCAAACCCAACCTTATATTATGAGGATCTTGAGAAAAATTGAGCCATCTGTTATCAAATTCCATCCACGTCTCAGAATCAGGTACATGTTGTTTTCCATCAATGCTCTTATTTTTGGCATGCCACTACATAAGTTCAATAATGTCTCTGTTCCTATACATTCAGAGTAATTGTGGGATTACCAGAAAGTGATGAAGAACCTTTCTAGGAACCACAACTAATATCAACCCTTGTCTATACCTCAATTCATGACATTTCAAAAATTCAATCTCATTTGTAAGATTTTTGTGAAATAATACACAACCATTCACACATGTGTTGATGTTTTCATAACCCAAGCTGAGCTTACTAATTTTCTTTTTACATTGGCTTCATTTTGTTGGAAATGGGGAGTTAGTTGGTAACAATGAACTTGATAATGGCAATAACTGATCTACACTCTCATTTGTCTAACCATGCACCACTTGCAAGTTAAGAATTAAAAGGATTGTTGTGAAATGACTTAACTTGCAATTAGCATACACATGATTTAAAGCATCATCCATTGACTTGGTCCAATCATCATTTAGACCCTCATTCAACATTCTAGCAACTTCAAACCCTTTGTCAAACATTTATCCATCTTCATCTATGTTTGGTGCCACTTCATCTATGTTTGTCACCTCTTCATCTCTCAGAGCCTGAAATTATATCATATCTTCATAATAATTGTAAGCCCAAGGGCTTATACCACTATGCCCATATCTTGTCATATATCAATAAATCATATTTATTTTTTTCACCTTTCCACCAAGACAATTTTTACATGGACATGGATATTTGTCAATGTCCCTCTCATCAGCTACTCTCTCATCATATGCATGATACTGATCCATAGTCAAACTTTGATGCCCATCAATCTATAATATTGTGAATTCCCATATTAATTTAGTTTTTGATTTAAAGAAAAAAACATAAATCTGAAAACAAAGATGCCAAAACATTGTTAAAAGTAGTCTCTTTTAGTATAGACCATAATAGAAAGAAGAGGATATAATGAGTCATTGTTCTGAGATCTATCTTACATTCATTTGAAGTTTTCCTACTCATAATGGAATATGCCCGTGTTTCCTATCAGCTTACTTTCGGCAATGAGGGTTTCAAATTACCTCTGTATTCATTGTAGAGGGCCTCACTAACTTGAAATTCATTGCAGCAAGCTCTGAATTCCTTGCCTTCCTTTTCAAAAGTCTCCAGGTGCTATCCAAACAAGTTCTATCACCCATGAAAGTGATTCAATACCTATCCATGAGAATAACAAACGTCAACAACAATCCAATTTCATTCCCATGCCAACAATTATAAAGTTTACAAGTTGTCTGACTTATAAATGTAGACAAGTTATGTAGAACACTAGATAAATAGCGTTTAAAGGTTTTTTATCTCTAGCTTATAATCTATTTTTGAGTTAAGCTAATATAGCTATTTTTTCCAGTTTGTTTTCATGGTTGTTACTCATGTAACTTATACTTTCATATCCCTTTGAGCTGCTTTCTGTATTTCTTTCATATGCATTGGATGTGTTATGAAAGTAAAACTTGAAAGTGCCCCTGCTGATAATATTTGAGTCTTTAGTTGTTTACTTTTTTTTGCGATATTTGACTTTTGAGTCTTAATATATATAAGTCCAGATGTTTATCTAGATTGATGTGGATCTTGCAAATTCTAGATACTTAAAGCCAAAACACGATTGAGCATTGAAAGTGGATTGATCCACATATAACATTATGGTGAGTGATAGAATTTAATGTTCATTGTGGGTCATGAATGAGTGGAGGTGATACAAAATATTTAAATATACTGGTAACAGTCATATGGTGTTAATCAGTTATTGTAAATGTGACATATGGATTTATTATATATAAGTGAGTTGAAGGCCAAGAGTATTTGGTCTGATTGTCAAAGAGGACAAACTTAACATAGCCATACACTCATAATTGATTTTGGATCACAAGTGTTTGTGTTAAAAATCATCTCTTAGAAGTACATGATATATATCTTCTACAATTATTTCAACACGCTAAAAGTATATCTTGACAAGCTTATCTTTAGGTTCACCTAACTTAGAATTACATGCCAAATGCTACTATGTTTTTTCCTTGGTGAGTTAGCTATGTTCCTTTTTGTTCATAAGGAACATCTTTATAATTAATGTGGGTTTGTCTCTTTTGATGTGCATCCATTTTAGGCATGTAGTCAAATGAATTCTAGAGGTTGTGTTTGGTGGAGGGTCATTAGGTAATATTTTGGAATAATTCTTTAATTGGAAAACATATCCTTATTTTCTATAATTTTATTCTATTTGGTAGAGTGGCTCTGGGGATAAGGATTTTAAATGTTTACACAACTCTATGAAGAAGTCATGCTTTCTTTATAATAGTGTCTCCAAAATTTACTTCCAAATTATCATGAGAAATTCCCTAAAAAATGTGGCTATAGGAGGGTGTGGGATGTGTGCTTAGTGAATGTGAGGTACATGTTGTCTTGAAAACAACTAAGTTGGTTCCTACATAAGTACTTTGGACAATTTGACTGACTAGATATGCATGCATTAACAGTTTCAAGTGTAGCAAAGCCTATTCAATCATGGGAAATGTTAGGAGATTCATTCATCTCTCTAACACCAATTTTTTTCAACCATTGCAAATTTGCAACTAGCTTGAAATGATGTCTTACTTATTGAAGAACTAGCATTCGTCTTGTCATAATTCTTTGGAAAAACTGTAGTAACATGGGGATACTATGAAGAATATTATAAATTAAAGGATTAGCATTGATTTGGTCAAGCTAGGTAATGAACACCATATGTAGTGGTATTTTTCTTCTTGGAGACATCAAGATTTATTCAATTATCCATTACTAAATCTTATTCTCTCTTTTTTTTGTATGATCTATGCATGCTATTTTTCATTGTGCTATTTATTAGAACTAAAAAATTTCACATTTTTCACTAGCCTCCAACCACCAATCCTCCACATTCCACAAAATTCATCACATTTTAATTTTATGATAAACACAAATTGTTGAAATTTGTGTGACAAGATCCCTTTTGTAGCCCACATTTCCAAATTATCACACCCATAAATAAGTTTGAGACTCCATAATTTCTCCTAAGTAAAAATTAGCACTATTGGCCTAATAATGCATCATCAACAAAACCCCCATCATAACCTCACCAATGGCCCAATGAAAATAGTTCATAACCTAGTATTGGTGTAACAACACCCTATTGGGCTAACTCTTAAGGAGTTCCCCCCCGATAGACTGATAGAGTAAAAAAAAGTAACAACATCATTGTAACACATGAACATGAGTGGAATGAATGTCTACATTCCCCCAATGGCCTGATATGATCATAAATTATCAAGAATTATTATATATTGGGGGAATTAATGTGTAACATCGTAATATATTTTGGTGTCCCGCTGTTACACCAAAGGAAAATTGTTCAATGGTGGAGAGGGAGGCTATCGGTGGAATAAGAGTTGCCATCTCATCGATACAATGATGACGATTGATTTCTAATTGATGTGACATCTCAAGGAATCATCTAGATATTTAAAAATAAATGCTTCCCCCTGCTGAAAAGACTAAAATGGGTGGTGTATTTATGAACCAAAGTTGTAGTGAATTATATCACAAGTTGATCACATAATTGTTGCATAGTCTAGAAGATTTCCTTGAGGACAGAAGCAAAAAGGAAGAGCTAGGAGTTCTCAAATAGTAGAAACCAGTGGAGGCAAGACCCAAGTAAGTACACCAATCCTGACTGAGAAGTTGTATTTTTCAAACGATTAAGAATTTGAACAATGGAGGAAAATGTAGAAAAACCCAAAGCTAAGAAATAGAAAACTAAGGAGATACTCTTGAGTCAAGACCTAATAGATCAATGCCTTAGATTGGGGCCAAGACCTGAGAGGCCTACTCTAATGAATCCTTCAATGGATAAATTATAAGATAAACATAAAGGCTTGGGGGATATTTGGACACCACGATGTAGGTATGAGATTTTCATGTATCATTACGAGAAACAATTTAGGTTTAAGCCAGTCTACAACCCCTGGAGGTTGAGCTTGGGAAGACTCATGGTGCCCAATGTGTTTATAAATGTAGAATTAATTAAAGCTCTGGCTAGTAGATATGACCCCAAGAGGAGAACTATCCAAGCACATAAGGGGGCTGACATGCTTGTTATTTCTGCGTATTTAATTTCTAATGTGTTTCAGTTCAAGTATCCTATGAACTTTCCATTCACGATTAGAGATTTATTGACAGAGTCTCACCATATGGATGTTAGAGAACTAGAGATCTGTTGCTAGACTAAAATGCTTCCACAAAAGAGAGATAATGGTGAGAATGCTTGCTATATCAAATATGCAAGATTGATTCACGATTAATTGATACAAATGTACAAGATGAGGCTTGCTTATAAAAGGAAAGCATGCAACAACCAAATCTTATCTTGAGCAACAAGATAGCTTGATAAGATAAGGATAAGATCCTATAACTTAGGAATTAAAGATTTCCTAAGTAAACTTATGAAGATGTAATTAAATAGTTAATTACACCAACACCCCCCCATAAGTGCAACTTAGGGAGAAGATTATAATGCAAACTACTATGGGTCCCGGCAACTAGGCCATGTTAGGTACCCATTTACAGATGCAAATGAAATGCAATCTCTCATAAAGCAGAGAAAAGGGGAAAACCCAGTGGGAAAAAACCCCTCTCCAAAAGAGAGAAAACAAGAAAAAAGGCATGACGAATGTAAACATGATGTATGGAGGACTCAATGATACCCCCCAAGGACTACATCCATCATGAATATACAATAAATTACCCCCCCATAAGAGGGAAGTAATGAGATAAGATATCCCCTGCATGCTGAAGAAGCTCCAAAGCCAATGAAGAATGCCTGAAAACAAAAGATGACCCAATGTCTACAAGCAACACATCTCCCCTAAGAAAGAAACAAAATCCATAAGCTGATGAAGAAGCCACTCCATATCCAACTGAAAAGAGGAAGAATGAACGCTCAATATGTATGCCTCTGAAAACTGAGTAGGAGCCTCCAAGCTTGAATGAGCCACAACATAATCATGGTCAGACTCAACCAAGAAACATGAAAAATCAAGTGATGGAGGAGACTCGTAAATATCAATCTGCAAAGACAAAGAAGATGGAATAACAGTTGTGCTAAAACTATCATCAAAGAGGAGAGAAATCCCCTCAAGTGTGTCCTCCAAATCTGTAATATGAGACTCTAGGAACAAGGTAGAAATCCCTGTCAAATAATCATCCCACAAAACAAGATCTGAAAAACTATGATTATCCTGCTGAATAGAAGCAACAATGGCTGAAGAAGCAGGAGGTGGAGGTGTAGGAAGCTCAGCACTGGTCTCTAAAATACCAAGGTAGGGGGGTTTTGTCCCACTTTGTCCCACTGGGTTTTTAGAGAACCAGAGATTTGTTGCTAGACTAAAATGCTTCCACACAAGAGAGATAATGGCGAGAATGCTTGCTATATCAAATATGCAAGATTGTTTCATGATTAATTGATACAAATGTACAAGATGAGGCTTTCTTATAAAAGGAAAGCATGCAACAACCAAATCTTATCTTGAGCAACAAGATAGCTCGATAAGATAAGGATAAGATCCTATAACTTAGGAATTAAAGATTGCCTAAGTAAACTTATGAAGATGTAATTAAATAGTTAATTACACCAACAATGGACACCAACTACAAATGATGGAAACTACCTTTGCATAGGCCTAAGAATGAAGCAGGCCAAATCAATAGGTTTTCGAGTAATGAAAACCATCCTTTTCATGGGGACTTGTTTGAAGAATATTAGATACACTTATTATTCAGTTGGTTAGGTCTTGGGGGTAGAGGTCCCACCCCTCATGTCTATTGCCTCAATTGTCTTAGCTATAGACATACAAAGCAATGATGCTAGGTCATTCAATTATGCTAGATACTTGGCCAATGACCTGAACCAAGAGGTTGAAAAGATTAAAATTAACATTGAATATATTCATTTCAAACATTATTCTATGTTCATGCATTTGCTCATGCACGAGGGACATGTTAGAAGGGTTTGAAGTCAAAAATTAAGAATAAAAGATATAAATGAAAATGGGAACATCAAACCTGTACAGATGTGGACTTCATTGTGGGATAGTTGATTTGGTAGATCTCATTATCTTTATTTTGAGGATTTTTTTGTGAAACCCTTAATGGAGTGGCTGGGATATCTGTGTGATCATCCATCTCATATCAAAAACTAATGTTATAATGCATATTATTCAAAGATAAATATAATGGAGAATGTTATGCATAATTGTTAATTTGCTTTCAAGTGTTCAACTATTGTGTGGATTTATATGCTTATATGTTATTTGGCTGTCTCTGAAGTGGTTGCTTATGTAATTAAAATTGAGTGTGTGGAAATACATTTAATTTTTCAATACACATTTGACGTAGTTGTGTTACATTGTTGATTGGTTTTGGTGTGCAGAAGAATTAAAATTCCTTTTAAGAAATCAAATTTGATAGGTTCCTATTTGGATTAAAGTCCTTTTGAATAGATTGTGTTAATTGGTTTCCTTTCACATTTGAATTAAATCCTTTCACAACTTCATAGTAGCATAAGGGGATATCACTAGGATTACTAATAAGAGTCCAAATAATTGGCATACTTGCACATTTTCATAAGGTGCAAACATTCAAATTGCCCAACTGTTTGAGTTAAGCTGAAGAGTGAATCTACCTATCTTATAGAACCCTATCTCCAAAATCATCATTCATCCAGCCACTCTTTCCACCCAATAGAAGTAGGAACTAGTAATAATTGGATATTACATACAAAATACAACTCAAAAACTTGAACTCTCAATTACTCTCACTACTATTTAGACATTAAAACTCTGCATCTACTTCATCTCACATGCCATAGTAAGCAAATTGCTCAATCTAGGAACCATATCTATCTGCAAATCTATCTTATTGTTCAAGTATACCTACCTAGGTCTGGAAGAGCTTTAAGAGTTTAAGGTAATTAGTCTTTATTACCTTGTTCATGGTCCAAAGGTTAATTAAGGGATTGGCACCCCCTTATGGTTTAAAACCTGCACTTTGAGACCTAACACTTGTGATGATGACCGAGGATTTTTCATCAAAATATATGCACGACATCCATGGTTTAACTACATCTCACTATCCTTTCCATGATGAGAAGGTAGAGGTACATTTTAACAAGAGCCTCCATTGTTTGAATTAGCATCAAACAATACCTTCAACCTCAATTTATGTCATTACATATAATGACATTTCCCCAATTGTCTGTATTGTTTAATCACACAATAAGGGGCCATTAGATCCCAATAGTACTTGGCCAATCTACATATACCTTCGATGTTGATGAAAATCATAGGTAGAAGTGAAAGTGTTAGGAAGGTAGGTCTATTTCAACTATATTTTTTTTATTGTCGAAATACGTCTACCTTAATTGATGCAAACTTGTTCATGATATTTATGCATGATCACTACTACTATCTATGCTCTACTTGTTTGATATTCCCATGATTGTTTTCCTACAGTACTCAACTAATGACTCTCTATGAGTAACCCAAGTATAGTGCTTTTATTTCTTTCAAACATAAAGTGGGAGGTCAGTTTTTATTTATGTGATAACCATACATTACTTAGTTAAGAAATGAGAATCTCACTTATAAGATTTTCTCAATGAATTGGGATCCTGTATGCAAATTCATGATTTCTATCTTTTCATTTTCCCTTTTTAGGTCCACTCTTGAAATCTCCTAAGTGGTTGAAGAGACTAGCTAGTGTCAGTTTTGGATTTGGAGGAAAGCTTGCTTCATTTCAGCCTGGTACAACATCACAGAGTGTTGTTGGCTCTTCTGAGTAGAGTATAATTTATTCTTTGGTACATGTCATTAAGATGATATATGGTTTTATTTTTTTCTATTTTCATATACACAATCTCGTTACCAAGGACAGTTTGGTGCTTCATTCAATAGAGTTTTAAGTTGCAATAGTAGATGGTGAGAAATAATCATTGAGCTTGTGTGACAAGAAGTCTCTGGATTCTCCGTTACTTATTTGTGGATACTTTTTGAATGGGATTAATAACAATTTACATTCATTTGTATTGTTTCACTTGCAAATTTTTGGTTTAAGCATTTATTTAGTTTGAAAGAAGAGAGGGAGACATGAAATTTCCTAAGAGTCATGTTTGAAGATGAAGGAAATGCTAGGACAAAGCTACTTGAGCACCTTGGATTTCAAGTGAAGTCAACAAAGAATCAAGAATTACAGGAAGCTCAATTTTCCAATTTATGATATTAGCAATGAAATAATAAACAATGTCACTCTTGATGATACAACACAATTAGATCCATCAGTTTGGTCAAAAGGTGGACAAGATGTTACAACCCCCAATGAATTGGGATCTTGTATGCAAATACATTATGTCTATCTTTTCGCTTTTCCATTTTTAGGTGCAATCTTGAAAGCTCCTAAGTGGTCAAAGAGACTAATTAGTGTCAGTTTTGGATTTGGAGGAAAGCTTACTACATTTCAGCCTGGTACAACATCATAGATTGTTGTTGGCTCTTCTGAGGTAGAGTACAATTTATTCTTAAGTACATGTCATTAAGATGATATATGGTCTTATTTTTCTTCTATTTTCATAGGTATATATACACAATCTCATTACCGAGGATATTCTGGTGCTTCATTCAACAGAGTTTGAAGTTGCAATAGCAGATGGTGAAAAATCATCATTGTGAGCTTTTTGTGATAAGAAGTATCAAGATTCTCGGTTAGTTATTTGATGATACTTTTTGAATGGGATTAATAACAATTTACATTCATTTGTATTGTTTCACTTGCAATTTTTTTGTTTCTACATTGATTTAGTTTGGAAGAAGAGAGGGAGACAAGGAATTTCCTAAGAGTCATGTTTGAAGATGAAGGAAATGCTAAGAAAAAGCTACTTGAGCACCTTGGATCTCAATTGCAGTCAATAGAGAATCAAGACTTACAAGAAACTCAATCTGCCAACATGGATGATATTAGTAGTGAAATAATCAACAATTTCACTCTTGATGATACAACACAATTAGATCCATCAGTTCAGTCAAAAGCCAAACAAGATGTTACATCCCCAAATGAATTGGGATCTTGCATGCAAATACATGATGTCTATATTTTCATTTTTCCCTTTTCAGGTTCACTTTTGAAAACTCCTAAGTGGTTGAAGAGACCAACTAGTGCCAGTTTTGAATTTGGAGGAAAGCTTGCTACATTTCGGCCTGATACAATATCACAAAGTGTTGTTGGCTCTTCTGAGGTAGATTACAATTTATTCTTTGGTACATGTCATTAAGATGATGTATGGTCTTATTTCTCTGCTATTTTCATAGGTATATATATACACAATCTCATTACTGGGGATAGTTTGGTTCTTCGTTCAATAGAGTTTGAGGCTGCAATAGTAGATGATGAAAAATAATCATTGTGATCTTTGTGAGATAAAAAGTATTAGGATTATTAGTTAGTTATTTGTGGATACTTTTTGAATGGGATTAATAACATTTACATTCATTTGTATTGTTTCACTTGCAAATTTTTGGTTTCTACATTGATTTAGTTTGGAAGAAGAGAGGGAGACATGGAATTTCCTAAGAGTCATGTTTGAAGATGAAGGAAATGCTAGGACAAAGCTACTTGAGCACCTTGGATTTCAAGTACAGTCAACAGAGAATCAAGACTTATAGGAAGCTCAATCTACCAACATTGATGATATTAATAGTGAAATAATCAACAATGTCACTCTTGATGATACAACACAATTAGATCCATCAGTTTAGTCAAAAGGTGGATAGGATGTTACATCCCCCAGAGACAATGGTGAGGAGTTTTTGGATAATTTGCATAGTCTGAAAGAAGATTCCTCACTTCCTATCACTGAGAATAATTTTGTTGTTGGGATGGATACCCTAGGCAATGGAGAAAAGGTGCAACATGAAGCTACTAAATATTCTATTGAATACTAAGAATGTGATGAATCCATTCAAAGTTCCTTAGTTGTTGGTGATTATAAGGGATCATTCATGCAAAGCTTGTCAACAAACAAGATAGAAGATGCACTTCTCATTGCTCATGTCGGGGGGAGTTCTTTACAGGAGAAAACTCATTATGAATATTTAAGAAAAATGATTTGTTCCCATCTTAATGTTATGATTCTATACTAATTGCATGGAATTTTCAACGTCTTAAAGTATTTTAATGTTTTATGTTTTACCCTTCTTGTTTTCAACTATCTATATTTTAGAAGGCTAATTGGCTTTGTTTATCTAAAATATATTTCTTTCTATGGAATATTTTTTGACTTAACACTATTAGTGCAAGTGGTTTCTGCTATGATCAATAATGATCTTATTGGCCTTGTGAAAAACGTCCCTTTGAAATCTTGGAAAGAAACTCTTGCTTTAATTTGTACACTAAGTGTTTTTTTCCACAAAAAATAGTTAAACATAAAATTATGTAAATTAGATTATGCAATTTTGATTTGGAGAAAATTGTACTTGACAATAAGTTTTTTAATAACTCATTTCTAATTTATGTGAGTTGTAGTTTGAAGTTTTTAATATAATGAGAAACAATACAAATTTATGCACTGAATCATACAGTTGTGTACAATATTTTCAAACATTTATCATACTTGTATCATAGATACAAGACTTTGATGTAAAATAGTCTTGGTAGGCCAATTTTGGACTTAAGACTTGGAGGAATCAACACAGACTTGGTAGGCTAACTTTTCGACTTAGACATTGAAGGTAGGTTTTCAAATCAAATAAACCCTACCCCATAGAGTGATGTGTGTTTTCCATTATATTTTCATTGAATGCTCTTGGAAAAGAAATAAAATTAGCTATGATGGTTTTTAATTCATTGTTTCCAATTGATTCTAAGTTTCCTATAAGAGGCTTGGGGTTATAAGATCAAAGGGGTCTCTTGTAGTCAATAGAGAAAGTTAGTTAGTCCTTGAGGAGATTATAACAAAGATGTGATAATAAAAAATCACAAGGTTCAAAGCAATGAGATCATAATGTAAAAACAAAAGAGAAAAATCATGTTTTTATTAGAACAATGATTTTAAGGATTGACTATGAAGAAAAATCATCATAAGATAGCAGTGAATACAAACAATGAAAATGCCAATGATTTATCAATATAGTGAATAAAGAGTTCCAATTTTCAATGTAGGATAATAGTAGTCCAAGGCATGCAAGGGATAGGAATGAAAGACAATATATAGAGGGAAAATAGTTGCAAATGATCATTGTTATATCAAAGCATATGAGTGTCAAAGGACCATAGCAAAATGAAGGAGATATTAGCAGTTGTTATGAATGCCATGTGACCTAATATCATGCACAAAGAAGATGTAAAAGACAATGGAATAGAGTGAAAAGGGGTCAAATTCAATGAGATTCATTCAATGTCAAAGATCATTATCATTATATCAGTGGAAGCACAAGATTGTAACAGAAATGAAGCAATGGAAAGCAAGAATAGTATATGCAACATCAGGATCATTCTCATATAGGATGAAGAGTAGCATGAGGTTTCAGGATTCAAGATTCCCACTTACCTTTAGATTGTAACCTTGTTTAATGTTATGCCCTTTCTTGAATGATACTGGTGTTGCAAATTAGAAAACAATGCTCAACAAGCTCTGGAATTACAAAAATGGAAACCACCACTCTTTGTATTCAATGGTTTTTTCCTTCATCAAACTTGGAATTGGAAAATATACAAGTGCGCGTGGGAGCTGAAATACCAATTTTTTTATTCAACTTTGAAACTTCCCTCGAACATGCAATCAAAATGTTTTATGCCAAAAATCAACTACCTGAGATTTCCTCCAAATGCATACATGAACTGATCGATCAAGACAAAAAAAAATACCTTTTTTTTTTGTCTACCAAAAATACACCAAAAAATCTATTGTGTGGAAGGCATGCAAAAATTAGTCTTCATTTTTAAGGGAAAAAAATTCATCTATCTACATTGTCATTTTAATATAGATTGTGAAAATTACTTGATAAGCATGATGTGCTCCTAAAATTACTAGAGTTCAAAATTGTATAAAAAAAAACATCTATGAAAATGATCCACACACAATTGATTTCATAGATTGTAAAATAATTCTATTTTTTTTAAAAATTAACAATATAAAGCCTGAAAGAGAAAAATTTTGCATACCAAAAGTGATCATAATTGTTATTTGTATTTCACATTATTAAGATGGTCGAGTATATGAGCAAATAAAGATATATAGAAGTGAATCAATTCCTTTATTTTTATTGCAATTGGATTGTTTAAATCATATTTAATTTATTATTGAAATTGACCACAATTGCAATTTGATACATTTGACATGCTAACACAATAGGAAAATCAAACTAGCTTCAAATCATAGTTAAAAACATTAATGATTGATTAACACAATGAGTAATAAAAGCTAAAGAATATAAATGTTTATAATTTTTTTTATAAAACATGTGAAGGCCTTAAGACTGCACCAAGAGGCAATGCCTTCCGTGCAATAGGTATTTTTGGTGCACCAAGTAGCCTAGGCAGCCAAATGGCCCACTTAGGTAGGGTTCCCATGAGGATGGCTTAATTAGCTCTATGGACTATGATCAAATTTGAAAGAAAAAATAATAGAGGAATAATAGTCATTTATTTAGTCATTAATTTAGCCATATATTTGGTCATTTTTTTTTTTTTTGATATGAGTCATTGATTTATTCATTTTTATTTGTCTAATATTAGTCATTTATTTAGTCATTTAGTTGTGATTTCACCCAATTATCAAATTAGTCACTTATAAATGACCAAATTGGTCATTTATTTTCAAAATACTACTAGTGCTAGTCGCATGACTAAAAGTTTTAGTCACATAGTCATTAATTTTCCAAATTCTACTAGTGTATCACTCAACCCTCAGAATTATACCTTAAACTCTAAACCATACACCCTCAACCTTATACCCCAAACCTTGAACATTAACCCTTAACCCTATACTTAAACCCTAAAACCTACACTCTCAATTATACCCTATACCCTACACCCTAAATCCTATACCCAATAACTTAAACCCTATACACTTAACCTTATACCCTCAAACCTCAACACTAAACATAAACCCTCAACCCTAAACCAATACCCTAAACCCTGTATCAAATATCCTAAACCCTAATCCTTATACCCTATAAAATTAACCCTATACGATCAACCCTGAACACTATCCCTCAACCCTAAACCCTCATCCCTCATCCCTATAACCTATACCCTCAACCTTATACCATAAAACCTAAACATTATCCCTTATCCCTATGCTTAATCCATAAACCTTACATTCAACCTTGTACCCTACACCCTAATCCCTAAACCTAATACCCTCAACCCTGTAACCAATATCCTAAAACTGAATCCCTATACCTTATGCATTTAACCTTATACCCTTGAAACCTTTAACACTGTCCGTCAACCCTCAACCCTATTCCTTAAACCATAAACCCTACACCATCAATCCTCATCCCTATACCCTAACCTCAACCTTATACCCTAAATCCTAAACATTATCCCTCAACCATCAACCCTTAACCATATATATAATATCCTAAACCTAATCCATATACCCTATACACTTAACCCTATAACCTCAACCCTATAACTTAAACCATGAACCCTACACCTTCAATCCTTATCCCTATACCCTATACCCTCAACCTTATAACCTAAACCCTAAAAATTATATCCCTTAACCCTATACTTAAACCCTAAACCCTAAACCCTCAATCCTAAACCCAATACCCTCAACCCTATACCCAATATTCTAAACCCTAATCCCTATACCCTATACACTTAGCTCTATACCATCAACCTTGAGCAATATCCCTCAACCCTCAACCATATACCTTAGACCCTAATCCCTATACGTTATACCCTTAACCTTACAACCTAAACCCTAAACATTATCCCTCAACCCTATACTTAAATGACAAACCCTACAATCTCAACCCTTAACCCTATACCTTATACCCTAAACCCTTTACCCTAAATCATATAGAAAATATCCTACACCATAATCCCTATGCCCTATACACTTAACCTTATACCCTCAACCATGAAAATTATACCTCAACCCTCAACCCTCAACTTTATACTTAAACCCTAAACCCTACATTCAATCTCATACCCTAAAACCTAAACTTAATACTTTCAACCCTATACCCAATATCATAAATGCTAATACATATACCATGTATACTTAACCTTATACCCTCAACCCTCAACCATATAGCTTAAACCCTACACTCTAAATCCTAAACCCTCATGCTGACAACTTTATACCTAATATCCTAAACCCTAATCCCTATACCCCATAAACTTAACCCTATAACATCAACACTATACCTTAAATCCTAAACCTTACACCCTCATCCCTCATAGGGGGAGAGAGAAAGATGAGGGAGGGAGGGAGGGAGGGAAAGGGGAGATAAATATAAGTAGTGAGGGAACAAGAGGTAGAGAGAGAGGATATATAAATTATAGTAGATAAGGAGAGAGGGAGGGAGAGGTATGAAGGTGAGAGAGAGGTGAGATAAAGAGAAATAGTGAGTGTGGTAGGGAGCGATGGAGAGAGAGGTAGGTAGAGAGGGATATGTGAGATAGAGATATAGGGAAGGAAAAGGGTTGGAGAGAGAGGGGAGGAAGGGAGAGGTAAAGAGGGATAGATGAGATAAAGATAAGTAAAGAGAGAATGGTGAGATATAGATCATGAGAGAGTTATAGAGAGGGAAAGAGAAAATGGAGAGAGAGAGAAAGAGAGTGGGAGGGAGAGGGAGGGAGAGGAGAGATAAAGAGTAAATAGGGAGAAAAGGTAGGGGGGCCATATGTGAGATAGAGAGAGAAAGAGAGTGGGAGGGAGAGGGAGGGAGAGGAGAGATAAAGAGTAAATAGGGAGAAAAGGTAGGGGGGCCATATGTGAGATAGAGATAGAAAGAGAGAAAAATATAATTATAGAGAGTGATGGAAGAAGAGGTAGATAGAGAGGGAGAGGGGAGATAAAGATAATTAGAGAGGGAAGGATAGGTAGAGAGAGAGATAAGTAGAGAGGGAATGAGGGAGGGAGGGAGAGAGGTAATATAGAGAGGTGTTGAGAGAGCAATAGGGAGTGATGGATGGAGAGTTAGGTAGAGAGAGATTATTAAGATATAGAGTAAAGAGGGAAGGAGAGGAAGAGGTATGGATGGAGAGAGTGGGAGGTGAGATAGAGAGAAATATAGAGAGTGGTAGGTAGAGAGGGAGAGGGGAGATATGGATAAGTAGAAAGGGATGGAGAGAGGGATGGAGATGTAGTAAGGGAGAGAGACTTGTGAGATAGAGAGAAATAGAGAGTGATGGATGGAGAGGTTGGTAGAGAGAGGGAGAGAGGAGATAAAGATAAGTAGAGGGAAGGAGAGGTAGAGAGAGAGGAGAGAGAGAAGTAGAGAGGGAATGAGGGAGGGAGAGAGAGAAAGGTGAGATAGAGATGTGTAAAGAGAGAGTGGTAGGGTGTGATGGATGGAGAGGTAGGTAGAGAGAGGTATTGGGAAATAGTAGATAGGGAAGAAGAGAGGGAGAGAGAGGGAGGTGAGAGAGTGGTGAGATAGAGAGAAATAGAGAGTGGTAGGGAGTGATGGAGGGAGGGGGAGATAGAGAGAAGTAGAGAGGGAAGGAGGGAGGGAGGGATGGAGAGAGAGAGAGGGAGAGGGGAGATAAAGATGTTTAGAGGGAAGTAGAGGTAGAGAGATATAAATAATTAGAGAGGGAATGAGGGGGGGAGGGAGGAAGAGAAGTGAGATAGAGATGTGGAGAGAGAGTGGTAGGGAGTGACAGATGGAGTGGTAGGTAGAGAGGGATTAGGGAGATAGAGAGTAGAGGGGGAAGGAGAGGGAGAGGTATGGATGGAGAGAGAGGAAGGTGTGAGAGAGGGGATATAGAGAGAAATACAGAGAGTGGTAGGTGGTGATGGATGGAGTGGTAAGTAGAGAGGGAGAAGGGACATATAGATAAGTAGAGAGGGAGGGAGAGGTAGTGAGAGAGAGAGAGGTGAGATAGAGAGAAAAAAAGAGATTGATCGAGGGAGAGGTAGGTAGAGAGAGGGAGAGAGGAGATAAAGATAAGTATAGAGGGAAGGAGAGGTAGAGAGAGAGGAGAGATAGAGAGTAGAGGGAGTGAGGGAGGGAGGGAGAGAAAGGTGAGATAGAGAGCTCTAGAGAGAGAGTGGTAGGGTGAGATGGATGCAAAGGTAGGTGTTAGCTCTCAAATAGATAGGTTTAGACCATGAGAGATTACAAGCTCTCACAATGTTTCAGGGTAACAGACAAGGGAAAATGAATTAAACCTTCTACTCTTCAGGTGCTGCCAGACCTAGGTGGGTGTACCTATAACAATGAGGCAGACTTGACCACTATTTATTTCTCAAAATAATATATCCACACAAGAAAATGGGAGTGGATAAATGGATTTTATTTTGGTATAAATTGTATAAGCAATATCAAGGATAAAATCTAATGTGTTCACATGTAAAATGAATAAAATTAAGCAATCAAATGGTAGAGACTAGTGCCTTATTGGGTCCACAGAATCAAATGAAAGATCTGAAATGAACAATTTCTTTTTGGCAGAAACTCTAATTGCTTGGAATATAAATTTAAGTTTATAACTGGTATAAACATGCAACGATGTGATTACCAAGTTCTTCTTAATAATTCAAATGAGATTTCCTAATTACTATGATTGATTAAAAGGACTTAATCTTTCCTTGAAAGAACCAATTAATAAAAGCATATAGATATAGAAAGTGTGCACTGATAAACTAAAAAATATCCTTGATATATTAGTTTAAATAATTAGAAAACATCAACCTTGGAGACAACTTCATCAATACTTTCAATTAACACAACAAACAATTGAAACCAGAAAAATGCTACCAAATCAACTGACTTCCATTGAAATCTCCATCATTTTATACATGCATCATAGTCCCATAATTATGAAAAACATTGTAATATACTAGCTACTATGTTTTTATTCATTATCTGCTATCTAACCTCATCCACTATGAATTTTTATTTATTTATGCATCAGCAACATGAAATGACATATCCTTTCATATTCAAATTTTGGGTGATCTTTTATTTGTTCGAGCCTTTACCAACGTTTACTAGTCACCCACTATGACTTCCTATAATTTCCCTGATGTTTAATGTCACTCTAACTACCACAAATCACATATTTCTATGTTGTCCTTCAATCTTACCGATGTTCCAAGTCTCCCCGACAATTCAATCCCTTCAGTCTTAAGTATTTCACTGTGAATCCTATCAATGCAAACATGTTGCTATGACATAGAAGGTTGGGCAGATGCTCCTCCATTGACTGTGTGTCTCACCGAATATTTTCATACGTTCTATCTTGTTTTTTAATTCTGATCACCAAGAAAAAATATTTCTCATACTGATAAAGCTATATTTGGTATGATCTTCATATCTATTGTCGAAGAAGCCTATCTCACTGATAATCATTCCTTCCACATGTATCATCAAGTCTTTACCAATACAACACTGTCATTGTGACATAGAAGGTTGGAAGGACGATCCTCAGCTTACTTTGTGTCTCACCGATGATCAAACATATTCTCCAAAGGTTTACAAGGACAATTCAGTCGGTGTGACTTAGGGGGTCAGCAAGACTCCTTGACTTCATCCCAATGATAATGATGGAACCCACCTTTGCTGTATCGGCAAGACCAAATGAATTCTCTGGGACATTACATCGATGGCTCTAGTCTCGGCGACATGTTTCCTCTATGCTTCATCGGTAAGACATATATAGGCTCGATATGAATCACCCTGACAACTGTTGTCTTGCTGATAGGATCCATTGGTCGCTGAGACTACAAACTGTGTCTTGTCGATATGTATTTTCAAATGAAATCTCATTAGTGTGACATTCCTAACCTCTTGCCGATATGTTGAAAAAAGATATGCATTAGTATAAAATGATTTTTACATTGGATCCGTGGGACCTACAACATGTTAGGTCGATATGATAAATTCATTCAAATGCTCAAGGATAGGTGAATTCTATGGGACCAAATGATGAAAACAAACTAAAGCTTGGGAAAAATGTTATGCAAAGTGGATTCTTAATTTTATGGTATGGGCATTTTTGGGAACTAATGGGTACAAACAACCATAAAATTTTCAAAATTTTACAGTTCTAACAATGGCTCCGTTTGGGGATGGATGATTGTGAGATCATTGCAAGGATCCAGACCTCTGGGTGAGAAAACCAATCTTTCAAGCTGATGGGTTAATGAGCAGGATGCAATGAAAGGAAATGGAGATTAACATGACCCTATACTACTATACATGGAAATATTTTTTTTTAATGAAGGAATTACAGGATTGTCCATGTACTAGCAATTCATGTTCCTTTTATTTCCTAAACTACTGTGCATGGAAAATAAAAATTTCAAAGGATTTTCAAGAGTTTTCCATGCACTGGCAACCCTTATTCCTTTGTATTCCCTTTTTTAAGAGAAGTACTTCAAAAATTTCCCATGTACAAGAAACTCCTGCTCTTCACTACTCATGTTTTGCAAGTAATATGAATCTTCTCCTTTCCTCCCAACAACAACAAAAGGTCCCAACCACAAAGCTTCAAACTTCCCATGTTTTCCCTTCTCCTAATACCTTGCATTCCACATCAGCACAAAATCATTTTCTTCATATTTTCTATCTTTTGCTTTTCTATCAAATAAATACTTAATTTGTTCCTACAATTTCACATTCTAGTTTTGAGCTACTCTTCTTATCTCATCAAGCTCTTTCAGTTGCTCCACTCTTTCCTCCATTGGTTTTGGAATATCTATATCTTCATGAAGGATAAATTTATAAACTGATAACAAATTTTGTAAAGGAATCCTAGCTTGTGTTCCACATACCAATTCAAATGGGGATTTTCCAATTTCCTTCTTCATAGTTATCCTATCCACCCACATAGCCATCTAATTGAATTTTGAATCCCTAGATTTTTTTATTCCCACCTAGCATTCTCCTTATGATCTTTAGAAGAATTTTGTTGCTGGACTTTGCTTGACCATTAGCTTGCAGATGGTAAGGAGCTACATAAGAAACAATGATACCATATGTATCCAAAAATATTTTAACTCATTAGATCTGAAACACATACCATCATCTATAATCAATTTTACTGGTGTACTGAACCTAGTAATAATGTTATCCATTAAAAAATTGATCACAACTCTACTTGTTGCTTGCTTGGTTGGGACTACTTCTACCCATTTGGTGAAGTAATCAATAGCTACCAGTATCCACTTATGTCCTCCACTTGATTTCTCTTCTATCTCCCCAATAAAATCAATCCCCAATTGATGGAAAGGGGCTTCGACCTACGAAGGTTTGAGTGGTAAAGCTCCCTAATACTTCATTTTCCCCGAGAGCTTCTGGTGTTCTTAACGTCTTCTTACAAATGAAAAAGAATCATTAAATTTTTTTGGCTAGTAATAACCTGCCCTTAGAATCTTATGTGCAGTTATCTTTGCAGAATAATGGCCTCCATAGACCCCTTCATGCATCTCTCTCAAAATACACTTGGCCTATGACTCATTTAGACATAGTAGCAACATCTTGTCCCTATTTTTCCAGAATAAATCACCTTCCATGAACACATATTTGGATGCTTGCAACTTGAAAGTTATTCTCTGATTATCACTTAATCCTTTAGGGCACTTCATGTATTTAACGTAATACATGATGTTTGTATACCAAGGAGTATGCTCAATACTTGCAACTGCATTTCCTTCATCTTTTGCATTACAAATTTGATTTGCTTCAATATTTGTTTCTGCCATTAACTTGGCCAAACCTTGACCTCTTACTAACTTGGTGATTTGAATTTCCATATCAAATTCTTGAATCTTATTAATCCACCTGCATCTCTTTCTGGTTACTTCTAATTGTGTCAAGATATCTTTAAAAGTTGCATGAGGGACATAAGAAATCACTTTGGCTCCAACAAGATATAGTCTAAAAGCCTTTGTGGCTTCCACCAATGCAAATGCTTGTTTTTCCATTATATCATATTTCAATTTTGATCCCTGCAATGAGTTGATGAAGAAAGACACAGGCTACTCATGACCTTCCTCATTCTTCTATAACATAATAGTAGCTATAGTATGCATTGAAGCAAATGAAAATATTTTAAAGGGTTTTGCAAAATAAGGAGATTTAAGGACCGAGGCCTCTTTGATAGCCTTTTTGATGGATGTAAAAGCTTCTAGTGCCTCTTTTCCAGATGTTCTACATGATATTTAGCCCTTTTTGAATAAGCAGTAAGGTCATTTGATATACTATCATTATGACATTAATCAGGTCTACAAATGCCAAGTTCGTAGCTCTTAGAAAGGTTTCATCTACCTTTGTTAATCTGAATGGCATTCTCACATAAACGTATGTTCCCCATGGGGTTGTAAAAGTTGTCTTGTACTTCTTTGACTTTAACCTAGTTGTAACCAAAGAACCCATCCATTATAGATAACAAATCACACCCTGTTACTTTATGTAGTACAACTTCAATATTAGGTAGAGGATAATTATCCTTGAGAGATGCCATGTTTAAATTTCTGAAGCCCACACATAATATGATATCCCCATTTTTGTTCCTCACAAGAACTAGGTTCAAAACCCATGTTGAATGCTTGATTGGTTTGATAATACCCCCATCTCTAAGCTTTGCCAATTCCTCCTGCATTTTTGGTTCCAATGTTGGGTTAATGGGTCTTTGTCTTTGCCTAAATGGATTTGCATCTAGTTTCAACAGGATTTTAGGTTGAAACAAATTTTTGCTATATGCTTTGAGATCTTTATAAGACCATGCAAACACATGCTTATATTTTCTCAATAGTGCAATCAACATTCTTCGAATTGTCGGGCTTATTTTCTTTCCAATGTATACCTTTTTTGGTGCCAGTTCAATCCATAAATTTACCTATTCAATATCCTCCTTCTTGACTAGTGTCTACTTCATGAGGGACCGATCATTTCCATCATACACCCTCTCCAATGCTACTAGCCCTTTAGGAATCTTATTAGTTATAAGTTGTAAGACCTCTTTCCCAAATAGTGTCTTCTTTCCATTTACTTATTCAACAAAGGAATTGAAATCAACTTCTTGAGCTTCATATTGATCTATAAAGTGAAGAAGTTTCAAGAGATCAACATCATCATTAAAAACCCACCAACTGTATATATTGTCAGGCACAACGGGTCTTGTTTTGAACTCAATTTGAGACACTCCAACCAGTGTGATGTCATCTCTTCTCAATGCTACATTGGCTAAAAAGTCTGCCATTATGTTTTTCAATCTCTCAATCCATTCAATGGAGAAAGCATCAAACAACTCAATTGTGTCCCATACTCAATTATTGCATATTTTGATTTAACTTGAGAAACAACTATCTCAGAATACCCTATAATAGCTAGCAGCTTGATCTTATGTTTTATAGCCATATTCAATCCTGTTAGTAAAGCTTCATACTTTGCTATATTGTTTGTACATTGAAATGCCAAAAAAAATGAATATTTAAATGTATATCCTTTAGGTGAAACAAATAATATTCCTACTCCATTACCTTCTTGGCCACATGCTCCATCAAAGTACATTTTCCACATGCCATCACTATTTTTTGCAACATGTTTATCAATTGGATCACTATTGACTAAGTCTGTTTGGGTTGGTTCTATCTTGAAATTCCTAATATGATCCACATCACAAAATCAATTAATTTAATCTTGAGGTACACACTCCACAATTTGATTCATCCTTGGCTCCTTGTACAAATTAACCTCTTGACCATTCACTGGAATTGTTGCATAAGATAAATCAAATTGGACATTTCCCCCAACCGTTGCTATCCACTATCTTGATAGAAGCATCCTGAACTGAGGAGGGGTATTGATTATAGTTATATCTATATTATAGGCCACTTGAGGATAAGCAAATTGTTTGATTTCAACATATTTCATAACACCTACTACCGAAACAGGCTTGCTATCCATTGCATAACACTTCCCTCCATTAATATCCACCTACATACCAAGTTGTTTCATAACTCCAACAGGCATGATATTGATAGCAACACCAGAGTCAATCATGCAATTCCTCAATAGTTTATTGTTTATAAGCAACATGGTGAAAAAAGGTTCAACTTGTGGGGAATTTACCAATACATCATTTAGACACACTTTTGGGACAATCATCTTCTCTTGCTTGTTAACCATTTTAGTGGCCATCTGATTTTCAGAACTTGTACCTTTCTCATTTCCATTTGATATCAGTTGAATTGCACTATCCCTATACTCCTTAATTATCATCATCTCAAGCAGTGGGAAAAACATCTTTACCTGAGATAAAGCTTGAGAGAAGTCAAAAGAAGCACCCTCTGCCTTAGCCATTTTATTTTGCTCTAATATTTCTCCTTTGTTTTCTTCCTTTTGGACAGGATTTTGTTTTTCTCTATATAATTCTTTATTCCCCTTCTTATAGACAAGCTTCTATTTATCATTTATCATGCTACTTATTTTATGTTTCTTTAAAAATCATGGCATCACTTCTCTATCTTTCATAAATATTCCCCTAGGAACACCTTCCTTTTCATTCACTATCGTGTTTCTTAACCAATACCTACTCTTTTCTTGTTCAACTGCAACAATTTTTAACCTCCTTATTTCTTCTTCAATAGGTCTTCTTATATTGCATTGATCAGGCACCTCAGTAGAGTGATGTTTTACAAGATTTTCTTCAAAATAAAAAAACTTGTTTAGCCATGTGGACATTACACCTTTGATTTGAAACATCATACTCACAACCTTCATCTTTTACAGATGAATATCCCTCCTCAACTGGGTGAAAAGTATTTGAGGTCAAATACACTGTGTGATTCTCTCCACTGTCACCCACTAACATTCCTTCTTCTTGTATTTCTTGGGCTACAACACCGTAGTTTGGGGAATGTGGCTTATCACAATTTTCGCACCAAAGATTATTATTTACCATATGCGCTCTCTTCTTCCTTAATGGATTACTTTTTTCTTTGTTCTTAGGTCTATCAATTATAGGTTTTCCATATTTTATATTTGTATTGTAAGGCATATCATGTAACCTAGGCCTCTCATTTTTGTACATGTTCTCTTATTTGTAGTGATAATTATTGATTTCTTGAGGAACCCCAGGATTATCTCTCTTACTGATCATCCCAATAGCTTTCCTATTGTTTTCAATGGTTAATGCTATCTTTTGGGCTTTAGCTAAATCTCTTTGAAACCTACTCCTTAGTTCATACCCTATTTTTGGATCAAATGCTTTCAAATAGACACTCAATGCTATAGAGTTTGGAAATTTTGACCTGAGTGGTATCTTATTCTGCAATTTGTTAAATCTCCAGTTAAAATCATAAATTAACCTATTCTATTTTTTTTGAATTTCCACTAATTCATGAAAAGCAACATCTGGTGCACACAAATTTCCATATTATTCAAGAAATCGATCCTGAAATTCTTGGATAGAATCAATCAAAGCTCTTGGCAGGATATTGAACCAATCCCTAGCTTCTTCAGTGAGTTTCATCATGAACAACCTCATATGTAAATATTCATATGGTATATCCAAATATTGGAAAAAAGCATTAAAATTCCTCAAATTATCTTCAACAATAATCACACTACTCCCTGTAAATTTAGGAACAAGACTCCTCCAACTTCTATCCATAGGGCAAGGGTATAATTGAAACCCTGTCAAATCAAATTGTCTGATCATTGTTGTATATTGTTGAGGGGGAGGATTATGCAAGTGTTGATACTGGTACACTGGATTATTATATTGTGTGTGAGGATATGGCACATATTGATGACCATGAGGTGGTTGTGCATTTGTATGTTGTGATGCAATATATGGTGGATGGTTTGGCTGCTTGTATTGATTTCTCATCTGACTTTGAGGAACCTTTGGTTGATATGAAGGCCATGAATTATTGTTTCCTTTCTTATGAGGCGATACATACTTTGAAAGATTAGTTGTCTGAGCCTTAATTTGGGCTTCCTGTAATTTCAAGTCTTGGAGTTCCTTCATCTTTTGGAGCCTCTGTTGTTCAAATTCTACTTTTTCTCTTTCTACTTCTTGTCTCTGAAACTCCAACTGTATGTCTAATTCTTTGCTAATGAAGAACTTGAAATTCCCTTAAGGAGTTACATTATCAATAGGCTCATTTTGATTACCGTCCATTCTTTGATCATTTTAGTGTTGATATGTGACTCTTTTAGCCTCGAGTTTAGCCTCAAATTCCACCCGTTTGTGAGGATTATAAAAAGGATTTCTTTATTCTTTAGGAGTACAAGGTTCTCCACTTGAATTATCTCTCCATGTATCCTAACAGTCATATGTCTCATATTGTGGTTTTGATGCTTTATCTTTGTTTGTTATGCACATGCCATCCTCTTTCTTCTTACCCTTATCATCCTTATGTGTCCACTTACTGTTGCCACTAGCACCTCCTTTGTATTGGGATCTTCTACCATTCATGTTGAATTGATGCAATGTTCTTGTCATAGTCGCCACTCACTTTGTGAAAAGTGAGAAAAATAAAATTATTCTTGATTTTATCCCCCAGTGGAATCACTTTTTATGATACTTCTCCAATTATGAATCTTTCTTCAATGACTCTATATGATGAAATTCAACTAGATATCTTGCAATAATTTTTTCCCCAACAGAGTCACTAATTTGTCAGCTCTCAAAAACACAGGTTTGGACCACGAGAGGTTGTCAAGCTCTCACAATGTTTTAGGGTAACAAACAAGGCCAAATGAATTAAACCTTATACTCTTCAAGTGCTGCTAGATCTAGGCGGGTGTACCTATAACAATGAGGTAGACTTCACCTTTGTTTATTTCCCATAATAATTTACCCACATAGGCAAATGGGAGTGGATAAATGGATTTTATTTTGGTATAAATTGTATGAGCAATATCAAGGATAAAATGTAATATGTTCACATGTAAAAATGAATGAAATTAAACAATCAAATGGTAGAGGCTAGTGCCTTATTGGGTGCACAAAGTCAAATGAAAGATTTGAAATGAACAAATTCTTTTTGGCAGACACTCTAATTGCTTGGCATATAAATTTAATTTTATAACTAGTATAAACATGCAAGGATGTGATTACTGAGTTCTTCTTAATAATCTAAATGATATTTTCTAATTACTATGATTGATTAAAAGGACTTAATTTTTCCTTGAAAGAACCAATTAATCCAACCATACAGATATAACAAGTGTGCACTGATAAACTAAAAAATATCCTTGATATATTAGTTTAAATAATTAGAAAACATCAACCTTGGAGACAACTTCAGTAATACTTTCAATTAACACAACAAACAATTGAAACTAGAAAAATGCTACCAAATCAATTGACTTCCATTGAAACCTCCATCCTTTTATACATGCATCATAGTCCCATAATTATGAAAAACATTGTTATCTACTATCTACTATGTTTTTATTCACTATCTGCTATCTAACCTCATCCGCTACAAAAAAATTGTATTTATACTTAAACAACATGAAATGATATGTCTTTTTTGTATTCCAATTCTAGGTGATATTTTCTTTGTTCAGGACTTTACCAACATTTACTGGTCACCTGCTATGACATCCTTGAGTTTCCCTAACATTCAATGTCTCTCCAACTACCATAGATCACATATCGCTATGTTGTCCCGCAGTCTTACCAATGTTCTGTATCTCCCCAACAGTTCCATCCCTTCAGTCTTATGTATTTCATTGTGACTCCTACCAATGCAAACATGTCATTGTGACATGGAAGGTCAGGCAGACACTCCTCCATTAACTTTGTGTCTCACCGAAGATTTTCATTTGTTCTATTTTGTTTGTCAATTCTGATTACAGAGACAAAATGTTTCTCTTATCGATAAACCTATATTCGTAATGACCATATATCTTGCCAAAGAAGCTTGTATGGATGATAATCATTCCTTCCACATGTGTTGTCAAGTCTTTACCAATACAACATTGTCATTGTGACATAGAAGGTCGACAGGATGTTCCTCAACTTACTTCGTGTCTCACCGATGATCAAAACATATTTGCTAAGGGTTTACAAGGACAATCTGGTCGGTGTGACTTAGGGGGTCGCCAAGACTCCTTGAATCCATCTCAATGACAATGACAAAACCCACCTTTTTTGTATTGGCAAGAGAAAATTAATGCTCCTGGACATTACACCAATGACTCTTGTCTCGGTGACATGTTTCCTCTGTGCTTCATTGGTAAGACATGTACAGGCTTGATATGACTCACCTTGACGCTCATTGTCTTGCCAATAGGATCCACTTGTCGCTGAGACTACAAACTGTGTCTTGTTGATATGTATTTTCAAATGAAATCTCATCGGTGTGACATTCTTGACCTCTTGCTGATATGCTGAGAAAAGACACGTCTTAGTATAAAATGATTTTTATATTGAATTGGTGAGACTTGCAATATGTTATGCCAATATGGTAAATTCATTCAAATTATCAAGGATAGGTGAATTCTATGGGACTAAATGATGAAAAACAACTAAAGCATGGGAAAAATGTTATGCAAAGTGGATTATTATGCTCATGGTATCAACATCTTTGGGAACTAATGGGTACAAATAGCCATAAATTTTTCAAAATTTTACAATTCTAACATTAGGTAGAGAGAGGGATTGGGAGATAGAGATTAGATAGGGAAGAAGAGGGGGAGAAAGAAGTATGGAGGGAGAGAGGGAGGTGAGAGAGAGAGGTGAGATAGAGAGAAATGAAGAGAGTGGTAGGGAGTGATGGAGGGAGAGATAGATAGAGAGAGGGAGGGGAGATAGAGAGAACTAGAGAGGGAAGGAGGGAGAGATGAAGAGAGAGAGAGAGTTCTTGATCTCAACAGAGAGAGATTCAGATAAAGGGATGGACATAGTGAGAGAGAGGTCTAGAGTGTAAGGGATTAAAAATGTGTGATATAGAGAAAAATAACACAACTTGCTGATTACTAAAATATAACTTAAAGTTTAAGAAAGTAAATGTCCATACAACTTGTAATTAAATTTTTATTTCATGTATATAGTTTCCCTCAAAGATAACAAGAAGAAAGAGGAAAAAAAGAGAAGAAAAACAAATTTAATGTAGACCAAAATGCAAGCTCATTATAATGTGCACACTTTTGTTTAATGCATTCACAAAATGCAAGCGTGTTATAGTGTGCTCGTGTTTTGTCAATGCATTCAACTAATACGAGCATGTTATAACATGCTCTCATTTTGTCCTGCTTTGGGAATTCCAAAGCATTTGGCTTTGATTTCCTTTTTATTTCCAACCCGAAGGCTTGGAGGGCCTTCCCAACATTCAAATACATGGTTTTGTATATTCTATAAAATTTCACATAATCTCATTCGTGCCAATAGCCAAGTTTGCATGTGTTTCAAGGTTGAGTAAATCTAACACATGGGTAATGTTAGGATCTCTCTTAGCTATCAAACGATGTAATTTTTTTCTCATTTTGAAAATTTTAAGCCTTTTTATCTTTAATTTATTTTGCTTATATGTCTATTTTTTTGCAAAAACCACTATTTGGTATTTTTTCTTTATAATTTAACCATTCATTAATTTTAAATAAATTACATTTTTAGAAACTAGACTCCATTTTACACATATTAAAAAAAATGAATTTCAATTAGTTTTCAAATTTTGTAGGTGTGGCATGACCAAAATTCTATTTTTTAGGATGTGTCTACTCTGAAAATTAGTAAAAAATCAAATATTCATTAAAAATTATCAGAAAAATTAGGCATAAACTACATGTTGCTAGAAAATTTCCCACCATAGTGCTTTTAAAAATACCAAATTCATTATGTTATATTTTTTTGATAAAAACAACACCAATTTTTGTGGCTCCCTCTTTTGAACTCCTTAATCTATACCATTTTCAATAAAATTTAGTAGTTTAGAAAGAAGACTTAGAGCACTATGATCCTTGTTTTTGTTCCATCTAAATTTTTTGAGTGTAACTATCCTCAATTTCTCATCCAAAGTCAATATTTACTAATTTAAGAAAAAAAAGTGGCCACTTAAGACCCCATTTTGGGCCCCCATCTTTTTGCACTTACCCACCAATAAAAAATTAACAAAAAATTTCAAGAGAGGATTCAAAAAATTGGATTGTTTAGTTCAAAGTATGGATAACGTACAGGTGCATGGTATGGTAAAAAAATGAATTTTAAATAGTGGTTTTTAGAACCACCCATTGAAAACCAATTTGTATCATTTGGGTATTAAAATAAATTACATATTTGGAAAATAGACTCCAAGTACTACATTTTGTGATCAAAGACTTTTTTCAAGATTTCATCTGTAAGTGCTTCAAATTTTAAGGTCAAATGTGACAAATTTTGAAAATTAGGGAAAACATTTTCACTTTTTGGCCAAAAAGTGGACTCAACTTCTTGCACACACCCTTTATGCACTTGTGAATAATTGACGGGATGAAATTCATGGAGTGTAGCCATGGGTAGCCTAGCTTCATATAGAATTGGTTTTACAACAAGATGATGGAGAATGAGACATCTAATTGCTTTGATCCAACTTTTAGAGGAAGAGTGATCAAACCTATCATAGGGCAAGCAAAACCATCATGAGAATTTGTCCATGCTTTCGATTGTTCATAAGAATATTGATAAAGCTCTTACACAAATAAAAAATCCTCAATGATCAGATTCTCTACACACACAAGATTAATGTGTATTCCTTGCACAAGTTTGTCATTGATATGACAGACAATATAGAGAGGACCATTAGGTGCATGTCTAGGTGTATCACTATGAGTGAAAGAAATATCAAGTAACTTAGTGGTTTGGACCTTATGAGGTTGAACATTTATTAGAACAACCATGTGATTTTATTCCTTCTCTTCATTATTTTCATCATTCATGTCATTAGTCTTATCAACATTCATCTCATTATTTTTAACATCACGAGCTTCCAGAAAGTTGGATGAATGGTTGGGCATAGGATTGGTAAAAACTCGCAAGTTTTGATTAAGTGGGGAAAAATATTTATTTCTCTGATCATTAACACCACCCAACTGGATGTGATTAGAATCAATGATGTAGATTGAACTTGATACTTAAGATGCATACATCACTTTGTATCATGTCCACTTATGTGATGATATTGAAAAAAGGTATTTGGATTTAAGTTTGGAGGTAAAGGTTTGGTTGTGTCCATAGATTTAACAAGAGGAAATTGGATTAGGTTCTTACTCAAAATATGTAACATAATTGAATGGAGAGTGTCAAGTAACTAGGTGAATTTCCTATCTTTTGGTCTAAATTGGTATGGAGTTGGACTTATGGAAGCAACTTGAGGTTCAATGTGGTTGGTTGTTTGAGGTGTATGAAACTTGATAAAAATTTTGTTTTAATTTTTGAATGGTTGATAGTTGATTTGGGGTATGGATTTAGATTTCTTAGTATGAGCCAATGAAGATTCTTCTTCATACTAACTAATCAAATTCAAGTAGTCATGAAGAGTCGTACACAAATGTAAGAAGGATGGAAATTTCATTAATAATATTATATCCCTTATGCCAATTTATAAGTTGTCAATGAAAACTCTTTGGATATCTCCATCAAGAAGAGTTAAATTGATTTGTGATAAGAGAAATTGAAAGTGTCTTATGAAATATGTGACCTTTTTCCTCCCTTTTGTTTACATCACATTAAATCAATTATGTTAATCTTATGACCAATGTTTACTTGGAAATGATTGAGAAATGCATCAATGCGCTCATTAAATGGGTGAATTGAATTATTTGGAAATAAAAAAAACCATTCCAAATCCATGTCTTTCAATGACTTAGGAAATATTTTATCCAAGAGCTTATCCTAACAAAAGAAGTCACTCCACAAGGTTGTATATGCCAGTAAATGATTTCTACGATCTCCTTTAATACCATTGTAATTGTCAAATTGGGGTATCTCTATGTTTTGTGGAATTTGTTCTTTCAATATTTAAAATGAAAATGGGCTCCTTTTAACATATTATTATGGTTTTCCATTTTGGTTTTGGTTCAAAGTTGAGATGTTGTTGAAGTGAGGTTAAGTTTTGTAAAATTTGGTTGATGTTGGAATCATTGGTTAACATGTTTTGGGAATTTTGTGAGTATTGTGGAAGTGTACATTTGTGCTTGGTGAGTTACTATGTTGCAAATTTATGAGGGTATGAAACTTGAGGTGTGGCATGTGAAGATACAAAACCATAAGGATTCCCAGTGGAAAGACCTATTGTTGGAGTTATGTTGATACTTTGTTGTGTTGTTGAAGAAAAAAATGGATTTGTGTATGTAGGAATAGAGGTTATAGTTTTAGGGAGGGAGACATGAATTCCTCCTTGACTTTGAGTATATCCAAAATCTTGAGCCCAAATAGACACAATAGGGATGTTAGCATCAAGGTCACCTAAACTAGGTTGGACTGATTTTGGACTAAGTTTGGGTAATATATAATCTTCCAAACATAGGACAAGGCTAGATAAAGTTATTTGGAATGATTCTAGATTGAATTTGGGAAGAGTTTGGGAAATAGAGGATAACCCAAAAATAAGAAAATGTTGTATAAAATAATTTGGATTGATTTTGAATATCTAGTCTCAACAATATAGGAGCACCCAAACATAGGAAAAAGTCACCTAAATTGATTCTTTAGCTTGGAAAAATAGGAAAAAGTTGATTTTAAAGAAATATCACACACAAAGACACTCGTTTAACTATAAGGAATTTGACATATTTATAAAAAATTGATATAAAATGAGAAGAAACGTCAAACACACTCCTATTTTCTACAAATATTCGCATAGGAGTGTTAACTTAGTATGAGACCACACAATAAAATACCTTAATGAGTCAATAAGTAGGGATCCAGTGGCACAAGGGATCAAATTTTACCTTTCTTTGGAGATTTTCAACAAATTTCCCAAATATTTTCTATATCTTCTCTAGAAGTGACATATCAATGAGTAACTTTAGGCATGATATTGTGCCTTGCACCACACTAAACAATGATTGAAAGGTTTTATCTAGGCTATAAAGGTTTTTAGGGGAGTCACCTATATATGAGGAGGGTACATGAGGCACAACCATGAACTCTAAACCCTCACAAGTGTGGATCATTAACTTTCACTATAAATCTCATACCAACCCTACACTCCCAATCATGGTATCACCAAAATACTAGACCTTTGCTAGACACAACATGACTAGATTAGGGAACACATTTTCTTCTCCCCTCTTCCTCTACCTCGACGATAAGATAGGGTTAAGGCCACCCTTAGGGTGATGAAGTCCCTAAGTAGGCCTCCTAATGGGAAATATTCACTAGTTTTTTTTCATCAAGCTCATTTAGGGTGTGAGGAGAGAACATACACTTGACTTGTGTTGTTGGGATTAACACAAGACTTGGAACAACTCAAGTTTTTTGACCTCCAAGATCACCAAATGGTGCAAGGAGAGAGCGTACACCTATGAGAGATCCAAAACATGGAAAAAAATTCTCTAACCCTTTTATATACTTTAATGTGCGTAATTTAGTGGGAAATAATGTATTTGATCATGGGGATTGAAGAAAATTGTTAATAGTTTCCAACTTCATTATTTGACAAGCATGTAATCTACAATATAAATGTTAGGGTAAACACCACAAATAATCAAACATTAGTAGGCTAGTCCCTAAATAAAAAGTGAAGCTTTCTAGAAAGTAACAAGGACAAAGCCATAGGTAAACATAAAGGACAACCCAAACCTAGAATGAATAGATAAAAATTAACAATTTTACCTTTGTTACATGGAAACCTAAATAGGTCACAAGGCTTCCTAAGAAATTATGGAACTATCCCACTATGAATAAGGCTTCCCAAATATGACTCCTTGCATAGAAAATTAAATTTGGTTACGTAGACAAAGGTTTTTGGTAATGTAGGGCTCTCTTACACTTCTAGGGTTTTCAACTAAATAGAGAGATGTATACCAAAAATTGTAATTTCCCACTCAATACTAATGAAAATATGATTGAAATGTGTCTAAATGGAATGACCTAAATGCTAAAAACTGGTAAAATATATTGAATAATGAATGAAAACTAAGGAAATGTAAGATGTTTGAAAACACAGTGTAGTATGCAAAAAAACTTAGAAAGATGAATAGAAAAGCAAGTAAAATAGAATGAATGCACTTGTAAATGTGTTGAAAACTGGAAATTTTTTTGATCTTGAAAATTTGGCTTATTGGGACTCATTCGACATTCTGGGCGACTTAGTCCTAGATCTGGAAAACTATTCTAGAGCCTATTTCAACTAAATGGGTATCTGAACCTACAAAAATTTCTTAAAAAAAAGCATAGTGGGACTCATACACCATTGATGGTGACTTATTCCACTTTTTTAAAAAAAAAAATTGAAAGTGGAAAAGGAAGCTCTCAATCTACACTTTTTTCTCCTCTAGGTATCCAGATTTGAAACTGCAAAATTTGGGCTTGTAAGTGACTTTTTGTGAATATTTTAACCTAGCCAATAAGGAGATGATTCCAATAAGTTTTAAACTTGACATTTAATGATTTCCAAGTCTTCAAGCTACCTAAATCTACAAATACACAAAGAAAGAAAGAAAATTTTGGTTGTTAGGGCATAGGGGTTTGCCTTGGTCAAACCCCATTTTAGGTAATTAAACCAAAATGAAGAAATACTATAATGAAGCATAAAATAATGGAATTAGAAACATTCCATGTTGATATATTTTGAATTTCTTTAGTAATAGATGAAGAATTTTCCCTTGAATGCCTTAGAAAGCTATCTTGATGACTTACAATACTAAAACCCTAGCTTGCTTGACTTGAGATGAGTAATGAATGATGAATGAATAATGAATTGATTTATTAATTATGGTTCAAAATGTTTTTTATATAGGAAATCCACCTAAAATTATTGTTAATCTGATCAACAAGGCTGACATGGAGGGAAATTAAACTTAAAACCCAAATTTTCCCACTCAAACCTCAAAAGTAGCCCAAATGGGACTAATTTTCCACTCTATGTAACTTAGTCTCACCTGGATGGGACTCATTCACCAAAGTAGTGAATGGGTCCCATTTGGGTTCTTTTTCCAATTGGGATGTTGAGGAGTGAAGAATTCATGTTTATATGGTTATTTTGTTAGGTATTTGATCAAATTAAGGATTGAGATGCATAATATGGAGTCATAAGGGCCTATTAATGATGATTTAAAGATTAATTAGGGCTAAAAACACAAATTTTAATGTGAAAGTGTGATTAAAGACACTTTACAACATTAAAATAAGGTCCACATAGCCTAAAAGGGCGCAATATCCAATGTGAATGTGTAAAACACATTACAACACTAAATTAAAACCAAGTTTAATTTACAAGATTTCTAGATTAATGTGAATTCCATTAAATATATTCTACAATGTTTAATTAATGGGAAGGATGGGTCCATTAGACATAAATGTTTAATAAAAGTCTAGAAAAGTGTGAAAGTCATTTACAACACCTTGACAAGATATCAATAAATGAATTTTATTTAGTTTGCAAGGGTCCAAGACCTAATGTGGATATGTAAAACACATCACAAAAATAGATTAAGGTGTCATTAAGTCCAATTTATCATTAATTAATCCCAAATCAAGCAAGGAAAAAGGGATACTTTTTTGGTGTCTAGATTTAGCCTTTACTTTAGTGAGAGGATGAACTTGCTTCAAAATCACAGTAAAGTAGACATTCAAGAGAGGTCCAATCGTACCAATACAAATGGTGTAGGATAAAAAAGATGGAGGTAAAAAATCTGCCAAGATCCAAGATCCTAATTCAAACCAACATGAACACGAAAGGACACACACAAGGTGTATAATATGCAACAGAACATGATACAAAAACATGCAATGTCAAGAATTAAAAGAAAAATGAATAATGAAAATGACATGGATGAAATATGCACTCACTCTAGGGCCACAAAACATTAGGTCATCTGTGAAGTGAGTTATCCCAAAGAAGTGGTTAAGTGAGAAAGTCATATCATTGTGTCAGCTTCCCACCATATAATGAGAAAGTCATGCCAGTTTGTTAGCATCCCATCATACTAACCATGCCAAAGTTATCCTCCTGATAACTTTGATAAGGCACCATAATGAAAATTCTTTTGCAAATATTTTTGAATGTCATGTAAAAATTTTGTTGAAGGGGATTTTTCTTTATTCATGTAAGGTCTTCTTAGGGGGCATTGTGCCTAATGTATCCAAGAGAGGACAAGTCAAAAGTTTTAGATTGTTGCCCATGGGATGCCTCATTTGCATCATGCAATGCCAATAGATCATACACTCTTGGACAAAATCAAACCCAATGACACCACCAAGAAGAGGACACATCACAAAAAAAAGAAAAATCACACCATGACATTTTCTAAAAAATATCATTTATGTATGCTCCCACTTTACAGTGGTTGCTACACCATCACTGTGAGAAATTGGTTTAAAGTAGCAAATGATAAATGGTATCATGAAAGAAGATATGAGAGCCAACTTGGAAAGTCCTATGCCAAGTCATATGTTTCTAAGTTGAGCTACATCATAAAAAAGGTAGTATGTCACATGTGAGCCAACTTAAGGAATGTCTTCCACATCCCAAGCTTGCTCTTATATGTCCATGAAGGTTTAACGACTAGACAAAAGAGACAATGCCAAGTGACATATGAGGATAAGGCTACTGAACCCCTTGCCCCCACTTAGTGCAAGACAAGGGTGAGCCTAAAATGGACGATGATATGCTAATCCTTGCAATAGTGAGTATGTGATGATCCTACAACTATTACATGGCAAGGATCAACAACTAATGTTATTAATGTTGATAAGTAAACAAAGTTTCTTCTTGATACATATTTAGTGAGATATCTATCAGTTTAGGATGTACCAAGGTTAAAGTTGTCTTGGAAGAATTGTTTGTGATGGTGTTGACATTGATTGAAGGTTTTGTTGTGAAGGAAAATAACCAAGATCATTAGGCTATATAGGGACATGGATACATTGTTCTATAGCATCACATCCTTTCCCAAGTTGTTTTGTTTCTTTTGTTGGATTTGGTGATTGTTCAATGTCCTCAAAGTTTTTTTTGGATGATGTCTTTTCTTTTAAGATGGTTGAAGAAGATGCTATTGAATTTTGAATTGTTGTTACTAGTTTCTCTTTTCTATGTTTAGACTCTTTTGTTATGATGTTGTATTCTCCCTTGGATAGAGGTATGAAATCAAAGGTTTCTGAAGCATCTTCCAATAGCTTTGTGGCTTCTTCAAATTTATTTTTTCTTTCTATATCATTTTTCTTGGTATTGATCATAGCACATGTAACCTTTTTTTTTGAGGTGTAGAGGGTGACTTATCATAAACTCTTAATATTTGCATCAAGGCTTGATCCATATCAAGCAATTCAGGATGCTTCAAAGTGGGGTTGATTTCTAGTTTGCACATGATACTGTTGATGTTTGCTTGTACCATGATACCTTCCTTATTAGGAGAGTGGTTAGGAGAACTAAAAAATAGATGTTCTTGACATTTAATGTTTGGTTCTTCCATATTGACTTCATTACAAGAAGGGAAATGATTAGTGGTTGAAGTGTCTTGCTCAACAAGGGTTTCCCTAGGTGAAGGGGGACAACTAAGATTCTTGTGACTTTCATCCATTGTGTTTTCCAATGTCCAAGTAACATATTCATAGCTATGAGAGATACCAGGAGAAGAACAAATATGATTATCATGATCATTGATGATTTCATCCTTTGTTCCCTAATGTCTTCCAAAATAGGATAGGTAAGGGAAGGATCATAAAGAGGGTTGTTATAGACTTTAAAGATTTGATTATCTAAGACCAATTTATCATCCTCATCATTTACAATCTCATTCTCTTGTTCTATAATATCTTCCCAAGGGGGATAAGGAGAAGGAAAAACAAGATATTCCTGATTCTCAACGATTGCACCTTCTTTCACCAATATACCTTCATCACAAAAGGGAGAGGTATCAGGAGAAGAGAAATTATGATCATCATGAGTATCTATGTTTGTATTTTCTTCTATCACATCATCCTCATAAATAGGAGAGATAGTATGGGGTGTATGTTTAAGGAAAACATTAACATTTTCATTCTCTTGTGCTAAGAGATTATCATAACTAGGGAATGCATTGAATGAATGACTAGCATGCTTATTAACTAACTTTTTTGTTGCAAACTTGGAAAGGATAGGTACTAAAATTTTTAAATAAAAATTTATGCAAAACACAAAATACAATGTAAAAAAATAAAATGAAATACAATTTTTAGATGATAATTAATTGATTATGCTATGTAATAATGTAGGAATGTAAAATTTGAAATTAAGCAATGCATGAAATGAGCAAAATTAAGCTAGATTTAATGAAATGCATGTAACATGAACTTAAGCATCTGATACAGATAGTTAATGGCAACAAAAAGAAGTGTAGAAATAGGGTTTTCAATGCCATGAAAGGTAGTTTTAGGGGCATAAAGGGACTAAGTCACCCAAGGTGGCAAATGAGTTCCAATGGGGATTTTTTTTAGAATTTTAAGATTTTTTTTGGTTGATTTTTATGTTTGTTGTGATGTATGATGCAAAACTAAGATGCAAATGAAGTTTTTTTATGATTTTTAACTATTTGAAATGCAAAAATCCATCCTAGATGCACTTTCACTAATGCAAAATTTTGAAACCCTAGAATGCAAATTAACTAATGCAAAGCCTAATGCAAAGTCAATACAAGCCAGATCTAAGGTGAGGATAAAATCCTAATAAAAAAAAGGTATTCAAAAGTTGGGTTCACCAAAATGTGGACAAAGGTTTTTTGTAATGTAGGGCTCCCTTACACTTCTAGGGTTTTTCACCTAGAAGGAGAGAGGTATACTAAAAATTGCAATGTCCCACTCAAGACTAATGAAAATATGCTTGGAATGTGTCTAATTGGAATGTCCTAAATGCTTAAAATTGGTAAAAAAAAATTGATTAATTGAACCAACAATTTTTGGGGGCTATAGGCTCTCTTGCTCTCTTAGGGTTTTTCACCTAGAAAGGAGAGAGATAGGCCAAAAACTGTAGTGGTTCACTAAAAATAATGCAAGTATGATGGAAATATGCCTAAATGAAATGATCTAGATGCAAATAACTGATAAAATAAATTGATTATTTATGCAAAACCTAACAAATATGAAGTGTTTGAAAACACGTTGTGATATGAAAACAAGTATAAAAAGATCTAAGAGAAGCCCTAGAAATGTAAATAGAATAAAGCATGAGTAATAGGAGATAAATATCATGCACCGAGAAACTCTAAAGAATTGAAAAAAACTCTAAAAAACTAAAAAAGTTGACTTTTGGACTAATTGGGACTCATTCTCCAACCTGGGAAAATTAGTCCCAGATCAAGGTTTTCACCCAAAAATTTGTTTCTACCAAAAGGTTACTGGAATCTACATTATGTCTTGATAGACACCTATAGTAGGACTCATTCACCATTAGTGGTGAAATAGTTCATTTCCCATTTTTTGAAAATAAAAGTTACAAATCTACACTTTATCACCTACACTGTACTTCTAGATTGAATCCCATATTTGAATCTTCGAAAACACTTACAAAACAAAATATAATTTGTTGTCTAATGGAGGGTTTTCCTTGGTCAAATCCCATTTAGGTAATTAAACCAAATGAAGAAATAACATGAAGCATGAACAAGAAATAAAGGAATTAGTGCCTTGCCATGGTGATAGATCTTGGATTGTTGCAACAATGGATGAATAATCTTATTCTTGAATGCCTTTGAAATCTATCTTGATGACTCAGAATACTAAAACCCTAACTTGCTTGACTTGAGATGGAAAATGAATGATGAATGAATTATAATTATCTTCAATTAGGGTTGAAGGTCTCCTTTTATAGAAAATAGTTAAGAATAATGATCATGATCAATGGACAAGATTAAATTAGAAAATAATTTAATCAAGGGTGGAGATTAATTGAGAGAAGAAAGACATGGATAGATAAAGATTTGAGGTGGAAGATAAGATTGGCACATAAAAAGAAGTTGTTGGAGAAAATTATTTAATTTAGGTGGCCAACATAGGAGAAATAAATATTAATTTATTTATTTAAAAGAAAGGTGAGAACAAATAATTAGATAATTAAATAATTAAAAATAATTATTTAATTATAGAGGAAATGTGGAGTGTTAAACATTAAATAATAAAAAACAATTATTAATGGAGAGGGAAGAGATAATTAAATGATAAAAATAATTATTTAATTTTAGAGGAAAGGTGGAGTGTTAAACATTAAATAATTAAAAACAATTATTAATGGAGAGGGAAGGGATAATTAAATATTTAAAATAATTATTTAATTAAGGAGATAAAGAAAGGATAATTAATTAAATAAATATAACATTTCTTTAATTATAGAGAGAAAAGGCTAATGAATAATTAAATAATTGAAATAATTATTCAATTATAGAAGAAGAGGGAAAATATAACTTTTGAATTAAAATAATATTTAATTAAAAACTAGGGGGAAGGGTCCATTAGACTTCGATGGTTAATAAAATTCTAGAAAAGTGTGAAAGTCATTTTCAATTCTTTATGACACCTTTACAAGACATGCATTTTATTCAATTTGCAAGTGTCCAAGACCTAATGTTGATGTGTAAAACACCTCACAACACTAGATCAAGACATCATTAAGTCCAATTTATCATCAATGATTCCCAAATCAAGCAAAATATAATTTTTTCTTCGATACACTAATGAATGAAAACTAAGGAAATGCAATATGTTCAAGAAAACATAATGTAGTATGCAAAAACACCTAGAAAGATGAATAGAAAGAAAAGTAAAATAGAACAGGGAAGTTAAACAAAAAGAATGCACCTGGAAATGTGTTGAAGACTAGAAATGTTGCTGGTCCTAAAAATTTGATCTCCTGGGACTCATTCACCATTTTGGGTGACTTAGTCCCAAATCTGGAAAATTGTTTCAGAGCCCATTTTAGCCAAATGGGTATCTAAATCTACAAAAAATTCTAAAAAACATGTATAGTGGGACTCATATGCCATTGATGGTGACTTAGTCCACTTTGGTTTTTCTGAAAATTTGAAAGTGGAAATGAAAGCTCTCAGTCTGCACTTTCTACTCCTCCAGGTATCTAGATCTGAAACTACCAAATTCGGGCCTGTAAGTGACCTTTTGTGAATATTTTAACCTATCCAATAAGGAGATGATTCCAATAATTTTGTAACTTAATCTTTAATGATTTCTAAGTCTTCAAGGTACCTAAATCTTTAAACACACAAAGAAATAAATAGAAAATATTAATTGTTAGGGCATGGGCGTTTGCCTTGGTCAAACCCCTTTTTAGGTAATTAAACCAAAATGAAGAAATAATAAAATGAAGCATGAAATAATTAAATTAGAAACTTTCCATGATGATAGACCTTAAATTTCTATAGTAATAGATGAAGAATCTTCCCTTGAATGTCTTAGAAAGCTATCTTGATGACTTACAAGACAAACCCTAGCTTGCTTGACTTGGAATGAGTAGTGAATGATGAATGAATAATGAATTGAGTTATGAATTAAGGTTCAAAAGCTTTTGTTTATAGTCAATCTATTGTTGTTTTCAGAAGCTTGTGTAGTTGTGTTCCAACTAGGTGGCCTCATACTGTGTTTATATAGTCTCATACTATGTTTAATGAATTCAATTATGAATTAGGCTTCAGAAGCTTGTGTTCCAACTAGGAAGCCTCATAACCCATTTAATGCCAAATGGGACTAATTTTCCACTTTGGGTGACCTAGTCCCACCTGGATGGGAATAATTCACCCAAAGTGGTGAATGGGCTCCACATGGGCTCTTTTGCCAACTGGGATGTTGGGGACCAACAAATTTAGGTTTATATGGTAATTTTGTCTAGTATTGGATAAAATTAAGCCTCGAGATGCATAGTATGAGGTCATAGGGGCCTATTAATGATGATGTAAAGAGTAACTAGGGATAGGGACAAAAAGTTCTCTATGAAAGTGTGATTAAATACATTTTACAACATTAAAATAAGGTCCACATAGCCTAGAAAGGTGCAACATCTAATGTGAATTTGTAAAACACATTACAACACTAGATTAAAACCAAGTTTAATTTATGAGATTTCTAGATAGATGTGAGAATGCCATTAAATATATTTTACAATGTTGAAATAAGGGGAAAGATGGGTCCATTAGACATAAATTTTTAATAAAAGTCTAGAAAAATGTGAAATTCATTTACAACACCTCTACAAGACACCAATAAATGCATTTTATTTAGTTTGCAAGAGTCCAAGAGCTAATGTGTATATGTAAAAACATCACAACACTAGATTAAGGCATCATTAAGTCCAATTTATCATTAATTAATCCCAAATCAAGAAAGGAAAAAGGGATACTTTTTTAGTGTCCATAGTTACTAAAAAGCTGACTTTCTTCTTCCAAAAGGTAACTTTAGATAGAATATTGGATTACAAAACCAACTTTTATCAATAAAAAAAGAAGATATGTTAGAAATATTGTTTGAAATAAAAAGCTTGTCAAGTGATACCAAGTTCCTAACACCCTAATGATGAGGTCACTCTAACACAGTATGAGGCCACCTAGTTGGAACACAACTACCGAAGTGTGACCTACACATGACAAAGCTAAAAAAATACCAATTTTGATTAATGAAAAAAGTGACATGGGTCCCACAATGCATGCCAATAATGTGTCATGTATCTTCACCTAATATGTGGTTATTTTATTTTCCTTTTCTAAGAATTGTAGGTATATTTTTTTTAGAAACACCATGTTAGGTTATTGTATGGCCAAGCAACAAGGGCATAGTGCCTTGATCAACTCCTTATGAATTGAATAATATTAGATTAGTAGATAAGTTTTTCATTGTGTACTCTTTTTACTGTACCAAAAAATGTGTCACTAATAATTTTCCTCAAGATTGATTACTCTATTGAATTCTTGTAGGGGTTTATTATCATGAATTAATCTAGTGTCTCTAAATATTAACAAATAATACCAAATCAAATCAAAAGTGTGTTTAGTTCATGATCCTCGGTTTCACTCCTATTCATGAACTTGTTTTTGGAGTAGAATAATAATTAAATTGAAGCAAAAAATGACTAAATGAAAATAGGTACAAGGATAAGTATGATAAACAAACATACAAACATGGCACACATATGAGAATGTGTATTAATAAAAAAGAAAAAAAATCCAATATTTGATAGCATGTATTTAAATAAATAAATAAATTACAAAACAAACCCTTCATACATGTGGGCGTGCGTGCACACACACACTATAATGATTACCAAAAAATATATAATCAAATAAAAAATAAAATAATTGTATAATTTTCCATCTTAAAATCAAAGAAAATTTATTATAATTTATGCATATGCTATCTTATGTTTATGTTATCTTATTATATATAGATGTAGAATGTTGTCATTTACCTATTAGTTTTATCTCCTAGTTTGAGTTTAGGAAATTAAAAAAGAAATAAGGAAGAATTATATTCAAATTCATAATAATAGATAACATTTTTCCCAACCTTTGGATCCCCTTCATTGATGAATTTCAAGTGTAACAATGTGTTTTGAGAGATGTCTTAATAATAGCTCACCAGTTCACCATTTCTTTTGTCTTGTTTTGACATAATCTAAGATTATTGACAAGAATTCATTCACCATCTCTTGCTCAATTCTAATTTTTGCTAAATGTACTCCTCACCTTCCAAACTTATCCTTATTTTTCATTAATATCTTAACAAACCAATTCATGTAAAATATCCATCTTAATTTTTTATTTGCAATTTCACTAACAATCCTCAAAGTTCCCTAGTGAATAGAAAAATAGAATGGACTAGCACCATAAAAATCATGACTATACACATAATGAATTATAAAATATTGTAGAGACTATGCCTCTAAACTATCAACTTTAGTATCTTGCAACAAATTAATATTAAATTCAATTGATGGAAAAGATTGGAAAGAAAAACAAATAAAAGGGAAATAAAACAAAAAGTAATTTATGGTAAGCAAAATACAACAAAGCTAAGATTATAGTAATTTTATTAGATTTCAATTGTGAAACAATAGGTGATCTGAAGCTATTATTAGAGCAGACTCTCCAAACTAATTGCGTTTGGTGACTGAACTTTTTGTAGCGGAGAAGAGTGTCAATTATCTCATCATTTCCCCACTTAGCGGTTTTGTGTAGTGGTGTATTGTGATCACCATTACGAGCTATAGACATGGAACATCCATTGAATCAGCTCCAAATGGCTTCCCCACATAGCGATGTGTAGGGCGGTAGAGTTCAAAGCTTACCCCTCTCATTATTTGGCCCAAGGCACTATTTTTTAAGGTGAACATTCTCTTTATCTGTGATATTATTCTTTTTGCATAGTTATTGATTGTTAATTTTTAAAAAAATGGATTTATAATTTTGAGAATCAAAAGTTTCTATAATTTATTGTATTTCTATTGAAAAATAAATTAGCATAGATAACTATAATGCATATATCTAATAGATCTCAAAATATATTAGTCTTGAGGTGCTTATATTAAATTTGTTAGAACATAAAAAATAATTTCAAGCAATTGTTTGTCTTTTGAGAAGAGTATGATGTTGCTTGTCTATGGAGCTTGTTAAAAGATCTCTATGAGAAGGCCCATTCTGCATGTTGGCCCTAAGATTTCCATCTAGGAGCGACCTTTATTTGCTTATTGGCTGTGTTAGATTGGTTCATTTTGTGCAACATTCATTGTTCGGATTCCTTGTGTGCCCTTTCTCAGGGGGAGGTTTTTGCATGGTAAGGATTTTGATGTCTTCCAGCCTGGTGGTGGCTGGGGGTGATAAGCCTCATATTGGCTCTTCATCGGGTGTGCATGCACAATGAACAGAAACATACTATGCGAGTGAGGGTTCGAACATGAAGAAAGTAAATGATTGTTTACCTTGGAGCCAAGATTAGTTGGTTTTGGTCATTTCTCCTGAGTCAACTATTAAAGATATTTTGTATTGGAGCCAACATGCTCTCATTCACAAGTTTCTCAAGATTCATGTTCCCTTGTCTGCATTGGAAGCTTGGATAATGTGTTTGTGGCAGATTGAAGGACATATGGAGCTTATGCTTGCTGCTAACAGTTATTTTATGGTTTTTTTTTCCAATATGGCTGATCAAAATCAAGTTTTTGAAGGTGGTCCATATTTCTACAACCATGTTGGGTTGTTTATTAAACCTTAGCATATGGGTTTTAATTCGGCTAAAGAGCTTCCTTCTCATGTTCCTTTTTGGGTTCGATTACCTCGACTCCCCTTGGAGTTTTGGAGAGAAGATATTTTACAGCACATTGCTATTCTCTTTAGGAAGCCTATTGCAGTTCCCAACAAACCCTTGATGAAGAAAAGGTGATCTCTTTCATTCGATTATGTGTGGAGGTTGATCTACATAATCCCTTATCAGATTCGTTGGAATTTTTTCTTGGATCTTCATCATGCATCCAACTGTTAGATTATAAATCGCTTCCCTTTCGGTGTTAAATATGTCATGAGTATGGCCATCTTCAGTGGTAATGTCTTAAGGTTCATAAAGATTCTCGTGTCACTTCTTCCACTTCTCCTTTAGCTCTGCATGTGGGTTATGAGGACAAGGGGAAAGCTCCTATGGGGGAGAGTGACTCAAGTAAGGATCAAGATGGTTTTGTGCCAGTTAAAACTAGGGCTAGGGGATGGGGTTAGAAGAGGACTTTGAAGGATTGACAAGTTGATGAGGGATTTAATCTGTTTAAAGTATTAGATACTATTGCCTTGGAGGAGGGTATTCCTCTGATTATCACTCCTATAGTTGCTGGTGGGGGTATGGAGGTTGTGTTTGCTCTAGGGATAGGTCATGATTTACATGGATTGTAGGATCAATAGGTGACCTTGGATGATCCTATGCAAGATGATATTATTTTGGCTGATTTGGCTAAGGAGTTTTTAGCTTCTAATACTGGTAAGGGGTCTTCTCAGGGCTTGGGGTTGCAACAACACCTCCTTAAGAAAGAAAGGTCCTCTTTTCAACTCTTCAAAAGGGCTTAAGACAGATGTAGAGAAGATTAACATTACTGGAGATTCATTGGTGGAATCAAGGTCTATTAAACCCATTGATGTTCACTTTTCTCCATCCCCTCCATGATTATTCTCTCCTGGAATGTGAGGGGGTTGAATAGAACCTTGCGTGAAAAAGCTATTCATGATTTGATTGTAGTTTATTCGCTAGACATCTTTTGTGTTCAAGAGTCTCAGGTTTCTTGGATGTTATGCTTCAACATGCTTCTTGTATCCGAAACTTTGGTTAGTGTTAGTGCATTAGATCTCAGAGTAATTCTAGAGGTTTGGCTCTCTTTTGGGATCCATGCAAGATTTCTAGTCGTTCTATCTCCATGGTTGCTTCTATTTGGATTCTGGTGAGATTATTCTTGTTACTAATGTTTTTGCTCCACTTGACATCCGTGGTAAAATTTAGCTTTGGGAACATATTCGATATGTCCGTTCTCATGCTCCTTATCTTCCTTGGATCTTAGGTGGGGATTTTAATTCTATGTTGAGTTTGGAGGAGAAAAGAGGGGGTTTGCCTTAGTTAGGTCCAACTTTTGATCATTTTTGAGCTCAGGTGGATTCTCTTCCTTTAGTAGATGTTAAGCCCTCTAATGGGATTTTCACTTGGAATAATAGATGGAGTTGAGAGGAAGCCATCTCAGAATGGTAGGATAGGTTTCTTGTCTCCTATTTTTGGGTTGGCGGGCTTGGTTACTAGTTTTGAAACTCTTGATTGGAGAGGTTTTGATCATTGGCCCATTAAATTTTCTGCTTCTTTTGTTATTCCAAAGAATCCTCCCTTTAAATTTCAGCTAATGTGGCTTCAGGATTCTTCACTGTATGACCTTGTGGCTAAGTAGTGGAGAGAGGGCAACCCTACTTATGGAACAACTATGTACTTCTTTGTTAAGAAACTTCAATATGTCAAATATCACCTTAAGAGATGGAATACGTTCTGTTCTAGTAACCTTATGGCCAAGAAGAGGAATACTCTAGACCGTCTTGCTATGATTACTTGCCAAATTAGGGATAATGGTTTCTTAGATGCTTTAGGAAGAGTTGAACCTCAAGCAGTATGAAATGTGGAAGAGTGGGAGCTTTGTGAGGAGATTTATTGGAAATAGAAGGATTAGATTGATTGGCTCCAAGAAGGGGATAGGAATACTGCTTTCTTTCATCATTCTGTGTAGGCTTATCATAACAAGAGGTACATTTCTTCTCTGATTACTTCTAAAAGGCTTCAAATTTCATCTCTGTCAGCTATGTCTTGTGATGCTCATAAGTCTTATTCTGCTCTTTTTGTTGAAGATTCCCCTCCTGCTATTGAGGAGGAGAATTTGATCCTTTCTTGCATTCCCTCTATGATCACCAATGAAATGAATAATTCTCTCATTCGTCTGATTTTGATGTCTTAGTTAGAAGAGGTTGTGTTTGGGATGAACAAAGGTAAAGCTCCAAGCCTGGATGACTTGTTGAATTTTTTTCAAGAGTTTTGGGACATTATTAATCTGGATTTTTGGAGGTTGTTCAGGAATTGCCTCATCGTAAGTAGATGCTTTATAACTTGAATTCTACTTTCCTAATTCTTATTCCCAAGAAAGGTGTTGATAAGCTCAATTTTTTTTTGCCGATATTGGCATGGTGTGATGGTTTATTGGTGGCATTTTTGTTCTTGCTACCAAGGTTCAAACCTCGTCGGGGTGGTATTGTTGAATGGTTGTATCTGGTTCATAGCTCTGGTCAAAAGCGTTTACCCCTTGAATTAAAAAAAAAAAAAGCTTAAATTTTTTTGACCTATTCCTCTTTTCAATGTGGTGTATAAGATTATCACTAAATTGATTGTAGCAAGGCTCAAAACTTGTCTTCTTGGTATGATCTTTGAAGAATAAGGGGGTTTTGTGGCTGGCAAACAAATTCTGGATGGGGTGGTAGTGGCTTCCAAGGTTATTCACTCTATGGAAACCTCTAAGGAGAGATCTATGTTCATCAAATTAGACATGGCTAAGGCTTATGATAGAATCAAATGGAGTTTTCTTTAGAAAATTATCTTGGCTTTTGGTTTTAGTCTAGAATGGGTGTAGTGGACCATGAGTTGTGTTACTTCTTCATCTTTCTTTTTTATTGTGAATGGAGAACCTTTAGAGCCTTTTTCTCCTTCTAGGGGCCTTCATCTAGGGGATCCTCTCTCCCCTTTTCTATTTATTATTATGCCTAATTTGGTTTGGGCCATTTTCTCAAGTATCATGCTTCTCAGGGTTTGATTCATGGGTGGTAGTGGGGCAATGGTTTGCCTCAGCTCTCACATCTCCAATTTTTGGATGACACTTATCTTATGGGTTTGGATTGTCTTTGGGAAGTTGAATATTTTAGGCATATGCCTTGGATATTTACCTTGCTACTTTAGGTCAAAAAGTTAATGAGCATAAATCCTCCATTTTCTTCTTTAACACTCCTCAGGCTATTCAGGAAGCATATTGTTGATATTTTGTGGTTTCAGATTGGTTCTCTTCCTTTTGTTTATTTGGTCATTCCTCTTACTATTCATAGAAATCCTAGGTCCTCTTGGTAGATTTTGCTTGACAAGTTGCGTCAGAAGGTTAACCATTGGACTCACTGTTGGTTATCTTTTGCTGCTCACCTGACTCTTCTAAAGTCTATTATTCAAGCTCTTCCTATCTATAGGTGTTTTGTTCAGTCTGCTCCTATGTATTTTCTTTGGTAATTTGGTGCCCTCTCTTGTCAATTAATTTGGAATGGTAATTTCCTAGCTGCTAAATGGAGCATTGTGAAGTGGAAAAATATGTGTAGACCTAAGGAAGAGGATGGCCTTGGAATTAAATCTTCTATTTTGAATGGGAAAGTTCTTGCTGCTTAGTTATTTTGGCATTGGTATTCTAGTCAAAATCAGATTTGGGCCTGTATTCTCACCAATAAGTATTTTAAAGATGTTAAAGGATTTTATATTCCCCACTTTCCTTTGGTTGGAAGTGGTTCTATGATCTAGAATGCTTTGAAATTGGAGGCACAGTTGGTTAAGAAGGCTATTTTTTAGATCTATCATTCAGGATCACAAGCTCTTTTTTGGTTGAATTCATGGGATGCTCATCCTTCTATCCTTTCTAGTCATCCTCATCTTCAGCCCCTTTGTGATACTTTTATTACTGTGAGTTGGGACACTGTTGACAATTATAAGGCTACCCATAATTGTGGGTTGGTTGTTCATTTTCACTGGATACATCCTTATGAATGGCCTCTAGGAGGAACTATGGAAGATAGGGCTGAGTTGGCTCAGATTCTAGAGTCTCGTGAGTGCACTACCTTGCCTAGGAATGATATTTTGGCATGGTAAAGAAGTGATTTGTCTGGAAATATTTTTGTTTCTGCAGGTTATGGTGAGCTAGTGTGATAGACTTTTGGGGAGAGTCAGGTTTCTTGGTGGAAGAAAGTTTGGTACAAGTTCTCATGGCCCAAGTGAATTTTTTTCTTGTGGTTGGTGGTCCACAATCAGTGTCTTACTTGGGATAATTTATTCAAGCATGGTTTTTAGGGCCCTTGGATGTGTGTGTTTTGTTGTGATAGTGAAGAGAGTGTATTTGATCTCTTTTCCAATGTTCCTTTTCTAGACATATTTGGAACTTTTGGTGGGATGTGTGGAATCAAGCTTGTTGGCATGCCTCTTCTTTGGTTGAGTTTTTTGTTTGATGGGGCAAAGCCTGAGTCAAAACCTCTTTTCTTCAGGTATCTTGGAATCCTCGCCCTTCTTTGATTCTTTGGCATATCTGGTTGGAGAGGAATCATTAGATTCTTCAAGATGTGTTGTTAGAGGCCCATCATTTGTGGTGGAAAATTCTCCACTCTTTGGGGGAAATTGTTTTGGCTAAATGTGATGTGGTGGAGGTTGTGGATTCTGGTGATGTTATTTGCTATTACCGTCTCCATCTTCCTCCTCTTCAAGGCCATCTCATGAGAAATAGATGTAGACATCATCTTCAGAAGATAAATAGGGTGGGGAGGTGGAGTCCTCCTCTGCAAGGTAGTCTAAAAATCAACATGGATGGGTTTTCACGGGAAAACCCTAGTCCTACTGGCATTAGTGGAGTGGGTAGAGATAGCTTGGGGACTGTTTAATTCATATTTTCTATTTATAAAGGTCATCATACTAATAATTTGATGGAGGTTTTTGCTATTTTGTATGTTGTGGAGCATGCTTGTTCTCTTGGATGGATCAGGCTCATTTGTGAATCTAATTCATAGGTGGCGATGTATTTGTTGACTCAACAACATTCTGAGGCTATTAGTTGGAAGTTAGTCTTTGTGGCTAACCAAATTCTTCATTTGTGTGATACTTTGGATTATGTTACTTTCACTCATATCCCTAGGGAGTGGAATGGTGTAGCGGATTGTCTAGCCAAATGGGCTTATGATCAAATGAAAAATTGGAATATTATGGATAAGGGTCAATTACCTCTAGGTTTGTCTCAATAGTTAGATCATTTACTAGAACTTGATAGGGATGTTTGACTCCCTTGTTTTTTATTTCTTCTTGATTAAATAAACTTTAACCCCTCCTTTATTTTCAATTTGTAGTGTTTAGTTGCTATAGGTTTCATAAAGTGAAAATTTGGTGAAAATTTCTGATTTTAATGTTGTACTTTGACCAAAAAGTGGGACATGGTGTTGTGGGCTGACCCTTTTATTTCTCTACATGTTTTTCACAACTTGTTTTATAATGGGGATTGTACAATGACATAAATTATGGGATGAATTAAAATATCTATTTGTAAAGTTGTAAATTTCATGCTTTTCAAAAAGCGGTAGAATTGGATTCTATTTTTTCTAATACATTTCCTTCCATTGAAGATTATTTGGCTAAGTTCACATCTTTGACATCTCAATTGGCTAGCTGTGGGAAAGACAATGTTGATTAGGAATCTATAATATTAACTTTTTCTAAGTTAAAACGACCATTTGTAGTCTTTTATTCTACCTTTTTCTCCACAATAGATGCCCTAGATGATACATTTACGACATGAATTATTTTGAGACACTTCATGACTAATTTGACTAGAGAAAAACCTATTCCTATACACTTAGATGCACTTCCCAAGAGTTAGGCATTGGTTTCCTAATCACCCAAAAAAACTCCATATATTATTATTGCAAAAGAAAAATAAAAAAACTAAGATAGAATCTAATGAGCTTCGCACCTCTTCTAAAGAGGATACACAAAAGAAAAAGAAATCCATATTATTATTGCAAATGGATTGGGCATGATGAACACAATTGTAAAAAAAATAGATTGATGAATTGAAGCACATTCTTTAGAATAAAAATATCAAATTTGCTTCAACAATTTCTTCAAGTTCTTCTTCTTCTACACCATAATCATCTATATAGTTAGGAACAACTAGAGTTGTGAATGGGATAAAAAAGATGAAGGGAAAATCACTTTTTCCATCTACAAGTACTAAGTCAAAGAGACATCTTCTTGATTAGAGAGATTCATATTCAATATGGTTTAATCATAGGATAGGCTCTTTTCATTTAATTTTTGTAATTTACCACACATCTTGATGGAAAAAAATGCATATTCTTTGGAAATGATATGTTGAGATAAGAGAAGGAAATTTCAATGATTCTTTGTGTTTAATCCTTGTCAAACAATCTCTTTTCCATCTATCAGATTGCACATATTGGAACATGGAAGACCATTGTGTTCATGCTTGATTTTATGATTATTAGCAACTTGGAGAGTAGATAGATCATTGTTGTTGGGATGGTTGATAATGCTTCTCACTTGTACATATTTTCACATTGTATCTATATCATTTATGTTGGGATGGTTAACCATGCATCTCACTTTTACATATTTTCATATTTTATCCTAGTGATATTGTCATAGATTTGAAAGATACTCACACTCATCCATCCAGTGTGAATTATATTTTTGAGAATTATTTTAGTGAAAGGCATATTTCATGAGACTTATCTCATCTCTCTTTGGTGCAGGAGCACCTATTTGATCACATGCCTCCATGAGACCATATTGATTTATTTGTTCCATTTTTATGTTTTGATATTGTAATAAGGCCCAAGAGGCCACATTTGTGGTGTTATAGGTCCTAGGATCTTGTTCATTTCTCATATATTGTAAAAATTGTCAAAAGTGCAAAATTAGGTATATGAAGTGTCATTAAGGTGTTTTGTCAACAAGATAATCAAAGGGTGGTTGAAAATAGTTGGTTTTGGTTGAAAATGTATAAATAAACCCTCCAAAATTCGAATTGGGGGTTGGAGACATCATTCTTGAAGATTGATGAATGGAAACCTCAAATTTTGTGCATTTTCTTATTTTCACATTGTTTCTAGCTTGAAGTTGTGATTTGTACAGCATGTTATGGACTCAAATAATGGAGTATCATATATGGATGGAAATATATCTGTTTCTAGTTTCCAATTATTTTTGTCTCATTAAATTTTATTGAGTTTTGTGGAAGATATGATTATTTTGGTGAGACTGCCTATTCTAACAATATTGTGCAGAATTTACAGTTTAAAAACATGTGATGGTATGGAATATAAAGTCTATATTTTAGATCTAAAACAAATTGGATTTTGTTTCCATGTGAATCTACTTTCATTTTCTTCAAGTCTCAGCAAATTTCATTAATATTTGAATAATTTATGAACATTTTTGTGAGGGAAGGTTTGAACCCTACCTAGGGTTGTAGTTTTGGAAAAATATAATAACTTTCATTTCAACCATTGGATCTTCATAAGAATTGGAGGAAAAGTCTATAACTATGTTTTATTTAATCTCACTAGAGGGATTGGATTAATTATTGGTTTTGTAGAATTTATTAATGACTGTTCAATGCACTAAATTGTGGGATGCCATAGTTATGTTTCCAATGTGATATACAATGCCTAATAACATGTGTTATACAAAGATTGTTTTGGATTATTATTGAAGGTTTGTGAGATGTTTTTTGAATCCTTTAACCTCTGCATCAAATTGGTATCAAAGCCTAGAAAAGATATGGGTTGGTGAAGTTTTTTGGTTTTGTGTTGGTGTTTGTGGTTGTGTGTTGTGTTGGTTGAGGAAGCAACCTGATTTCCTAGGTGTGGCAAAGTGAAGTGGAAGCAAGGAGAGACTTTCTTGTGGAGATGGATTTTTTGAGAATATTGGACAGATATTTTCAGGCTGAGGATTCATGAAGGAAGAAGGAAAGAGAGAAAAAAGAGTTGAGAAAGATGGAAAGAAAGAAGAGGATAAGGCAAGAGAAGATGGACAAAGAGATTGCTAAGTTGAAGGAAGAATTGAAAAGACTTGAAGAAGAGTTCCAAGAATCCACGATGAAGATAGAACAAATGATGAAACAAGATACAAGTTGGCATTTGACATTGAAAAGGAAGATTTTTTGGCCTATAAAGAAGATTATGAAGAATAAAAGAAAATAAAAGAGGGCAGCAAATTCAGTCAAAGATAAAGGAGAAGATTTATGGGCACAATATGTAGCAATTGAAGAAGAATGGAATAATAAGGTTGGTGATGGAAAAGTCAAACAAGAGGAAGAAGAACTCATCAAGGTAGAAGAAAATAAGGATATTGAGGTTGAAAGTGAATTGGTGCCAAGATTAGATAAGTTGGTTATGGGTGAAGAGGAATTTGAAGTACAAGAAGACAAGGAGGAGACCTCAAGGTCTCTATATTTTGTTTCTAATTTTTCTTTGGATTATGTATGTGTAGCTTATGAAGGACAAACTGAAGTGTTTGATGATATGATAGAGTTTTGGGACTTCCAAGTTGTAGGGATGCTTGAAAGGAGAAGGCATAAGAAGAATAAAATGAGAAAAAGGACCAAATATGATTGCAAAGACAAAGGACAAGGTGCAAAGTAACTAGAAGACCAGGAAGAAGACAATTCAAAGGGGCTTGAATTCTTTTTCCCTTGAGAGTTTGGTGTAGGAGCACCTATTTGATCACATGGCTCCATGAGACCATATTGAGTTATTTGTTCCATTTTATGTTTTTATATTGTAATAAGGCCCAAGAGGCCACATTTGTGGTGTTATAGGTCCTAGGATCTTGTTCATTTCTCATATATTGTAAAAATTGTCAAAAGTGCAAAATTAGGTAGATGAAGTGTCATTAAGGTGTTTTGTCAACAAGATAATCAAAGGGTGGTTGAAAATAGTTTGTTTTGGTTGAAAATGTATAAATAAACCCTCCAAAACTCGAATTAGGGGTTGGAGACGTCATTTTTTAAGATTGTTGAATGAAAACCTCAAATTTTGTGCATTTTCTAATTTTCACATTGTTTCCAGATTGAAGTTGTGATTTGTATGGCTTCGTATGGACTCAAATAATGTATTATAATATATGGATGGAAATATATATGTTTTTAATTTCCAATTATTTTTATCTCATTGAATTTTATTGAGTTTTGTGGAAGATATGATTATTTTGGCGATACTACCTATTCTAACAATATTGTGCAGAATTTATAGTCTAAAAACATGTGATGGTATGTAATCTAAAGTCTATATTTTGGATCTAAATTTTTTTTTATTTTTTTCCCATGTGAATCTACTTTCATTTTATTCAAGTCTCAACAAATTTCATTAAGATTTGAATAAGTTATGAACATTTTTGTGAGGGCAGGTCTGAGCCCTACCTAGGGTTTGTAGTTTTGGGAAAGTTACAATAAATTTCATTTCAACCATTGGATCTTCATAAAAATTGGAGAAAAAGTGTATAACTATGTTTTTTTTAATCTCACTTGAGGGATTGGATTAATTATTTGTTTTGTAGAATTTATTAATGACTGTTCATTGCACTAAATTGTGGGCTGCCATAGTTATGTTTCCAATGTGATATACAATGCCTAATAACATGTGTTATACAAAGATTTTTTTGGATTATTATTATATGCTTGTGAGATGTGTTGTGAATCCTTTAACCTCTACATAAATTTTCTTAGAGTTTGAGTTTCTTTTGCATAAAACATTGTATTCTTTCTTCCCAAGGAGAGAAATGGTGTTTTCCAATTTTGGAAATTCTTTAGCATTGATCTTCATTCATTCACCATTGATATAGGAGCTACTTATTTTTTAGGAATATTTAGTCTCTCTTTCTCTCTATAGAGAGGGGGAATTTTTCACCCCCAAGGCTCTCAAGTCACAAAAGAGCCTAAGGGAACAAATTGACCTAAACTACCTTAGACTACCTAATAAGTTAAAGAAGAAAGGATAGACTAAAAAGGAAGGGAAAACAAGACTTTATTTTCCCTTAGATTATGACCTATATTTTTAGGAAATGGGTGAGTAGAATGCATAGGTCTTATATTGTCAACCAAAAAAACATCTCTATCAAGGGAGGATAGCACATAAGTCAAACTTTAGTGCATTGCATTGGAGTCTCAGATACACAATGGCATGCTATATGAACAAAGGTTGAGCAACAACCAAAAACTCATAAAGTCTACTGACAAAATGAATGTTATATAGTTTTTCAATTTGAAGAAAAAATATAGAAAATGAAAAGTACATGTTCAAGAAGGATACTATAAAGGCTACTCAAATAGTGAAATGATAAAGAAAGCAGAAGAATTCCAACTTAGTCAAGTTCCAGTTCGCTAGCGAGTTCCAAGAAAATGAACACTTACAAACATAATAACAAGACTAATTTTGGGGCTATGTTTGGAATTTTCCTTAGTCAAGTCCTTGTTTTAGTGTTCCCACCTCCACGGACAACCAATAGACAATAATATTATAGAAAACTGATAAAGAAGTAGATAGAAAGGACAAAATGAAGTAGAGAGAAATGAAAACCTTGATGTTACCTTACAAGACCAATAATGCAAACAAGAAAGTAACCAAATGGAAAAAATATCACCTTCCCTTCTACAAGCACTCAAGGCCAATAGAGGAAGAAGGAAAACAATATCACCATGACAAGGAGGTAGATCTTTGTGATCCTAAAATGACAATAGAACTAGGGAAAGAAGATGTTTTAGATGCTGAGTATAAATTTGGTAGCAACAAAAAAGAGTGATAGAGAAGCCATGAGAAGTGTTAGAATGATCAAGAATGTTGCAAGAATGAATGGAGAGGGTGAAGGAGTGAATCAATTGAGTTTGAGAGGAAAATTTGGAGGTAAATAGTCATTTCCCATTGGTCAAGATTAAATAGGGAACATTACATTCATATGTGGTAAAAAATCATAACGTTTCTACTGTTTCTTGATGTAGGAATCTTGTCAGGATGACAATGTGATGTGTGGACACTTGCGCACTATGCAGATGTCCATATATTGTGCCCACATCTCCGAAAAAAATTCCATCACCAACACAAAGTGACAGGGACATAGACAAAGTAGGATAAAAGTAGAGGGTATTTACATTATCAGACTTGTAAGGCTAAAATGAGGGTACATTAATGGGAAACTTGCCTAGGTGTAAATTTACACCATTACATTTTTCTCCCACTTTAGCAAGAATTTGTGTCAATACGTATGTTAGCTAAAATGGAAGATGTTGAAGAGAATATACTAATAACATCAAGCAAGAAGATCTCTGATTTGATGTACCTTGATGTGAAAGAGGGAGCTCCACCAAGACATGAAGATGACATGGGTATTCCATGCTACAAAGCTAGCTATGATCTCTCCACAAACATGTTAGATTGTAGGAAAACATGTTAGGTGTAAACGAAAATCATAATAGACACACATAAACAAGAAGACACAAGATAGTATGATAAGACATAGTCTGATCAGATAGACACAAGACACACACTAATCAAATAGATAAGTTTGTGATTGTTGCAAACTACATTGCAAAATAGTCACAAAAAAGGTGGGTCTAGTCAAGTCTCCCCCAACCTAGATACATCAAGATATAAGATGTTTGACAACAAGACACACAACATCAAATATTAGATATCAGACAAAAATTTCAAAATACCAAAGAATTATTTTTGAAGAGAAGGCTTTTGAAAGGGGTTCTTTCAACAAGGAACCCTTCTAGACATCAAGACAACAAGGGGTCCTTTTGATGGAACATGCCATTTGAAAGACACAATTTTTTGCAAGTGATTCTGTCATTAAGGAATCCTTTTGAAATATCTTTCGTCTAAATGGAAATAATTCTCCTTTTTCAAAGGAAATATTTTACACTCTTTCATTTTAGAAAAATTTCTTCTTTCTTGAAAGGAAAATTATTTCACTACAAAATCCTTTTTTAAAGAAATTTTATATCCAGGAGTCCTTTTTGAGAGAATGGAACATTTTGGAAAATGAGAGATTTTTCAAGAAGGGATTCTTTTGTCAAGGAATTCATTGTAAAGAAAATTTTACACCAAGCAATCCTTTTGAAAGAATTTTCCTTATTGAAAATTAGAAAAGCATGGTAGCCCCCACTTAGGATGGTGTGTGCCATGTAGAGGAGTGCATGATATCCTAAGGAGAGAAAGGAGATGTAGAGATGTCGTGGTACGTAACATATGACAAGATTTATTTGTGGTATGTTGTCACACATGTTTAATGGATAACACATAAGAACCACAACATTAAGAAGACAAGAAAAGATGAAGAAATCAAGAGATAAGGGGATTTGATAACTTCAGGTGAGAACTATCCATAGATACAAATGAATAGATATAATATAGTATATATATGAACATTCATCAATCCCCAAAGTTCTTAGAACATGAAGACAAAGTGAAAATAAAAATTGAGTCAACTTGGAAGAAGGCCTAAATGCCCCCAATTCTTTGCATCATCCCCAATATTGAAAAGCAATATTATGACATGTAGAAGAATGATGATACAAATAGAAGAAGTTCACAAAAAACTTCCATGCATGTATCTGAGTACCTACAAGGGTAGCAAGGGTCCTTTAGGTAGGATCACAAACATAAAAACACAAGCATGAGGGGACACAAACACACAAACAAATCTAATCTATAGATAAAGAATAGGCACCACCCTAGTCCTCATTGACTAGAAAGTCATTATGCTCCCAATCTAGATCATTATAAGGGGAGGTAGGATGATCCTGCAAGGGTCGGATGGCAAGGGAAGTGTCATCCAACTCACCTGCAATAAGGGCCATGGAAGAAGGCCCATCAAGGTCTTCTTCATTGAGTTCTTGTGAACCAAAGGTCATTCATTTCACAAAAAACAAGGATAGAGCTAGGATATCATCCACCAAATTGAACATGCAATTTCGAGGAGTTCCTTGTTACAACTAGTTAAGATAAGGGTGAGACACTCAAGAGTCATTTCCAACCTCATCCAATGGGGAAGTGATAAACTATAGGGATGCAAGGACTGCCTCTATTACAAGGACACCACAAGACGAGACAAAACTAGCTTCCAAAGAAGGAAAACTGTTTGTTTGACCTCCACCCATGGTGAGGTTACCCTCCAACTTGTACTTCAACAAAGGATGTTGAATCCCCATAGAAGAAGCAAAAGTAGAGGAGAAAGAAGATAAAGCTATAGCAAACACCACCATTTTTTTTTGGTATGTTGAAGGGTTTTCAAAAAAGGAGGGATTTTCTAGAGGGATAGAAGAGGAGGCTCCATAGAGGGAGCAATGAAGATGTGCACCATTTTTGGGTGAGCATTATCAAGAGCTGAGTTGGAGGAACTGAAAGTAAGAAAGAACCAATGGGAACTGAAGTAGGAACAACAAAAGAAAGTAGAGCAATACAATATGTAGAAATAGATGTAATTGGCTCCCCCTCTTTCTTCAATGAGGTGGTGTGCTTCATAGTTGGAGCCTTTCACATGTACTTGCACTCACACACAATTTTTTTATGTTAGCTATGAGCACTAGAGGATGTGGCTTGAGAAGAGGTTGGGGGTTGTTTCTCAACCACATGAGAATCCTTCACATTTGTTTCTAATGGAAAAATGGTCTCTTGAGTAGGAGCAGGAGGATGAAGCACAAAAGTAGAAACAACAAAAAAAGGAGAAATAGACACAAGAGCCTCAATAGTGGGCATATTTTTGTTAGATCTACTTGAGGGACAAGTAGAAGAATAGTCAAAGGTTGTAGAAGTTGAGACAAAGGAACAACCCCAAGGGTACACTTCCCCTTGCCATAGACAGTGGGTCAAGGTACCATGGGTAGAACAAGCAACTAAAACGCTTGACACTTCACCTTCCACCATGTGGGAACCATAACACACCCCATACAAGGCATAGGAGTGAGAATTGAGGATGCCACCATGACTCATAAAGTAGAAGCAAGTAGAGTAGAAGAGGAAAAAAGAGAAGGATCTAGAGTGTGAGAAAGCTTCCCCTTCCCTTTTAATGAGGCCAAAGAAATAGCTTGTTGTTGCACTATCATAGAGTCCTTTGCAAAAACAACATAGAGAGAGACAAGATAACTAACCTTCAGTGTTGATCCCCCAATCTTGCATTTAACATAAGTCTTATATTAAAAATATCTCCTTGGAGGGAGAGGTCTGACTGGGGATGGGTATGAAGAGTGGTTTTTGACTCTTCATATCTCTCCTTATGAAAACTATTTATGAATAGAGTTTCCTCCATTATCACATTTACTCAACTCGTTGAATCAACCAATGCACCAATTACAATGTTGCCACTAATCTAGGCTAGAATGTATAACAAGGAAGGCTCCTTATTTAGTGGCTCATCATGTGAGTTGAAATTTATATCAATCATTGTACTCACATTCTAAAAAGGAGAGATACATGTGAACAAGACCATGTTCATGTGCTTAGATGGAACTATCTTAGACGATGTAGAATATTGTGTGACTAAATTTGTAGAAATAGAAGGGAATGGATTAGTATAAATTTGTAACTCACTATTAGCCTTGGCTACAAATTTATTAGAATTATGTTTTTTCCCATTGAGATGGATAGTCTCATCATCTATGCGGTCCTGAATATAGTGATGCAAGCACACACATCTCTTGATGTCATTTATGTGCACTTGGTGGAATTGACAAAATTGTTGCATATTGTTCCACTCAAGATATTTATCAGACATAGGTCAGGATTCTAGAAATTTGTCTTTTAACATCTCTTTTAGAACATTAGTATAAGATTGAGGTAATTTTGTAAAATTTCTCTTATGTCTTAGGCCTTTGTCTTTAGATGTAGAGACCATGATTGCAATAGCCTTGTTTTTACCAGAAACTGATGCTATTGACTGATTATTAGGACAAGAGTGCAAGGATTAACCACTAAACTAAGTGACCATCTATTGATATTTGTAGAGTGTTGCACATAAGTGTGCAAAGGAAGGACACTTCATCAAGGAAAACTTATCTTACCTCTATTCCTATAAGTTCTTGATGAAGACCTTTTGAACATTGAAGTTCAATAAAGGATAAGAAATTTGTGTAAATAATGCTTGATAGCAAGAAATGAATTCAGTTAACTTTTCATGGTCCCCTTGCTTACATCAGAAAATATTGGATAAATCCATCTTCAGTCCAATGTTAGCTTGGAATTGCCTCAGGAACTGATTCACCAATTGATCAAACGAAAATAAATAATTATTTGGGAGATTGCAATATGTCAATGGTGTCATCCTTAAGGGATGACAAAAAAAGGATTTTCCATCAAAGCATCAAGGTGGAAAATGTCAATGCACATAGCATTATATGTTGATACATGCATTTGAGGTTCTCCATGACCACCATAATTTAAAAAAATTAAAATCTACATCCCTAAGGGATGTCAGTGTTCAAAAGAGAAATGGACAAGGGATTGTAATGAATGAAAGGTTGACACATAGGTTGAGAAGAAGAGGTAGAAAGGTTCACCAATTGGTTTTGCATTTGTACCATATTCTATAATTAAACATTTAAGATAGGGTCAGAGAATTGAATAGGACCAGTGGAACTACCACTAGAACCACCAGTCCCCATACCCAGAGAGACCTCGCCACTGGGACTAGTATGGGATCCAATATTACCACCAGGAGCATTAGGAGAGGTAGAAATAAAACCAAAGGGTACCTTTCTTACTTTAATGGTGGGGGTTAGGTGAGGTCCAAAGGAGGTGTTAACAAAAGGGCCAGTCTCATTCATACATATTGATGCCCTAGGCATTAATACTTTTAGCTATCTGTCAGTGGTCTTAGAGCCAAGACATCAAGTGAAACCTAGGTTAGGATTGTAGGTTGGGAAATGAGTTTACAAAATATCCACAAGGCCATAAAGAAATTCTAGACCTCTCTGGTCGTTTTCCAACAAATCCCTTAATCTATTAACAACCATAGTGGCTTTAGCAAGAGTTTTGTCCTTGTCCAAATGCTTCTTGAACTCCCTGAGTCTTCTATCTAGGGAAATAATTTTCTCGATGGGGACCTCAAGAGAATCATCTTCCTCCATAGAAAAATAAAAAGTAGAAGTAGGAAGGGTAGGAACATGTATAGCGATTTCTCCTAATTAAGGGGTTGGAGAATCTAGTATAAATCCCTTAAATTACTTACTCAAAGTTAGGATTGATGAACTTCTTGTTGGAGTATGGAAAACACTAAGAGAGGGAGGGTGAATTAGTGTTTTAATAATCAAATTCAATTCAATTATTTTTCAAAACACATAACTTCTTTCTAATCATGGAATGTTCAATTTCAAAAATGTATCCATATGTGATAGTCTATATCAAATCCTTTAACCACATGGAAAACTCAAATGTTACAAAGTACATAAAGGAAGTTGCAAGACTAAGTTGCATTAATCATGATAACCACATAGATCAAAAAATAACCAAAACATAGTATTTGTATGAGTGGAAAACCCTCATAAGGATAAAAACCCACTTAGGAAAATTGCCTCACTGGCTTAATGAAACCCCATTGATAATAGAGCCTCACTAGCTACTTTTTTTGCCTCCCTGGCTACAAAAAATCCCTCACTAGAAAATACAAATTTCACATCAAGGTAAAGAGTAAAATATAGAGGGTCTCTTTGTTTCATTGAAGCTCATGTTAGATTTCTACCTTAATGCATTTCATGTCCTATAGACTCCATTTCATTTGAAGTCTAGAACACACAAAACACATTAAACTATTCACTATTCTTTTACAATAGTTCTTTAAAGCATAGGATTCAGTATAGCATATTCAAGAATACATTTTATCAAGTAACTACATATAGGGTTTCAAAGAAACCTCTTTTTTAGAACAACTTAATCAAAGAAACTAAAACAAAATGACTATTTATATATTAAGTTTTTCATTTAACATTCTAACCAAATGTCAAGCTTAAATATCTCATATAAATAGTGACCATTAACCTGGTAAAACATGATACAACCATACCTTAATCCTTGGGAGAAATCGATTTCAAAAAATTACAAATCTCAACTTCCCAAACTGCCAAATCTTATAACTATCCATAGCTATAGCCAACAATTGTCAATGATTCAAAAACCGTGTTGCTTTCTAAGAACAATAAGTTCCCTGCTACAGACACCAAGTTTTCAACTTTGCATAATGCCTAGTAAACCTTGCCTTTGCAAACTATACAATATTAACCTATTGAACTGGTAACCCTAGAAGGGGCTAATAGAAACAACAATGTAATGTCCCTTCAAACATTTTCTCAAGAACCTTTAACTTGCTAGTGCAAGTTACCAATCAAAAGAAACTTTAATTGACACCTTTGTAATTTATAAATAAACACAAACCTTTCAAAAGGCCTTGAAGGAATAAAAACATCCCTTGACACCATATACATTAGACAAGTGTAACACTTGAAAGGATGATGTTCATATAACCACATAATTTTCCAAAACACATTACATTCCAAGTATACCAAATGCAAGGGATGCATAGATCAAGATCTTTCCATAAATGCTCAAAAGGAAAATTAGGTAATAAATTTCATTCCATGTATGCAAAAGAAGTAAATTGCATTAACAACAAAGATCATTGCAATGATACATATGTAAATGCCATTTGCATATCAATGAGCTTCCATAAATTCATTCAAGTTTCAATTACATCATTAACTTTCAATCAGTACATCTATTTCAATGATACATCAAAACTTTCATTCCAATACATCTATTTTAATGTTACAATACTGGATTTCAAATAGAGTTACATTTACAATTGGGCTTTACAATCCATCCACAATAATGCATGAATACATTTATAGCATATAAACCTCTGAACCTCAAACATCATGACACCACTGGTCTTCTTGCAAGCTAGGGCCAAGAGTGTTATTAAGGCACCTTTTTTGCCCAACCACGAAGTACAAGAATTCCCCAAGTTTCTTCCTAACTCAAAGAAATCCCCGACCCTACATGAGGAGCCTAGAAACTTGAAACAAAAATGCAGGAGGGAACTCTCGATGCAAGCCTGATGCCTATATGCATCCCTAACATGAGAATCACATATTTCTTGCAAATAGGAGGTGGTAGAGACCTATATACATTTATTTCTAGGCTTTTAATTCCATCTATTATGGTGTATGCGTTTGGCCAAGCAAGAAAATAATTAAATGATAGTTTTAGAAAAGGTAAAACTACCATCTTTGTGGATCCACCTTCAATATCATGTCCTGAAAGTTTCCAAAATGAACAATAACATAATACATTTTCCATCTAAGTTTTCATCTATTTTACACATCTCAATCAAAGGAATTCTAACAATTACAAAGTTCACAAAAGCTTCACTAATAACTTTATATTAGCACACTAACTTAAGTTAAAAATTGATCACAAGTTGGTTTTGCAACTCAATCCCTATTCTTTCAAAATGATCTAAGTTTGGTCTTTTGAAAAGAGAGTCAAGTTCTAACTTTATTTAAATAATTTGTCCAAAGTAATAAATTTGTATAAATTTAAAAAGAAACTACACAAATCAACCTTATAATTATGGAATGGAATGCATATATTTCCCACATATTTTAATGGAGGTATATCAAGAAATATCTACAATGGATACTAAGTCAACATATAGGAGAAAAAGAAAAAAATCAATAATTCTAGCACTAAAGTTTACTTATTCATATTCAGGTTCAAAAAAATTACGTATCTCAGATTTGACAACTAATCTCCCATTGAGAGTATGAGATTAAAATGTTAAGTTTGAAACTCATATTAATATTAATTTATATAACTATATTTTTCAATATGTTTATATGCATACATTCATGCTTAAATTCAGAAAAAGCTAGGTCTATGACAATATGCATGGTTTCAACTTGATTTTATTATAAAATAGTCCATATAAAAGCCTAGATTTACATATGTATATGTATATGTATATACATATACATATACATATACATATGTAAATCTAGGCTTTTATATGGACTATTTTATAATAAAATCAAGTCGAAACATATATATATATATATTTAATGCGGTAGATAGATATTCATACATGTATATATTTTTCATATAATTGTATTTTTATATATATTACATTTAAATGTATATAAGTATTTCATTTCCCAGGTAATCATATTATGTGTATATGTTTATAACTCGGGAATCTTTTTACAAAAGGAAAATAATTTTCTCAGGTAAGAAAGGATTTTCACAACTCAATATTTTGTATGTGTGAGTATATATATATATATGTATGTATGTATGTATGTTTATGTATATATACATATATATACATCTCTATATATATATGTATATATATATATACAACATATGTATTTATGTCAAATTGTGCAATGTATAATCCCATTCAAAATTCTTCTAGCAAGATGCAGTTTCAAAGATCATACAGTTTTTTTTTAAAATATAATATATATAAAAGGGCGTACACCCCCCCACATGGGGAGGCAGTGCATGTGGAAGGAAGCGCTTCCTCGATAGGTCGCAGCCTATGGAGGGAGCATTGTCTGCCACAGTGTCATCCTTCCCTTATGGGGAGGTCACGACTGGGGAGAAACCCCAACCCCCCCTTCACTATACACTAAAATTTATAGAACAAAAATTTGATTTCAATAAAATCTAATACTGTTCCTTCAAAAACAATTTTTTTTCTATAATGCCAAAATAATTCAGATTCATAAACATGTGTATATATGTTGGTATAAATAGACCCACACTGATTATTGTATATATAAATATATATATATATATATATGTATGTATGTATGTATGTATGTATGTATGTATGTATGTATGTATAATAATCAACAATCTGGCACAAGTTTTATTCAAGAATTTACTAGAAAAAATGTGTTTTTTTAAAAAGATATAGAGAAACAAAATTGTCTTTAAAATATAGAAAGAATTTTTAAAGGAATGTACAAATTTCACTGTAATATTTTGCACAGCAAATAGAGGAGTTTTGCACAATCAATTCTTTGCACACGCAACAAGTTTCTTTCCTTTTATTTGGAAACTTAATACAATAAAAGAGAATTATGAAGAAGAACCTAGATAATTCATTACCAACTGAAGAAGACCCCTTTCCACTTCCTCTTCCTGTTTTCTCTGAGATTTCCTTCTTGCAAGGCCTTCCTCTTCTCCTTTCTTTTCTTCTGTTCTTTTTTCTCTAATCTATTAGAACTCAAAAAAAAAGGAAGATACTATTAGGAAGCCATGAAAATAAAATTGCAGAGAAATTCTCAAATACTTCAAGAAAGATGTGTTTTTCCTTTACCCCTCCTTTCTTTTAAATTTTTTCTTTTTCTTTATTCTCCAAACCCAATCTTGAAAATAATAGATTTTAAGATAAGAAAATTATTTAATTTAATTGCTTGCAAATCCCTTTTTGAAAATATTTACCCAATAATAAAATAAATGTCTTCTAACTAGTAGTTAACTTATTAACTCAAAGATTAACACAAATTAAAAGAAGAGTAGAATGCGTAAGAATTTAAATCAAAATCTGTAATTAACTATTATTAAAATTTAATTCCCTTTCTTTGTTATGCTTATTTTTTTATTTAACTAATCATTAATTATTTGCAAATAATCAAACAATCATACAAAAATTAACATTCCTAAATGCAATCTATATGAATCTAAGTGTTTGTGTGTGATCGAGAGAAAATCCTGCTTTGTCTTGTCAAGAAGCTAACCTCATCTCCTTAATCACACCTTGGTATTCGACCTCCTGCATCTCAAGTGCACTCAGGCACACAACAATAACTGAATTATTATCACATAAAGATATAAATCAAGCAATATAATACACTAATTCAAATATTTCTACTCTATTTTGCTTCATTTTCAAAGTAAAACACATTCAATACTATTCATCTTTTCATAATATAAATAAACACTTTCATTTATGTCCACACCAAAACACCATAATATTCATTAATACTCTATCACACACATCAATTCATATGCCAAATCCACACAAAACCAAAAGCAACCTACATCAGGGCTAAGACGTGACATCCTTCCCCACTAGGAAGAGACATCATCTTGATGTCTTATTACAAATCCACACAACAAAATCTAAAACATCAGTGTATCATAAGTCTCTAAATGCAAGAAAATAAAAACATGCTAAGATCTCAAGTGAGGAAAAGCTCTATCAATGTCCTCAGCATTCTCCCAGGTGGCATTATCCACCGATTTTTGGTCCCACTGGACCCCATATTGCATAATGTCCTTGTTCCACAACTTAACATTGCACTCTTCTAGTATCCTGACAGGCTCCATCTGCATCACTCTTGGGTACTATACCTACAATGCATACCAGTCAAGAATATGAGCTGCATCTAGATGATAGGGATTAAGCACTGAGACATGAAAGACATTATGGATCCAGGATAGAGCTGGTGGTAGAGAAAGCTTGTAAGCAACCAGATTAATCACCTCCAAGACAATAAAGTGCCCAACAAACCTAGGGGCAAGCTTTGAGTTCTTGTCGAAAGAGACCGAACTCTTATGCGATCGAACTCTCAAAAATACCTTGTCTCTTGTAGAGAATTGTCTGAAAGTTCTATTCTTATCTGCAAGACTCTTCTGTCGATCGAAAGCTTGCTTAAGCTTTTCTTTGATAAGATTCATCTAGTCTTCCATTTCCCTCACCATTTCGGGACCAATCACAATCCTGCCCTCTACCCTATCCCAACTGATGGGTGTTTGGCATTTTCATCCATATAGATCCTCAAATGGTGCCATACCCAAAGAGGCATGGTAGGAGTTGTTATAAGAAAACTCCACCAATGGAAAATACTCCTCCCATTTGTGTTGTTGCTCCATACAATACATTCAGAGGAGATCCTCCACAATCTAGTTCACCCTCTCTGACTAACCATCGGTCTTTGAGTGATATGCAAAGCTAAAATTTAATTTGGTTCCCAAGGAAGAATTCAAAGTAGTCCAAAATCTGGAAGTCATCTGAGTGTCATAATCTGAAATGATCACTTCTGGCACTCTGTGCATTCGGAAGATTTTGTATACAAATTTCCTCACCAAAACCATTGAACCATCCTTGAGGTTCGTAGGAATGAAATGGGATACCTTAGTTAATTTATCCACCACAACTAGGATGGTATCATGTTGATTCCTAGACATCGACAATCCTTGAATAAAGTCCATAGTTATCACCTACCACTTATATTCTGCTACCCTATGTGGATATAAAATCCCTTTTGGATGTACATGCTCATCCTTAACTCATTGGCATTCCAAACATTGGGCTATAAATGTAGTAACATCTCTTTTGAGTCTTGTCCAAAAATATAGAGGCTTGAGTCCCTCAACCACTTTAGTCACACCAAGGTGTTCTAAGTAAGGTGCATTATGGAATTCCTCTAGCACCAACTTTCTCAACCTTACAGATTTAGGAATATACATACAACCCTGGAACCTCAAGAGTCCATCAGACTCAAGCACATACCCAACAAACCTATGAACTAAAGGATCCTACCCTAGGGCTTGTTTTACCCTTTTATACTACTCATCCATAGGTAAAGCCTAAACCACCTGCTCCCTGAAACTAGACTTTATGGTAACCATGGTTGCGAGATGTCTTCTCCTACTCAAGGCATCTGCTACCCGACTTTCCTTCCCTTTAATGTACTCAATTCCAAAGTCATATTCACTCAAAAATTCCAACCATTGCCTCTGATGAGAATTTAGGTTGGGTAGAGCAAAGATGTACTATAATCGAACATGATCTATTTTTAAGTCAAAGGGCTTACCCAAGAGATAGTGCCTCCACATCTGAAGGGCATGAACTATGGTTGCCAACTCTAAATCATGTTGTGCATAATTTAACTCATGTTGCTTCAACTTTCTCAATTCATATGCCACCACTTGTCCTTCCCGCATGAGAACAACTCCTACCCCTTCTCCTGATGCATTAGTAATCAGTGTAAAATGACCATTCGAGTTAGGTACAACTAAAATAGGTGAAATTTTGAGCTTCTCTTTTAGCAACTGAAAAGATTTTTCACATTTGTCACTCCACTCAAATTTCTTTCCCTTCTTCTGGAGTGCGGTAAGGGGCATTGCTATTGACGAGAACCCTTGCACAAATCTCCTATAATATCCTGCAAGTCCCTTAAAGCTTCAGACTTTTGAAACATTCTATGGTGTGGGCCAATCTAAGATTTCCTTAATCTTATTTAGGTCTACAGCTATCCCTTCTACTAAAATAACGTGTCCCAAGTAATGCACCTTAGATTGGAGAAAGGTAAATTTGGAAAATTTCCCATATAACTTATGTTCCCTCAACTACGACAATACTATCCTAAAACAAGATATCAAGATATCGTCAAGGAAGATTAAAACAAGGTTATTTAAGTAGTCACAAAAAAACACTATTCATCATATTCATGAAGGTTGTAGGGGCAATGGTTAGCCTAAATGGTAGCACTGTAAATTCATAGTGCCTGTACCTTTTCTTGAACACAGTCTTGTGAATATCTTCATCCTTTATTTTGAACTGATGATACCTCGATCTTAGATCTATTTTTGAGAATACCTTGGCATATTTTAACTGGTTAAACAAATCATCAATATAGGGAAGCATGTACTTGTTCTTGATAGTAACCCTGTTAAGCATCCTATAATCAATGAATAACCTCAAGGTCCCATCCTTCTTCTTCACAAATATAATAAGAGCTCCCGAGGGTGACACACTTGGTTTAATGAAACCTTGTTTCAACAATTCCTCCAATTGGGCTTTTAGCTTATATAACTTTGTTGTGTTCAACCTGTATGGGGCTTTGGACTGAGGTTCTACACCTAGTATCAAATCAATTGAAAAATAGAATACATGAATAGGTGGTAGCTCAATTAGCTCTTTCGAAAAAACATCCTCAAATTATTTTATAATTGGATGATCTTTAACTAATGATTCTATCTCATCAAGTTCCTTGACCTTTATTGCATAAATAGTGCATCTCTTTCGGCTTGCCTTCTTTAATTGCATGACGGAAGACTTGCCTAAGTTCTAGGGGCCTTTTTACACCACAAATCTCCACATGGTTTCCTTGATCATTAAGACACCTTATTGATTTCTCTTCACAATACACAAAGGCCTTATGTTCAAAAAACCAATTTATCCCTAAAATCAAATCATAAGATCCCAATGGCGCTACATACAAATTAACTTGCATTTTGAGACTAGGGAGTTCAAGTTCACTATAAAACATGCATTGCTCTACCTTCCTCTCTAGCTGGTTCCCATACTGAACTTTCCATGAATCTTCCATATAGCCCAGTGTAATTGATAATTTAGATACAACATGAGTATCCACAAAACTATCAGTGGCACTAGTATCAATCAAAATAGAAACAGGACATCCAAAAAGTTTACCTGAGAGCTAGATAGGAGTGGATTGGTAATTTGCTTGGTGATTGTCAACCACCACATGGATATGATCTTGATTCTTGTTGTTTTGTCAGTTCACCCTCTTAGGGCACACATTGGCATAATGCTCACCACCACAAGATTAACAACCCCCACGAGGTGCTTTGGGTGGCACAACCTTCTTGTGGTCCTTACCCAATTCTTCAACTACCTTTGTTAGCTTAATTTAATTATTTTCAGTTTTAGGGTTTTCTCCATTTGGTTCATTTCTAATGTTTTCACTTTCACCAAGTTCAGACCTTGTTGGCCCAATTTTTCTTTCTTGCTTAAGGTTATCACTCCTGGCCTCTTGCCTACTTAAAATGGATAAAATATTATCCAGCTTATCATTGGGATCACCATGGGATCCTCCTCCCCATTCCCGCTGATAATATCTACCCTCCATTAGGGTTACCTTGGCAAAACATAACATCAAGAAAAATTAGGCATAGGTCCTAGAGTTGAACCTTGCTGCTCTCATACCAAAATGTAATGCTCAAAAGGATGATGTTCATATAACCACATAATTTTCCAAAACATATTACATTCCATGTATATTAAATGCAAGGGATGCATAGATCAAGATCTTTCCATAAATGCTCAAAAGGAAAATTAGGTAATAAATTTCATTCCATGTATGCAAAAGAAGTAAATTGAATTAACAACAAAGATTATTGCAATGATACATATGTAAATTCCATTTGCATATCAATTAGCTTCCATAAATTCACTCAAGCTTCAATTACATCATCAACTTTCAATCAATACATCTATTTCAATGTTACATCAAAACTTTCATTCCAATACATCTATTTCAATGTTACAATATTGAATTTCAAATAGAGTTACATTTACAAGTGGGCTTTACAAGCCATCCACAATAATACATGAATACATTTATAGCATATAAACCTTTCAACCTCAACGATCATGACACCACTGGTCTTCTTGCAAGCTAGGCCCAAGAGTGTTATTAAGGTGCCTTTTCTACCCAACCACAAAGTACAAGACTTCCTCAAGTTTCTTCCTAACTCGAAGAAATCCCTGGCCCTGCATGAGGATCTAGCAACCTGAAACAACAACACAGGAGGGAACTCTTGATACAATCCTGATGCCTATATGCATTCCTAACATGAGAATCACATATTTCTTGCAAATAGGAGGTGGTAGAAACCTATATACATTTATTTCTAGGCTTTTAATTCCATCTATTTCAATGGTGCATGTGTTTGACCAAGCAAGAAAATAATTAAATGATAGTTTTAGAAAAGGAAAAACTATCATCTCTGTGGATCCACCTTTAGCATCCTATCCTGGAAGTTTCCAAAATGAACAATAACATAATACATTTTCCTTCTAAGTTTTCATTTTGTTTTACACATCTCAACTTCAAAGGAATTTTAACAATTACAAAGTTCACAAAAGCTTCACTAATAACTTTACATTAGCACACTAACTTAAGTAAAAAATTGATCAAAAGTTTGTTTTGCAACTCAATCCCTATTCTTTCAAAATGATCTAAGTTTGGTCTTTTGAAAAGAGCATCAAGTTCTAAATTTATTTAAATAATTTGTCCAAAATAATAAATTTATATAAATTTAAAAAAAAACTACACAAATCAACCTTATAAGTATGGAATGAAATGCATAGATTTCCCACATATTTTAATGGAGGTATATCAAGAAATATATACAAAGGATACTAAGTCAACATATAGGAGAAAAAGAAAAAAAAAAAAATTCTAGCACTAAAGTTTACTTATTCATATTCATATTCAAAAAAATTACGTATCTTAGATTTGACAACTATTTTCCCATTGAGAGTATGAGATTAAAATATTAAGTTTGAAACTCATATTAATATTAATTTATATAACTATATTTTTCAATATGTTTATATGCATACATTCATGCTTAAATTCAAAAAAAGCTAGGTCTATGACAATATTCATGGTTTCAGCTTGATTTTATTATAAACTAGTCCATATAAAATCCTAGATTTACATATGTATATATATATATATATATTTACTGAGGTAGATAGATATTCATACATGTATATATTTTCATATAATTATATTTTTAAAAATATTACATTTAAATGTATATAATTATTTCATTTCCCAAGTAATCATATTATGTGTATATGTTTATAACTCATGAATCTTTTTACAAAAGAAAAATAATTTTCTCAGGTAAGAAAGGATCTTCACAACTCAATATTTCTCTTCTTTGTATGTGTGTGTGTGTGTGTGTATACAACATATTTATATATGTCAAACTATGCAATGCATATTCCCATTCAAAATTCTTTTGGCAAGACGTAGTTTCAAAGATCATATAATTTTTTTTTTAAATATATATAATATATATAAAAGGGTTTACGCCCCCCATATGGGGAGGCATTGCCTGTTGAAGGAAACACTTCCTCCATAAGCCGCGACCTATGGAGGGAGCACTATCTCCCACATCGCCACCCTTCCCTTGTGGGGAGGGCACAATTGGGGAGAAACCCCAACCCCCCTTCACTGTATACTTAAATTTCTTTTTAAAAAAGTTGAATTTAGTAAAATATAATACTGTTCCTTTAGAAATTTGTTTTTTTTTGTATAATTCCAAAATAATTTAGATTCATAAACATGTGTATATATGTTTATATAATTGCACCCACACTGATTATATATATATATATATATATATCAACAATCTGAGACAAGTTTTATTCAATAATTTACTAGAAATAATGTTGTTTTCTAAAAAAGATATAGAGAAACGAAATTGTCAAGTTAAAATTTAGAAAGAATTTTGAAAAGAATGTACAAATTTCACCATAATATTTTGCACAACAAATAGAGAAGTTTAGCACAATCAATTCTTTGCAAACACAACAAATTTCTTTCCTTTTATTTGGAAACTTAATACAATAAAAGATAATTATGAAGAAGAACCTAGATAATTCGTTGCCAACTGAAGAAGCCCCCTTGCCACTTCCTCTTCCTATTTTCTCTGAGATTTCCTTCCTGCAAGGCCTTTGTCTTCTCCTTTCTTTTCTTTTGTTCTTCTCTTTTCTCTAATCCATTGGAACTAAAAACAAAAACAAAATACTATCGAGAAGCCATGAAAATAAAATTGCAGAGCAATTCCCGAATACTTCAAGAAATGTTGGTTTTTCCGTTACCCGTCCTTTCTTTTAAAAGTTTTCTTTATTCTTTATTCTCCAAACCTAATCTTGAAAATAATAGGTTTTAAGATAAGAAAAATATTCAATTTAATTGCATGCAAACCCTTTTTGAAAATATTTACCCAATAATAAAATAAATGTCTTCTAACTAATAGTTAACTTATTAACTCAAAGATTAACACAAATTAAAAGAAGAAGAATGCATAAGCATTTAAATCAAAATCTATAATTAACTATTATTAAAATTTAATTCCCTTACTTTATTATGCTTATATTTTTAATTTAACTAATCATTAATTATTTGTAAATAATCAAACAGTCATACAAAAATTAACATTCCTAAATGCAATCTATATGAATCTAAGTGCCTATGTGTGATTGACAGAACATCCTGCTTTGTCTTGTCAAGAAGCTAACCTCCTCTCCTTAATCACATCCTTGGTCTTCGACCTCCTGCATCTCAACTACACTCAGGCATACAACAATAACTGAATTAGTATCACATCAAGCAATATAATACATTAATTCAAATATTTCTACTCTATTTTGCTTCATTTTCAAAGTAAAACACATTCAATACTATTCAACTTTTCATAATTTAAATAATCACTTTCATTTATCTCCACACCAAAACACCGTAATATTAATTATTACTCTACCACACACATCAAGTCATATACTGAATCCACACAAAAACAAAAACAACCTACATCAGGGCTGAGACGTGACAACAAGATTAAGAAAATTGTTGCAATCAGATATTTTCCAAGAAGAACATGAAAGTAAAATGAAAATTGTGCCAATATTAGACCACCATACACTTGAATTTGAGATCAATGACAAACAATTGCAAAGGAAACAAAACTCCCCCTTTGGCATTGATGTCAACAACCAATTCTTTGGTGTTCCCCCTTTGAAGATAAAATTGAAAAGCATTGGAAGTATTCATTGAAAATGTAAAATTCCCCAAGAAAACAAAGGCATTGAAAACACATGCCAAAGAACTAAAATAAAATCTCATATTCCATGATGATAGATGCATTAAATGCACTACAAGTGATAAAGACCACAATAAGTAAATCCATACTGAAATGATAAATGTAGAAAGCAAACACTGTAAATTTTCATGCACATTGTAGTGTTGTACTGAGAATGCCCTGTCATGGTCTTGATCATTGTGGTCCTGATCCTTGAAGAATGCATCTCAAAGAATGCTCAATATCACTATCCTCAACTATCAAAATGAAGCATGACTGCTAATAAATGAAGCAAATGTTCTGTCACGCCGCGCCGTGCGAACCCCAAAGGAACTAATAACAACGGAACAATTTTTTTTTTTTTAAGAATATAATAAACATACTAAAGTATTCTAATATAACAATATACTAAGTTGCATGACTAATTCCATTGGGGTACACAGGGTGACATTATTATACTAACCCATAACCATATTCATAACATATGCACATGAGACAACGAAAGATACTATAAAGATATGAAGCATTTATATTACCATAGATATAACACAACTTAACACAACTATTACAACTGATCATTCCTGAATAAATACATGGCTTGAATATACATTACATCCAAATGATAGTAAAATACAACTGTCTGAAAATACATCTCAATAACCACATATACAATTTACAGCAAGGTCATCCCAACACTTGTGGGAGACAACACATCAATGAATACATTACATCTGAAGTATAACATACATCTAGTACAAGAATTACTGGATCATCAACATCTTCCACAACCCTGCAATAAAAGATATATCTGCAACAGAAAGGGAAACCCAATGGGGTGCGAAGCACGTTCCACCCAACCACCCCCGTGTTGGGAGTAGATAAGGAAGGGTCCCCGACCAAGCACGTCTAACAAAACAAAGACTAACTCCAAAAAGACAACTTAACATCAAAGACCACTTAGAAAACTCACAACAACAAATCCAAAAGGCACAACAACAAATCACTTCTGGACATAACAATAAAACACCTTTCCAAATTACAACTAGTCACATTCACAACATCAATGAAACTCAAGGCATAATAAAAAAGACTTCTTCCAATAATAACCAAAGAGAAATCAATAAATCACTTAACCACTACAGACACAATATCACTTAACAACTACAATCACAAAGTCACTCAACAACTACAAACACAATATCGCTTAACACTACAATCACAACATCACTTAACACGAGGTTACAATGCTTCCAGAGAACAAAGATCATGAACATCGCACAACAATTGATTAACTGTCGACATAGGAAGAGTGTCATGCATAAATTGCCACGACTTATCCTGGCTCAACCTTCCCAGGCTACTGGACCCCCATCCTAGGTTACCCTGGCTTGCCTCTACCGGCCGCCGGACCCTCACGCAAAGCTATTCGTCCCATCCCATCTCGAGCCTTATCATTCACTTGCTTCATGAGAGAGACATCCTTTATCTTTATTAGTGTGAAAGATCTCCATTAATTCTTTTAAATTATCACTTAGTTAAACTCTAGGTGAGTTACCCCGGTGCCCCTTTGTGTGCCGGACCCCCACAAAGAGCCACTCTCCTATCGACAACACACAAAGTACCATACCACAATAGATAGCCAGATAACATAACCTCTCCAATCCAAGGAGAAAACAAAACAAAGAAACTCACTCCAAACACACACTCCTTCCAAAGGTGGTACAAATCACATTACCCTCTCCTATTTCTCAGGAGGCACAAATCCCCATTCGTGGAAACTGAGTACAACATAATAGTACAACTCTACACCATTCCTAAGGTGATTCGCAAATTGAACCTCTACACAAAACATCTCACTCTAGAGAACTTCTCTGGAGGACTTACATAGACCCTTAACCCCATTTGCCTGACATGGAGAATAAAAGAAACATGATAGAAAAGCATTCCATCTTTGGAAGCCCTTAACAAATAACTTAAACTCTTACGAAAGGTGAGGTAAACCTAGGGTTTTTCCATACAACCCAATTATACAATGAAGAGAGTACCACAACAGACTTAACGAATAACCTCAAGAAAACAATTACTTAAAACAACTCCATATAAAAATGTTTCCAATACTCAATAATTTCATCAACAAATAAATCAACAATTTGAGAATATTCGATTCAAAACAAAACGCATCGTTTAATTCAAATTCGCACCATTACACTATAACATCATCTCTTTTAATTTTAACTATTCCATTTATTTATAATCACATAACCTATTTCCAATTTCCTCAATTAAACTATATCACTACATCTAGTAAAAATTATCCTAATTCCATGCTCACATATATATAAAATAAAAATACTACCAATAAAACATTTTATAAAAAAAATCATTTTAACAAACATATATTATAAAATTTATAAAATGTTATTCAAAAGAATATTATCTAAATTAATATATATATATATATACTGATTAAATAAAATTATATTATATAACAAACTCGAATTTATAAAAAAAAAAAATCAAAAGATAAAATTTATTTAATAAATCAAATTCGAATTAAATTAAGTTAAATTAAATTTACAAATTTTTAAATAAAAATACGAATTTTAAATTCCAATTTCTCAAATCATTTAATGTATATATTCATTTAATATATATCTATATATAAAACTATTTACAATAACCAAATTATTTAAATACACTGCTTATATACTATTAAATATTTTATTTATATATCTAATATTAAATATTATATATATAATATTAATTGTTATATATATAATACTAATATTCTATATATATAATATTAAATATGAAATATATTAAATACTAAATAGTAAAACTAAAAACAAATAAAAAAAATGAATTAATTTTTCTTTTTTTTTGAAAAGAACACACCGGCTGAATAGAAGCCAGCACCCACAATACATAGTACTGTGGGCCATGGGGGTAAGTAGCCCCCACTGGCTGCACCCAGCAGCCTCGGCTGCTATGCGCAGTCAGTGGTGACTGGGTACTGTAGCCACTACTTTGGGGCCCGTGGACGGTACGGCCGCGGCCGGCCGTCCACCCCCAATCACAAAAAAAATTATATTTTATTTTATTTTATATATAATTTAACTTAATTTTATTATTATTTTTTATTTATTTTATTTTAAATTTATTTACATTTACTTTAAAACCCATACTTTTGCCCAAACACCCAAGCATGGAAATCTAAACAAATAAATAAACGTATTTTAAAAAAAACAATAATAATAATAATTTTGTTTTATATTATATATATATATTTAACAACATACGAAATCCAAGAAGAATAATTTAACTATAATTTATTTTCTCTGGAAGTAAAGAATCCAGAATACTAAAAGCTCATAAACATGGATATAATTTTTCTACATACACAAAATTTACACAATAGACATATATATATATATATATATATATATATATATATATATTTTATAAACCTTTAAATACCAGAAAAACTGTTTACCTCAGAGGATATATATTTAATAAAAAAAAGAATTATTTATTTTTATTTATTTTACTTTATTTTATTTTATATCAGACAATCTAAGTCTGGTTATGCAAGTTTAACCCACAAAAACAAATGATTTTCTTTTCAAGACAATGGTTTCAAAACTAAATTTTATTGAATATTCAAAGGGTTTTTACTATAGTTTTCAACGAACAATCTTCAACAGTCTATAGCAACTAATTTACAACTACAGAATCCTCTTTCACAAACACGGAATAATTAATTTTCAAATGAAAGGCACTTCAACGAAAGTTTGATTTCCAAAAATAATAAACTAAAAGAAGTAATAATTTAGAAGAACCTGAAATCCTTCGTTTGATGAAGAATCCTTTATGTAGCCTCCTCTCGATCTCCTCCTGCAACTTTCTTTTTCAATCTAACTTTTCTTCAGAACCACAATAATTTTTCCAGAAAACACCAAAACCTAAAACTGTTTTTTTTTTCTCAAAAGTCCTCTCTCTTATTGGTCCTTTTCCCAGCTTTTAAAAGTACAACTTATCTACAATTTTAATTAAAATAATTTATTAAATCAAGATATTATCCTCACATGATTTTCTAATCTAATATTAATAAAAAGATAATATCTATTTATTCTCAACAATATTAATCTAATTATAATTATTTGCACTTTTAATTAATTAAATCTTTTCTTTTTGTTTAATTTATAATATATTTAAATTTTACCATTTATTAATTCACAATTAAATCAAAACAACAAAACAACTTTAATTAATTATCTTATCAAATAAGATTAATTACTCAGACACTAACCATAAATAAATACTCACAATCAAAAATGCATAACAACAAGGACAACACTTCAGTCATGACACTACAACTACAACATGACGACGGACTTGAGACGGGAACACTTCCAAACCTACTCCCTTTTTCAACATTTTTACCCATTGGGTTAATTTATTGCTCACCCTTTCCTACCAAAACAGGTGGAATCGAGACTTATTCCTGCAATCCTACATCCAAATAAACGTCAAGTAGCACATGTATATATATAGTCAAACATCCTATCGTGAGAAGGAATTGCAGTGTAGCAGGGCACTCGTGAACGAGTGATGCTACACTGTCCTCTCACCTAATCTATTCTAACAATTGCAATATCAATGACGAACTAACATTTCTAACCAAATTGATCATAAGATAATGTGATTACTTAACTACTGCATCATAACTAATTATTAACCATCGCATTATAACATAATACTAAATTAAATAACATCACTATAGAATCATCACATTGACATATAAACATTAATGAACAACTATTTGAATAAACAATAATCCAATCAACACACAGAGTATCATAAATCATACTAATAATGTCATATCAAATGATCATGTCCACTAAAGGAATAACAACATCATCAAACTTCAAACCAACCAAATCAAACCATAATAGTATCATCACAGTATCAACGTATCAAGTTAAAGCATAGAAATTAATAAGTCTAAACAGTATGAGGGGTATTACATGTTCATACTAAAAAGTGAAGCATCATACTGTAAACTGAAACATGTCTGTTCATCTCCCCCTTTGACAACAATTCTGAAGGAACAAAAGAATACAATGAGATTGACCAATAGAGATCTGTTGCTAAAACAAAAAACATAGCACTATTAGGAAATGAAGAAACTATCAAAGCAAGAGGAAAGCAATGATAGAGCGTATTGTCTAGCAAGAAGAAACCACTATGCACCAAACATAAACCAATTAGATGCTATCAAGAATGAGCATAAAGCACCACTAAAACCACTTGGAAAACTATGACTAAACATTAATGAGCATGATTAGAACAAAGTAGATAGTGCATAAAGATTGACAAGCACATCTAAGCATATACCAGAGAAGAATGTAGAATTCTCATAAAGCAACAAGCATTAGTATGGAGCATCAAAACTTGAAAAACATCCACTATATTTTCATGGTGCACAATATCACAAATAACCACAAACTAAAACATGGAAGACATACAACAAACTATCATTATTGTAAGAGGTATGCATCAAAAACACATAGTGAAGGAATAAAAAACTATCATATATAAGCTCAAGCCATTGACTTACGTTTTGTTGTATATGCTAAAAAGAAATAAAAAAATAAGAATGGAATGGCAACAAAATGAACCATTCATAAGCCAGGGATGACGAATAAGATTTGAAGCCCCCCCTGAAACTTGGCATATATAACTTGTACTATTGAAGAGAGGCAAGGGAGAGAACAAGTCTATCCCTTAAGTTTTCAAACACCTCTTTTGCTAATGGCTCTATGAAGATATCAACCACCTGATCACATGATGCTGCATAGTCTAAGACAACTTCATTTGTTAGAAATTTTTTCCCTCAGGAAATGATGCATCACAAGATTTTTTGAAATATTTATAATGCTAGTGTTATCACACAAACTATGAACATGTTGAGATACTTCCAATTTGGTATCTTTTAGTGTTTAAACCATAAAAAAAAATACAAGAATAGAATGTGATAGTAGTAATGTATTTTTCTTTAGCAGTTGACAAAGACAAGAAGTCTTGTTTCTTTCAATGTCATGCTACCAACCTACCACCCAAGAAAAATGCCCCTCCAAAAGTGATCTTTCTATGATCAATACATCTTGCCCAATCAACACCAGTGTTAGAAAGAAAAGTAAAATCATCATGTCTTTGATACCACAAACCATAATCAATAGTACCATTGACATATCTTAATATTCTTTTAACTGCATTAAGATGAGACTACTTGGGAGAAGACTAAAATATTGCCACCAAGCATACAACATGCATGATGTTAGGCCTTGTGGTAGTCAAGTACAAAAGACTACTTATCATAGACCTGAACATGGTGTGATCTACATTAGGAAAATTAACATCTTGGCCTAATTTGTAGCCACTTTCCATGGGAGTTCCAACTAGTTTTCTTAGATCCATTTGAAATCATTTGATCATCTCTTTTGCATATTTTATCTAAGAAATAAAGATACCCTTCTCAAGTTGAGAGACCTGTAACCCAAGAAACAAAGAAAGTTCTCCAAGCATGGACATTTCAAACTCATCTTTCATAATGTTAGGAAAAAGAAAAACGTAGATCATCATCATTACTACCAAAAATAATATCATCTACAGAGACAACAACCAGAATATTATCACCTTTTGTCATGAAATATAGATGGTTTTCAACACCTCCTTTCGTGAATCCTTGACCTTGCAAATGCTTATCTAGCTTAGAGTACCATGCTCTATGGGTTTGTTTCAAGCCATACAATACCTTTTTCAATCTATAGACATGATCTTCTTTACCTATACATTCAAATCCTTCAGGTTGCTCAATAAAAACTTCTTCCTCAAGATCACCATTTAATTTATTTTTTTAAATCCATTTGAAACACTTTGAAATTTTTATAAACAAAAAAGCTAGAAAAATCCTATTAGGTTCAAGCCTAGCTACAAGGGAAAAGGTTTCATCAAAATCAATACCCTCAGTCTGAGAGTATCCTTTGCAGACAAGTCTTGCCTTGTTTTGGACTACATTGCCTTTGTCATCAATCTTATTTCTAAAGACCTATTTTTCTCCAATAAAATTCTTGTCCATGGGTCTAGGAACAAGTTCCCATGTCTTTTTTTTCTCTATCTAACCTAACTCCTCTTCCATTTCTTTAATCTAGAGTTTATCTTTACTTACACTAGCAAGCTTTCTTCTGGTTTGAACACTAGTAGTTCTATCCCCAATGATTTGTTCTTGAGGATGGTTCCTTTGCACTTTCTTTGAAGGAGTTTTAGCTATTGACTCCATAGGATTTTTAGGAGTATTTTTTTTTATCTTTCTCCTATTTTTTTGGTTTCACTTCTTTTTCTGGCGGGTGGACTTCTTCATTATCTTCCTTTTACTATTCACAAGGTTGTAATATCTCATCAACTTTCATGTTAGTGCTTTCAACCACTCTTTTCAAATTTTTATTAAAACATTTGTAAGCTTTAATATGAGTGGAGTAGCCTAAGAAAATACATTAATCATAGAGAGATTCAAAATTAACTAGACTGTCATCATCTCTTTTGATAAAACATTTACTACCAAATATTTTAAAATACCCAACATTTGCAAATTTTGCATACCACAATTCATGAGTATTATTAGTTTTTACTCTTAACTAAACCTTGTTTAATGTATAGGATTCCATATGGACTACTTATTTCTAGTAGATGTTAGGTGTATTTGCATCTTGGAGCTTTGTTCTTTCCATTTCTTTAACCATCCTTCTTTTTCTCTCTGCCATGCTATTTTTTTGTGGTGTCCTAGAGGCTGAATATTGCCTCTTAATGCCATGTTCTTCACAATAGTCCATAAATTATTTTGAAGTGTACTCTCCACCTTTATCAGACCTTATGCACCTGATTTTTAGATTTGATTCCCTTTCAACCATCTTTCTAAATATCCTAGACCTGTCAAAAGCTTCTGATTTATGCTTCAAAAAGGCCACTCAAGTCATTTTGGTATAATCATCAATAAAGAGCATAAAATACCTTTCACCATTCAATGATGTTGTCCTTGTAGGACCACATAAATTGGAATGAACAAGTTGTAAGGTTTTAGTTGAAGAATACTCTTTAAATTTAAAACTTGCTTTTGTTTGCTTACCTTGTTGGCATTCCTTGCAAGTAAATGCTAAGTTAGGCTTAGAGATGATTGGAATATTTCTTACATTTTGTTTCTTGATGATCTTGAAAATATTTCCATAATTGATATGCCCAAGTCTTCTATGCCAAAGTTTACTCTCTTCAACTTGACTCATGAAACAAACCTGTCCATCTTTACTATTGTTTGTGGTCTCATAAAGATTATAGATGTTCCCTTTTGTTCTTAAACCAACTAAAACATTTTTTCCTAATTTCTTACTGATTTCACAACCCGAAGTAGTAAATGTGACTTTGAAGCCATTTTCACATATTTGACTCACACTGAGAAGATTGTGAGTCAAACCTTCTACATAGTAGACATCACATAAGGGAGTATCATCATCCTAAATTATGGTGCCTTTTCCTTTGATCAAAATACATAAATCATTTCCAAAATTTTCTTAACCACCAATGTAATCTTCATATTTGATAAAATTTCTCTTATCACCAGTCATGTGGTGAGAGCACCCACTATCTACAACCCATAGATATTTATTTTGTGCATGTAAGGTTGTTTGAACAAGTTTTACTTCAACCTTTTTGTCAACCCTCTTTGGTTTCGAAACTAATTTTGTTTTTTCAGCACTAGAAGATGGCTTGAGGTGAATGCTAGTATTGCTTTGTTGTATTGTAGAGTTAGATCTCCAAAACCTAGCTATATGTCCAAGGTTTCCATAGTTAAAACACTTCAACTTATTGAAGAAATTAAAAATATTTCCATTTACAAAGCTAAATATCCTTTTAGACATAACCCTACATTCACTTTGCTTGTGCCCATATTGATTACAATAGAAGAAATAGCCAAAGAAATGTAAATTACATCTAGATGGATTACCTCTTTTTTCAATGAATTTTTCATTTTTAGCATCAACATGTTGAATTTGATTGGAGTATGAACATTTCCCTTGTACAAATCAAAGGCTAGTATTATCCTTGTGGTCTTTTTATTTACCTAAAAGGTTTACTAAATTGTCACTTCTATCACACATGCCAAGTTTTTTTCTCAAGGCAACAATTTTTGTCTCTAGAGCACAACATTCCTTTTCTTTGGTATTTAACTATTTTTGAGTAACTTCTAAAATTTTCTTGTTTTCTTTAAGTTGAAGTTTTAGATCTATAATTTATTTTTTAAACTCAATAATTTTGTTAGTTAAATTTTTAGTATCATTTTGAGTTTGGTTTTTCTATACTATGGCTTCCTTTTTGATTTTCTTGATTTCACCAAGAGCACTTCTTAGCTCACCCTCAAAATATACCTCAAGTTCAAATTAATCTGAAATATTTTTATTTTGATTCTAATTTGGACTAATTATTGTCATAAACAGGGTTTCTTCTCCTTCTTCAATGGATGCTTCTGAACCACTATCTGTTACACTAACATCTTTGATGAATAGGATTTTCTTCATTTTGAAAATATTTTTCTTTTTAAAGTTTTTTTTTAAATTTCCCTATATCCAATTATCTTCTTCATTTCTTCCAAAGTCTTTGTTAGAACATTGAGTAGCATAATGCCCAATTTTACCACAATTGAAGCACTTAAATGCAAGGTTCACTTTATATCTACTTGACCCTCTTCTCAATTTTCTCACAGGGATGGATTCACTGTTATTTGATTTTTTTGAGTCAAAATTTATGTCATTGTCCCTTTTAATATATTTAAAAGTAGCTTCTTTGGTAGTGGGATTATCACGACAAATTCTCATTTCATAGGCTAGAAAGACACCATGAATTTCATCTAAAGTGATTTTTTTTATTTCTCTCTCTTCTACAATAGACTTTAGGATCATATTTAGGTGTTAGTGACCTTTACACCTTTTTAACAATAATTTTTTCTTTAAAAGCTTCACCATGAAAAAAAATTGAGTTTACAGTTTCTTGGAATCTTAGAAGGTAATCAACTACCTTCTCTTCCTCGGTCATCTTGAGGCCTACAAATTTGGCTCTAAAAGTTTGTAATTTAGCCTCTTTAACTTTTTCATCACCCTCATAAATACTAGACAGTTTGTCCTAAATAGACTTTGTATTTTTACAGTCCATAATTTTAACAAGCACATTATTAGTCATTACATAACAAATAGTGTTTACAACCATAACATCACAATCATAGACATTTTTCTCCATTGAGGGTAGTCGTTGTGATAGTGCACTCAGTCTCAATTGCATGCCAAACCTCATAGCCTAGATAAGTTATATGATGCTACATTCTATATTTCTAGAAAGCATAGTCAATACCATCAAATAATGGTGTTTTGAAAGTAGAAAAGACCTCCTAATTTGCCATGGTAAGTACTCCACTAGGAATCCCCTAAGTTGGTTAAACTTTTGGAAAGGGTTTGTGTATAGGAGTAAATTTGCACCCCATGTGCAAATTCCCCTTTTTCCTTTCTCCACTTTAGAAAACCAAGTTTGGAGGCTAAAATCCACAAAATCCTGCTGCTTTGGTTCCACTTGGTACTCATTTTTTGTGTTAGTAGAAGCGAAACTGTCATGGACACCCACGGGACACATAGACATCTATGTAGTGTGTTAACATCCATAACATATTCCTACATTTGAAGCATGCAGATACATTACACTTTCTATTTTGAATAGTTTGTAATGCCTCCACTTCAACCTCACTAACCCGAAATTGGTTTTTATGCTCATTTTCTCTACAAATTCACCATTCCTTCATGCATTTTCATCTTTTAGCAATATTTGGGAATCTTTCACAATCCTTTTGGCATCCTTCAGAAGCTTAAGCAATCCATCCATCATTTTTGCAAGCACTTTTAGCAGCAACACCATACTGTATCACTTTAGTAGAGCAAGTGTGGGATGACACCATTGCAACAGAGGCTCAAGTACTCTCATCTTCTCCCTATTAGCCTTGAGAGATTTTGGCAGAGGTGGTAGAGCTTCCACTCCTCTCCTCTATTACATTGGTTGAGTAGCACTTTTACTACCTTGTAGTGTTTTTATAATCTTCCTTTATCATATTTATCTATCATCTTTATCTTGGTTGTACGTGGAGGTGGAAACACCAAGGTGGGGTGTGACTGAGGTAGGCCCCTATACAATCCTTCCCCAACATTTTTCTCTCTTTTTTGTGTGCAAGATTAGGAACTTGTTGGAGTTTTTTGGAAATAATAATTCATTTTCAAGAACCCCTTTGTTGGTATAATTTTCTTTTATCTCATTTGTGCACTCCTCATTTATTTCATAGTTTCTTCTTGACCTCCTAGAAACCATTTGTTAAGTTGCTAGTATCTTCAGAGTTTACTCTCGTTTCTTAGATTTTCCTGTCATATGGATGCCAATGCCCCTGTGAGACGCCAGCGCGCTCCTCTTTCATACCAGTTCTACACTTTTTTCCTTTTATAGAAATCTCTCCGAGATGTAGAGCTAAACCTGAAATTTGACTCGCTTAGCCCCTTTCCTTGTTTTAGATCTACAAAGTGATTGAAGGAACTTCAACTCCTCATCATTCTCACTTCAAACCTCCTAAGACCCACATTAGTTGAGGTAAGTTTGGGAAGCCCTCCACTCTTGTCTCTCTATGACTTGGGGCCTTGAACATGGTTGGTCACCCACTCTTACATTTTTGGTGAACTCGATGTGAACCAACTCCTATTCATCTGTTGGTGTTATGAATTTTCCCTTATACCTTGCAATTGTTGTATTCCTGAAAGTTATATGAGCATTACAACCCATTCAACAACTTCCAGGCATATCATTAGGAGAATACTACGACACCTTTTGATGGACATGGTGAAGGTCACTAATGGTTTTTCTATTGGTCTCTCTACTAGTTTCACTACTAGATAAATTTTCTATAGGCTTCTTTTTTCATCCCACCCTTGGTTTGGATCACTTGTTAGGAAGGGAGTTAGGGCTCTCTGAAAAAATTAACCATGTCCCTACTCCTCTTGCATCTCCCACACCATCATTGATGGATGAGCGTGAAGCTATTCAAATCCCTGTTGAGTACATCGCCACCCTAAACAAAATGTTGGGTGACCTAGGAAATCATTTAGAAAGAAACTCAAAGATGGGAAGAGCTACTTGGGTCATTAACAAGTTAAAGAATATGGTTGAAAAAGATCAAACAGGCTTAGAACTCCTAGCTAGTCTTACTAGTCTGACACAAGCATGCACTCCTTCAAGTAATCCTCATTTTATACAAGGAGCCTCTTTTGAAAGTCAAGAAGGGAAATTATAAGTATAAATGCCTTCTGTCTTAGTGTAGATGGCCGAGGTTGTGCCCTTGATCAACATGCCTTCTACCTCTAAGAAGCTCGAAACTATAAAAGTGAACAAGGTCCCCTTGAGCTTTAGCTTCACCCCTCATGTCACCTCTAGCAGTGGAGGATTTGGTAGCAGTGGTGGACTCAAAAATAGAGGTGGTGCTAGCAGAAGTGGTTCTAGTGGAGGTCATGGTGGTGGATCTAGAAGTGAAGGTTGTTAGGATTAGGTGTTGTACACCTTGCATAATGTTTGTAATGTTTTATTTATTTATTATGTGTGTGGTGCACCTAGGGGTTTTCTAGGTGAATGTGCATCACAAGGAGTTATAATGTTGGGGCCACTTTGTTGTATGTAACATTGGGACTTAATTGTAAAATGTAATTATTTAATATTGGGGAATAATAAAATATAATAAAGTACCCAATATTAAATGTGGGGTCACATGATGTTGTATGGTTTTGGGCACATGGTTTATGTAATACCACTTGGTGGTTTTGTGGGAGCTTGTTTCTATAAAAGCAACCACATGGGTAGTTGTTTAGGGTTGGATCAAAAGTTGGTCAAGGTTGAGCTTGTGCATGTGTGAGGGTTTGAAGCATGGCATGGGATGTGTGGATTCATGCTTGGTCACATGGAATGCATGGAGAGTTTGTGCTTCAGAAGTGTTCATGGAGTCTCTGCAGATGTATTGTAATGGGTTTTCATTGCTGAATAATACATGGAGTGTGGATGCTTTTGGAGGCTGGGTTTTTCCCTCCTGAGGGTTTTCCCAGGGTATATCTTGTGTCATCTTTGATGGGTATGTTGTCTATTCTCTTGCATGTTGATGTTGAGTATTTTACTTACATGTTTTCAGATTTGGGTTATGTGGAAATTGTCATTTTATGGCTGCATAGTTTCCTTACAAAGGTGGCTCTGGTGGAGGCCACATTAGTGACAGAGGTTTTGGTGGTGATTCTGGTGGTGGTCATATTGGTGGTTCTAGTGGTGGCTCTAGAGGAGGATCCTTCAGCCCTATGTCTTCTAATGACCCTATTCTAAACACTCTTCTTCAAAATATGGGTAGGATGTAAAGCCAATTGGTGAGTCTTTCCCAAGCCTCTACCCAACCTATCTTTCAACCCTTCGTCTAACATATTTTGCTATCAACAATGATTCTAAATACTCCATTTCCTCAAGGATTGGAGATTTTGAATTTTGAGAAGTACAATGGAAAAATGGACCCACAGACACATGTGTCTGCCTTTAATGCCCTATGTACTAACTTCTTCCATCATGGTGCACTAATGGAAAAATTGTTTCCTTGGTCTCTCAAGGATATGGCACTAGACTGGTACTATTCCTTGTTAGATAATTCTATCTTCTCTTTCGGCCAACTTGTGAATCAATTCCTCAGAAAATTTCAGGGCAACATCAGGCTAAATATGACTTTCTCGGATCTTGTCCAGTGTAAACAAGGAGATAACAAAAAAATTACTGATTTCATAGTGTAATATCAAGTGCTCTGTTCACAAATTTCATACTCGCTACTCGATTCTGACATGGAGAAGGCATTTTTGGGGAAATTACAAAGGTCTTGGCAAGAGAAGTTTTCCCTTATGAAGTATCCTTCTTTCATGTATTTGTGTGCAACTTTGTGAGAATATCAATAGATGGTTGCTCAATACATAGGACATCCCTTGCGCTCTTGTTCTGAGGGAAGGTCTGTAGTATCAACCTTTGGGAAAGGAAAGCCTATTACGAATGTGGTTTTTGCCACAAATGACAATGATATTAGATGTAATAAGAAGTTCACAAAGTTTTTAGAATCTTATTACTCGATCTTGCAAAAGTTGCTAAGGGATAAGATCATAACTTTTCCAAACTCAAAGCTAGTCAAAGAACCTTACCATAATTGGTATGATGAAAACACCTATTGTCAATACCATTGGGTTAATGGACATGATAATAAACATTGTATGCACCTACATCATGAGATACAAGATCACATTGAGGATGGTACTATCCATCTCAATGGAAGCCAACAACACACAAATAAGTTAGTGACAAAAGAGAATAGTGAACTGGAGATATACACAGACCCATTTCTGTTGCATTCTACTAATATGATTGTTGAGCCCACCAACTCTCTAACCCAATCTAAGGCTTGTGTCAATATGGTCATAGCTGTGGCTATCACACAATCTACATATAGTTCCCAGGATATAACATTTACTTCACAAGATCTACCCTTGAACAAGAATCCCTATCCTCTTTACATTCCCACTCGCCTCAATGGCAACATTGTGACATGAGTCTTGGTAGACTCCATAAGTCAAGTGAATGTTATTATAGAGGAAACATTGTGGCTTAATTCATTACACAAAAAGTAATATGAAGAAACAAAATAAACTATTCACACACATGACGGTCTTTCATTAAAACCTTATGGCTCAATAACTTTGTCCATCCTAGTTGGACCTAGGGTTGTTGACACAATCTTTGATGTCATCCTGGAGTCTGACTTGTTTAGGATGAAGCTAGGCATACCTTGGCTAGCATCCATGAACGGAGTTGACTCTGTTATTCACAAATGCTTAAAGTTTTACCATGAAGGTGTTGTGCATGTAGTGCATGAAACTAGATACCAACCCTTGGTGTCCTATGGTGGATATTCGTTGGATAAATTTTGGCCCACTCCAGTTGGTCCACTTCCTCTAAGGATGGATCTACTTCACAATAATAATATAAAGTATAAGACTGGGGGCAAGAGACAACTGAAACTAACACTTCTTGTGATACAACAATCAGTTGCCTCTTCTTCCTGAATGGAGAAGGAGAAGCCTGCACCAACTATGTCCTCTCTCCAAAAAGGAAAGGAAGAGTCCATAGCGACTCCCTCCCCTTCCCGTAAAGGAAAAGAGAAGGTTTACTTTTCCCGAACCAACAAAACCTCTCCCCTTTCTTGGGAAGAGTATTGGATGAGTTAGCCTGATGGTTATTTGTTGAATCCAATGTTTCCTCCTTGGTGGAGACCCAAGCTAAGGATCATGGATCTTCTTAATGAATATCCTGGATTGTGGTATTACTTATATGGTAGAAAGAGAGGTTCCCAAAGGGAATTCAATTTGTGGCCTCCTGCTACTCCTACATCAAAAGTATCAAGTGGGAAAAGGCCTACTACCAAGGCTCTTGAGCCGACTCTTCTTGCTGCTTCTGAACTTGTTCCCCCTGCTCCCATATAGGATTTCATTCCTCTACCAAAAAAAACTATAATGGACACTCCCATGACCGAGCAAGAGCCTTCTATCCCTTTACAAACCCTAACCTATAGCTCTAAGAGTTGTAGAAATCACCTTGCAAGTAAGCACAAGAACTAAAAAAAGGCCCTTATGGCTAAGTAGGCCGCTCTACAAAGGAAGGAGGAAGAGGAGAAAACCACCCCTATCTCAGGGTTTCTTGTAGTGTCCTCCTATCTTCTCCCCTCTGCTTTTGTTCAAATTAATTCTGCACCACCTCCAACTCCCACTATGAGTATGAGGATACTTGTACAGGTGTTCATCACTCCTTTGATGGAGACTCCCATGTTAGCATTTGTTCCAGATGTTTCACCCTTTTCGAAACCCATACACATGGAAAACACTTCAGTGGTGTCTACTGCAATCCTCTTTGCCTCCTCTTCCTCTACACCTCTTGCCTCGTCTATGGGGAGTTCACATCTCCTAATGAGGAAGAAGTTGGAATGTAGTTATTTTGGTAGTGGAGAACGCAAGAGGTTCTCGCCTTCCCCATGAGGTGGCCTCATGATGAATTGTTTTGTCTTAGCAATACAGCCAGTCCCAACCTCCCCTAAGTTTGTCACCACTCTTGAATCACTTGGTGAGCCCAACGATTGATCTCAGGAGAACCCTCTTTTGTCCACTGAGTTAAGCATGAAACTCCTATAGAGTGTCTATTCAAGTCCATGGATGAAGTTTTGGCCTTTTTAGCGATCTTTTCCAAATTGTTGACCCTTACTCCATAAGAGGTGAGTGGAAAAGACCTTGAGGGGCCTTCTTCCTTAGCCCTTGTTGCGAGGGGTCAGAAGCTCCTCCCCTTGATGTTTAACCATTGCAAGCTTGTTCTCCTTCTCCCTGTGATGATCTAGAGTGGGAAATGGACGACCTCCTAGTTGATCAATGCTAGGGGAGGACATTTGTTTTTTATCTATAGATTAGATATGTGTTTATGATGTGTTTCCCCCATAATAGTGCTATGTGTTGACCCTTGTCACCCCCGTTGGTGCTTGGATACAGGCGTAGTTTTTGTGTCATAAACCTTCCTCTATATGTATCATCATTCTTCCATGTTTTTGCTTGATTTTTGAAAAATTGGGCACAATGCAAAGAGTTTGGGGCATTTCGGCTTCCCTTCCATGTTGACCCAATTTTTTATTTTTACTTTGTTTTTTGTGCATTCTTCCTGATCTGGTTGGGGATTGATGTTCTTTCACCTTGCACCGTGGTTACCTATTATATGAGCATGGATAGATTTGACCCCATGAAACCAAATCCCCCGTGCCCTTTGTTTGTGTTTTTCTCATTTTCTTTTTTCTTTAATCTTTCTATTTCCTTTGCTTGAGTTTCCCCTTTCATGCATGACAATGCCACTTCTTTAGCATTCAAATTTTTGAAAATGCATTTGTTGCCTAATGAATCTTTTTTGTAAAATCCTTGCAGATATTCCTTTTTTGAAGACAACAATTGAAACAAGGGATCCTTTTGAAAGAATTTGAAAACTCTCTTCTGAAGAGGGAATCACTTTGATCTTCCCCTTGTGTGGGGGCATATCTTTCTTGAATTCCTTGATAAAATGATTCCTTGATGAAAAATTGATTTGAAGATGAAAAAATCTCTTTCAAACTATGTGTCCCTTGACTGGACCCCTTAGAAAGCTCCCCTATTTATTGGCAGTCTGTGTGATTGTCTGCTTGCTTGCATGTGTGGTTTTTCTTGACATGTTCTATCCGAGGATAAATGTGTCACCACTTTTGACTCTATAGAGTTTTCTTCCTTCAGTTTCCTGCATGAGAGAGATCTTGTGGGATACCTCCCTACAAGATTGAGAAATTGTAGGGTGCTTCCTTTGAGCTTCTTCCATATGAGATATCTTGGAGGTCATTCCCCTATAGTTATGTGGGTCTGTAGGGTGCTTACCTTTGGTTTCCTCCATGTGAGCGATCTTGGGGGACACCTCCCTGTAGGTCCACTGGCCTATAGGATTCCTTGGATGTTCTTCATGTGAGAGATCTTGGAGAATATCATCCTTGTAGGTCTATAGGTCTATAAGGCACTTCTTGGGCTTGCTTCATGTGAGAGATCCTAGGGGATGCCTCCTTGCAGGTTTGTGGGTGTGTAAGGCAATTTCTTTCTTCAACTTCATAGTTCTAAGAAACTATGAAGTCTTTTGCTTTCCTTGCACTTTAGAGTTTTTCAAATTGTGGTTTGTTTCCTTATCGGTATAGGTATACATTTCTAACTCTACTACTTTGATCTACTTTACTGAGCACTCATTAGAATTTGTGCTCACTAAAGTTGGGGAAAAATGTATAGGATTAAATTTGCACCCCATGTGCAAAGTCACATTTTTCCTTTCTCCACTTTAGAAAACCAAGCTCGGAGGATAAAATCCACATAATTCTCCTGCCTTGGTTCCACTTGGTGCTCATTTTGTGTATCGATAGAATTCTAACCACCATGGATGCCCAGATGGTGCATAGACATCTGCGCGGTGCACAAACATCCATAATGGATTCCCATGTTTGAAGCATGCAGAGACATTACACTTTCTATTTTGAATAGTTTGTAATGTGTCCACTTCAACCTCACCAAGCTGAAATCGATTGTTATGCCCATTTTCTCTACAAATTCACCATTCCTTCACTTATTTTCATCTTTTAGTAATATTCGGGCATCTTTCAAAATCTTTTTGGCATCCTTCAGAAGCTTAAGCAATCCATCCAACATTCCATCCATCATTTTTGTAAGCACTTTTAGTAGCAACACCATACTCTATCACTTTAGTAGAGCAAGTGTGGGATGAAGCCATTGCAACAAAAGCTCAAGTACTCTCATCTCCCCATTAGCCTTAAGTTCTTTTGGTGGAGGTGGTAAAGCTTCCACTCCTCTCTATTATGTTGGTTGAGTAGCACTTTTACTACTTTTTAGTGTTTTTATAATCTTCCTTTTGTCATATTTATTTGTTATCTTTATCTCAGTTGTACATGGAGGTGGAAAGACCAAAGTATTGAGGTAAGCCCCTATACAACCGTTACCCAACATTTCTCTCTCTTTTCTGTGTGCAGGTTTAGGTGCTTTTTGGAGTTTTCTAGAAAGAAGAATGCATTTGCAAGAACCCCTTTGTTCATATAATTTCCTTTTATCTCATTTGTGCACTCCTCATTTATTTCATAGTTTCTTCTTGACCTCCTAGAAACCATCTATTAAGCTACTACTCTATCTTCATAGTTTACTCTCGTTTCTCAAATTTTTTGGCTGTACAGATGCCATCACCCCTGTGAGACATTAGCGTGCCACGCTGTCATCCTAGTTTTGCACTTCCATCATCTAATAAAAATCTCTTTGAGACACAAATCCAAACCTAAAATTTGACTCGCTTAGCCTCTTTCCTTGTTTCAGATCTACAAAGTGATTGAAGGAACTCTAACTCCTCATCATTCTCACTTCAAACCTCCTAAGACCCACATTAGCTAAGGTAAGATTGGGCAACCCTCCGCTCTTGGATTTCCATGACCTGGGGCCTTGAATGTGGTTACTTGTCCACTCTTACAATATGGCTTTAATACTACTTGTTGAAGTATGAAAAGCACTAAGAGGGGGGGTGAATCAATGTTTTAATAACCAAAATTAATTCAATTATTTTTTTAAAACACATAACTTCTTTGTAATCATGCAATGTTCAATTCAAGAATGTATTCAAATGTGATAGTCAATATTAGATCGTTGAACCACATAAAAACTCAAATGTTGGAAAATACATAAAGGAAGTTGCAAGACTAAATTACATGAATCATGATAACCATATAGATCACAAAAGAACCATAATAGAGTATTTTTATGAGTAAAAAACCCTAATAGGGATAAAAAACCACTTGGGAAAATTACCTCACTCGCTATAAAATATGCCTCACTGGCAAAGGAACTTCACTAGTTACAAGTAAGCCTCACTCGAAAATACAACTTTCATATCAAGATAAAGAGTAAAATATAGAGGGTCTCTCTATTTCACTGAAGTTCATGGTAACTTTCTACCTTAATGCATTTCATGTCTTATACACTCCATTTCATTTAAAGTCTCAAACATGTTAGGATTGGGAAAATTTCACATTTTTCACTAGCCTCCACCCACCTATCCCCCACATACCACATAATTTTGCCACATTTTAATTTTATAATCAATACAAATTGTGGAAATTTGTGTGACAAGATCCATTTTGTAGCCTACATTTCCAAATGATTACATGCATAAATAAATTTGAAACTCCATTGTATTTCCCTCACTCCTAAACAAAATAGGCACCATTGGCCTAATTGTACCTTATTGGTGAAACCCACATCATGGCCTCACCGATGGCCTGATGAATGTAGGTCATAACCTAATATTGGTGTAACAAAACCCTATTGGGTTGACTCCTAAGGCGCTCTTCCTAATAGATTGATAGATTAAAAAAAAGTAAGTACATCATTGTAATGCATGAACATCAGTGGAAAAAATGTTTGCATTCCCTTGATGGCCCAATATAACCATGGATTACCAAGTACATAATGTGTATTAGGGAAATTGGGGTGCATCAGGGTGATGTTATCTGGTGTCCCGTTGATTGGCCTAAGGAAAGTTGTTCATCAGTGGAGAAGATGGCTATCAGTGGAAGAAGGATCACAACCTCGCCAATATAGCAATAATAATCATTACTAACTGATGTGACATCCTGAGGCATCGTTGAGATATTTAAAATAAATGATCTCCTCCAATGACAAGACATAAATGGGTGGTGTATTTATGAACCAAAATTGAAGTGAATTATACCACAAATTGATCAAATAGTTTTTAAAAATCTAGAAGATTTTGCTAAGGGTAGAAGTAGAGAGGCAAAGCTTGGAGTTCTTATGTAGCAGAAAACTAGTGGATGCAAGAATCAAGTAAGCACATCAATCCTAGCTGAGAAGTTAGATTTTTTCAAAAGCTTAAGAATTAAAACAATTGAGGAGAGTATGGAAAAACCCAAAGCCAACAAATAGAAAATTGAAAAGAGACTCCTAAATCAAGACCTAATAGATCAATGCCTTGGTTCAAGGCCAAGACCTAAGAGGAGTGCTCAAACAAATCCTTCAATGGATCAACTGTGGGATGAACATAAGGGCTTGGGAGATATTTGGACACTGCAATGCGAATATGAGTTCTTCATGTACCATTATAGAAAATAATTTAGGTTTCAACTAGTTTACAGCCCATGGAGGTTGAACCTGGGGAGACTCTTGGTGCCCAATGTGTTTGTAAATGCAGAACTAATTAAAGTATTGCTAGTAGATACGACCACAAGAAGAGAACTGTTCAATCACATAGTAGGGTTGACATGCTTATTATTTCTAAGGATCTCATTTCTAATGTGTTTCAGTTGGAGTGTTCTCTGGAGTGTCTTTCATAGTCAAGGAACTCTTGACAAAGTATCATCATATGGATACCAACTATAAAAGATGGAAATTACCCCTCCACAGGCCTAAGAATGAAGGAGGCCAACTTAGTAGTTTTTCTAGCAGTGAAAACCCTCCTCCACATCAGAGTTGTATTCCCCATGGCTTGGAAAGGACAAAGGAGTATTGGATGCATTGGGAGGAGTTTGATATGCTTCTAACTGCCACATTACAAGAAAACAATGACAAGGATATTGTTTGACAAAATACTCATAAGCAGCTCGAGAAAATAATGTGTAGGGAATATGATATGAAAGAGGTGATCTTCAACATGGACACCTATGTTGAACAAGAATATATCCATCATCTCTCTACAATCAACTTGTTTATTAACCAAACTATAGATGTACCAAATATAATAGGACAACCATCAAAATGAGGAAGTCACTTGGCAGCATGATGAGGGCACTATAATAGAGTAGAAGCTTTGAATAGATCTTAGGTGGTCACATGATTCTACTTGGAGATTAATAGATTGGTGTATTCACCCGCGACAATATTTTGTTTTTAATTATGTTTAGTTATCGAATGACATAACTTTTTGTTATGGGTCTGAAGCTTGCTTCCTCCCATATATATAAGAGATACCAAGACTCGAAAAGAATCATATATCAGATATTCATTTTTAGAGTAGGCATTAGTAAGAAGATAGATTGCACCCATCCAACCATCCATCTCATATCAAAAACTATTGTCATAATGCATATTATTCAAAGATAAATACAATGGAGAAGGTTATGCATAATTATTGATTTTCTTTCCAGTGTTCAAATGTTGCATGGATTTATATGCTCATATGTTATCTAGTTGTCTCTAAAGTGATTGTTTATGTTATTCAAATTAAGTGTGTGGAAATACATTTAATTTGTCAATACACATTTGTTGTAGTTGTATGATGTTGGTTGGTTTCTATGTGTAGAAGAATTAAATTTCCTTTTAAGAAATAACATTTGATAGGTTCCTTTTTGGATTAAAATTCTTTTGAATAGGCCATCTTAATTGGTTTCCTTTCACATTTGAACTAAATCCTTTCACAACTTCACAATAGCATAAGGGGATATCACTAGGATCACTAACAAGAGTCCAAATAATTGGCATGCACGTTTGTACAAGGTGCAAACATTTAAAAGTTCCCAACTATTTGAGTTAAGCTAAAGAGTAAATCTTCCCACAAGAAGCCTATCTCCAAAATCATCATTCACCTCTCGACTCCATCAACCCAATAGTGTAGGAACTGGGATTTTTAGAATAATCTTATATAAACTTCTTGATTTTTGAAATATTTTCAGTAATAATAGTTAGAATTGCATCTGCTTCACCTCATGTGGCATTCAAGTAGATTGCTCAATCTAGGAACCATATTCAATTGTAAATCTACCTAATTGTTCAAGTATACCTGCCTAGGTCTGGTAGAGCCTGAAGAGCAGAAGGTAATCAGTCTCGTTTACCTTGTTTGTGGGACAAAGGTGTATTAAGTGATTAGAACCCCCTTATGGTTTAAAAACTTCACTTTTGAGACCTAATAGAACACGCAAAACACATTAAACTATTCATTGTTCTTTGGAAACAGTTCTTTAAAGCACAGGATTCAATATAGCATGTTCAAGAATACATTTTATCAAGTAACTACATATAAGGTTTCAAAAGAAACTTTCTTTTTAGAACAACATAATAAAAGAAATTAAAACAAAATGACTCTTACTATTTTAAGCTTTCCATTTCATAGTCTAACCAAATTTCAAGCTTAAAAATCTCATATAAATAGGGTATGTGTAGGATCATCATGGAAAAAACAGGCCCTTAAGTGGCAAGAAATTCAAAAAAATTAGAGTTAGGAAATTTGACATAAAAATTTGAATAAGTTATCTATATTATTTCAAAAATATGTAAGAATAGAATATGTACAAAATTGAATGTAGTTTCTAAACTACTAGGTTTTTCTTTAAAAAAAATAAAAATCTATTTGGTGAAAATTTGAAATTTCAATGCAGTAGTACTTAAATTTCAGGGAAAAAATAAGAAGTAGGTGTCTGTCTAACCACGCTAACCACAATAAAATGATAATATTTAATTATAATATTTTATACATAAGTAGAGGACTCATGTCCAGATGTGATGCATATTTTTTGGTAATTTTTTTCCAAGTAAATAATTAATTATGATTTTTTTATTACAAATTTTATACAATATAAAAATTGTCTGTCTGACCACCTTAACTTGGTCAAAACTTCATGAAATTCAATTTTTCTTTTTTTAATCCTATAGTTTGTGAAGCATAGAATGTGATACATGTTTTGGATTCAAAAAATGTACTACCGTTTGAAAGCTATAGATGTTTTTCAATCAACCTATCAATCAACACTTTATTCGTAATTCAAGTAGAAAATGAATAATAATTATTTATTAAATTCAAAGTAAAACATAATTTATATTGTTGGAAAGCTGATAATCTCCTTTAAAAACCCTTTTCATTTCATCAATTTTGGGTAGGAAAAAAGTCATCAACCACATACCCTACAATACCCATCATATTGGCACTTTTTGGCCCATCATGATCCTGCACATACCCAATAGCAATCATTAACCATGTAAAATTTGATTGATATAGCCATACCTTAATCCTTGAGAGAAGTCAACTACAAAAACTTACAAATATGAACTACCTAAACCGCCAAATCTTCTAACTATCCAAAGCTACAACCATCGACTATCAACGATTCAAAAATATTGCTGCTTTCCAAGAACCCTAAGTTCATTGTTGTATACACCAAGTTCTCAACTTTGCATAATGCCCAATAAACCTTACCTTTGCAAACTATATAATATTACCCTGCTAAATTGGTAACCCTAGAAGGGGCCGGTAGACACAATGATGTAATCTCCCCTCAAACCTTTTCTCAAGCACTTTTAACCTGCTAGTGTAGGTTACCAATGAAAAGAAACTTTAATTGACAACCTTTGTAATTTGTAAATAAACACAAACCTTTAAAAAGACCTTGAAGGAATAAAAATGTCCCTTGACACCATACACATTAGACAAGAGTAAGAAAATTTTTGCACCCAAATATTTTCCAAGAAGAACATCAAATTAAAATGACAATTGTGCCAATATTAGACCACCAAACACTTGAAGCTGACATCAATGACAAACAAAGCCAAAACCAACAATTCTTAGATTCCATCCTTAAATGTTGCAAACTCCTTCTAACCACATGCCCATAGGTTGTAGGCTAAGTCATAAAGCTCATAAAGCTTCATGACACATGAATTTGTAACACACCCAAGACATGAGAGAAAGATTTCTATCATGAAGAAATGAGAACAAGAACTTCACATCAGGTTCACCAAAAATGTAGAGAAGAGGGATTCGTCATCCCCAAAGACTCTCAGGTGATGGGAGATCCTAAGGGAACAAACTTCCCTAAACTGCCTTAAAATACCAAGTTAAAGAAGAAAGAATAGGAAAAAAAAGGAAGGGAAAACAAGACTTTATTTTCCTTTAGATTATGGTAGATGTTTTTAGAAAATGGGTGAATAAACTACACAGGTCTGAAACTATGAACCAGACAACTCTTAATCAAGGGATGATAACACAAGAGTCAGAATTTAGCATGTCCTATTGGAGTCTTAGATATGTACTAACATCTTGTATGGATAGAGGGTTGAGCAATAGCTAGAAATTCACAGTCTATTAATAAATCAAATATTATAGTTTTGCAATTTGATAGAAAAGTAAAGGAAATATAAAGTAAAACAAGAATGGTACTATAAAGGCTACTCTAATAGTGAAATAAAAAATAAAGAAGAATGCCAACTTACTCAAGGTCTAGTTCGACAACTAGCTCTGGGAAAATGGACAACAACTAGACACACATAGTAATAGAAAAATGTTGGGTCTATGTTTGGAACTTTCCTTAGTCAAGTCCCCATTTTGGTGTTCCCACCTCTAGGGACATCCAATAGACAACAATATTGTAGAAATGTGATAAAGAAGTAGATATAAAGGACATAATGAAGTAAAGAGCAATGAAAACATGGATGCTACTCTACAAGAATGATAATGCAAAAAAGCAAGTAAGCAAATGAGCACAATATCACCTTCCCTTCTACAAGCTCTCAAGGTCGATAGAGGAAGAAGGAAAGCAATATCACCATGTCAAGGAGGTAGAGATTTATGGATCGATGATGAAAATGGTGCTAGAGCAAGAAGATGTTGTAAAATGTTGAGTAGAAAGATAGTAGAAACAAGGAAGAGTGATAGAGAAGCCAAGAGAAGTGTTAGAATGATCAATAAATGTTGAAAGAATGAATGGAGAGAGTGAAGGAGTGAATCAATGGAGTTTGAAAGGAAAAATCGGAGGCAAATAGTTGTCTCCCGTTGGTCAAGATTCGATAGGGAATGTTACATTTGCAAGTGGCAAGGAATTGTAATGCTTTTACTGCTTCATGATGCATGAATCTTTCAATATGGTAGTGTGGTGTGTAGACCTCCATGTGGCATGCATCCATGTTGTTGACAAAAATTCCCTCATTGACTCAAAACAATAACACATGCTGACAAAGTGGGATAAAAGTGAAAAGTATTTACATTATCGGACTTGTAAGGCTAAAATGAGGGTAAATTAATGGGAAATTTTCCTAGGTGCAAATTTATGCCATTCCACTCTCTTATGGGGGAATACTGATTATATATTTTTGATAGATTTATTCCTTACAAATTCATGTTGAGTCCTACTTCCATCACTTGTACATGTGTCTTTTTTCATGTTTTCTCTCTTTTGGAAATGACCTTTTTGTTGGAATATGAAGTTAATTTAATTGTTATTCCAATAGTGATGGATAATTGACAATGATATCTAGAATCATGGTATGTGCACAGTGTGACCAAAGTCCTACTATATAATCGAAGGTTGTAGTGACAGGGGGTCCTAGGTGGTTGTCGTAGCCCACCTGCACACCAAAGGAAACCACGCTGAAGGCACTTCCAACAACACCAATTTTTTGGGACTCTCTATTTTTGGTAGTTTTGACAAACATTTGACATTTGTTGTAAGGGTCACACTTTCTATTTTTAGAAATTTTTGTTCGACAAGGACTCTAAAACTTAGATTTCTAATACTCTATTGAAATCACATTTTCTATAACTTTTTAGAAGACTATTGTAATTGTGAATTTATCGAGAAATAAAATACAATATATATATATATTTTGTATAATTTTACCAAGTTTTCAACATAAATATTTTGTTAAAGTTGTGTTTATTATTTTTCTCTATTTCTATAGTGTAAATTTTATTACACTTTTTTCCTATGATTTTTTATCCCTTAGTCTGTTTGTAAGAGATCTTTAGTAGATGGATAGATAAAAAGGATTAATCTAAATCTTTGATCAGTTTTGGAAGATATATTCTATATGAAAATTCCCTTACATTTAATTTTGAACTTTTAAATTTCAAGAAACTACTTTTGAAAACCCTTCCTTTTTAGGAAATTTCTCTATCTCTCTCTCCAAAAACTTCAAGAATAACTTTCACTCTTTGACCCTTTTGGATACAACTAGTTTAAGGAACTCCATTATTGAAGCTTCATGGGATTATACATTTTTTGACACTACCCCAATGCTCTTAAGTCCTTCTCTTGGATGGTAATATTGTGAAACAAATTTTCTTTGTTTTAATAAAATTGTAGCTCTTTATATTTCTCTATTGTATTTTATTATATTTATAGATGTTTCATTTCCTATTTGTTAAAATATGCAAAACTAGGGTGTAGATTCACATAGACTTCAAATTTTATGTTTATATATTTAATTTTATAGTCATATTCTTAGTCTTAGACACATATAGGATAAGTGCACACACTATATTTTTCTATTTTCTATTTGAATTCTCATAAAGGTTGAAAGATCAAAATAAGGGCTTGATCATTTTTAGAAATCTCCCAAATAATCTCAACCATTTTTTATTTTATTTAGTTATAAAAATTTGAGATATTTTAATCACATGAATGTTTGAATCTCTTCCTCTCTATTTTTTTTGGTTATTTCATACATTATAATTAGTTTTTTTTTTTTTTTTTTTTTCTTTACTATCTAATTATCACTCATTTTCTATCATTTTTGTCTTTATTTCTTGTTGTACATTTTAGCAAATGTATTACACTGTAACGTTGCTATTGTTGCTATGGAGGTAGTTACGGTTGCTAACAGTTGCATCAACCGTTCATTATTCTTCACCATATATGCTGTATTCCTGCCCATTGTTAGTACATGAAGATTTATATTGGATCCTGCAAATTTTCCAACATTTGGTATCAGAGCAACAACTATTCCTGTGCGTGATGAAAAGGTGAGAATGGAGGCATAAAGATTGGGTATGAGCCGATGGTGAAGTCTGAAGAAGAGTCAATGGTGAAGTCATGAAGAAGAGTTATGGTGGTGAGAAGATAATAAAGGGCAAGATTTGAAAGTAGAATATGTGTTGGAATACAATGTGCATCTTATATCGAACATCATGCCAACATGGTGTGAGAGGCGTCCATGATCATGAGCCGTGTGGAGGAAGAGATGATGTAGTGACGCCGTGATTGTAGTTCATGTTCATCGCCATTTAGTTAGTTGACACTCATCGTAGGCTTTGATAGATTAGGTACATTCTGCATAGATATACAATCTCTTGTCTCTTGGTGTGGAACATGACTATAGACATGAAAACAATTGTTTGATAAAATGGCTCAGAGAAATTGATTCCAAATATATTGATAGAAAGATGCCACATTTTTTGGTGAGATTTAAGTTCTCACAGGTATACAGAGAAGAGTGCAAAAAGATTCAATCGAGCATTTAGAGGAGAGGGCAAGATTCAATCGCACTTAATATTGATGTGATGAAGTTCGAGACCAGGCAAGTTTATTCATTTGTGCATGAACAAAATCTGTAGGTGATATAAGACAACGATAAAGAGCAAGTTTACTTGATACGCTTAATAGTTCGTTTTAGATAAGTTTCTTTTGGCAATCTGTAAGTTCCTTATAATCTTTTTGTTCAATTGCACTAATCAAGAAACCACTTCCTCATTGTTATTATTCGGTATTCAGTTTGTGCAAGAAAATAATGCACACTTAGTCATTTGCATTCATAGTCTGGTATAGTCAAAATTTATAGAAGATATTCAGAGGTATTTATAAAAGGTGTGGGCTTTATTTTTCCTTGGAGATAATAAGGGAATCTCTTATCTTAACATTTATAATGGGTGTTTGTTGATCAAGGATTTTATAAAGTTTGATGTTGGTAGTGTTCTCATGGTCATTGAAAGTCATAATGAAGCATGTGTTGGAGTGATCAAGATTAGGGAGAAGCATAAGGGAATAGAGTCTTTGGTATCTTTACCAAAAGATAAAGATGAGTTTATCAATGTTACCAATGTATCTTTAAACATTTATACTTGGACTTTTGAGGCTCTCTTTCGTACACTTGATGAGACCTCCAAAAACTCATTTAAGATATTAAATGAGTAAAGTGTAACAAGATCATATTGGAGGTTGGTGGCACCAAAGGATGGAGGAATTTCCATAATCTCAAGTTAGCTTCTCACTTTAAGATGATGCTTTGCATGAGAAGCATTTTTGGTTTTAGTTTCTTGCTTGTCATTGTTGTTGCATTGATAGATTTGAAAATAATGTATTGTGAAGTTTGATTTTTGGAGACAAGTAAGGAGTTTAGTGAAGAGATTAGTATGGATTGTTGCCCAGTGAGAACTCAAGGTTGTGACCAAGGATTACACCTTTACGAGGGTTCAGGGGGCAACTTGGAGGATGTTTGTCTAGTAATTAGGGTATGGACCAAGGGTTATACTTTAATGAGGGTCGAGGAGACAACTTTGAAGGTGCTTGTCCAATAACTACAAACTATAATTCAGAAGATTCATGGGAGGAAGAACTCAGGAATTCAGCTAGGGGCTACACCTTTCTGAGGGTTATGATGCAATTTGGGGGTGATCCCACAATATTGGTTTACATTTTTTTGCCAAATTGGACATTGAACTAATTTTTTCTAACTAAATCTTCACTTTCAAGCACCTATAGCGGCTAAACCGTGAGGAATTTGAAGATGATGCAAAATAGTGATTTGTGACATTTTGTCTATAGATTCTACATATATTTTTTTCAAAATTTTTGGAATTAGATTGCACTTTTTTTTTTTTCATCTCCTTCGAAAACCAATTTTTTTTTAGTAAACACCATTCTTAAGGAGTGATGCTCACCATATACAACATAACTTTTTTTACATGAAGGATAAAATTCTATTTTTTTCAAATTTAGATTTGTAACTATGATATCTATTACTTTCATTTGGTTTCATAGTGTTTTATTGAATATTTTTTCCTTAATCAAGTTTTGAAGTTAAACCAATTACAATTTAGACATAGGCGAACCATATACAACATAACTTTTTTTGTATGTATTGAAATTCTTTTTTTTCTTTGGATCAAGGAATTCAATATCTATTGCACTGATATTTTTCAAATTTTTTTTTGATAATATGCTATTTTTCCACATGTGCAAAATAGAAAGCTTTATTTAAAATGAAAAACCTATGTTTATTAAACCTTGCTACTTTTGGATTTGATTGTGTGTCAATTTTCTTCCATTAACATTTTGAATCACATAGTGATCCATCATCAGGATGAGAATTGAAGAAAGATGAGAAGATATTAGTTGCAAACCCAACAAGTATAAAAAGATGGAAAGGTGGAAAAATGAGAGGGTGAGGCTTGTAATTTGAGGGAAAATAATTAAAAAATAGACAAAATAAAATACCAAATGGAAAAGAAAAAAAGAGAAGAAAATTAAGACTTGACACTTTCATAAAACTAAGAGAAAACCTATTACATACACAATTAAAAACAACTAAACTAAAATAAAAGATAAAGAAAAGACAAAAAAACTCAAAGAATATTTAGATAATAGATAAATAATAATAAAGATACAAAATATATATATATATATAAGAAGAAGAAGACAAAGAAAAAAATAGATAAAAAGAATAAAAAAGATACCAAAAAAAAAGAAACACACAAATGTGTATATATATATATATATATATACAAGCATAAAACAAACAAAAAAATATTTTCAAATATATATATATATAAACAACCAAAATAATGTAGAAAGAAAAAGAAAAAGAAAGATAATTAGAAGAAAGAAAAAGAAAGAAAATAAATAAACAAAAACAAACAAGTAAAAACAAAGACATATATATATATAAAGAAAGAAGAAAGATAATTAGAAAATAAAGAATAATAAAGAAACAAAAACAAACAATAAAAAAACGAAAAAGAAAGAAAAGAGAAATTAAAAAAAACTAAATGGGAGAGGACACAATAAGAAAGACTAGGAAAAAAATTACCAAAAGGAGGAAAAAGTGAAGGAGACTACCTAAAAAAGGAAAAACCAAAACAAAGCAAAGCAAAACCTAACAAAGAAAAAACAAGGGACAAGGAGAAGGGATAAGTGAGAAGGAAAAGGAGAGAAAAGGGAGCGAAGGGGAGAGGGGGCGGGTGGGCGAAAAGGGACAAGGAGGGGGCGGGGGAAGAGGAGGAAGGAGGTCAAGGATGTAAGACTCCAACCTTCATCCCAATTAAGGTTGGTGGGGTGATTCAAGATTTGAATGGCTTCCTTAAGTTTCCTCCTACGGAAGTTATCTTCTTTGCACAAGATTTGGGTGTTTTCAAGACAAATATGATGCTTGGTTGAAGAGGAGTGCTCAACCAGCACTGATTTGACAACATGCTCATGAAGGATGTCGGCACTATGTGGTTTGATTTTGGTGTTGAATGAGCACCCCATTTCACCAATATAAGGAGTATCACAAGAGCACACAACCTTGTAGACTCCCAAGTCTAGAAAGGAATCTTTGGAGTCTTTAAGAGAAGGGATGCAATTTTTTATCATGGAGAAAGGTTTGAAAGCACATTGAAGGCCTTTCTTAAGAAGTATTTTTTAGATTTTATGGGAGATGCCTTCAATCTAAGGCAAGGAGGTGTAAGGGAGAAGAGCGAGAAGGGAGGAACCAGAGACATAGTTAGAATGAAATCGATGCTTGGAATGGTTAATGGCATTGGATATTTTCTTGTTTGTGTGACCATGCAACTTAAAGACCCAATGAAGATGGTCTAATTCTTGGTCTAGGTTTTTTTGGTCACAAATACGGTGGGCTCTTGTGGCCAAAGTTTTGAGAATTCAATTTTTTTTCCTAGGGTGACGGTGGGAGGATGAGTGGACGTACAAATCAGTGTGGGTAGCCTTGCAGAAAACCCATTGACCAAGGGAGCCATTAGATTTTTTGAGGATTAAGACATCAAGGAAAGGAAATTGGTTATTAGATTCAAGTTCTTTAGTAAAGGAGATGGAAGGAGCAATGTTGTTGATGTGGGCATGAAATTCTTCCAACTTATCAAGGCCATGAGGCCAACAGATGTTGGTGTCATCCACATATCACTTCCACCATCTTGGATTAAGGGGGAAAGACTGGAGGGAAATTTCTTCGAAATGCTCCTTGTAAAGGTTGGAAATGATAGGAGATAGAGGAGAACCAACGGCCACACCATCAAATTTCTCATAGATAACACCTTGGAAAGAGAAGAAAATTTGCTATTAACCTTGCATTTGACTATCTCAATAGCAGAAGGAATGGAAACTTAGTGAAGAGGGAAATTACGTCAAAACATACCAAGATTTTTCTACTTTATAGTTTGGTGTCATGGATAAATTGGATGAAATGAGAGGAGTCCTTGATGAGGGAGTCAAATTTTCCCACGAGAGGAGAGATTAACTTGGTGAGGAAAGAGGCTAACTTGTAAGTAAATGAGCCTAGGGTATCAACAATAGGCCTAAGGGGAATGCCAACTTTGTGGATTTTTGGCACCCCATAAATGTTAGGGGTCACTTCTTTAGAAGTCAAAAAACCTTCTTGGTCGCGTCATCAAAGGATGAGTAAGACATGAAAAACTTGACCTTTTTGAAAATGTTGGAGCATGGATTATGAGAAGAAATTTTATAACTATTGAATTAGAGAGAAGAACAAGCATCTTAGAGATATAATTAGGTCTACTTGTGATGACAGGGGAATTTCCTTTATCAGCCCTAGTAATGATCAGGTCATTACTTTCCATGAATTTATTAAAGGCCAGAGATTCAACTTTTGGAATGTTGCATCTAGGTGGCTTAGCCTTTTTGAGAGCCACTCAAAAATCTTGCCTAACTTCTTTCACAACATTCAAAGGGGGATGACTAACCACATTCTGAATTTCAATGATCCACTTTTGGAATGTTGTGTGTAGGTGGCATAGCCTTTCTAAGAGCCATTGCATAATCTTGCCTAACTTCTTCCACAACATTCAAAGGAAGATGAATAACCAGATTATGAATTTCAATGATTTCCTTTTGGAATGTTGCATCTAGGTGGCTTAGCGTTTCTGTGATCCACCGCACAATCTTTCCTAACTTCTTCAACAACATTCAAAGGAAGATGACTAACCACATTCTCAATTTCAATAATTGGATTTTGGAATGTTGCGTCTAGGTGGCTTAGCATTTATGAGAGCCACCACACAATCTTTCCTAACTTCTTCCACAACATTCAAAGGAACATGATTAACCACATTCTCAATTTCAATGATCCTCTTTTGGAATGTTGTGTCTAGGTGGCTTAACCTTTCAGAGAGCCACCATACAATCTTGCCTAACTTCTTCCACAAAATTCAAAAGAGGATGACTAACCAAATTCTCAATTTCAATGCTTAGCTTTTGGAATGTTGCATCTAGGTTGGTTAGCCTTTTTGAGAGCCACCACACAATCTTTCCTAACATCTTCTGCAACATTCAAAGGAAGATGACTAACAATATTCTCAATTTCAATGATCGACTTTCAAAATGTTGTGTCTAGGTGGCTTTGCCTTTCTGAGAGCCACTGCACAATCTTTCCTAACTTCTTCCACAACATTAAAAGGAAGATGACTAACCACATTCTCAATTTCAATGATCGGCTTTCAGAATGTTGCATCTAGTTGGCTTATTCTTTTTTAGAGCTACCACAAAATCTTGCCTAACTTATTCTGCAACATTCAAAGGATGATGACTAACCACATTCTCAATTTCAATGATTGGATTTTGAAATGTTGTGTCTAGGTAGCTTAGACTTTTTGAGAGCCACCGCTCAATCTTGCCTAACTTCTTCTGCAACATTCAAAGAAAGATGACTAACCACATTCTCAATCTCAATGATTCACTTTTGGAATGTTGCATCTATTTTTGTTTAGAGAAGCTTCATACGATTCTTCCAGCCTAGATCGCATGACAATTAAATGGTAGCCTTCGTCTATTTAATTGTTGGATACAATTTTATGTAAAGACACGTCTTTTGATAAATAAGGTTTAACATTTATTTAATGAAGAAACTCATAATTAAATGAGGCACGATTTTCTTGGTTATTAAAATTTATATTTCTTATTGAGGTCGACTTACTACTTTGAAGAGGCACGTCTCTTTCATTGAATTTGTATATATACATCCTCATTTGTACACCATTCGATCATCCATTCATAAGCATAGTTTGTCCTTCATCAAGTGCGAGTTCTTCACAAGGAAATTCTATATTCTTAGAAGTTTGAGTTCTTCATCAGCGAATTGTCTTCTTGTATTGTTGTGTTGCATCAACTATTGGTGCTTATATTTGGGCCTAAATCTTGGCCTCTTATAAGAAGATCATTTTTTTGACAATTCAATATATAAGTTGTATATTGTTGTTGGGTTTTTCTCCCTCAAGAGGAGGGTTTTCCTAGGGTATTTTTTGTGTTATTATGTCTGATTTGAATTAATTTCTATGCATATAATTTGATCATTAAAACTTACATGGTATTAGAGCAGGTTTGAGAAGATCGTGATCAAATTTATAGTGATACCCTTTCTCTTCATCTTAATTCTTTGTCTATCCCCACATCAATCAAGATGGTGAACGTATTGAAGATCAAAGATAGACTTGAGGAAGTGTCAAACTACACTTCATGGAGATTTAGAATCGTGCTCACATTGGAGGAAGAAAGACATCAAGGTGAAGAATTTGTTAGTTGATTTTGTCAAAGACCATATTGTTCCAATTGTCTCCAAGTTGAAAACTACAAGGGAGATGTTCAAGGCATTAGAGGAGATGTACAAAATAAAAAACACCAGTCGAGATCTTGCACTAAAGCAACAACTACACCATGTGAAGATGGCGAAAGGAGAAACAATGATTGCCTACTTCATGAGAATATCCGAGTTGATACATCAGCTCTCCACAATTGGTCATGTGGTTGATGATAAAGATATAATGATGCTTGCTCTCAATCGTCTTCCATTATCATGGGAGTCGTACATTCAAGGAATTAGTGCAAGATCCAAACTTCCTAAGTTTGATCGCTAAAGGGTTGATTGTATTCAAGAAGAGTCAAGGTTGGTGGCTAGAGGCGTTGATCAAAGTTCAAAGAATGAAGACATTCATGTTCTCGCCTCCCATACTTCGAAGAAGAAAGGAAAAGATGGGAAGAAAGGATTCTTCAAAAGAAATCATGATAAGGGAAATCATGATACACCTACCTTCAAGAAGAAGAGAGATTTTTCCAAGATCCAATGCTTTAGGTGTGATAAGTTTGGGCACTTTGGTAAGCATTGTCCAACTAGACCTAATCAACAAGCCACCGCTGCCTATGTTGATGCTGCTTCTCCGCAAAAGGATTCAAGTGAATATTTTTTCTACTCAACATTGTCAAGCAGTGTACTACCAACACCAACACTTGGCTAATTGATAGTGGTGCTTCATGACACATCATTGTTTTTAAGGAGCACTTATCAAGTTTGGTGGAGAAGGAGTCTTTTGAACAAGTCATCATTGGAGATGATGCTAGCTACTCTGTGAAAGGAATTGGGACCTCTACACTTCATTTGGATTCTGACATCACACTTTAGTTGAGTAATGTTCTTTATGTTCCTAGAATCAAGCACAATCTCATTTCAATTTCAGCCCTAGAAGATAAAGGATATCAAGTTTCCTTCTCCAAAGGAAAATTTCTAGTCTGGATGGAGAACTCTAGCTTCAAGGATGCTCAAGTAATTGGAGTTAGACATGAAATTCTTTAAAGGGTCTGCACATGTCCTCTACAAGATTTGGTTCATGAGTCTTCAAGTCTATGTGATCTTTGGCATCAGAGATTGACTCATCTACACTTTTGAGCCTTACCTATCATGGAGAAGATCGTGTTGGGCCTTCCTAAGTTGAACCAAGAGCACGAAGGAACTACAAGGGTTGCACTTTGGGTAAGAATATAAAAGCCCTTTTTCATAGTAGGGAAAATAGATCTAAATTCATTTTAGACCTTATTCCTTTTGATTAATGTGGTCCTATGTCTATTCCATCTTCAAGTGGATTCTTGTATTATGTTCTTTTTATTGATGACCACTCTAGGAAGACTTGGATTTATTTTTTGAAAACTAAATAGTTTGAGGAAGTGTTAGATAGGTTTAACGAATTTAAAGCCTTGGTAGAAAATATTTTTGGTAAAAGAATTAAGGTCCTCAAATGTAATAATGGTGGAGAATAGACCTCTGGTAGTTTTCAGATTTTTTGTATTGATGCAGGGATTAAGAGGGAGTTATGTGTCCCCTATAATCCTCAACAAAATGGTGTTGCGGAAAGAAAGAACAAGATGATCGTGGAAGCAACAAAGGGCATGATCCATGATCAAGATTTGAAAACCTTCTTATGGGCAGAAGCTTCCAAGATGGTTGTATGTGTACAAAACAAAATTCCTCATAAGGTCTTGGAGAAATGACTCTGGAAGAAGCCTTTACAAGGAAGAAGCTAGAAGTCAGTCATTTGAGGATCTTTGGATGTCCTATCTATATTCATGTTCCAGAAGAAAAGAGAACTAAGTTGGAGCCTTCTGGCAAGAAGGGAATATTTGTGGGCTACAGTGAGACATCAAAAGGCTACATAATATACATTCCAGGATAGAAGTTGATCGAGATCAGTAGGGATGTCACATTCGAGGAAGATGTTGCATTTAGGAGATCCAGGGAAATTCATATGGAGATCAATAATGAAGAGTCTCCTTAGGATATGGAAGTTGACCATACCCCTAAGATTCACAGGGAGACTTCAGAACCAAAAGAAGATATTGATCCTGTTGAACCATTGGAACCTACTAATGGGCCTACTAACATTATTATTGGAGGAAAGAGACCTCTATGGGCTAGGCGTACTATGCAAGAGGCTAAATTTTTGACAGATCCTAGAGGCACATTTAGAGAAAGTAAAAGGAAACATAAGTATTCCAGTTATGTTACCTTAATGAGACAGATTATAGAATCTGAGCCTACCTGTGTTGAGGAAGCATCTAGTCATCAGGTTTGGAGAGATGCTATGGCAGAAGAGTATCGGTCAATTCTTAAGAATGATGTTTGGGACATTATTCCTAGACCCGAGGGCAAGTCTATGGTATCCTCTAAATGGCTCTTCAAGATCAAGCATGCTACAGATGGGAGTATTGAAAAGTACAAAGTGAGATATTTGGCTCGTGGGTTTTCTCAGAAAGAAGGAGTTGATTATGAAGAAACATTTTCTCCTATTTCTCTCTACACTTCTATAAAAACCATCATTGTTGTTGTTGCATCTAGAGGATGGAAGATTCACCAACTAGACGTAAAGACAACTTTTCTCAATGGAGTGATTGAGGAAGAAGTTTATATAGAGAAACCTAATGGATTTGAGGTTGATGGGAAGGAGTCACATGTTTGCAAGCTAAAGAAGCCCTTATATTGTCTTAATCAAGCTCCTCATGCATGGTACGAAAGGATTGCTCGATACCTATCAAGTTTAGGCTTCTTGAAAAATGGTGCTAACTCAAATGTTTATTTCAAGGTAATCAATGGTGAAGCATTAATTTTGGTTTTATATGTTGATGATTTGATTCTTACTAGAGAAGATCACCTAATTCTTGATTGTAAGGAATTGAATTTTGAGTTTGAGATGAAGGACCTTGGGCTCATGCATTACTTCCTTGGCTTAGAAGTTTGGCAGAAACTAGATGAGATGATTCTAAGTCAAGGGAAGTACACCATTGATATACATAAGAGATTTGGTATGATGGATTGAAAATCCATGTCTACACCCATGGAGACTAACCTACATAAATTGAAGGAGGTTATAGCTAGTTCAAACTTAGTGGATCCTACATTGTACAGATAGTTGATTAGATCCTTGATGTATCTTGTTAACACTAGACCTGACATTTGTTATGCAGTGAGTGCACTTAGCTAGTTTATGTGTAAACTGAGATAGATGCATCTTGTTGTAGCTAAACATATCCTGAGATACTTGTGTGGCACAGTTGGATATGGTTTGAGGTATTCTTCAAATGCAGACTTGGAGTTACATGGTTATACTGATTTTGATTGGGTAGGGTGTGTCACAGATCGAAAGAGCACATCTGGTTGTTGCTTCAGTTTGGGTTCAGCTATGATATCCTACTGCAATAGGAAGTAGTCATCTGTAGCATTGAGTACAACAGAGATATAGTATATTACAGCTTGTATGGCAGCTCAAGAAGTGGTTTGGCTTCATAAGCTCCTTGCAAGATTGTTTGGAAAATCAATGGAGCCTACTATCATTCATTATGATAATCAGAGTTGCATGAAGCTTTATGTCAATCCAGTGTTCCATGACAAAACCAAGCATTTTGAGATCAAGTACCACTATATTAGAGATATGGTACTATGCAAGGCTATATAATTGAGATATATGAACACTAATGAGCAGATGACAAACATTCTCACCAAGCCTCTCTCCAAGATAAAGTTTGTGTAATTTCTAGATAAGCTTGGTATGGTGGAGAATCTAGCCTTGACTGAGAAAGAGTCTTAGTATCAATGAACCTTGTTTAATGAGTTCTTCTCTATGAGAGAAGTTCAAGGTGAAATCCCTTGTTAATGCATTTTCCTTTGAGATGGAGGAATTTGAGGTGCAAGCCCTTGTTAATGCATTTATCTATGATATTTGAGGTGAAAGCCCTTGTTTCCAACCTCTAAGCTGAGTCATGGTGGATGTCATGTGTGAGACTCCATGACATATTTTGTACTTGTGTTTCACCCTCTAGGAGAGCTATGGTGAAAGTCATGTTTTGGTGACAACATCATGCAAGTGGTGAACACTTGTACACACCATAGTATGGTTGTAGCTATTATGGTTGATATCGTGTTGAGGTGATATCTAATATCATGATGAGGTGATATTCTTCTTTTCACATTTGGTTGTATCCAATGTGATAGACATCACATTGAAGTGATATGTCTTGTGCAGCTAGAAGGCCTCTCCCTAGCTGAGAGGGAGTGTTGTTTATAGTAGCTTCGTATGATTCTTCCAACCTAGATCGCATAACAATTAAATGATAGCCTTCATCTATTTAATTGTTGGATGCGATTTCATGTAAAGACACTTCTTTTGATAAATAAGGCTTAACATTTATTTAATGAAGAAACTCAAAATTAAATGAGGAGGCACGATTTTCTTGGTTATTAAAATTTCTATTCTTATTGAGGCCGACTTACTACTTTGAAGAGGCACGTCTCTTTCATTGAATTTGTATATATACATCCTCATTTGTACACCATTCGATCATCCATTCATAAGCATAGTTCATCCTTCATCAAGTGCGAGTTCTTCACAAGGCAGTTCTATATTTTTAAAAGTCCGAGTTCTTCATCAGTGAATTGTCTTCTTGTATTGCTATGTTTTATCAACTATTGGTGCTTGTATTTGGGCCTGAATCTTGGCCTCTTGTAAGAAGATCATTTTTGTGACAATTCAATATATAAGTGATATATTGTTGCTAGGTTTTTCTCCCTCAAGAGAAGGGTTTTCCCAGGCTATCTATTGTGTTATTGTGCTTGATTTGAATTAATTTCTATGCATATAATCTGATCATTAAAACTTACAGCATCTAGGTGACTAAGCCTTTTTGAGAGCCACTGCACAATCTTTCCTAAATTCTTCCACAAGATTCAAAGGAAGATGACAAACCACATTCTCAAATTCAATGATTGGATTTTGGAATGTTGCATATAGGTGGCTTCACCTTTATGAGAGCCACTGCACAATCTTGTGAAACTTCTTTTGCAACATTCAAATGAAGATGACTAACCACATTCTCAATTTCAATAATCGACTTTTGGAATGTTGCGTCTAGGTGGCTTAGCCTTTCTGATAGCCACCACATAATCTTTCCTAACTTATTCCGCAACATTCAAAGGAATGACTAACCACATTATCAACTTCAATGATCTACTTTTGAAATGTTGTGTCTAGGTCTCTTAGCCTTTCTAAGAGCCACTGCACAATCTTGCCTAACTTCTACAAAATTCAAAGGAAGATGACTAACCAAATTCTCAATTTCAATGATCAGCTTTTGGAATGTTGTGTCTAGGTGGCCTGGCCTTTTTGAGAGCCACCGCACAATCTTGCCTAACTTCTTTTGCAACATTCAAAGGAAGATGACTAACCACATTCTCAATTTCAATGATCAGCTTTTGAAATGTTGCATCTAGGTGGCTTAGCCTTTCTTAGAGCCACCACACAATCTTTTCTAACTTCTTTTGCAACATTCAAAGGAAGATGACTAACCAAATTCTCAATTTCAATGATCTTCTTTTTGAATGTTGCATCTAGGTGCCCTAGCCATTTTGAGAGTGACCATACAATATTGCTTAACATCTTCCACAAAATTCAAAGGAAGATGACTAAACACATTCTCAATTTCAATTGTCAGCTTTTGGAATGTTGTGTCTAGGTGGCTTAGCTTTTCTAAGAGCCACCACACAATCTTGGCTAACTTCTTTTGCAACATTCAAAGGAAGATGACTAACCACACTCTCAATTTCCATGATCAACTTTTGGAATGTTAGGTCTTGGTGGCTTAGCCTTTTTGAGAGCCACCACACAATCTCTCCTAAATTCTTCTCTAACATTCAAAAGAAGATGACTAACCACATTCTCAATTTCAATGATCAGCTTTTGGAATGTTGCGTCTAGGTGGCTTAGCCTTTCTAAGAGCGACCATACAATCTTGCCTAACTTCTTCCACAACATTAAAAGGAAGATGACTAACCACTTTCTCAATTTCAATGATCGGCTTTTGGAATGTTGCATCTGGGTGGCTTAGCCTTTCTGAGAGCCACTGCATAGTCTTTCCTAACTTCTTCCAGAACATTCAAAGGAAGATGACTAACCATATTCCCAATTTCAATGATCTTCTTTTGGAATGTTGTGTCTAGGTGGGTTAGCCATTCTGAGAACCACAACACAATCTTTCCTAACTTCTTCTGCAAAATTCAAAGGAAGATGACTAACGAAATTCTTAATTTCAATGATCAACTTCTGGAATGTTCCATCTAGGTGGGTTAGCCATTTTGAGAACCACCGCACAATCTTTCCTAACTTCTTCCACAACATTCAAAGGAAGATAACTAACCATATTCTCAATTTCAATGATCTACTTTCAGAATGTTGCGTCTAGGTGGCTTAGCCTTTCTTAGAGCCACCACACAATCTTGCCTAGCTTCTTCTACAACATTCAAAGGAATATGACTAACCACATTCTCAATTTCAATGATCAGCTTTTGGAATGTTGCATCTAGGTGGCTTAGTCTTTCTGAGAGCTTCTGCACAATCTTGCCTAACTTCTTTCGCAACATTCAAAGATGACTAACCACATTCTCAATTTCAATGATCGGCTTTTAGAATGTTGTGTCTAGGTAGCTTAGCCTTTCTAATAGCCACTGCACAATCTTTCCTAACTTCTTCCACAACATTCAAAGGAAGATGACTAAACACATTCTACATTTCAATGATCTACTTTTGGAATGTTGCATCTAGCTAACTAAGCCTTTTTGAGAGCTGCCGCACAATCTTGCCTAATTTTTTCCACAAGATTCAAAGGAAGATGACAAACCACATTCTCAATTTCAATGATCAGCTTTTGGAATGTTGCGTATAGGTGGCTTAGCCTTTTTGAGAGCCATTGCACAATATTTCCAAACTTCTTCTGCAACATTCAAAGAAAGATGACTAACCACATTGTCAATTTCAATAATCAGCTTTTGGAATGTTGCATCTAGTGGCTTAGCCTTTCTGATAGCCATCGCACAATCTTGCCTAACTTATTTTGCAACATTCAAACAAAGATGACTAACCACATTCTCAATTTCAATGATTCACTTTTGGAATGTTGTGTCTAGGTGGCTTAGCCTTTCTGAGAGCCACCACACAATCTTTCCTAACTTCTTCCACAACATTAAGAGGAAGATGACTAACCACATTCTCAATTTTAATGATTCACTTTTGGAATGTTGCGTCTAGGTGGCTTAGACTTTTTGAGAGCCATCGCACAATCATGCCTAACTTCTTCCACAACATTGAAAAGAAGATGACTACACACATTCTCAATTTCAGTGATCGGGTTTTGGAATGTTGCGTCTAGGTGGCTTAGCCTTTCTGAGAACCACCGCACAATCTTGCATAACTTCTTCCACAACATTCAAAGGAAGATGACTAACCACATTCTCAATTTCAATGATCCGTTTTAGGAATGTTGTGTCTAGGTGGCTTAGCCTTTCTGAGAGCCACCGCACAATCTTGCCTAACTTCTTCTGAAAAATTCAAAGAAAGATGACTAACCACATTCTCAATTTCAATACTCAACTTTTGGAATGTTGCATCTAGGTGGCTTAGCCATTCAGAGAGCCACTGCACAATCTTGCCTAACTTCTTCCACAACATTCAAAGGAAAATAACTAACCATATTATCAATTTCAATGATCGACTTTTAGAATGTTGCATCTAGGTGGCTTAGCCTTTCTAAGAGCCACTGCACAATCCTGTGTAACTTCTTCCACAACATTCAAAGGAAGATGACTAACCACATTCTCAATTTCCATGATTGGCTTTTGGAATGTTTCGTCTAGGTGGCTTAGTCTTTCTGAGAGCCACCACACAATACTTCGTAACTTCTTCTGCAACATTCAAAGGAAGATGACTAACCACATTCTCAATTTCAATGATTGGCTTTTGGAATGTTGCATCAAGGTTGTTTAGCCTTTCTGAGAGCCACCGAATAATCTTTCCTAACTTCTTCCGCAACGTTCAAAGGAGGATGACTAACCAAATTATCAATTTCAATGATCCGCTTATGTAATGTTGTGTCTAGGTGGCTTATCCTTTCTAGGAGCCACCGCACAATCTTTCCTAACATCTTCTACAACATTGAAAGGAAGATGACTAACCACATTTTCAATTTCAATGATCAGCTTTTGGACATTTGTTGTGTCTAGGTAGCTTAGCCTTTCTGAGTGGCACTGCACAATATTGTCTAACTTCTTTCACAACATTCAAAGGAAGATTACTAACCACATTCTCAATTTCAATGACCAACTTTTGGAATGTTGCATTTAGGTGGATTACCCTTTCTTAGAGCCACTACACAATCTTGCCTAACTTCTTCCATAACATTCAAAGGAAGATAACTAACCATATTCTCAATTTGAATGATAGGCTTTTGGAATTTTTCATCTAGGTGGCTTAGAAGTTTTGGGAGCCACCGAATGTAATCTTTCCTAACTTCTTCCATAACATTCAAAGGAATATGACTAACCATATTCTCAATTTCAATGATCAGCTTTTGGAATGTTGCGTCTAGGTGGCTTAGCCTTTTTGAGAGCCACCGCACAATCTTGCTTAACTTCTTATGCAACATTCAAAGGAAGATGACTAACCACATTCTCAATTTCAATGATTAGCTTTTGAAATGTTGCTTCTAGGTTGCTTAGCCTTTCTAAGAGTCACCGCACAATCTTGCCTAACTTCTTCTACAACATTCAAAGGAGGATGACTAACCACATTCTCAATTTCAATGATCGGCTTTTTGAATATTGCGTCTAGGTGGCTTAGCCTTTCTGAGAGCCACAACACAATCTTGCCTAACTTCTTCCACAACATTCAAAGGAAGATGACAAACCACATAGTCAATTTCAATGATCCACTTTTGGAATGTTTTGTCTAGGTTGCTTAGCCTTTTTGAGAGCCACCACACAATCTTGCATAACTTCTTCTGCAACATTCAAAGGAAGATGACTAACCAAATTCTCAATTTCAATGTTCAGCTTTTGGAATGTTGCATCTAGCTGGCTTAGCCTTTCTGAGAGCCACCGCACAATCTTTCCTAACTCCTTTTGTAACATTCAAAGGAAGATGACTAACCACATTCTCAATTTCAATGATCCTCTTCTGGAATGTTGCGTCTAGGTGGCTTAGCCTTTTTGAGATCCACCGTACAATCTTTCCTAACTTCTTCCACAATAGTCAAAGGAAGATGACTAACCACATTCTCAATGTCAATGATCAGGTTGTTTAATGTTGTGTCTAGTTGGTTTAGCCTTTCTGAGAGCCACCGCACAATCTTTCCTAACTTCTTCCACAAGATTCAAAGGAAGATGACTAACCACATTCTCAATTTCAATGATCAGCTTTTGGAATGTTGTGTCTATGTTTCTTAGCGTTTTTGAGAGCCACCACACAATCTTTCCTAACTTATTCTACAACATTCAAATGAAGATAACTAACCACAAATTTTCTCAATTTCAATGATCGACTTTTCAAATGTTTCATCTTGGTGGCTTAGCCTTTCTAAGAGCCACCACATTATCTTGCCTAACTTCTTCTGCAACATTCAAAGGAAGATGACTAACCGCATTCTCAATTTCAATGAGTGGCTTTTGGATTGTTGCGTCTAGGTAGCATAGCCTTTCAGAGAGCCACCGCACAATCTTTCTTAGCTTCATCTATGCAACATTCAAAGGAAGATGACTAACCACATTCTCAATTTTAATGATCATATTTTGGAATGTTGTGGCTAGGTGGCTTAGCCTTTTTGAGAGCCATCACACAATCTTTCCTAACTTATTCTGCAACATTCAAAGGAAGAAGACTAAACACTTTCTCAATTTCAATAATCAACTTTTGGAATGTTGCGTCTAGGTGGCTTATCCTTTCTTAGAGCCACCACACAATCTTGCCTAACTTCTTTTGCAACATTCAAAGGAAGATGACTAACCACATTCTCAATTTCAATGATCGGCTTTTGGAATGTTGCGTCTAGGTGGCTTAGCCTTTCTGAGAGCCACTGGACAATCTTTCCTAACTTCTTCCACAACATTCAAAGGAAGATGACTAACCACATTCTCAATTTCAACAATTGGCTTTTGGAATGTTGCATCTAGGTTGCTTATCTTTTCTGAGAGCAATTGTACAATCTTTCCTATCTTCTTCCTCAACATTTAAAGGAAGATAACTAACCACATTCTCAATTTCAATTATCATCTTTTGGAATGTTGCATCTAGGTGGATTAGCCTTTCTAATAGCCACCACACAATCTTGCCTAACTTCTTGTGCAACATTCAAAGTAAGATGACTAACCACATTCTCTAAACTTTAACAAATTCATGGAAAGTAATGACATGATCATTACTATGGCTAACAAAGGAAATACCTCTATCATCATGAGTAGACCTAATTATATCTCTTAGATGCTTGTTCTTCTCTCTAATTCCATTAGTTATAAAATTTCTTCTTGTAATCCATGCTCCAATTTTTTTTTAAAATTCAAGTCTATTGTGTCTTGCTCCTCCTTTGATGATGCAACCAAGAATCTTTTTCTTCTTTCTAAAGAAGTGACCCCTCACATTAATGAGGTGCCAAAAATCCACAAAGTTGGCATTCCCCTTAGGCATATTGTTGATACCATAGGCTCTCCTACTTACAAGTTAGCCTCTTTCCTCACCAAGTTAATCTCTCCTCTCATGGGAAAATTTGGATGCTTCATCAAGGACTCCTCTCACTTCGTCTAGTTTATCCATGATACCAAACTAGAAAGTAGTGACATCTTGGTAAGTTTTGACGTAATCTCCCTCTTCACTAAGGTTCCTATTCCTAACGCTATTGAGATAGTCAAACACAAGGTTAATGGTGAGATTTCCTCCTTAGTGGAGTTGTGTGTGAGATCAAATTTCTTCTCTTTCCAAGGTGCTATCTATGAGCAAGTTGATGGTGTGACCATGGGTTCTCCTCTCTCTCCCATCATTTCCAACCTTTACATGGAGCATTTCAAAGAAATTTCCCTCTAATCTTTCCCCCTTAAACCAAGATGGTGTAAGTGATATGTGGATGACACCAACATCTGTTGGCCTCATGGCCTTGACAAGTTGGAAGTATTTCATGCCCATATCAAAAATATTGCTCCTTCCATCTCCTTTACTAAAGAACTTGAATTTAATAACCAATTGCCTTTCCTTGATGTCTTAATCCTCAAAAATTCTGATGGCTCCCTTGGTTGGCAGGTTTTTCAGAAGGCTAACCACACCAATTTGTACCTCCACTCATCCTCCCACCATCACCCTAGGCAAAAATTTTGAATTCTCAAAACTTTGGCCACAAGAGCCTACCACATTTGTAACGAAGAAAACCTAGACCAAGAATTAGACCATCTTCGTTGGGTCTTTAAGTTGCATGGTTACACAAACAAGAAAATATCCAAAGCCATTAACCATTCCAAACATCAATTTCATTCTAACTTTGTCTCTGGTTCCTCCCTTCCTACTTTTCTCCCTTGCACCTCCTTACCTTACATTGAAGGCATCTCCCATAAAATCTCAAAAATCCTTCTTAATAAATGCCTTCATCCCTTCTCTTAAAGACTCCAAAGATGCCTTTCTAGACTTAGGATTCTGCAAGGTTTTGTGCTCTTGCAGTACTCCTTATATTGGTGAAATGGAACACTCATTCAACACTAGAATCAAAGAGCATAGTGTTGAAATCCTTCACAAATGTGTTGTCAATTCAATTCTTGTTGAGCACTCCTCTTTAACCAAGCATCATATTTGTCTTGAAAACACCCAAATCTTGTGAAAAGAAGATAACTTCCATAGGAGGAAACTCAAGGAAGCCATTCAAATCTTCAATCACCCCACCAACCTTAATTGAGATGAAGGTTGGATTCTTAGCCTTTTTGGGCATTCTCTTTTGTCTAGCCTCTTAAACTATCACCGAAACCACCCTCAAAGTGACCTCCTTTCTCCTCTTCCCCCACCCCCTCCTTGTCCCTTTTCACCTCCCCCGCCCACTCCCCCTTCGCTCCCTTTTTTCTACTTTTCCTTCCCGCTTATTCTTTCTCCTTGTCCCTTGTTTTTTCTTTGTTACATTTTTCTTTGCTTTGTCTTGGTTTTTCCTTTTTTAGGTAATCTCCTTCTCTTTTTCCTCCTTTTGGTAATTTTTTCGTAGTCTTCCTTATTGTGTCCTCTCCCATTTAATTTGTTTTTATTCTCTTTTCTTTCTTTTTGGTGTTTTTCTTGTTTGTTTTGTTTCTTTATTATTCTTTATTTTCTAATTATCTTTCTTCTTTCTTTATACTCGTGTGCATATACATACATACATACATACATATATATAGATAGATAGATAGATATTTGTTTGTTTGTTTTTGTATCTTTATTTTCTCATATATATATATATATATATATATATATGTCTATGTTTTTACTTGTTTTTCTTTCTTTATTTTCTTTTTTTCTTTCTTCTAATTATCTTTCTTTTTTTTTCTTTCTATAGATATTATTTTGGCTATATATATATACACATATATATACATATATATATATATATACATATATACACATATATATATATATATATAGTATAAGAACTATTGGAGGATCTAGGAGATAAGGAACAAGCACACATGAGCAACATAAAAGATAAGGAACAAGCACACATGAGCAACATAAAATGTATTAGATGACTCATTGATAAAGAGCTCAAACCCTCAATTTAAAGTAGAGAGGTGAGAAACCATAAGCCATAGGAATAAGAACATATGGCATGAAAATAGGTAAGACTCCTTATCCTAAGTGACAACTCATCCACATAATGAGGAGACATCCTTATCCAACAACTCACCCACCTAACTAGGCTTCAGTTAGTCAACAAGAGTTAAATAAACTAACACCCCCCCTTAAGCATAGTTTAGGTGGGTTTATGAAAAATGAGTCCTGACTGAGTGCCATTTTAGGTACCCATGCACAAAAGTAATCTCTCATGAAGTGGAGAAAAGTAGAAAACCCTGTGGGAAAAAAACTACCCCCCAAAAGAGAGAAAAGATGCATGGAAATTATACACGTGAAGAAGTACTACTTCTTTCACTAAGTACAATATATGATTTCCTCAATAAGAGAGAAAATGATAGAAGGTCTATAAGACCCCCCCATAATACATGTCCTGCTACATTAAGGTTGAATAGTTGACAAAGGATGCAAATGTAGATCCAAGAACGCTTTAGAATGTTCCTTCCCTTGGGAAGAAATGAAACCAACTAAAGATGAAGGATATCTTCCCATGTGAGAAGATGTATGTATGATGTTGAATAGAGCTGAAGCTCATCCAAGAATGATGATGATGGTTCCCATGATGTCTTTAAATGTTGCTCAGGAATCTCCAAGCCAATTTTGTCATGTGACATGGGAAAAGCAATCATATCAGAAGAAGACAAGGCTGATGCAACTTCATTGAAGTTGTCATCATAAAGAAGATTGATATCCTCAATGTGTGCTTTCATGTCAGAAAAGCGAGATTCTATGAAAAGACATGAAATGTTGGGTATATATGCATCCCAATCAACAATGCTAGGAACCTACTAATATCTTGTTGTAAAGAAGTGCTGGAAGTTCTTGAAGAAACGACTCTGAAATCCAATGAAGAAACAAGAGGAGGTGGAGGAATGATGATTTCCTCTATGTCATCTGGACGCTCTGTATCTAAATCATGATGTGGGATGTGAGTTGTGATCATAGTACGATCATGTGGGAAGGGAGAAACATTGGAGTCTCCATGCATTTCCCAAATTTTGATCCACAATGAATGTAGACATGCAGTATCCATGATGACATACAAAGAGTCATTTGGAATATGTAAACCAATTAATCCACGAATATGATCACAATTATTAAACCATTTATCCTTCTGAGTTTGTTTACTTGGTTCAGGGATAAGTCCATACAAATATGGCATGAGATTATGGAACTTGAGATGTTTCAAAATTCCTTCACACTAAGACTTATAGTTTCTCAATTTTAGCTTGATTACAGAAGAGTGGGTTTCATATCCAATGATTACAAATAGGTTAAGAGAATAGAAAATCAACACATTAAGAACCCCTCTAGATTAGGTGAACCCCCAATTTTGGCACTTTATAAGTTGAGTGCATGAATTTCTAATTGATACCCCCAAATTGGGTAATAAATAGACAAAGTGCTTATAGTCACTTTAAAACAACTTGATTAAGCCATTTATAACAATAGTGAAATTTCAAACTAGTTAGAAAGAGGATGAAAAAAAGACCACTTTAGCCAAAATGGAATTGCATATGAAAAAAAACTACTTCTCAATTTTCCTAATGTGCTTGGGAAAAAAAACTATAAAATTCAAGGCCCCTTAGGTAGATTATGACCATAGGCTAAAATGGTCATATGAGCAAGGGCCCCCTCCCCCACCTCTGTGGCGCACGTAGGAACAGCTCTGAATAGTAGAAGCCATTAGGAGGTAGGTTTGCAAGAAATTCCAGTGACCAATCTGAAGTAGGCACCCACAATTGCCATCATTCCAGATTGGCCAAACCCAGGCGTAGAACTCACATCCTCTGTTTTAATGCACAAGATGCAGGTCACAGATGAGTGGAGCCTCCAAACTTGGTGCCTATGTGGTTTGCATAGCTAGGGCAGATCTGGAATATGCAAGGCACCTCCTAGCATGCATAGGCCTGACCAAATTTGAGATGCCGCCTCCAAATATGCAGGGTATGTGTGTTAAGATGGCTGCGTCAGCTGGAGAGGATCGATGCCCCCCTCACAAAAAAAAGAGACGTACCCTCTACCCCTGCACAACCAGAGATCAAATGAATAAGTTTTGCATAGAACCACGTTGGATTAGACCCTCAATCAACTCCCAGGTTGGGAAAATGAACAATAGTAGAGGGATCAATCACAGATTTAATATTGATTCCTTATGTGAAGCTCAACGGCCACATGACCGTTCATATTCTCACAGATATGTATAAATATGTGGGTCAATCATGCACTTGATATCATAACAGTTAATACAATTCCCTACTTTCTGTGGATGTAGCCATTTATGGTGAACCACCCTGTTGTGTTGTGTGTGAGTTTTCTGTTTTTATTCTATTTTTTCTGTTTGTTTAATATTTACCGATCGATGGATTCACACACTCCTACAAATCATCAGGCAGCAACAAATATGGATCATTGCTAGTGGCATGAGGATTGGCGTTGCTTCAACGAATGACTCAGTGAATCGCCATTCAAATGTCTTCAAACCTCACGGCCTGTAGAGAATGCTTAGCATGCAATTACATGAGGATCTAAGATTTTAATGCCTAACATTTATTTGTTAGCCCAAAGTCTCCATGTGTGACGCCACACATAGAGAATAAAAGATAGACCAGAGTGTTCAAATGACTCGGCCTATTGCTTGAGCTGGAGGGAGGCCGAATTTATCCACACATTGAAGGAATGAAACCACAGCAGGCCACAAAGTTTGCCTCTTCACAAGAACTCTGTGCCTCTTTTGCCTCTTCACAAGAACTCTGCGCCGCTTTTTATAAGGAGGTCGTGAGCCAAGGAAAACAACCACCGTGCAACCACAGGAGATTCTCGATTTGGGCTCATGGATTTTCCTGCAATTTATTAACAGACAACAAACACTGGAGTAAACAAAATACAATTGAATTGGTTCACTTAGCTGGCTTGAAACTACCTCCTCTTAAGCTCTAATACCATATAAGAACTGTTGGAGGATCTAGGAGATAACAAACAAGCACACATGAACAACATAAAATGTATTAGCTGACCCGTTGATAAAGAGCTCAAACCCTCAATTTATAGTAGAGAGGTGAACAACCATAAGCCATAGGAATAGGAACATATGGCATGAGAATAGGTAAGACTCCTTATCCTAAGTAACAATGGAACATATAGCATGAGAATAGGTAAGACTCCTTATCCAAAGTAACGATTCATCCATGTAATGAGGAGAGATCCTTACCCAACAACTCACCCACCTAACTAGGCTTAGGTTAGTCAACAAGAGTTAAATACACTAACATATATATTTTTGAAAATATTTGTTTGTTTGTTTTATGTTTGTATATATATATATATATACGTTTGTGTGCTTGTTTTTTTTTTTTTTTTTTTATTCTTTTTATCTATTTTTTTCTTTGTCTTCTTCTTCTTTTATATATATATATATATATATATATATTTGTTTGTTTGTTTTGTATCTTTATTATTATTTATCTATTATCTAATTTTTATTTGAATTTTTTTGTGTCTTTTCTTTATCTTTTCTTTTAGTTCAGTTTTTTTTTAATTGTGTATGTAATAGGTTTGCTCTCTTAGTTTTTTGAAAGTGTCAGGTCTTAATTTTCTTCTCTTTTCTTCTTTTTCAATTGGTATTTTATTTTGTCTATTTTTTAATTCTTTTCCTTCATCTTTCTTCAACTCTCATCCTGATGATGGATCACTGTGTGTGATTGAAAATGTTGATGGAAAAAGATTGACACACAATCAAATCTAGACGTAGTAAGATTTAATTTCATATGGATTGTGAAAATCTATTTGTGTTAAACCTATGTTTAATCAAACTAAAAAAACAAATACATAATAAAACCAAAACATATTAAAATTATATTTGTTAGATAACTTGTTTCAAAGTTTTGAGGACTACCATCATCCAGTTGGGTCTGTGAGGTCTTCTCCATTTTCATCCTCAACTCAAGTTTCAAAGGGAAAAAATTTGGAAAAATTTGGTGTCAAAGGGGAAGGAGGGGGGGAAGGGGAGGTTTGAATGAACCTAAGTTTGAGTGAACCCCCATTTCCACTAAGTTTTACTTTTTTTTTTTTCATTTTGAGAAATGTGGAATATGGTGGGATCCAGCATTAAATAGGTTCGCTTGAAGGCGGGTTTGAGTGAACCCCCTTTGGGTTGACTCAAACCAAAAGTTCGTTTGAACCCTCAAAAAACAAAATTTTCTCCGTAGGGGCACTTTTTGCAATTTTCCTTCCTCACTGGAATTGTAAACCAGGTTTGTGGATTTACCCTTGGAGGAGCCCATCTGATTTAGGATTTGTTTCTTCGAGGAAGATCTTCACAAATATGTATATATATTTTGTATTCAACAAGTTTTGTTATGTAAGCCTTAAAGGGGGGTCCCTTGGCAAAGTAAATAAGAGCTTTTAGGGGATACATTTGTAGGAACAATGTAATAAGGGGGGAATCTTAACAAGTGTATTACATTGTAATGCTACTATTGTTGCTATGGGGGTAGTTATGGTTGCTAATAGTTGAAAATTAATCGTTCATTATGATTTTCCATATATGTTGTATTCTTGCCCATTGTTAATACATGAAGGTTTATATTGGATCCTACAAATTTTCCAATAGTACTTGTGAGTTTAAAATATAGTAGTTTTTCCAGATTTTGTAACTTTTCTAGATCATAGTACAAGACCTGAATTACAATGCATGCCATAGATGATAACGCATTGTGTAGATCTCCATGCATCACATTAGCATCCTAGACAATGAGCTCCATTTCTTGTTCATAGGTTGCTCTCTTTCTTCTCTTTACACTTATGAATCTTTTTTTTTTCCATTCTATAATTTAGTTTCTTGTATTTGAGCATTTTTAGCATAGCTATATTTTAACTTGATAAAATATATTATTTTGAAAGTTAAAATATATTAAGATAATTTTGGTGTTATTTTATTCTTTCTATAATTTAGTAAAAAAAAAATTCCTTTCAAAACTAGTTTTATCCTAGCATAAAGTTTACAACATTAACTTACAAAACACACTACATTTCTTGGTTAAATGTTTTTCTTACACTACATTTTGGTGAATATGACATTCTACAATGTTACTCTTCTTTTATCAAAAATCTAACAATGTTAGATTTATTTCTTTAAATATTTAATTCCTTTGATAAAATGTTTTCTAAAGATGACATTAACATGCTAGATTAGGTATTAGATGACTTCATCCATGTCCCTTCAAATCCTTCACCTAGTAAACCTAACTCTTCTATTTCTCCATCATTAAATCCTACATATTCAAATGTGACCAATACTATATTCATTATGAGCTCTATAAGGGAGTTCCAAAAACAATCACATATTTTCTTATATTGAGGGAGAAATACAATTCACTCCTTGAATATCTTATGCATCATAATCTATATTTTGGCTCATGCTTGTATAGATTGAAGGGGCCACATTAGTTTCATGTCCTTAACAACCCTATACAACATGACACATTTTCATTTGTTTAAAGATTAAACATTGTTTCATAGGAGCTAACACAATTACATTTATGACACTTCTTTCCAAAATTAGACTCTACACCACTTCACCTTTTATACTTGACTAAATTTATGCTTATTAAAATGCAAATAATGATGATCATAATTTGTACAAGTAATATTTTTTTATAGGTACAATACCACTAATTATTTATCATTATATGCAATATTGAAGATGCAATACTACTAAAAGCATCATGAAACCAAAAAATAGCATCATACTACATATCATTATATATTCTTGCATATTCCAATTAATCTTTTATTCTTCAACATGTATGATTTATATAGATCATGCATACATCAAAGTAGGTAAAAATGTAGAGAATAAAAGTCTCTTGTTTTATACTCAATTTTGGTTATATCATACATTCATTTTCCTACTACTTAAATTTACATACATTTTGCATGTAACATGACCACATTCCTACATTTTCCACTCTTAATGCCAATAACTTAGTCATACAATTGGATTAGTTTAGATTTTTAAGGATTTTCCCCTTTTGGATTAGACTACAAGCATAGTTTTGTCACCTAAATAAATTCACATTCAAAGTTTCATCCCACCTTTTCAAGTTTACTACTACCAAAGCTAACAATTCCTAAATTTGCTTGTTGCATGTCATCTTGTGTGCCAAGAAAATACAAATTCAGAACCTAGGATCTTGTTTTTAAAGACAAGCCCTAGGATATTAGTGATAATGAATAATCATAGCAAAGACTCCCTCAAACATATTATCAAGTAGATTCATTGAGCTGACCCTAGGATATTAGTGATAATGAATAATCATAGCAAAGACTCCCCCAAACATATTATCAAGTAGATTCATTGAGCTTGTATTTGCATCAACAAATACTAATTCATTATAGGTATTCTTTATCATCATCTTGTATGTCTTTAATCTTTTCCACATTGAAAAATCCCTACAATATCACAAAAGGTCGATAATTCAATCTGCTCACAATGAATCCCCACAAAGTGCTCTTAACACCCATTTGTCTTAGATACAAGTACACCCAAGCTAAATATAAGGGATCAACAATGATGGTGTTTAAAACCACATACAAAAGATGGAACCTAGGCAGACGTATACCAAACAAAATACAACTGGGCTTCAGAGAAAAATGTATGCCACGGTACCATATTGTTTCACATTGCAGAAATTATAGTTAAATGCTGAGATCAAGCCTGTAACTATAATGGACAACCCCTTTGAGATTTTTAACATGAGACGATGCAAGCCCTCAATCAATATATTGGTATGCTTCTGCCCAGCCACAGATGTAGAGCTATTTTCATATCGCTTCACAAGCAATATTGCAACAATTGTAAAGGTATTCACTCTCCAGGACTCTGCTTAAAGAAATCCTCTTTTAAGAAAATGTAGAAACTGTTGGCTCTGTTCTTCAATATCTGGAAAAAGGTTGTTGATGCTCCTTCTTCGTAGCTCCGTGTGTTCTGATATCTATGTAAAATTTTTAATAAACATGCAACAGAGTTGATCTAGCTAAGAAAGAAAGAACAAACTTGTAGAACTGAAAAATTTCCGATTATTCACATTAAGCAGATTATACAAAGCTTTTAAAGGCCATCGGTGGGAATAAAGGGGATAAAAACAGGGGAATAAAAAGGAAAACACATATTGCTTCTTTTGTTAGCTTACGTTAAAGCAAGCAACAGCAGTTGTAGAAAAAACAGGAAAAAGCCTACTTTGTTGGTTACACTAACAGCTGTAAGGGGATAAATATAACAGAAGTTGTAAGTGTTGAATTTGGAGAGCTTAATAGATTATTGTTTTTATATTCTCTCGTCTATATGGGCAGATGTGTCTCTTACATGAGACATGACTCTTTGTGATTAAATATAGTTTATGTTTTAACAATAAAGAGATAAATATTTCTTACTCTTTCAGTAGATTGGACAAAGAGGCAGATTCATACTTCACTACAAAGATGACAGTGACCATGGAGAGTAAAGTCAAACCTTAGTGTATGCTCTTTAAGCCCCACCATGTGAAATGCAGCCCCTAAACACAGTGCTCTTCTCCACTACAAGAAGTGCACAGCCCTAAACGCAATCAGTTTGGAGAGTCATCTCTGCTAATAGCTTCAGAGCACGGTCACGTGGAAGGGCTGAGTCTCGAAACTGATTGCGTTTAGCGGCTGCGCCGTTGTTGTAACTGAGAAGAGTACTAATTATCTCATGATTTCCCCGCTTATCAGCTTCGTGCAGCGGTGCATTGCGATCAGTATTACGAGCTACAGGCATAGAAGAACCTTTCACATTGTGAAGAATCCATTGAGGGAGCTCCAAATGGCCTTCCTTCACAGGGATGCGCAGGGCAGTATTGCCTTCAAAAGTAGTGCCCCGCAGAAGTCGGCGGTCTGAGCTATACAAATTTTGAATGACCTTGTTATCGCCATTTTTGGCAGCAAGGAAAACTTCAGGATTTATCTTGGTCTAGCAAGCGTTTGAGTCTTGTCTGTCTCAATATATAACGATTGATTGTAAATTTGTAGCTGAGTTCCTAGGCAATTTAGTCTTAAAGGCAATGACTTGTTGCAGAATTTTTCAGCCTTACTTTTGGGCAGATTCTACACGGTACAGAACGTAAAAGCTACGCCACAATTTTCTTATTGTTTTCTTTTTGAGACGGACCAATGTGAGAATGAGCGATATGATCGCTAAATTATTGCAAAGCTGAGTGGCACTGATGTTTGACTTTACATAATTTCTCAGTGCTGGCCCTTAACTATTGTACGGTACACAAATGTGGATCTTGAAAAGAGATTCCACACTTTGATTGTTGACTGTCAAATTCTTGTTAGCCTTTACTCTAGATGTAAAGATTAAGGGGTATTTTTTTTAGGAGGGTGTGTACTTTAGGTTTGTCATAATTAAGACTTGTACTTAATATTGATTATTGGGTATATGGTAATATTCTTTTGTAAAATTTATTTAATTTTTTTTTATATATATTTTATTTATAGTTTGGTGTGTTGTTTCACTTTTCTTTAAATTCATTAATAATTTGTATCTAATTTTATTTATAAGCTTATGTCACATTCATAATTGAGAGTGGTAGTTTATTCTTTTATCAGATTTATTCATGGTTTGTCCTTCACATTGTTTATTTGAAGCATAAGAGGACTAAAATTAGATATAATATTTTTTTGTCAAAAATCAATCAAGTCCCATGCCCAACCTCATTTGTTGGATACTACCACATACAATTTGAAGTGATTGTTTACTCTTCCATTAAATTCAATGAAGACATGTACCTTGTATTGTACATTGGTTTACACCATACCTAGAAGTGGAATTAGTAATTGACCTTAATCAACATATATATATATATATATATTAAACATGTCTCATATAAATTTAAGTATGAATCTTTATTATGAAATCCTTACAATTTTAAGAAGGTTTTAATATTAGTTATTTGAAGGGCTCATTTGATTCTATATTTTACTGTGCCTTTCCCTTATATTATCTTTCATGATGGTCAATTTCATAAAAAATATTGCAAAGACTATAAAAAGTTTCATTTGATGCAAAAGAGAGCCCTCTAACTGAAACCCTTTATCATGTGGTTAAACATCCTTCTTCATGAGTCTATACTAAATAAATTCCCTTTTATAATGGTATGGTTGGGGATTGGGATTAGAGTTGTGTAACATGGTTTTATTAGGGGAATTGGTCACTAAATTGGGTTGAGGAACGAGGTTAGTGATTAAGTATGTTGTTATTACAACAAATTGGTGATTAAACTAGATCAACCTCTTTTTCAACACCTTAATTAAAAGTGTGCATCTCATGTAAACCAATCAAGGAATTAGTTTTGTTGGTGAAAAATGGGGCTTAAAAGTCCCTTAGACCCAACTACATTGAACTAGTGCACATTGGGGCATTGTTATCCCCAACTATGCATTATATTTGAAACCAATCGAGTACTCATCTCAATTAGGAGCGAATGGGGCTATTGAGCTACATGAACCTAATTATATTTAATTCATGCAAATTGGGGCATAGTTTAGGGTGTGTACAAAGATGGGGGACCAACAACTAGCCACAACCACTTTTAGTGCATCATAGGGAAAAAAGAGTGCATTATAACGTGCTTTCAATAAATGGCTTGGTATCAGTAATGATTGTGCCTAGGTCATTTACTATGGAGCCAAAGTGTACTCACCATTATAATGTGAGTATACTTTGTCTATGTTAAAAACAAAAAAAATCAAAGATTGAGCTCATTTGAGCTTGACCCCATTTCTCCCAACACCCTAACATAAGCAAGGAAAAGATTTAGTATATTTGCAAACTAATTGAGTAGACTCAAGCTAGCATGATGGCACCATGATGTGTGTGATGTTGAAAAGGTAAGGTTTTAAGTTTTTTAGTGTTTTAAATGAAAATAGAATTTATAGATCCATATATTTTTAATTCATTTTTTTAGTTTTCAAAAATTAAAAAATCCTTTAAGGCCCCCAAACACTAATTCACCAAATCACGTGGAGGGAATTCTTGCTAAAGAGTAAGCAAAACCTAACTCTCTTGAAAATCCTCCATATATTAATAGACCTCCTTGTGGAACAAGAAATTTTATTAGGTCATGTTGAAAACAATAAAAATAAACTCAAAATATTGATTGATATATTGAAATCCTTATCCTAGCACTAGTTAATATTGAAGATTTCTTGTGATATTATTAGAATATATTATATCTCATATAGATTGCATTAGTGATCAAATAAATATATGGTTCAATCATAGGATGAATGCGCAATAATCAGTTTCTATAAAATTATTATATAAACAAGTAAAAGAGAAAAGAATTGGGGTTCATCTTCAATGGTTAAGGTGTGAAATTGTTGTTGTTGCCACCAAGGTTCAAACGTTTGTTGGGCCATTATGATTGTATGCACTATGCCTTTGTTGATCTAATGTGCTCACACAATTGTACCTTAGTATTGATGTTGTTGGAATTCATGCCTTGATACTTAATGCTCCAGAGGGGAGCTCATGCTTGTGCTGTTGTGTTCTAAACCCTTGCTGGGTTGGTGTTCTCATGGAATTTGTGCCCTTGTTGGGATGCCATGCTCATGGGTTTGGATTATTCACGTATGTTCATTGTGGGGATGAGGTCCACCTCACCTAGAGTTTGGACTAGGCTAAAAATATTGCATTCATCGATTAAAAAAAGTAAAAGAGAAAATAATTAAAATATAATTTATGTCCATTTCTTATTGATCCAAGAATCAACACACCCTTACACAAAAGTTCTGAGATATTTTTTATTCATTGGTACCAACAATAATGAATAAGAGAAAACTATTGGGATAGGTGGTGGATTGTTTCTTACCACACCACATGCAACAATAATGAGTTCCTATAATATTCCTTGAGGAAATCATATTATGATTTTTTTTCTTAATGAAATTTAAAATTATTTTGTTATGCAATATTTCTAAGGTAGAGGGGTTCGCTCCGCAGCTCGAACGGTCGGTATGGTTGAGCTAAGGCTTTGGGTTCATCCCATATAGGTCCAAGGTTTGATTCACGTTGGTCGGGGTAAAATGGAGGAGTCCTGTTGTAGGCTCGAGGCTTCTCCCCAGGGGGACTAGTTTCGCCTTGGCTCACCCCACCACCACCCCAACTCAACAAAAAATTAAGCCTGAGGCAAGGTATGGTGGGAATCGCTGGGCCTTGGTTGGAGATACCTCCTGAGTATCAAAAAAAAAAAATTATAAGGTAGAAAGGCTCTATATGCAAGATAGGGATGGGGCATGTTATTCCTAGAACCACATAAAAAGATTCCTAAGTAGGCTAGACATTAAACAATGAAAATCCCTTCTATTGTGAATGAGAGTGTTGAGAGGGAGAATTTGTAGCCAATTAATCAATTGCATCACACAAACCATAAAAATAAAATGAGCCATTTTCATAGGGTGTTTAGGGTGAGGCTTCAGAGTCTCAATTTTCTTCTCACTTTTGCTACATCTATGAATCTTTATATGATTATGGGTCCAAGGATGTTGAGCATACACACATTATAGAGGATTATCCAAATTTTCAAGAGTATGGTAGATAGGGCCATGAGGAGGATATATCTATATTATATAATATCATGTTGATGAATGATTTTCTTGGTAGCACAATTGACATTGATTGATAGGTAAAATTTCTAATTATTTTTTACATTTTTTCTTTCTATTGAAATCCAAGATTAACTATATTAAGATCTATTATGAATGAAAATTAGTGTAAATAATTACATGCAATGAAATTAGAGGGTTAAAGTATTCGTCCTATATTTATTGGCCCTTTAGCTCTTAATTATGTAACCATTTGAGTCAATAGGTATGTAATTTATAGAAAAATAATATAAATACTACATGCAATTTTTTTGTCATCTATCAATGGAAATATTAAAATTGGCATTTGATGATGAATAGATGGACATTGGACCTTAAAAATTAGTACCCATTGATGGTAGTGGTTGTATGTTATTATTTATTGAGATAAGTCTTTATATTTTAAATCATCATTTTTATACATAATGTTAGGTGGATTTTGGTCAAATAATTTTTTTCTATTTTTTTTACTGAAACCAATTCAAAACCCTCCTAATATTCATGGAACAATGGAGGTAGGCATTGTTGTGGTAGTTTTATCTTCAATTAATTTGTGTGAGCTAGTAATGTAGAATTCATTTTATATTTATTGTTTTATCTCACATCATTTAGTGTAAATTTAAATTATATTCATCTTTAGTCTAATTCGATTATTCGTTATTGTTCCAAATGGTCACAAATCTAGTCCATACACTTTCCCCTCAAATGAATGAAGAGAATTGAAGAATAATTGAGGTGGATTATTATATTACAATATGTTACTATTCACATATGCCATTGTATATTTTCTCTTTTCTATATTAATGTTTATAGTTTTTATTCTATTCATAGGTGGACATCCAAAATGGTTTAGAGAGGGGTTCTATTTAGTAGGTTCAAAAAAATGATCAATCACCTCTCCATCATCTTGATATACAAAGAGTCATTGAATATTCAATCCCAATCCATAGAACTAACTACATTATGACATTTTACTAAATGTGTATATGCATAAAATTGGTCATGATTAAAATTATTCTTGACATTTAATTAAATATTTATTATTTAATTAATTCCTCTAAATTCTTCTAGATATAATTAAATTTAATCAATTTCATTATGTTGTTCATTCATTTTATTCTCCCATTATAAATAAATAAATTTATTTATTTAATTACTCCACATATCTACTTAATTAAATTAAATAAATACATGTTACTTATTTAAGTTAATTATCATCTTTTGAATTTAATTAAATCTTTTTAATTAAATTTAAATATCTCTTTTCTTCTATTTTTAAACTTTCTTCTAATTAATTAAATACTTTTATTTAATTAACTTCATAACGCACGTCATTCCTTCAAATTTAATTAAATATTTATTTAATTAAAGATCTTCTGCTTTCTTCAAATCATAATTAGATATTTCAGTTAATTATGAAATCTTCTGATTTCCTCAAAATCTTAATTAAATATTTATTTAATTAAGAAAAATCAACATGCACTCATAAATAAATAATTGAATTGGATAATTCATTATTTATCTTCTCAGAATCTTTCCATTCATTTATTCTAAAAAAGATGATTTTTAAATCATCTCATCTTATCTCTTCCATAAAAATGGAAAAATCTAGCTTTATTCGATTTCTTCTATTTTTCCTCTTCAGTCTCATGCATCTTCAACCGTTCGATCGGTCAAGAATTATCACAGCCGTTGACCAAACCAGCCAATCAAAATCCATAATCTTTTCATCTTAGCATAATCTTGCATTTAGAATAGTATGCATTTTAATCTCATTCTTTAGTAGTCCATTTTGTTGAGTTTGATCTACTGATCTGAGAGCAATTGGAGACAACTAAACGCTGGAGATAGAGAACAATAGAATTGTAATGCCCCGTCGTGCGAACCTCAAAGGACAAAAAAAACAATAATCATAGCACAAATTTTTTTTAAACAAGTAAACATAACATACATGTAAAACACATTAAGTCAAAGCATGAATTTCATTTAAGCAGATTCATTAACACATACATCCCTTGGGGTACACGAGGAGTCATTACTAGACTTAGATCCACACAACAACAATAAAGAATAAAAGCCAAAGCTATAATCCATAACAAAGTAAACATTGACAAATATAACACATACATGAAAATCATTGATAAGGAACCATCTGTGTACATAAATACAACATATGCATGATTAACTTAACACATTGAATAATAACTGCCATGACCATTATCCACACCAAGTTTAACATTACATTACAGTACAATGATCTAGAGGTACAATGATACAACAGTGTTTCCGAACATGAACGGAAACCATACAACAAGATAGCATGATGCACAATATCATAACTGGCTCCAAGACAGATACAACTCTAGAGTCGTTGCAACAACACCAATCCGCACCTCTCGATCCTCGACTGGGGACCCAATGGGGTGCTTAGCACGTTCCACCCGACCATGTGGGTCTGAAGACCCACCCCCCATGCTAAAGGGGCTGACAAGAAAGAGTCCTCAACCAAGAACATTCAAATAGGGAACCACAAGACTCAACATCATACAAAAGTATCATAAAAATCAAGATTACAATGACAAAATCAACAACATCCAAGAGTCAACATAATAACTTAAAGTCATAAGTCTCATCACATTACACAAAACAATAACTAGAACCAAATAACTAAATACAGATCATGAAACACTTCCAAAACAACTGAATTAATAACATAATACAATTTCACATTGCAATTAAACAACACAATAACATCATAACATAGTACCATAAGAGTACAAGGTCATAAATCAAATATCAATGAGATCATACAAGACCACAAAGTACACCAAAGAGGTATCAAGGAAATACTCCATAAATCAATATAAGTCCATTCAACCACAATCTAAATCAATTCCCATAATGTACTTCCAGAGGAACACAATAATGTAAAACATAGGGGCAACTAGGGGAGAGTGTCATCGCATAGTCCTACATGGGCTGTCCTGTGCTCTTCCTCCCAACTGGAGGCGCCGGTCCCATCTATGGCTATCCTGTGCCCTTCCTCCCAACTGGAGGCGCCAGTCTATAGGGTGACTCATGTGGAGCCGTAAACCTCTTGTGAAGAGGAGGTTACGACCTTTCCAACCACGACCTTCTTAGCCTTCCATTAGTCTACGGAAGCACTAATGAAGACGAGGCATCCATTTTTTAATCTTCTAATGATATTACTACCCAACCCTCCTAAGTTAATTATTAGGTTTTCACTTGATTACTAACTCACTCGTGGGTTATCCTGTGCCCTTCCCCTTAAGCGGGGCACTGGCCCCCACGAGGAGCCACTCTCCCTAGAGACCCAACAACATAAAAACCAAGAAACCAAGGGTTGTACATCATAACAAGAATATTAGATCACAACTGAGAAGCATGCGAGGCATTACCCATCTCGCTATAAATACATAATCAAAGTCTTAACAATTCCTGTACAACCCTTTTAAAATCATGAAACCAAAACACTTGCCACATCAAGGGCACATAAAGAGAGAGAACATCAATTATTGAAATCATCTCAAGCTTCTGGAAGCCAAAAGAATGAAAACCCACAAACGAGGGTAAAGTGAAGCATCAAGAATTTTTCTCCAATAATTCCAACACAAGGATAAAATTTCCTCAAATATGAGAGTAACTCAGAAAAGCCATAAAAAGGGAAGATTCATCAAGATCCATCCACAAATCAACAATGGTGTCACCTCAAATAGGAAAACATAAAAGAAAATCAACCTTTAATTTAACGAAATCACTTAATAAAACCAAAAGCCACCAACTAGGCATTCCATGGGAGACCTCAATTTCCTCCTCACAAGATACCCATACAGATGGTATACAAAAGACCTTTGACAAAATCAACAAACATGACAACAAGATTCCCCTCGCCTCTGGAAGCCCAAAAATAAATCAAATACTCAAGGACTCATCAACAAGGGTAGACAAAGCAATAAGAGTATCCAATCAACTAACAACACAAATTTAGGGTGATCCCACAATAGTGGTTTACACTTTTTGGCCTAACTAGACACTGATATTTTTTTTTTAACACAATCTCCACATTCAGGCACCTATAGCGATTAAACCGTAAGGAATTTGAAGATGATGTAAAATAGAGTCTTGTCACATTTTGTCTGTAGATTCTAAAAATATATTTCTCAATTTTTTTGGAATCAGATTGCACTTCTTTTTCCTCTCCCACAAAAATTGGTTTTTTTAAAAAAATAGCATTTTTAAAAAGTGACGCACACCGTATAATGCATAACTTTTTTTCCATGAAGGATAAAATTCTAATTCTTTCAAATTTAGATTTCTAACTCCTAAATCTAGTGCTTCCACTTGGTTAGATAGTTTTTTATTGAATATTTTTTCTTTAATCAAGTTTCAAAGTCAATCAAATGACAACTCAGACATAGCGCGACCGTATAACGCATAACTTTTACTGTATGTATCGAAATTATTCTATTCTTTTTTTGTTGGATCAAGGACTTCAATATCTAGTGCACTAATATTTTTAAATTTTTTTAATTTATAATCTTCTATTTTTCCACTTGTGCAAAACATAGAATTTTGTTTTCGATGAAAAACCTATATTTAATAAAACTTAAAAAATAGATAGATAATAAAACCAAAACATACTAAAATTATATTAATTGGATAGCTCGTTCTAAAGGCTACTTGATTCCAAGTTTGGTTTCTAAATATTCCCCCATTTTCATCCCCAACCGGAGCTTGAAAGTGTAAAATTTTAGGTTTTTTGTGTGAACACATTAAAAAATTAGGGAAAAAGGGGGTTCGCTAGAACCAGGGGGTTCTAGCGAACCCCCAGGGGTTCGCTAGCTAACCCCCAGGGGTTCTAGCGAACCAGGGTTCATTCAAACCCTGGTTCATTCGAACCCCCACAAATATTCATTTTTTTTTGGGTGGGAGTGGGCCCAATAGTTAATGGGTTCGCTCGAACCCTAGTTCGGTCGAACCCCTTTATGGTTCAGTCGAACATGTAGGTTCATGCGAACCCCTAAAACCAATTTTTTTGCCATGGGGTCATTTTTTCTCAAATTTCCTTCCTCTTCAAAAGTGTAAACCACTTATGTGGCTTCACCCTTTAAGAAATAGAAATCCTTTCAAAACCTGGGAGTAGCTCAAGAGAATATTCACACCGAGACAACACCATCAAAATTACCTATACTCACCAACACTTCCAAGGCACCAAATTAAAGAACACCTTAAATACTCATCCACTCACAACTCCACCAAATACTCGCATAATAAACAACAACCAAAAATTCAAACAAGAACAATATTTAATAACCAATCAATTAACAACCATAACTAAATAACTTTACAACTTACCCATCTAAATTACTCAATTAACTAAAACAACTTATGATAACCATCACAAGTATTCTAAAAGACTTATCCATAAAGAGAACTTACAAATCAACCATTAAATGAATATAAAGGAAGTCAATTTCAAAAGATTAAAATCCCATTTCACCAATAAACTATCCAATTCAAGAATACCCTAATCAATCACTAATCATGCCCATACATTTAAATTTCCCCTGTCATTTATCAACATAATTGAAAACTACTTAATAGTTGGGTAGTTAACTCATTATCATTTCATAACTACTTATGTTCAAAACATTATTACCACTCTCCTTTCATCATACTGACTTAACACTCACTTCCAATATTTAAATTAATTGTGAAAACCACTTAAGATCAATTGTTTATACTCTAAAAATGACAATAATAACAATGCTCTAAATACTTAAACTGCATATTAGAACTTACCACCTTAAAATCTTAAATCTATCTAAATAAATTTACACACATAAATATCCTTTAAAACCACTACATATTTATATATTTTAATTATTTTTGAGGAGGGAATGTAAAAAGAGAATAGATCTGTTCTAAGAATCCAACAAGTCTACAAGACTCAACCTCCTAAAAAGATAACTTATTCAATTCTATGATAAATTCTATTTCCACCCTATACACATAAGAATTAAACAATTAATGCTGATACATGTTCACAATCTGCCTTTTTACTATATTATCCTATCAAGTTTATAATTTAACAAATTAATAGAAATTCCTTTCTAATTTCACATTTCCACTATAATAAAATTTTGTTTATCTCATACCAGAAAGTGAAACAATCTGTTTACAGACATAATTTAATTAAATAATTATAACAGAGAAATTGTGACATAAAATATAATTAAATTAAATAATAAATATATGATATATATATATTTATAAATGCATATATAAAAAAAAAATATCAACACACGAATTTTCATTTTAAACGAATGGCCGGAACTTCATTCAAAACAAATAAATGCCATCGCCGGGGTTAATCCACCGGCCGCAGACAGTCCACAGACTATCACAACAGTCAGACTGACTGCCGTGGACAGTCTACGGACTGTCACAACAGTCCGAAGGACTGCCGTGGTAGCCCGTAGGCTACCGCACCAACCACGGCTGGCTAGGTGGTGGGTATGGCCGAGGCCAAACCATCACCCAGTCTACATTTTTAAATAATTTCAAAATAAATTTGTTCGGCGAACTTTTAACCTTATTTAAATTTTTTCTTTAAACTATTTTTATATTTATATATATATGTGCATACATATATGTATATATATATTGTATAAAAGAATATTTTGAATACAGAGAAACAATTCAATTACTGTTCAATACAAATATTTATACACAGAATAACTTTGTAGAAATTTATCTTCAATTGAGGATTTACACAACCCTGAATTCTCAAAGATGGCATTATTCTTTTACTGGTTTATTATTATTTTTAACTTAAAACTATAGTAACCCTGTTCAATTCCAGAATCCCAACAAAATTCTACTTTAAATAAATAACAATCCCAAACCCAAGTAAGATTTTCTTGATTGGAAAACAGTCCCAAATATTTCTAAGGATTCACAAATTTTCTACATGCATTAAATTTCAATCCAGAAGAAAATTTCATTCACAGCAAGGAATTCTTATTTCATTTGATGCTATAAAGAAAATAATTTAAAAGAAGAAGGAGAACCTGGCGTCCTGTGCCTGTAGATAACTGTAGAAGCTTTATCCTTCTTGCCGATCCAATCCTTCCAGCAGCAGCTTCAAGATCCTCCCTCAAACTTAAATCTTAATTCCCAATGAGTTCTCCAGAATAAGAAAAGAATGCAATACTATAACAGAAAAATGACTGCAAAATTTCTCCAAAATCTGTTGGAAAGAGAATGCCACCCCCTACCAACCAAAAATACCCTAAATAAAATCACACACAAAAAGTCTCTTCCATTTCCTCTTCCTGAGAATACCAAAAGTCACATCTCAAGAAATAACTCAAAATAATTATTAATCCTCTAATTCCTTTTGTTGCCCTTTTTCATGCATTTACATTTCATTTTCTTTTATCATGTATTTGATTAAAAATTAAATAAATTTAAATCCACAAAATTGAACTTTTATTTGAATATATATTCATTATCTCCACAACACATTATTAATTAATTACTTCCACATTAAAATAATTAAAATCAACCATTTGCAAGATTCAAAATAAATGTAATATTTTTACCACTACTACTAATATTTATCTATCGCTTTATTTATTCATTTTTCACATTCTCCAGTTCTCTTTGACTTCCAAATGCTCTATAGGTGAAGTTTCATTTCTTGCTTTAAAACACTTCAGCGTCCTATCTCCTTATCCATTTAAATTTCTTATTATAATAATTATCTTTTCAAGATTATTTTGTTCCTAATTATTATTAACTTCAACAATTTAAATCAATTTATCTAATAATATCACTTTTACTTTTAACGAATTAGTTTAATTTGATCATTTGTTCTAAATCATTTGATTTAATTTAATTGATTATTATTTTAATTTCTAATCATATTTTAAATAACCTTGCAAATCACTTATGATTTGATTAATTATTTAAACATGACTACAAACATATGATATTTTTCATACAATCAAATAACACAGTAATCAATGAAGCACACACAGATACTCACACAAAAGTTCAGAACAACCGACACAGAGGGGCACTACAAGAATGACTTCAAAGAAGCTGTAATAAGAGTTTTTTTATTTGTTTAAATTTCTTTTAGCTTCTTTGATTTAATGTTTTATTGATTGTGTTGTTGAATTCAATTTAGATTGAAATTATTTTTCAGACACATAAAATGGCGCCCACCATGGGGCCCATGCCCCAATTTTGACATTTTTCTAGAGTATTTTGACAGGTTTCCACAATCTGGCATTCGATTTTCTAGAAAATTCTACGTTTTAGCGCATGTCTGATACTTTCTATAGCGCATTTGGGTTTTCTATTTTTTTTTGTTGTTTTGCAAGTTTTTTTAGTGCATTTGGGGACTGTTCCAATGCATATGAGGGTTCATTTAGCACATACGAGGGAAAAAATAGCGCATATAGTTTCTCAATCCAGAATTAAAATCTACATTTAGTTAAGATAGCACATTTAGGAACTGTTTTAGCGCATATAGTAGTTAATTTAGCGCATTTAAGGTATATTTTAGCACATCGATGCTACATTGTTCACAAAGTTAAATCTGCATGTCATTAGAGTAGCACATTTAAAGACTGTTTTGGTGCATTTAGGAAATTTTTGTAGCACATTTAAGGTCTATTTTAGCACATATAAGGTCTGTTTCAGGGCATATAAGGTCTATTTTAGCGCATTTGAGACCTGTTTCAACGCATCTAGGGTCTGTTTCTTCGCATATAAGGTTTGTTTTGGTGCATATAGGTTGTAACACAAATATAGAATTCTGAGTCTGACGCCTTCCGTAGAAAGAATTTTCTCTAGTTAAAAAGAAGCAATCCTAGCATAGTCACATCCGGATAAAACAAACCAATCCTAGGATAGACATGGCATTTAACAAGAAGCAATCTAGGATAGTCACCACATAGTGATCTTGCAGTTAAAATTGAATAACTTGTTTTGTGAAGCAATATCTTCACTTAGATTAGATCATTGTGATTTGGGTTTAAAAAGAACATTTGTTTGCTTTGTCTGTGGCAATAGGTCTATGCTCTCCCCTTAACTGGGTGATCAGAATACTAGACTTTCCTTTTCAATTTTCATGCATTTTTACTACTTTAATTACATCTTTTAGAGAGCCTGCCATAGTGGGAAAAAGTACTCACCTTATGGGAATGACTCAAGTGGGTTCAAGCCAAAGCCAGACTATTCCGCCCCACTATAAAATTTAAAGCAAAGTTGGGGAAACCCTCTTTTGCTGGTAGTGTGCAAGATAACCATCCTCAAAGCCTTTTTTCTAAAGGTTGGGAGGTCTCGTGAGGGAGTTTATTATTGCCACATCCAATGGAAACCCTTACTACGAACCTAGTGTAATAGCCAGCCGAAGTCAGTTTCTGAACATCCTAATAATCACAGTGCAAGGGGAGGGAAGAATCTGCCCCCAAGATACTCACCATATAACTACCGAGGACCATTTGCTCAGGGGATTCAGTATCCACTTTTGTCACTCTGAGTACATGCCTAGAAAAGACAAAAACACGGGCACCCCTTCGGGAGTGACACAGCTGTGTGAGTTGACACAGTTCTAAGATGTAGGTTGTTGATTACTAGGATGATCTACTTGAGTACTAAGAGTGAGTCTACTTGATTTGTCTTCTATGTACTAAAACTTGTGAAAACATTTGGTGCAAACATTTCCTTGATCATACACTTGATGTTAGCATAGGGTTTTTGACAACAATTGTTTTTCAAAGTGATTGTTGTGTCTTCCATTACATTAGATCAAATAAATGGTCATCCAAGATGAACATGAAAAACAACAGCTGAAACCATTCAAACAAAAATTGTTCGTATCTTTGGTCTAGTTAAATTATGATATTTTCCCCATGCTCAGAGAGTGGAAATCAACAAAATTTGTCAAGAAATCAATTTCCATTAGAATCAAGAAACCCAAGAAACAATTAGGGTATAAGAAGACATTACGAAGAAGAAAATTTTTGTACAAAATTCGACACGTCCTTCTTCATTACCATGGATTTCTTCATAGATACCAAGACTTTGTTAGGGGATTCACTAACAAGTATGTTATAGATCCTTTGGATTCTCGAGCTTATTATCAAATATTAGCTCTATCTCAATGGAATAATCTTAACCAACCACTTGAGTTTGATAATATACCACAACTTTCTATTGAGTATCCTTCACATCCTAGTCAAATCCTCCAGTGATCTTGAATTCTTCCTTCGAAAACAAAGATCAAATTTTAAGAGTGCACCTTCCAAATCAAATTTCTGATTATTGATTCAACTTCCCTCAACAAGATTCTAACATCCTTCATCATCGGAAGCCATAATAAAAAAATTAGGAAACATCTTTGATCATATCATAAGATTCCCATCTTATTAGATCGAGATATCATGATTGTCGCACTTATCAAAGCTGTGATCTAAGTTTAGAAGAACTCTTAAAAATCATATGCCTATCTTCATAAGATCTCAATATAACAAATTAAGGGAGTAAATACCACAAGAAGGTCCTACCCAAAACATTCAAGAAGAAGGTGAGAGCAGTAACCCTCTTTACAGTATAATTCGTAATCCACTTTTCAACAACGACATGGATAATAGAGAAGAAAATTTGTTCCACAAGTACAAAGACATAAACCATGCTCCTGTAGATAGTGATGATGAAGTAGAGGATGAATGACACCTTAGAGAGGCTAAGCAAGATCCTAAGTTTTATAAAGCCATAGAAAATATCTTGCAGCGCGATAAAGAGAAATATTTCCTCTATCTAGCTGACCAAGGAGCTAAATTGCCACATGACTTTGATACTGAGATTTTGAAAAACAAACCTGAAGAAGAACCTCTAACTGATCTTAGTGCTTTGACCCAACAAATCAAGGCACTTCAAGGATAAGTTAAAGAGTTACAAGGGGGAACCACCACAGAGAAATATACTCTTGAGGACATTTGTCCTTATTCTTTCGATCGAAGTCTCAACATGATCCCATTTCCTAAACATTGTGAAATGCCAAAACTTGATCACTATAATGGGAAATCAGATCCAATCGATCATGTTAGAGACTTCTGAAACATGACATTAGAATTCGCTCATGAGGACACATACTTGATGTGATTGTTTCCTAGGAGTCTTGGAGTTCATTCTATGGAATGGCTATCAAAGATTACACCTCTCATCCAGACATTTGAAGAATTAATCAACCTGTTCATATCACAATATGCTTATAAAATCCAACACCAATTACTATGATAGATCTCTGCAAAGTTACACAAAAACCTGGCGAATCTTTCATTACGTTTCTTCAGAGATGGAGAAGAATGTTTGCTAGATATCCACGTCCTATTCCTGAAAAGGAAAAGATGGTTAAATTCATTAACAGTTTGAATTCAGAAATGAGCTATCATTTGAACTTACATTGTCCTCCTTTTGAGAAATTGATTGAAGATGCCATAACCATTGAAAGTGCTTTGGTCAAAAGAGGAGTAATAGAACATGACAAAGACAATCCTAGCTCATCCAATCATCACAATAATCAGGACAAGTCTAAATTTTGGACTTGTAACAAGAATGTAGTAAATGATGGTGTTGTTGATGTAAATCGCATCTCGGCCAAGCCAATTGTCCTCAGTACTCCAAGCGCTCCTTGCCATAACAACTATAACAATGTTAATTTGGTTTCAAACCAAGGAAACAATCCTCCTCCTCTGAGGAACAATCTAAATCAACATTCTACTCCCAATCAAGGGACTACCAACAACCAAGGTTACCAAGGAACCAATAACAATCACAATTCCTTAGGGAACATCTTGAACAAAAATCCACAAAAATTTTCATTCTTCTCAAATAGAAGAACTTTCACTCCGCTGGGTCAATCTATAGAATCTACATTCAAAGAGTTGATGGCCAAAAATGTCATTACATTGCCACCTCAACGAAATTATGAACCGAACATAAAGCCACCATCATGGAATGAGGCATACTATTGTGACTATCATTGGTGCAAAGGTCATCACACAAATAACTGCCAAGCCTTGAAGAATGCCATTCAAGACTTAATTGAAAACTACACCATCACAATAGAAGGACATCAACAATCTAATGAAGACCACCAAGCTTTTCGCAACCCATAACCCAACTATCAAAAGGGTGAGTCTTCTAGAAAAAAAATCAACCATATTGACGATCCAATAATCAATCACATCTACACTGACGATGAACGGGTCAAGGTTATTAAAGTCAACACAACAACAAGGGAACAAGCAAAAGTTGTCTTAAAAAGTGCCTCTTCAAAATCCACTAGGCCCTCACCTCAACACCAATATGTCCTAGTCAACCAACATTAGAAAATGCCTGCTCAAATTTCTATCTTAGAACTCTTGAAGATTTCCCCGTCACATAAGGAAATTCTCGAAAAAGCCCTCGTTGAAACGATTGTATCCACTGATTTGGATGTGGATCAATTTCAAGCCATGGTAGGACATTTGTCTTCACCCACATGTCTCTCATTTTCTGAGAAATATTACACTTCCTTGACTCATCCTCACAATTCATCATTGTATTTAGAAGTCATGATACACAAGTTTCGTGTTAGACACGCCCTAATAGATGGTGTGCCCTAATAGATGGAGGGGTTGGTTTAAACATATGCACCATGAAGTTGGTTCAGGCTTTAGGATTTTCTAAGGACTCCATTGATCCCAGAAGAAAAATTACCATTAAAGCCTATGATGATGAGGAAAGAGCATCCAAGGGTTTAATCATGCTACTAATAAGAGTTGGTCTTGTTATCAAAAATACTTTCTGTCAAGTATTAGACTATGATATTGCATACAACATCTTGTTGGGTCATCCTTGGATCCACGAAATGCAAGTTGTCCCATCCACTTACCATCAATGTCTAAAGTTTCCTTATGATGGACAGGAAATCATGATACAAGTTGATAATTCAAAAATTCAAACTTTCGCCAACCTCAAAGCCAGTCAAGACACTTTGGTTCCTAACAACCGAGAAGCTCGTGCTAGTACTTCTCTCAAGATTGATACTCAAATCAGTTAGTTGACCAATAGTTTTGACAAGAAACTAAAATTCAAGGATCATGGAGTCGGGGAGTACTCTCTCTATCTTTCTAATTTACCGACATCACCTCGATCACATGGACAACCTTCAATAGCACAACATCAAATATCAGCATCGTCAACATCGATGCAACAACCAACAGAGCCAAGCACAAATTTTAATGGACGATTCATCAAGGAGAAAATCCCCATGGAAAATCCTGAGGATAGAGAAATTATAAACTGGCTCTATAAAGATGAAGATGAAACAGTTCTAAATGTCAAATTACCAACAGATAGATATGGTAAGGGATATACATTTATGCAGAAGATGGGATATGATGGTAAGGGTCCCATCAGGAAGAGAAAAGGAGTAGTTAAACCTATTAATCCTCTAGGACTTGCTGCAAAAGAGAAAACTAGATTAGGTTATGATATTGCCTCAACAACAAGAACATCCAAACAAATACATGACATCATCCTCACACTACAAGAAGGTTCAGAATCAAGAGAAGCATGTTTGGCCACAATTCAAAACTTCCTGGACAATAATTCTGACACAGACTCTACAGAATATGAATGGGATACCATTTACAATGATGAATTCTGGAGGGATAAAAAGGTTGATGTGATACACAAGTATACCCCTATTCTAATCGATGGAGAAGGATCAGGGTCCTGAACATGAGAATCTGAACCACAAAGTGACTATGATTCTAGTGATACTGAGTCAGATTCAAATGAACAAGACCATCGCGAGCGTAATATCATCATCGATCCACCTCATACCTCAGATCCTACGGTCAACTCTGTTATGACCATAACCATAACCGACTTCACACAACCTAATGACTCACTACCGCTTATTCACCCTGATCTTATAGATTGGGATTCATTCAAACCTATCATTATACCTATGTTTCCAAATGACGAAGCTATTGTAAACTTCCTTTCCACAGATGATGTCTATGATTGTTCCACCAGCGATTTTCGGCACAAAGTCTTTAATCAGGAGGGTGTCAAGACTCCTAGCTACAAAATTAAAAATCAAAAGGAAAGATCTAATGGTGAAAACCAGAATCTGGCAATATTAGATCAAACAAAAGACAAAATAGAGAGTGTATCAGATGGTGAAAACCTTTTTAAAGCACTAGATGATGGGAATTTTGACACTCTCCCAGAACACTATCATGAGCGATCGCCCATCCTGATTGAGCCTACAAAATCTGTCAATCTTGAAACATCAGAAAAACCAAAGATCTTACAGTTAGCTGCAACCATGACAGAGATAGAGGTACTAGAGTTCATAGAGTTTTTGAGAGAAAATCGGGTCAATTTTGCTTGGTCTTATGCATATATTCCAGGTTTTGATCCTGATCTGATCATGCATCATTTGTCTATCAAACCAGGTGTTAAGCCTGTGAAACAAAAACTTAGAAAGATGAATCCCCATGTTGAATTATTGGTTAAGGAAGAGCTGAGAAAACTCCTTGATACAGGTTTCATAAGATCAATCGACTATGCTGAATGGATCTCCAACATTGTTCATGTATCTAAGCCCGATAAAAGTGTCAGAGTGTGCATAGACTTTAGAGACCTTAACAAAGAATGTCGCAAGGATGACTTCCCACTTCCCAACATCGACACCATAGTTGATCTGATAGCTGGCCATGCCATGTATTCGTTAATGGATGGTTTTTCTAGTTACAACCAAATCAAGATTGCACCTGATGACCAGGAGAAAACAACTTTTACATGTCCATGGGGAACTTACTTTTGGAATGTCATGCATTTTGGTCTAAAGAATGTCAGGACTACTTATCAAAGAGCCATGACTACAATATTTCATGACATGATGCACACATTCATGGAAGATTATGTAGATGACATATTGGCAAAATCAAAGTTCACCTCAATCCCAAGAAATGTGTTTTTGGAGTCACATTTGGAAAACTCTTAGGGTACATTGTTTTAGAAAAAGGAATTGAAGTGGATCTTGCTAAAGTTCAGGCAATCATGGAAATTCCTCCCCCAAGAAACATCAGTCAATTGAGGTCACTACAAGGATGACTTCAATCTATACGGAGATTCATTGTACAACTGGCTGACAAAAGTCTACCTTTCGCACATCTACTACATAAAAATGTTCCTTTCAAGTGGGATGACAAGTGTGAATTGGCTTTTCACCAAATCAAATAGTACTTAATGTCTCCACCAGTCCTAGTACCACCAAATCTAGACAAGCTGTTGATTTTGTATATTGCCACAATAGAGACATCCTTGGGAGCATTGCTAGCACAAGAAGACAATACAAGAAAAGAGTGCAATTTATTATATCAGTAGAACACTAACAAGCCATGAACTCAACTACACTTCCATTGAGAAGGCTTGTTTAGCAGTAGTATTTTCTTCATAGAAGTTTCTGCATTACATGTTAACACATACAATCAATCTTGTTTCAAAGATTGACCCACTAAAATATTTGTTAAGCAAGGCATCATTAACAGGAAGGCTAGCAAAATGGGTAATGATTCAGAGTGAGTTTGACATCCATTATATTGATCGTAAGGCCATCAAAGGACAAGCTATCGTTGATCAACTAATTGAAGCACCACTACAAGCAGACCATCCTTTGCACATTGAATTTCCAGATGCTAATGTCTTTATGGAAAAATCTAAACAACCATGGTCCTCATATTTCGATGGCTCTTTCACTCAACATGGATCGGGAGCAGGCATACTCTTTGTCACCCCTCAAGGAAACACCATTCCTCGATCATATAGGTTGATGTTTCCATGCACCAATAACATAGCCAAATATGAAGCATTAATCACTAGACTCAAAATAGAATTGGAATGGAGGATTACAGAATTACAAGTGTATGGCGACTCATAGTTAGTCATTAATCAGATCAATGATGATTATCAGACCAAAGATGACAAACTGTTGCCATATAAGTAGATGGTGGACAACTTCAAGAAGTATTTTTTGGGCATCAAATTCACACAAATTCCAAGGCTTGATAACAAAGTAGCTGATGCCATGGCTACGATCGCCTCATTGTTACAACTCATAGAAAATCAAGCTCGCTACGAATTTCTAGTGGAACAATCATTTACACCTGCTTATGACACCCTTGAAAGCCAAATCATTTGCCACTTGGTCGGATTTGATTCACCTTGGTATGGCAAGATCTATGCCTACCTGAAAGATGATATCTTACCACCCAATCTCTCCCACAACCAAAAATGTAATTTCATCTGCCAATCTTCCCGTTATACCCTTATCGCTAACACCCTTTATCGTCATGGTCTTGATGGTACTCTTCTTCAATGTCTTGAACGTAATGAATCTAACAAAGCTTTGCAAGAAGTTCATGGTGGCATTTGTGGTACTCATTCGAGTGGACTGACCTTATCCAAAATATTGGTTAGAATGGGTTACTACTGACCTACAATGGAAAGGGAATCATTCACTTTTGTAAAAGCATGTTCAAAATGTCAGATTCGTGGGAATCTCATCCATGCTCCTGCACAAGAGCTACAACCATTCACACCAACCTGGCCATTTTCTCAATGGGGGCTAGATCTTGTTTGAAAGATTCATCCTTCATCCTCAAATAGACACAAATTCATCATCACAGCCACAGAGTATTTTACCTAGTGGATTGAGGCAGTACCTCTTACAAAAGTTATCGGCAAACAAATATCATCATGCATACTGAATTATCTTATTTTTCGGTATGGCATTCCCCACTCCATTATTACTGATAATGGACGACCTTTCAAGAATTAGGATGTTGATTAACTTTGTGAAAGATTCCATATACAACACAGATACTCAACGCCTTATTATCCACAAGGGAGTGGCCAAGTAGAGGCCTCAAATAAAACAATATTGAAAATTTTAAAGAAGATTGTGAATGATTCAGGAAAAGATTGGCATGTTCAACTCAATCCCACCTTATGGGCTTACAGAACCACTGTCCACATGCCAATAGGAGCAACACCATTTTCTCTTGTCTATGGAGCATAGGCCATCTTACCTCTTGAAGTTGAAATCCCATCACTTAGAGTATCCTTGAAAGGCCTCACAGAAGATGATGAATACAAAGTTTCCCGACTGCAAGAACTAGAGCTCCTGGATGAAAAGAGACAAAGAGCAGCTGATCATTTGAAAGCATATCAACAAATGATGTCTCGCAGCTATAATCACAAAGTCAAGCCGCATACCTTTCAAGTTCGTGATCTCGTTTTGAAAGAAAATCCATGAAACCAGCAAGACATGGAGAATAAAGGAAAATTTGAACCGAATTGGCTAGGTCCTTATGTGGTTATCGCAATCTATGGCTCAAGAGAATACAAGCTCTCAACACCAAAAGGGGATTGTTTAATGAACCCATCAACAGTATGCACCTAAAGAAGTATTACGTTTGAAACGGTTATCATCATCAGCAAAAAGTCCTAAAATAATTCAAAAACATCATAAAAATTCATTAAAAAAATTCAAAAATATTAGCAAAAAGTCTTGAAAAAAATTCAAAACATCAACAAAAAATCCTAAAAAAAAAAATTCAAAAACATCAGCAAAAAGTCCTAAAAAAAATTAGAAAAAGTCCTCAAAAAAGAAGAGAGAAGTCATAGGGTGAAAACCTAGTGACAGGCAGTCTATTGACATGAAAAATGCAATAAAAACAAATAGTGAAAATCTGGTAAACAGACACTATTTGTAGCTCTCCATCTATTAGTTCATATTCTACACTTAGCTTCTCAACCTTCATCCTCAGGCATCTTTTCCGTCATCTTAGGACCATGACTAGCATCATGCTCCTGTCATTTTCCAAGAGAAACAATGTCTTACTATGGCTTGATTATTGTACATACCCATTTCGGCAAGTTGTGTCAATATTGGGGGCAAACGTTGACATACTGGGGGAAATAAACTTTCAGGTTTTAGTGAGGCAACTAGACAATGGCATCAAAACCAATCATATGAATACAAGAACCAAATCAAATCATATGAATACCTATCCAATCATTGATCCATAATCATAACAGTTTTCAACTACGTGCCAATATCATGATTCATATCTCAATGATTTATAATTTGAATAATGTTTGGAATAGACAGTATTTCATCTTTGAACAATGGTTGTTTTTATTTTTGATATCATCTCTCTGGAGCCCACTCAATGATGTACCGCACTAGAGTGGCAAGGAAGAAGGATGATTTTTCTTTGTCTGTTGTCTTGAGGTTAACCATTCATCTGTTGCAAATATGTCATGAGACATGATTTCCAAAGCAATATCATTGATGGAAATTCCACATTTGCATCAGAAAGTGGTTAATCTTTGTCTGTTTATGCAATAAATGCTTAGGTCATCTTGGTTTAATTATACTTCGATGCTTGTGTTTCCTTGCTATATCAAAAATCATGAAAGTTGTACTCAGGTCATCATTGGTGCTAATTTACCCTCTGATGCTTGTACATAATTTCAACATTTTAAAATGCTCTATAATGATTCAAGACGAATAACAACAAGTTCAACAAATGGTCTATTTCATTTTATTGCATTTCATTTTAGGTCATTGTACATATCTACATACTGGATTTGCATCAGAGTTTGTGCAACATCAACGTCTGCCTTTTCTTTTTGGATTATTTGTGGAGGACATTCAAACATTTGTTTCATCATCACCTTTCATCTTCATTATCATTTCATTCATCAACATCATTTATCATTTATTTCCATATCATTTGGATCCTCTATCATAATCATTAAACTTTTATCATTTTCATATTCATTTCATATTGCATCCCATTTATCACTTTTTATCATTTCATTTCATATCATTTATCAGTTCATTATCATTTATCATCTCATTCTCATTCATTTATCACTTCACTTCATATTGCTTCATTTATTATTCATTTGTCATTATTATTCATTCCATATCATTTTTATTAACTTCCATATCATTTTCCCTTTACTATCATTTCATATCATTTATCATTTCATTTCATATCACTATTATTTCATTATCATTTCACTTCATATAATTTATCATTTCATATCACTTTTTAATCATTTCATTTATCATTTCGTTATCATTTCATTTCATATCACTATCATTCCATTATCATTTCACTTCATATAATTTATCATTTCATTATCATTTAATATCACTTTTTATCATTTCATGTCATATCATATCACTTTTTAACATTTCATTCCATATCATTTATCATTTCATTAACATTTCATTTCATATCATTTATCATTTCATTAACATTTCATTTGATATCACTAGCATTTCATTATCATTTCATTTCATATCATTTATCATTTCATCATCATTTCATATCAATACCAATTCATTATCCTATCATTATCATTTCATTTCATGTCATTTATCATTCCATTATCATTCCATTATCATTCCATTATCATTCCATTATCATTTCATTATCATTATAATTTAACTATCATTACTGTTTCATTATCACTCTATCGTCCTTATACTTTTACATCATTCATTTTCATTTCATTTTTTCTTTATCATTTCATATCATTCACAAATATTTATCATCATTTTGTTATCATTCTTATTTACATATCACTTTCATATTATCATTACATTATCTCATTACCATTTATTCTACTTATTATTTCATTTCATCATCATTATAAAACATTACATTTAATCACGTATCATTTATCATCTTATCACACATCACACCATTTGTCACATTACATTCATATTATCTTAGTAATCATCCTATCATTTTCCACATCCATTCATGATACAAATTTATGATACATATCATAAACACATCATCCATCATATTATCATTTTACATTTGAAAATCCAAAAACATATATTCCATACATACATTTTCATATCATTTTCAAAGAAAATATTTTCATCAAACATATCAAATATCCCATGACATATTTTCATAAATCACATCATAGGTCATCCACCTGCATGACATCATTAGTACACATCATTAATCATCTTTCATTATCATAACAACCTCATATCAACTCATTAAATCATTCCAACTGCATATCAAGATCATAACATATAGAAATAAATGCACATCACATAATCATCTCATAAATGCACAACACATCATCAAAAATCATCACCGCTGCATCTCATCACTCATCAAAAATAATACAAATGTACAAATATCCAAGGAAACTGAAAATTCCAAAGAAATATACATGGGATATGATCAAAAATCAAATATACATGCTCCAAAAATGATATACATGAGTGAAACACATTATAGCATCATGGGACCTAGCTAGTCGAGGCCCCTGATGGAGCTAGTTTGGAAAGAGGTGGTCTACCACTGGTACTTGTGTTGGGATCCCGCCAAGGCTCAGTAACCCCTAAGCTTTGTGTCCATGTCCGTGACCTATGCCTGGTCCTAGTGTGGGACCGTAGGAATGGCTCTCTGCGCTCAGGTGGACACAACTCCTCATATCTGACTTGGTAATACTCTGCCTCCCTCACCATCTCCATACCCTCAACGATGGCCTCTCACAATGATGCACTCTCCACTGTGACCATAAGCCTCTGAGCTACACCCTTGGCCTCCACTGCCCTCCGTCTAAAGGAATCCCTCTCTATCATCAGCTACGCTATCTGTGGGTCTAGGACGGGCTAAGCTACCTATGTTGGTGCTAGAACCTGAGCCTGTGTCTATAACTGTGCTATCATGCTCTGTACCTGACCTAACTGACCCTAAATGGTCTACACCTGGGCCTACAATGTGGCTATCTATGTCTGCTGAGAAGAAGAGGACATCCTGATGATCATCCGTGGTCTACCCCTTGACCTAGGCCTCCATAAAATTGGCGCACTAGCTAGGCTATCCATCTTCTACCTCACTGCTCTAGCCTCCTCCCCTCCATCATCACCCCCGTCATCCCCATCATCTGGGCTATCATCTCTACTGCCCTCCTCCTCCTCCTCCTCTCTGGCACCCTTCTCCTCCTCCTCTCCACCCTCCCCTGCCTGCTCTCTGCCTCTAGCTGTTGTACCACTACAATAGGCCCTAGCTCATCTGGACATGTAAATCATGGGAAGCGATGTGTATGAAAGTACACTAGGTACTCATTTGACATCTTGGAATTTGACACCTCTAGCCTGTACGTCCATGCCTTAGGCTATAAACTCGTATACTTTGTATAGGCCACTTGGTATGTGATGCATCGACCCCAACGGCCTGTGGCATACCCTATGTAAATCCATACTATCTCTGTACCCGTAGTGCCAAAAATCACTCAATAATGAACGAGGTGCGTCCTATCAGATATTGGGGTATATAGACAAATGGAATCTCTAAATGATCCATACCCTAGGGCTCGCAATCTATATACAGACTCCATATCACTGCATCTACATCATCTAGCACCCATTGCCAATACTCCAACTTGCCCAGCTTGGGCTGGACAAGTGCACCTGAGTATGCCTCCACATATGGCCTGCCTGGTGGTCTCGCCCTGGCGCATGCTAGTCTCATCATTGCAATATACTCCCATGCCTAGATCTGTAGCAGAGTCACACCACTAGCCAAACTCGTCGACCCTCGGTATACAACCTAATGAAGATTGTGATATAAATGAGCTAGAATGCAACTCCCCCAGGCATACCTCTGTGGCTGAGTCACCAACCACTCTAGTATCCTCTTCCATCCAACTGAGAATCCCTTGGACCAATGGTCCAATCCAAGGAAGCCTCCAATAAATACTGCCAACACAACAACTAAGGCTGGGTATCTGCTAAATGGTGTATGATAAAATCCTAAGCTTGCTTGCACAACTTTTTAGAGACTTCTTCACTATCTCTTGCTAGAACCTAACTCCAATGGTTCTTGTTGAGCTTAGTAATCCAACCAAGCTCTGCTCCAACTCCTTACTATGAGTTTGCTACTTATGCCTAGCTTAGGAAGACCAATCACCATTTGAAACTGCATTCCTCTTCACAACACCTAGAAGGTTCTAAGTGCTTGCATTACTATCTGATTTAAAATTGTTGTAGGGGAGTTAGGAGCTCTGTTTCCTTTCCTTTCATGTTCAACTGGAAGCATCTTGAAGGTTTTCCAATCCTCAATCTACCCGATTTCAGGATTTTGCTTTGAGAAGGGCTAATTCCTTGTAGCCCTTACCAGTCCGTTTTTGACCTTTTTCTCACAATTTTGACACACAACCTATCAAATAAAATGCATTTTCAGACACCCTTTTTAGGGTTTTAAATCTTGCATGGGTTATTAAATCCTTATCTTTTCCGTATAGCTGTCTCCAAAGTTCTTGGACTGGTGGCCTAATTGCCCTAGTAACTAGGGTTCCACTGTTCTTTACTTCCAAGCTTCTACCAATGATTTGATTAAAACTCCAAACCTTTTGTCAGTCAAAAATATTATCTAACCCTACCAGGAAATGTACGGATTCCGTACTGTGCTCACATCCCCTGCCTATGTTCTCAAATTTTTGCTCCCAAATCCCTAACCATGCATACCTAGCTCGCCTAGGGTTTGGGATTGTGGCTCTTTGCTCTATTCTCCATGTTTCCAACTGTCAAATAATCACAAAAGTCTGACTCCATTCCCATATTCCACCACTCTCAGGAGAATCCCGTGGTCAATGGTTATGGGGGAGTCATTTCAAGAAAGACTGTCCAAAACTGCAATTGAAAAGTTTCCAAGTCTCTAATTTTATGGAGTCAAATCTACAATATTATCCTAAGTAACCTAAACACCGAATGAAACTGACTCAATACTAAGCTAAGAACTTCACTACAATGAATAAAAAATATTTACAACGTATTTAATCTTGTTGTCTCTAAAACTCACGGGCAAGTACAGGGAAACACAGAAATCTGCCACTACAAAGATAAAAAAAACTATGTAAACTATTCTATGGAATCTAAATAGTGATGAATACTGTTCCAAAACTATTCCATGAACACCAAAAACTGAAGATTCAACTTTATTTACATGCCTTTTATCTCCACTGTTTAAAAAAAAACACGGGTTCTCAGCAAAACACAGAAAAAACATAAAGTTCTGAAAAGCACACTGTGTTTTCAGAAAACATAGAAAATACAGAAAAATCAAAACTATTTTCTATTCACCACCAAACTTCTTTTACAAACACGCTAACTAACTCTTCTACCAACCATTTCCTCCATTTGGAATGCCATTACCATCATTCAAGGGCAGTGGCTCACGGATTTTTGTTGATTTCAAAGAATTCTCCATAACAAGTAAAGTGCATGCAACTACCAGTTCTTCATGCAATCACCCAACTCCTCCATTCTCCTTTATTTTAGGAAAATTACCTCTTCAAGCTCATACCAATATCTCCTTAACTGCCCATGGCATCTCCAAACAATGAGGATAGCACACAAAGCATTAAATTTCACCAAATGCTTTCCAAAGCAAAAATTTAACAACTTAGACAACCTAATGACAAAGATGATGTTAATCCTAGTGATGAACTCATCTCACACAATAACAAGACCATCTAAATCAAACAACTAAAACCCCTGACTTGGCTAAAGTCAGTATAAGCCAAAATTTTGCAAATAAAAATGGAGGTCAGCCTAGGTGCTCCTGCACCACTAAAGTCCACCCATGACACCCAATATCCTGAGATTGACATGTCACCACAGATCCTCCTTAGTGCATTTGTCCCTCATATCTCCTTGTGGTCATAAACCACAAGGGAACCTACCACAGGAATTCCTAGAATCCTCTACACATCCTTAGGTGTCACGGTCATCTCACCTGTCGGCAAATGAAAGGTGTTATGATCCGAATGTCACCTCTTAACCAATGCCGTCAACAGTCCCTTGTTGACTCAAATCCCTCACAGGATAGTCAAAAAAGATCCCAACCCGCAATTAGCTATCCATTGCACCTCTACAGGAGTCAACTCTCCTATCCACTCCCAACATATAGGGAACCGCACTCTAATCTGGAGGTTGTCGAAAACCTCCTACTTTATTCATCACAGGAGCAATTAATCAAACTCATATCAATGAATCATATCATGTGTTCTATCTATCAAGGTGACCTATATCAATGACCCATATCAAAATACTCAATACATCATATCAGTGACCCATATCAAGTGAACTATATTAGTGACTCCTATCATGAATTCAACGCTACATCTATCTATCTGAATATCAAAAGCAATCTCCTTTCTCATCATTATTCTATTTTGTTTTTCTTTTCAAGAAATAAAAGTTACTCACCATCAATCATTTTACAATCATCATCTACTATTTGGTTTCTATCCTAGACATAAAATTTATCAAACATTTCCTCTTTGTTTTCTCTTTTGGGAAGCAAAGTTATCAATCAATCATTAGATTTTCTATCATTTCTATCCATATCAGCATGATGGAAAAATAATTTACCTATCTATTGACCAAAGAAGCAATATGCACCATCCTTTTTTATCACACATTCAGGCAAAAATTTTCTCATATGCACTAATTTGTGCCTCCTATGCGCTAAAACCCAAAAGCACAATAGTTTACCTCAAAAGTGGTAAAACTCCTTATATACGTTTTTGCACCCTATAAGCGCTAAAACTCAGTATGCACTAATGTACCCATCATATGCACTATTTCACCCTCCCGATGTGCTAGAACCCTAAATGCGCTTAACTACCCATCGAATGCACTACTTTATTTCCTAGATGTGCTAATTTATCTTTGTTCTAGCCAATCCTAGATTTGTGACTATGTGCCCTAGATGCGCTAAAGTGCCCTGCCCAGCCAACCACCCTAGAAGCGCTACTCTATACTTCATATGCGCTAGAACACTTGGTTTTTCCCTACACCTAAAAGCGCTAAAAAACACCCTATATGCACTAGCACAAACTTTGAATGCACTAATACAGGACCGCAAATACGCTAAAATAGAATTTCAATCCAGAACCTGTGGCTAAAACTTAAAAAAATCAATCAAAATTGCAAAAATTCAAATCACAAAAGGTTTAGTTGACTCACAGGTGGTCCATACACGACTGGTCTCTGAAAGCAGCTGGTCTGCTTGAATATATGCATGTGCAAAGGGATCTGCATCTCGCTAGGTCACTGTAAGAGCATCAAAATGACTGTAGCACAAAGGGTGACAATGACTTTTACTTTTACCCTTTTTACCTTATATGGGTCATTTTAGGAGGGTTTTTGCTGACATTTTTCACTAGGGTCAACTTTTACATCCATTATCACAAGCTAAATTACTCAATTACCATCTGCATTTCCTCATCCATCTGAATCTCATATCATCATTCGTGATTTATCTCCCAAGGGGGCATCATCAGCTTTAGCATTAAAAAATGTACTAGGGGCAAAAAAAAAAGTTTATTTTCTTTGAAGCAATGCATTTCACACATCACTTCAAAGAGGGGCAAAATGTATATGCATAAAATTGGTCATGTTTAAAATTATTCCTGACATTTAATTAAATATTTATTATTTAATTAATTCATCTAAATTCTTCTACATATAATTAAATTTAATCAATTTAATTATGTTGTTCATTCATTTTATTCTTCCATTATAAATAAATAAATTTATTTATTTAATTACTCCACATATCTACTTAATTAAATTGAATAAATATATGTTATTTATTTAAGTTAATTATCATCTTTTGAATTTAATTAAATCTTTTTAATTAAATTTAAATATCTCTTTTCTTCTATTTTTAAACTTTCTTCTAATTAATTAAATACTTTTATTTAATTAATTTCGTAACGCATGTTATTCCTTCAAATTTAATTAAATATTTTATTTAATTAAATATCTTATGCTTTCTTCAAATCATAATTAGATATTTCAGTTAATTATGAAATCTTCTAATTTCCTCAAAATCTTAATTAAATATTTATTTAATTAAGAAAAATCATCATGCACTCATAAATAAATAATTGAATTGGATAATTCATTATTTATCTTCTCAGAATCTTTCCATTCATTTGTTCTAAAAAAGATGATTTTTAAATCATCTCATCTTATTTCTTCCATAAAAATGGAAAAATCCAACTGTATTCGATTTCTTCTATTTTTCCTCTTCAATCTCATGCATCTTCAACCGTTCGATCTGTCAGGAATTATCTTAGTCATTGACCAAACCAGCCAATCAAAATCCGTGAAAAACTCTATCAATGCATGTGCAAATCCAAGCATTGGTTACAACAAATACTCAAACGTATACACAAATCACGTTTATACTCTTGCATTTTTAGCATTTCAGTAATCTTTTCATCTTAGCGTAATCTTGCATTTAGCATAGTATGCATTTTAATCTCGTTCTTTTGTAGTCCATTTTGTTGAGTTTGATCTGCTGATCTGAGGGCAACTGGAGACAACAAAACGCTAGAGATAGAGAACAGTAGAATGACTTCGGAGAAGCTGCAATAAGAGTTTGTTTATTTGTTTAAATTTCTTTTAGCTTCTTTGATTTAATATTTTATTGATTGTGTTGTTGAATTCAGTTTAGATTGAAATTATTTTTCACACACAATATGCTTATATGATTTTTTTGTAATATATTTTTATTTTACAAACATTTAACATTGTATGCCTATATGGCTTTAGTGTACTACATATTTATTTTACCAATGAATATCAATATATGCCTATATGGATTTGTTTCTATATTTATTCTATTTGTGAAAAATCTATACATGATATGGTATTATGATGAGATTATGTATATGTGATGCTAAAAATTGTACCCTATGCAATTTGACATTATATAACCTCCCATTTACCCTAATTAAAATCTATAATGCAATTCCCCTATTTCCTAACTTTAATCACATCCCTAACTTCTTTATTTTCAGTTGTCTAAGTGAATTTTTGTCACGAACGCTAGCATGATACCCACATGTTTGTGTAACACTCAAACATCTCAAAAAGATTCTTGCTTGTGTAGCCATTAGGAAGTTACAATTTTTTCCTACCCACAAATGGTAATGCTTCTATGGCTTGTAGAAACGTTGAAAATTCTATTTTCATTCCTTCTCTCCATTATAACCTCTCATTCTTTCATTCCTTCAATATTTCTCTCGTTCTATTCAATCTTTTTCACTCTAGCTCTTATTCTACACCATTTTTCTCTCATTCTTGCAAGCTCTCTGACATCTTGGTTCTCTACGCCAACACTTTGGATCTGTTGGCATGTCTTGGGTGTTGCATATTCTCCTTCAACACCACTAGATTACTAAAGGGAGGGTAACTAAAACCTTTCTTGTTGCATTATCATCATTATTTTGATAAATATTGTTATTTTAACTTGTCTATCATCTTTTCTATCTATTTTCTTTTCTATTATCTTTTATATCCACCTATCTAGTTGTCTATGGAGGTGGGAACACCTACACAAGGGTTTGACTGAGGCAAGCCCTTAAAACAACCCCAACAATTTTCATGTTTTCGTGTGTGTGGGTTTTAAAGTTGGAGCATTGTGAGAGGCTTCATTGCATGGACCTCTTGTGATTTCTTCTCTTCTTTTCTTCCTTGTTATTTCATTTCATTTCATTTAACCTATGCATGCTATTTTATTTTCTGCTATTTATATTATTTTGTTAGTTTAGCACGCATTTAAGATTTTAGTCACTGAGTTGTTAGTTGGCTCTTTGTCATATCTATCAAAAATTTCTATTTTTGGTTTGTACGAGAATACAATGTACCATGGGGATGTCTGCATGCCACATTTTCATCCTTGGTTGAGAGCCTTCCCATTAGCTCATAGGACCTCTAAAGCTTTCTCTTTTAGTTTTTGAAACTATTGTCCCTTAATTCATCATAAAATATATTTAATATAAACAAGCTCCCTTTTCTTTCCATTTTGTCACCCAAGGTTTAGTTCTTGAGGTAGTCAAGGAACATTTGGCCTTGAGAGGGGGGTGTTAATATTCCTCCTCTACATTTTGGTGAACTTGACATGAAACTATTCTTATCCTAATATTTTGTTGATAAAATTCTTTGGTAAACATGTATAAGAAATTTTTTTCTATAGACAAGATCTCAGTGAACTATTTGAAAAAATGCCTCAAAGAAATGTGGTATCATGGAATTCCATGACAAGAAAATGAAATTGGTAGCTACTCCTAGTTATTAGTTATGCAATGTGAAGTAATTGCATAAATGCTTAGGTTGACTTTGTAAATAAATATATTGTAATTCAAATTGTTAGCATCTAGTTATTAACTATGCAATGTGAAGTAATTCTTTGAGTTTGAAAAATGTGTAATGCAATGTAATCAACAATATGAATATAAAATGCTTTACATACCTTCCACACATCAATGATCCATCTGATTTGGAAGTGATGAAGAGTGGGAGTGGGAGTGCGCATGAAGGAGGTTTCAAATCTGAACTGGCTAGGGATGATGAAGAGGCCAACAATGATGATGGCTATTTGTGGGTTTTTGTTGCTAGAGAGTGCGTGGGAATTTCTTCTAGAATCACCCTCTATTTCTTCTTGTGGATCCTTGTTTGTCTTCAACCAATGATGGTGGCATTGTTGGGGTCATGTTTGGTTCAATTGGTCTCCCTTGGGTGGATGATTGACCCTTTTCTCCTTCATTTTGGAGTGCCTTTGTGTTTTTTTGTTTTGTTCTTGTAGCTTCTTTGGTTCCTCTTGGTCCGTGTGAGTTTCCTATGGTGGCTTGGTGGCTCTCTTTGTTTCTATTCCTGTTGGAGTGTTTATTTGTTTGCTTTGGGGTCTTAGTGGATGTTTTGCCTTTGGATTGGCCTATTTTTTGCTCTAACTAGTATGTTAGGGTATTTTGAGTGCTTATCGGGTTGGTTTGTTTGTTGGATCCTTTCTATTTTATTCCCTCTTGCTTCTTTGTGCTCTCCTAGCTTTTGGAAGCTTTGGGTCACCCTCTTGGCTATCATCTATTGTTGCTCACTTTGGCTATGGGTCCTTATTTGTTGTGGCCTTTGGGTCATGCTCTTTGGTTTCTTCTTGGGGTTGTTTTGCCCCATGGTCTTGAGTCCTATTTATTTTTGGGCCTCAAGGGTTTGTTGTTGGTAGTGCTATAGTTTGAGATGTACTTTTAAGCTAGGTTGTGTTATGTTCTTATGTAGTTTATTGAGCTTGGTGCTTTGTTGTCTCTATTTTCCTTATGGGTTAAGGAAGTGTTGGATAGGTAATGCTTATTATTTTTCTTGCAAACCAAAAGATTAAAGTTGTTTGTGGGTTTCTTGTTTCTTGGTGATTTGAAGGTTGGAGTGGTTTTTGATGTGTAGGCTATCCCAAAGGTTCTTCTACATGTTTCTTGTTTTGAGGTGAAGGCTGATTTTGTGCTTTTGATTGAGGATCACTTGTGGACTAAGTGACAATTACAAAGTTTTATTCTAAAGGATCTCATTTTCATTTTTTTTTTATTGAGGCACTTTCTATTTCTTTCTTGGTCCAATACCTTGCTATGCCTATGGAGGGTGTGATTTTTCTCCCATCCAAAGTTATTGCTTTCTCTTTGGATCTATAACTAGTGTCTTCTTTGGAGGTGGAGACTGCTCCCATTGAGGTAGATCTCTCTTCTATTGAGGTGAAGGTCATTGTTGTAGTTTTGGTGGGGAGTTCTTTTCTCTTTTTCTTGGCCCTATCGATGTGGTGCTTGTATGGGAAAAAAGAGTGAAGGCTTTAGATGTTGGGTCTCTAATATCTTCTTCTCCTATGGATGGGAGCTCCCTCCTATTGAGCTGGAGGTGGGGTTGGTGTTGGTGAGGTGTTGCTACAAGAAAGTTGATGTGCTTTAGTGTTCCATTGTGCTCTCTAACTCTCCTATTGAGGTCGGTATTAGGGATTTGCTGATGTTATTATTTAGGGGTATGATGGTGTTTAACACCATTAAGATGACTATTTTTCTTGGCTCATGGGTTTCTTCCCTGAGTGAATGGTTTGTTGATGCCTAACTGATGTAGGTGGGTTCTCTTTTTAACAAAGGGTTGTAGGTACCGACCTATTCCTAGTTTTCAAGGGACCTCAGTCCCTTTTTTTCTTTTCTGATGTAGCTTGTGTATTCTTGTTTCTTTGATTGTTTGTTGTTGATGTTGGGATGTTATTGATTTGTTATTTATCTTGTTTAGCAGCTTGCTTTACTTGGATAGGGTTATGGATTCCTTCAAAACTAGTTTGTAATGGGTTTCGAGGCCCCATCAAAACCTATTTTACCCCTAATAAAAAATGATATGAATATAAAATATAAAAAATCTATTTTATACAATTTATTAAAGAATAATATCATACATGGAATTGTGCTAAAAAGTGCAATCATATATAGAATAGTGTTTTTTTCAATTACCAAAACTAGCTAACATTTTTTTACAACACCATTAATGAATAAATGTTACCTAAGTGAAAGTTGTTCAAGGAAAAGAGTAGTGAGGTGTCGATGATGAAGTTCCACCAACAAACTATTTGACATCCAAAGCATGTTATGAGACAATCATCCATATAAGGTTCAACTAGATTCATATGTAATAATTATTTCCTTAATACTAGTTTCATACCTATGGAAAATGAAAAAAACATATAGGGATCTCAAGGAATGATGCACATATCATCATTGTGGTCCAATCTTGAATTTTTATCATATTCATTCTTCTAATTTAGTTATTCTTATATTTAAAAATATAATTTAATAAACAAAATTAAATGAACTTGCTAAATCTTATCTAAGTGTCAATGTTGAATGTTTCACTCAGCAAGGCATCTATAATAACTATTTTCTTTGTAGGTGATGTATGTTGTGTACCTACATCCCAAGCACTCTTACCATCATATGTGCAAATAGTACTGCAAGAATAAAAACAATGTATTGGAACTCTGGGCCTAGAAGTCTCATCCACATCAATCTCTACTAGAGGCCTCACACACTGTGGAATGCTCTGAGTGAGTGAGCTAATTGAGTCCAACATTTTCACCTCATTATAGTCCTTCATAAAAAAAGTATTAGTGACATGATCCGCCGTGGGTTTGGCCAAGGCTCTTGGTGTTATCTATGGATTACATCGTGCACCAACTCTATCATGTGTGGAGCCCCCACCTCTACCTTGAAATTCTAGATAGTCATCATAATTTGGCATCTTATTGAGGACAAATTGAAAATAGAGTTTCCTCAAAAAATACTATGGGACCTCATAGTTATTGAATGGAGGTTCGTCAAAAACCATCCACCACCACTGCCAAAAAATATTTTTAATTAATTCATGGTGGCATCAATAGATGGAGAACATCTTTGATACATGTGATAAATGTGCATTAGTTCTTGGGTTTGTGAAAATACCACACAAGTTGGCTTTGCTAATTTTTTCTCTCACTTACACATAGGAAAGTCCACTAGCATAAAATTATTTTAATTCCTCCCTCTTATTCTACCCAAAATAAATTTGTTCAGTCATTTCTCCTACATGAGTTACAATCGAATTTAAGGATTTGAAAATGAGGGTGGGTTATAGCATGCCCATTTAATCTAGTAATGAATTTTCCAAACTCTCTTCTTTTTTTTCTATTTGATTTAAAATATTTTCTTGAGTTCCTTGAGGATTCCTATGAATTGAGGTAAGGGTTTGACGATATTCTTGTTTCAGAGGGTCCTCATGAGGAGATGATTGTTACTTTCAATATTTGGAGGTGGAGATAGATTTCCTAGAATTTTTTTAAAAAAAAATTAAAAAACCTATTTCAATCTACATTTTAATTCAAATTTGAAGTTGAAACAATAAAAACACATACCTCTTTGACCTCTTTGATGTCTTGGTGACATCCTCACAATAAATCACAAGATAAAAGTGCAAAATATGATCTCCTTTTGGCGAGTGTGAGTTGCAAAGGTTAAAAAATGCAAGCAAAAGTCATGGATTGCAAAATAAGAGGATTTTATGAGCTATTTTTTTATTTAACACTTTTATTTGGCACAAACAATATGCACTTTTTTAATTTATTTTTAAATGTCGCACCCTTTTGTGTCACAACTTGGTGCACTTTCCTTGATGTCAAAATGTCACATGTCTAAAGGATAAAACAAGGGAGGCATATTAGGGGTCATGGGCCCAAAAATACATGAATCCATTTGGGGTTCCTCTCATCTAGATCTAGAGGAGTTGTAAAAGGGATTATACTTGAGGGTTGCAAGAGATTTAAGCTAGGGAGGGAGAGGTGGGGGTTGAGAAGAAAGTTTCAAATCAAGATGTAACTAAATAAGAGGGATATTAACAAGATCAATGTTGGATAGAGAAACACACTCTCAAGCTACAACACATCAACGACACTTGTCATCTTTCACAAGATGGTTAGGTCTAGTGTGAGATAGAGACTCGGTTGGGGGAAGAGGGGGTTCTACTAGTGTGGGTTACTTTCCTTAAATCATAAACCTTGTACCCTTAACACTAAACCTTAAATGCTAAATCCTAAGCAATAAAGGTCCTAAACCATAAAGAAAACAACCCTAAAACCTAAGTTACCCTGAACCATAAGTTTGAGATTGTAAATCATAAATCCTAAACCCTTAAATTAAGACCCTAAAGACCAATCCATAAACCATAAATAGTAAATCACAAACCCTAAATCATGATCCATCAATCCATAAAACCCAAACCATAAACCCTAAACCATAATACCCAAAAAAAATAAGACCCTAAACATTGGAATGTAAACCCTAAACCATAAAACTCAAACGCTAAATTCTAATACCCAAATCCTAAACCATAAATTGTAAAGCCTAAAGGCTAATCCAAACATGGGCCTTCTAGAAGGACCTAACAAAATATATCAAATAATGATTATCTAGGGATAACAAAACAAACACACACATATATAGAGGAGAAAAAGGTATGAATATCTTGATGATGTTAAATATGATGAAGTGAGGGTAGTGCGAGATATGATGCTAAAATGTGGCATATGTAAAGGCTCAAACAAGGGAGGCATATTAGGGGTCATGGAGCAAAGGTTACATGAATATATTTTTGGCTCCTCTCATATAGATATAGAGGAGGTGTAGAAGGGTTTAAAATTTAGGGTTGGAATATATTTAAACTAGGGAGGAAGAGGTGGAGGTCGAGAAGAAAGTTTCAAATCAATAGGTGATTGAATAAGAGGGAGATGCTCAAGACTATTATTGGATATGGAAACACACTCAAGTTGCAGCACATCAATGAAACTTGTGATCTTTCACAAGATGGTTATGTCTAATTGAGATATAGATTCAATTGGGGAAAGATGAGGGTCTACTAATGTGGGTTAATTTCCTTCCTCTATAAAATGGAAACCACAAGTGCATGAGGAGGACGATTTTCCATGGGATACTTTATTTGGACTATCAAAGGGGTAAGGGGAGAATTAAATAATTTATTCAAAAGTGAGATTAAAAGGGGAGGTTTATGTAGTAAGGGTGTTGTTCCTTCAAAAATCAAAGAGGTGGAGCTAGGAATAGATACCACCAAGTTAAAGGTCATGAAACAATAAGAGGAATGAGAAGGCATATGAATAAGGATAGTTACTTTCCTGTAACCACTTAAGAGGCAAGGCCTGAGGAACATAACAAATTAGTTAAAAGGCTACTAAATTGAAGGGTGAACATTTACAAAATAGGAAGAACGAACACTAGACAAAAATGCTCTCTAAGCCAATTTGAATTTTTGATAATATTCAAAATAATAAATCAATGTAGGTTCAAAGAGGTTCACAGTGTAAGATTTGGTATAGAATACTCTACACCATACAAGATTTGGTTGAAGATTATAGCCACCCAGATCTAGGAACTTCATGAAAGCACAAGAGATATCAATTATGAAAGAACAATGATACTCTATCAAAGGATAAAAATGATAGAATATGATGGTATGATTGTTACATGAGACCACCTCATTATAAATCCAATTTGGGACATAAGATTAGACAAGATCATGAAAAGTTCCTTAATCCTATGTTGTGAGACAACTAATATTAAATGACCTACAAAAAATCATTAAATGTTAAAAGATAAGATAAAATATAATGACAACTAACAACCTTTTGGAAAGATTCCCTACCACTTAAATAAGCATAACATGTAAATAGGAAACACTAATGAACTAGTTGGGTAAAACACCTATTTATATTGACACCCCCCCTTAAGTGCAACTTAGGGATAATAAATTATTATGAAAATGATGCAAGGATGGGTCTTGGATATGAGGCCATGTTAGGTACCCATGTACAAACACAATATTTCACAAACAAAGAAGAGAAAATCTAGTGGGATAAAACTCCTCCCCAAAAGAGAGATGAAAGCAAAATGCTCCCACTGAAGAATGAGAAGGAAAAAAACCCATGAAAGGAAAAAGACCACCCCCATAAGGGAGAATAAGATAGAGCATGTGCCCCCCTTAAGGTTTAATGTAGTATCATGGGGGTCCAAACTAGGCCCTTAAATGGCAATGAAAATTTTAAAAAATAGAGTTAGGCAACTTGACATAAAAATTTGAACAGGTTATTAACATAATTTAAAAAACATGTAATAATAAAATTTGTAACAAATTGAATGTAGTTTCTAAGATACTAATCCTTTTTTGCAAAAAGTAAATCTATTTCATGAAAATTTGAAATTTCAATGTAGTAGTACTAAACTTTCAAGACAATAAAAATAAGGTGTATCCCTAACCAACCTAAATAATTTTTTTAACTAAATCTTCACTTTCGGGCACCTATAGCGGCTAAACCATGAGGAATTTGAAGATGATGCAAATTAGAGTTTCGTGAAATTTTGTCTATAGATTCTAAATATATTTTTTTCAAATTTTTTGGAATTAAATTTCACTTCATTTTCCATCTCCCTCAAAAACTAGTTTTTTTTTAGAAAACAATATTTTTAAAAAGTGATGCTCACCATATAACGCATAACGTTTTTTACATGAAGGATAAAATTATAATTATTTCAAATTTAGATTCTTAACTCTAATATCTAATGCTTCCACTTGGTTAGATAGTTTTTTATTGAATATTTTTTCTTTAATCAAGTTTCAAATTCAAACCAATTATAATTAAAATATACCGCGACCATATAACGCGTAATTTTTTTTGTATGTATCAAAATTCATTTTTTTTTTCTTTGTTGCATAAAGGATTTCAATATCTGGTGCACTAATATTTGTAATTTTTTTTTTAATAATCTACTATTTTTCCACACGTGCAGAAGAGAGCTTGATTTTTGGTGAAAAACCTATTTTCACAAGAAATAAAAAATAAATATAATAATAAAATTAAATTTATTTAAATTATACTTTTTGGAAAGCTTATAATAAGGAATACATACTTGCAAAAAATAAATTTTAAATGAATTCATTTGAAACCCCAAAAAGTAAATCAAAAGTGGTTTTTTATCAGCATTTTGATAAGTGTAAAGGAGACTCTATTATAGGTATGGTTTAAAACTAGTGGGGTTCTATCCAAAGGAGTTTGATTTAAGGTAGTTTGGTCAAACTCTCTTCAATTTTAATTCTTTAAATGGGACCTTTTAAGGCTTAAATCATTATATTTTCTAAAAATATGTGATTTCAACAAAAATTAGTTCCTCGCAGAAATTGTAAACCAACTTTGTGGGATTAGCCAAGTACAAGAAAAAAATAATATATTTTTTTGAAACTTTCAATATGAGGACACATGTGCAGATGTGCCACTTTTTTTTTAAAAAAATTGCAAGTAAGTAATTAGTTATAAATTTTTTAATAGAACTTTTTAAAAATATTAAAACTTGGTAGTTTGACAACCATAACTTGGTCAAAAATTTATGAAATTCATTTTTTTTATCATATAGTATGGGAAGCATAGAATTATAGATATTTTTCAATCATCCTATCAATTAGGACTCTATTTAGAATGTATGTAGAAAATAAATAATAAATATCTATTTAATTCCATATAAGGCATATCTTATATTTTTGGAAGACTGATAATTAAATTCTCAATAAGCAATTTTCATTTCATCAAATTCAGATTAAAAAAAAGTTGTTAGCCACTTTTTGTCATATTGCCACTTTTTGGACCCCCATGATCCTGCACTCACCCTTACTGGTGAGTCTCCTACAATGATGGTAGCTGCCTAAAATTGAATGTTGAAGATGATACAAAATTGTGGAATAATATTCCTCCCCTTAGGAGGAAACAAAACCAAGATGGTATGCAAGATGTCTTCCCATTCTTGAAGGAAAGAAGAGGGAAGATAGATGATGTGTGATTCCTTTGAAGTATGATCAAGTGTCTCTATGTTGATGCCAAAAGCTATCGCACTTCAACTAAGCATTCTAGGCCACACTGCAGAAGAGGAAAATCTAGAATATCCTAGAAACAATTGTAGAACACAATTCAAATACAAATATACCTCCACGGAAGACAAAGAATCCTCCTCTAAATGTTTCCCAAAAGTATCCACACTCATGTCAAACTATAAGGAATGATCATTTAGAGAATGAGTACATGAACAAGAGGGTTAGAGTGTTCCCTCACAACAATTGAAGAAGGATCATCTCCATCAAATAGAAGATAAATACAATCAATGGTATCTCCCAAATCTGAAATGTTGGACTCCAAAAAATTTGAAATATCTTTCAAGTACTTATCAAAAGTAGATGTGTTTGGAAGATAATGAATTTCTTGTTGCACTAAATCATAAGGAGCCAAAACCATGACAACACAAGTACCATTAGATACAACAATAGATGAAGGAGATGATATATTAGTGCATGCCATTGGACTACACTTATACTCTCTACTTGTGTCCTCAACATATGATGAAGTAAGAAAATTAGAGTATTCAATTGATGCTAGTTCAGAGGAATTAGGTAAATCAAGATGTCACTGACAATGAAAATTTGTTACAATTGATGAAGTTCATAAAGAAGGTTCAAATCATTAAGTTATTTTTCCAAGAATTCATCTATTTTATGCTTTTTCTTCCCACAACAATCACATTTTACTTTCCATGCATTCTAAGACATGCTTAAAACCAACAAACAAACACAAGATTAACCCACCAAATTACTTAATCAATAAACCATTGAAGCAATATATGATTTTTCACTTTATCTATAGTGTGATTATAGGTGCTACATGCCAAAAAAATGAAGTGGACTTGATATGCCAAATTTTGTCATAAACACAAAGTACAATTTTGATACAAAATGGGATCAATATTATCACACACTGTAAATTACGCAAAAAATGTGCTCTTTCAAATAAATTACACACAAAATGTTACCATAGGAGCGATAACGAAGTTCCAAAAGTCCGCAAAATGAGAATGACTTAGTAAAACTTGTGATGATCAAAAAAATTTAAGAAATCAAAGAACTAGAATAAAAAACCAATTATACCACTATGAAGAGCATAAAATTATACCCCAAATCAAAAAAAATCTTACAAAAAGGTCTTGAGCCTAAGTTATAAGTTTCAAAAGTTTTCCTTCAAAATAAAACCTACCAACAATGAGGGGGGAAGATTGGACAGAAAAAGGTTGATGCCACTATTGATGCAATGTTGACATCAATAATTGATGAGCTTAAATTTTTGTCTATTTGGATATCACATTAGAATATTCACCACATGCACAAAATATGCTAGTCACCAATTTTCGATGGAATCTTCAATGATTCTATGAAATATTCACTTTTTCATGGTAGTTGGAAAAATAATTTAGTGGGTTTTAACCATTAGTTGGTGGTAAGGTTGTGTCTGCCACATGACAATGTCTAGCTAGCCTAGGTACTACCATACCTTATTGTGTTGGTCTGCCTATGTAGTACCTATATAGTAGGTATGTGCAAATATTTTTTTTAGAATTTTAAATTAAAATTTTTAAAGAAACTTTCAAAAATCTAATTTTTTTATAAAAAAATCACCTCAACGACCTTTTTTTTTTGACAATTGAACTACATGACCGTACAAATGTATGGTTGATTATATGAAAAAATTGGCAAACTTTTTCTCTGAGGGCTCAAGGCATGTACTTAGATTTTGACAACTTGATTGTTCACCTTGGGGGTTTTGGGCCTCCTAGATGTGATGGTAGGGTTTTTTTTTACCCAAAGTGCTCCAAAGTTGCAGTTATCTCTTGGATATGGCAACCACTTGTTAGATTCAAACCCTCATAGATTTTTCCTTAAATCTCTAATTTAGACAAAATAATTTAGGGTAAAAATAACATTCATGAACCCTTTGAACTCAATGGTGAGCTCAAATTTGTACCAACAAGCTCCAATTTGGTGTGCGATAAAAAAGACACAAAGAGGAAACCCTCAAATTTGGTATTTATTTTTAAGAATTTTTTATTATCTAGGTCATCATCAATGCAAGATAAGAGAATACTCAAGTTTTCAAGATGCACTAAGATTTACAACCTAGATCTCTCAATAAAGACTAACAAGAAGCAATCCCACAAGCTCTAATACCATGTAAGATTTGGCTCAAGACTATAGCCACCCAAGATCTAGGAACTTCATGAAAGAAAAAGAGATATCAACTATGAAAGAATAATGACATTCTATCAAAGGATGCAAATGATATAGATTATTTAATTATATGATTGGTACATGAGACCACTTAGTTATATATCCAAGGTGAGACATAGGATTAGACAAGATCATGACAAGCATCTTAATCATATGTCATGAGACGACGACACAATCATTAAATGTCAAAGATAAGATCTAATGACAACTTTAATGACCTTCTAGAAAGATTCCCTAGAAACTAAGTAAAGTTAACATCTAAATAGGACCCACCAATGGGTGTGCAAGAAGTTGAGTCCACTTTTTGGCTAAAAAGTGGAAGTGTTTTTCCTGATTTTCAGAATTCGACACATTTGACCTTAAAATTTGAAGCACTTATAGATGAAATCTTTAAAAAAGTCACTAATGATAAAATGTAGTGCTTGGGGTCTAGTTTCCAAATATGTAATTTATTTCAATACCCAAATTGTACAAATTGAGTTTTAATAGGAATTTCTAAAAACCACTATTTAAAAGTATTTTTTTTTACCATACTATGCATTTGTACGACACCCATATTTTGACTAAAATTATCGTATTTTTCTAAATTCTTTTGGGAAAAGTTTTGTGACTCACTGAAGCTTGTTCTTGATTTTTTTTGTAATTTTTTATTGAATATTTTTTTTTTGTTACAATTTTATTAGGCAGATTTGTCGTTTTGAAAAATCGTCATGTACGACATCATAAGATGGCCTAAACTTATCATTTTTTTATTTTTTTAAAATTGAAAAGAATTTTCTAAAGTTTGTTCTCGTGCAATCCGTTTGTCAAAATGTTATGTTGATCAAAAGTTATTAAAATAGTAAAAACCCTAATATTTGAAGTTTATGGACCAATTTTATTAGAAATTAATTGAAAAATAGAAAAAATAATCCAATTGCAAAAAAAATTACATATTTAGCATCTACATTGTTTCATCTAAAATGGGTTTTAATTTCATCAAAAAATTTTGCAAAAAAGGTCATCAGCCATATGTCCAAAGTTGGTATTTTTCTTTGACATTGTTAGGACCTTCAACTTGCAGGTCAAACTAGGTTGAAGGCCTAGGTTTGGATTTCCAATGATTTTCCCAAAACAAAAACCTAGGAAAACACCTGACCACAAAGTAAAAAAAAAATCAAATTTTAAAAAACGGGATCTCGCTTATTAATAAACGGGATCTCGTCTTATAATTAGGATCTCGCTTCCCACTATAATATTCATACTATTGTAAAGAAAATGGTATCCCATTTCCTGGCCAATGGTCCCCACATTCAATGTCGAAGAACGGGATCCCGATTATGGAATGGGATCCTGCTTCTTATAAATGAGATCCTAATTTTTATAAGCAGGATCTCGTTTCTTTTATTTAAATATACTACAAAAAATTATTGTGAAGTCTGCAACTTCACATGTACAACTAAGAGCAGTAAAAGTAAATTATTTTTCATAAGCTATTGTATTTACAGGTGGTGAACTTTATTTTTAGTTGATTTTATTAAATGGGGCATCATCTACACCATTTTTGAAGTGGAATTGTGTTATTTTTGTGCTTGTTTGGAGGAACAAAAGGTTTTCAATTTGCAATATGGATTGAATTTTTCGAAGGAGGCATGAAGAAAACAATTTTTAAAGTGGATTTGTGGTAGTTTTCTACTTGTTTTGAGGGACACAAGAGGAAGAATTTTGTCCTAATAGGTATTCAACTTCCAATTTGGATTGAATATTTTGAAGTATTTCACTATTAACATTCATTTGTGCTTGAGAATTTTATTATTATGGGAGATAAAGCTCGTAATAAGAGAAGGAAGGCATTGACTCCTCAAGAAGTTGAAGCAAATAGAGAAAAAGAGAGACAAAGAAAAAGAGAAAGAAGAATGAAAATGAAATCAATGAATGATGGTGGAGCAACCAATTCAACAACTATTGAAGATGAGAACATTGAGGATACCATGGTTTTAGATGAAGCTAATTTGCAAGGAGTCAATTTGGAAAAGAATATGATTATACAAACAAGTCCTGCTATTCTTCAAATCCCTCTTTGAATGCTATGGAGAATGTTTCAATATGCACAAATCTAGGTACACCTTCAAATCCACATGTTAGTGAAATAGTAAATTTGTATGTAGAATTTTTACAAGATGTTGGACTTAATGATGTTGACATTGACTATATTCAAAGAGATGAAACTTTTATAGAATTTTTTGAAAACAAAAAAGGAAAATCTTTTGTTGCAAATGAAAATCAAAATGACCATTTTCTTGAAAATGAAAACAAAACCTGTATTTTTGATGAAAATGAAAATGAAAATAAAAATGAAAACCGTTTTGTTGATGAAAATGAAGATGAAAATGTAAATGAAGATGAAGATGAAGATGAAAATAAAGATGAAAATATATAATGTGTTGAATTTAATGAAAAAAAAAATTCAAATTGGAAGTGGTGTTTTCGATAATCTTCCTGGTCAAATTTCTTGGAGGAAAATAAGAACACATGCGAATAGAATATATACCAAATTATTTTATTGTAAAAAAATTGCATTTCAATGTCAACTAATGACGCAACTGATGAAAATGCAAAAAATGAGGAAAGTAATGAAAAGGTTAGGCTTTTATGTTAAACCAAAAAGAAAAGATCAATCATTAAAACATGTTATCTCTACTGTTGTTAGTGCCATTCAATCTATTGGAAAAAATAGTCAATCTAAAGATAAAAATGCAACAAGAAGAGCTATAACTACTGCTATAGTTAATAAAGCAACTTTGAATAAAAGAATGGTAAGAAATATTAGTGAAGTTTTAAAAATACATCCTAAAACATTACTAAGAGCGGAAAAAAAGAGAGAAAGTATAAAAAATGATCCTATCAATCAATGTTGGAGTTTCAGTGGATGACTACCGAGGTTTGATATAAAATTGAATGTTGAAATTAAATCTTTGATCAAAAAATATTGACATGATAATACTAGGGTTTCATCTAATGCTAGAGATGTTTTAAAATTAAGGGTGGAGTCCAAAGTTCGCGATTCTCACCCAAAACACCTATTAGATAGAACACAAAGTGAATTTTATAGAAAATTTTCTAGCAATTCAGTGTTACCTAGTAATATTAAAATAAGTCAAAGGTCTTTTGAAAAATGTAAACCCTGGTATGTAAAAATTAATAAGCAACGAATATCTTGTTGTTGTAAAATACATGTTCAATTTCGTTATTTTTATGATGTTTTTCAATATATACATTGTACCTTGCATACTAACATGATTATACAGGATTGTGGTATTGATATGCCACCTAAAGTAATAAGAGAGTTTATTTCAGGTTTTTTTTGTGAAAAATCTAATGAGAAATTATTTTATTTAAGTTCTTGTATTTCTGGACAATGCATTAACTGTGGAAATCTTTCATTTTTTAAAATTTGTTTGCATGAAAGTGTTGATCATGATTTTGGACAACAATTAGTAGATGTCAATAGATTTAGGAATGTTCACTATTCTTTAAAAGATGGAAAAATATGAAAGCATTGTGATTTAGTTACAAAAAATGTTACTTTGCATGCATTTATGAGTGAATTTAAGAAAAAAATTGTACCGAAATATGCCATGCACTCTAAACATGCTTGATGGCTTGATGGCCAATTTCACGCATGTAGAAACACATTTCCAATTGGTACTATACTTTTAGTGGTTGATTTTGCGGAGAATTATACTCTCGCTCTGCAAGAGGAAATTCAATCTCAATATTATAATTCAATGCAAGTAGCTATGTTTATCCATATTATTTATAGACATGCAGATGATAGCACTGAGGATGATAGAAACATTTTTAGGGAGTATCATTTTTATTTGAGTGACAATCGGTTACACTCCTCAGAGTTTGTTCAATATTGTTTTAGTATATTTTATAGAAATTTAAGAGAAAGAAGAATCCATATGAAAGAACACCTCATATGGTCAGATAATTGTACGAGGCAGTTCAAAAATTCTAGAATGTTCTATTGGTTAACTAGGGTTCACAAGGAACTTAATGTCTAGCATGTATGGAGTTTTATTGAAGCTGGACATGGTAAAGGAGAACATGATGGAGTTGGTGCGTGTGTCAAAATAATTCTTTCTAGAGAACAATTAAAATTCAAGGATTCAATAAAATTTAAAGATGCACGTGAGATTGTGGATTAGTGTAATAGAAGATTATCTGCACCTGGTTCGAGTGATTACTCTACAGTTCATCAATTCTTTTGGTTGGTGGAAGAAGAGAACATTGTATCTAAAGTTGATTGTGAGACAATAAGTGGGTCTACTAAATGGCATTCATTTAGGAGTGCGACAACAAGCACATGGAATATTTGGACAAGGGAGCTTGCATGTTTTTGCTAGTTTTGTATCTCCAGAGATTGGGAAGCTTGTGAAAATACAAAATGGGTTGAACAGTGGGAGCAAAGATCATTGACACCTGCAGAAGCACATAACCAATATGAAAGAACTATTGAAGAAAATGATCAATTGTTTGCATCTGAAGATTATGACCGTGTTTCAAACCTTGTACAAGAAGGTAATTTTAATTCAATTTATTTCATTTTATTTCACTTTATTAAGTTATTTTTTAATACTAAATTATTTATATGGATATGCACAAGTTATTAAATCAAATTTTGTTGGCAGAACATGTGTATGTTGTTATTGCACCTGAGGGGAATGGAGAGCAAACAAAATATTGGTTGGCTCGTTGTGTGGAAACTAAACATAAGTTGATAGCACCTTGAGAAAATGATGATGGATTTCATTATCCAACAAGTACGGTGATCCCCTTAAGACACCCCCTTAAGCAAATTTTGATAACAAGTTTTAGATCCCCTTAAGGAATTTTTTAGAACAAGTCTTTGATCCCCTTAAGAAAATTTTGAGAACTTATTTGATGATGGTTTTTGAACATGTTTTCCAATAGGATCGGTGGTGGTTGTTGGCACTTGGCTATGGAAATACTTGAGAAGAAAGAACAGTCTACCGACATTCGAAGACTATGAAACACATAAAAAGGTTATACATTATTCACATTTAGTGGTGGAAAAAAATATAAAACTAGAGTGGTGTTGTGGAAGACCTTCAAAAAAATTACTATGGTCAATTTCTATGGAAAAGCATGAGGCAATCATAGATGCATTGCAAAAAAGAGAGGATGCAGATGGTACAATGGAATAAGTAAATACAGGTAAATATAGTTTTAGTTTTATTTTGTCCTTTTAAATAAATTAAATACATGTTTCAACATTAGTCAAGTGTGTTATTAGTTGAAATTGATTTAAATTGTCATTTTACACATCCTTAAGGCATAATCACAAAAAGGATCTAGTCCATGCAGATTCAACCTAGACAACATGGAATACTTGGTAAAAATAGGTAATTATTAGTTAAATTATATTTAAATACATGTTTTGATTACATATTGATATTGCTTGGACATTAATAGTTAAAATTGATTTATTGTCATTTTTTTTAATCCTTAATTCATCATTGCATTGATCTCATACTTTGAAATAAAAAGGAGAGGATGCCTAGATTGAACCTACAAAAATCCGTGGAATACTTTTAAATGCAGGTACTTGAGTTCTGTACATATAGATAGTTTTATATAAATTAAAATATGTTTTGATGATTTCATTGATATTGCTTGTACCTTTTTGATATCAGGTGGTGTGTAGACCTACTACATTCTAGCCACGAGTTTGAGATGGCATATCCAAAGTTTGTAAACATTGTTTTGAGATGACATATATGTACATACATACTTACAAAATTAAACATACTCTATGTACTTCTATGTATCAAATCAATATTCTATATATTTTGTTTCTTAAATGTGCATGTTTTCCTACTTTGAAACTTTATGTCTAATTGTATAATCACTAAATATCATGCATACATTATTGTTAAATCAATTATATCCTTAAGACGTATTATGACCCCTTAATACATCCCCTTAAGACCCCTTAAGATGTCCCCTTTAGATGTATTATGACCCCTTAAGACATCCCCTTAAGACATTATATTATGACCCTTTTAGACACCCCCTTAAGATGTTCTATTATGACCCCTTAAGACATCCCCTTAAGACGTTCTATTATGACCCTTTTAGACACCCCCTTAAGATGTTCTATTATGACCCCTTAAGACATCCCCTTAAGACCCCTTAAAACATCCCCTTAAGACATTCTATTATGACACCTTTAGACATCCCCTTAAGACATCCCCTTAAGAACCCTTAAGACATCCCCTTAATTAACACATTCTATTATGACCCATTTAGACATCCCCTTAAGACATTCTATTATGACTCATTTAGACATCCCCTTAATTATCATGTTCTATTATGACCCCTTTAGACATCCCCTTAAGAACCCTTAAGACATTCCCTTAATTAACACGTTCTATTATGACCCATTTAGACATCCCCTTAAGACATTCTATTATGACTCCTTAAGACATCCCCTTAAGACCCCTTAAAACATCCCCTTAAGACATTCTATTATGACCCCTTTAGACATCCCCTTAAGACCCCTTGAGACATCCCCTTAATTAACACATTCTATTATGACCCCTTTAGACATCCCTTTAAAACCCCTTAAGACATCCCCTTAATTAACACGTTCTATTATGACCCCTTTAGACATCCCCTTAAGACCCCTTAAGACATCCCCTTAATTAACACATTATATTATGACCCCTTTAGACATCCCCTTATGACCACTTAAATCATCCCCTTAAGATGTATTATAACCCATTAAGACATCCCCTTAAGATGTTCTATTATGACCCCTTTAGGCATCCCCTTAAGACGTCATTATTTGTTTTGAAAACTTATAAATTAGTGTTAGATGTTATTATTTATATTATTTATTAATGCTTTTATTCTCTAATCTTCTATGGTATTGTTTATTTCTTAAAATTTTATCCTTTTTGGTATATAAATAGATTGCTTTGTTTGTAAATTATGATTTATTGACTAATTAGTGATTGACATGAATTGAATAAGTTCATTGAGTAATTATCACTATTTATTGAATGTACATATCATGTATGAAATCACTAAATTTGTAAAGTATAAATATTAAAATTTTATATATTAATCCATGTATGAGATCACTAAATTTCACATTAATGTCCTATATTAATGTCTTGACTATGAACATAAAATGCATAAATGTACATATGTAAATTAAAATTTCAAACAATAATAAAGTCCATAATTTATGTAACATATTAAGTGCTTGAAACTAATATATTAAGCACATGATTTAAAGTCCAACAAAGTACATGAGAAACAAGAAATATAGTCCATGAAATAAACAAATATAACACATAAAATCACATGTTTTTGGTTATGTATTGTCTCTATAATCAAGAGACCTCTTCACACCATGAGGACTATGTGGATGACCTGAAACACTCTGTACAAAAGAAAGATGGAATCAGATGTAAGACAATGAAAAATGATTTAATGACAATTTAATTTATAATCCATCATAAAATTTAATTACCATCATATCTACGTCTGGATGCTCTGGTGCACCTGAAGCAACCTCTAAATCCTCTAAATCAATCTACATAAACAAGAAAAAGAAATTCAAAATTAGATGTACAACTCTACAATTAAACTTTTTTTAATTCAATTTAATTTATAATTTATTATATTTTAATTGTACCATATTCTGAAGTTGTGCACTAGGCTCTTCTCTAGGACCTGTCTATACATGCTCAACTACAAGATGTGTCTCATGCTATAAAAGAAAAAGAATATGTAAAAAATATCATATTACATATATATTCAATTTAAAATTTATAATTGACTTTAAATATAAAAAAAATAAAAAATTACCATTTAATCTGGAACCTACTCTACATGTCCTCCTAGTGTTGTAACTATGTTTGGGTAAGGGCTGAAAGTTGCACTAGAAAAGTCCTACAAGATCAAAATTAAAGCAGGTATAATTGAATTAGGTTTATATATATATATATATATATATATATACATATATTCAAGTTTGCACATTTTGTGTAGAAAGTTTTGTAAACAACCTAGAAATCAGTGGCCTCATGAGTAGCTACAACATCAAATGTTTTCCCAATGCCCATTCTTATTGTGGTATCAACCTAGACATGCATGTACATAGACATTTAACGCTGATAATATTTACAAGTGTACATTCATGTGTTTCATCTATCTAGTGAATTCAAAACTCATAAAATTGTAACTATGCTAATGTAAACTTTAAAAAAATTTACAATATGAATGTACATGCTCTTAATCTATGACACCCGATAGTGGATGAGTGCTTGAAAATCCCTCAGGAGGAATCAACGTGGTGTCGATTGACTCAGCTAAACCAACATAAATATTTCAAACATATATGTGATTCAATTATAAATTTAAAACTCAAGTTAAATAATTTATGATTTCATATATAATTTTAAAAATTGAAATCAAAATACCCCATAAGGGTTTCTGAGTACGATCAATGTCGATATATGTACTCGTGGAACAGATGATTTCCTTGGCATCGTTAGTGTCATCTGTACATCAAACAATTTGATTGTTAAAATGTATTGCAAACTTTTCTTTGATATATACAACCATCAAAATTCTTATAAAATGAACATACATCTAGATGCATATTTATACCTATGTCGCAGTGTCCTCAGGGTGATGCTTTGCTATGAGGAACTCTACAAATGAACTGATGTGACTTGATGAACCACCAGAATCTCCCCATCTACCTGAACTAGGTGTGGCATGATCAAGTCCATAACATACTTGATGAAAACTAGTACATATATGGGGGATGAGCCTCGACACTCCTGAAGCGGTACTCAGACCAACTCCATAAAAAAATCCTCCAACATCATCGTCTATGCTCCCCACTCACTATTGTAGAAGCATGCTAATCAAGGTCTCTTGTGAGTGTACTAAGGGAACCTAATGTTGAGACCAAAGCTTGATGATGTACATGTGCAAGAATGGGAGGACTAGGAGCAACAACAAGGGGTTGTACATGCATAGGGCATCGGGAATCAACCCTTGCCCCTAATCTCTATTGTGGCATGCTGCCACCAACACCCTGAAATGATCTAAAATCAAAAGAATTGGGCTTTTTCCCCAAAACAAACTCTACATACAGTTTTCTCAAAAAATACAGTGGGCACTCCCAATTAGCATGTGAGGGACTATCAAAAACCATATACCATCAATCCCAAAAATGTGCACTCATCTGTGGATGTATGGACCACCTCATGGATATTCTAGATTTGTTGGGTTGAATGGGTTGTTGAGTAACATGGTCAAGAAAGTAGGGGGCTATATGGGCTTTCGTTATTTTAAGGTCTAATATTTTTTTTAAAGAGAGACCATCAAAATAAAATTGTCGCATTTGTTCTCTCTCTCGTCGATGCCTATCAAGATCAGAATCGATCATCCTGATGGCATCAACAACGTTTTGCATTGCAAATGCAAAATGTCTCACATGTGGAGGAATCAATGCTTGACTCTGCATAGCATTGATTTGATTTTGTAAGGATGCAACTTGATCATTTATTCATGCTCTCAAGTGCGCCTTGTCAAATGTTTTATGTGTTGGATGTGGCATATTAAGGGGAGGGGGAGGGGGAGGTGGATGTGGTTGTGGTTGAGGTGGTGGATTGATGATATCATCAATGTTAAAATCATCCATGATATGCTCGATATAAATGTGAACCTGCATTAAATCATACAAAATAGTCCATGTGCATACATATATTAAGATCATATATTTAATTGAAATGCACATATATATACATTGATTGTTCAACTCAAGAGCATGTCCATGAAAAATTCAAAATTAAATGTATGTACATGTACATTTAAAATAAAAAATATGATGCATAATTTTCATGTGTACAAATCATTAAACTAAACTATGTGTACACATACATACAAATTTAAAAATTTAAGAACTATATATGCAAATTTTTAATACATGCACATACATACTAAACAATAAACTTGAAACATTCACAAAAGCTCATTTTATGTCTAACACACACACACACATATATATATATTACAATTTTTCAGTAGGATAAATCATGATCTAGTAGATAGTCATAAAATATATACTATTATATATTATTCATTATAAGTTCATAAATTCCACCAAATTCATAAATCCATGTCACTAAAAATATCCATTTGGAACCAAATTTATAAATTCATAACTATTTAAGATCATTATTTTAATTTATAAACTATTGTGGCTCTCTACTGCATAGATCTTCATTTCTTTGTGTTTTCCTTTTCAGAATCAGGAGTTATCCTCTCCTCTAACCATTTTCGATGCTCATCTATGATCCCATCCATAGCCCTGATTGCATCAAAAAGGGTTTGCATCCTAGATGCAAACATCCTCACAGGAGGTGCAACACATTCTTCATTTTGAATAATGTTGATTTGATCTTGAATGGTTCTAACATTGGCATTGATTTGTGCTTGCAAATGAGCATGTTCATTGATTTCAGGTGGTGGAGGTGGGGGGTTACGAGGTGGAGGTGAAGGTGGTGGAGATGGATGGTGTGGAGGTGGATTGTGAATATTATTGAATGGATCCATGCAATCTTTAAGATATGAGTGAACCTACATTAGATTTGTAATTTCAAGATGTAAGATACATGTTTAGGAAATACCTTTAAGCCATTCAATATAAATGGCCTGAAATAATTGAATACAAATGATAAAATTATATGTAAGCCTCATTTATATGTCTAAGGCACATGTTACTTGAATGAAAATACAATTAACTGCTAACATATTATAATCTTGCAGGATCTTATTATTGTTAAAATTGGTTGGGCCTTGAGAAACTTTGATCACCAAATTTTAAGAACTTCTTTGATCCCCTTAAGAAATGTCATATTGGGACCCCTTAATAAATCAAATTACGATTTAGGGTGACAGGATGGCTTAAGGGGATCTACATCTAGTAAGGTCCTAGGAGAAAATGACATGGCTCAAGTGAATAAAATTTGGTGAAGTTTCCCAAGGCAACCCAATTTCATTAAGAGCCTTTAAAGAAAAAATGATGGATTTATGGTTTAGGGTTTAGACTTTAGAGTTTAGGGTTTAGGGTAATAGGATAGCTTAAGGGGATCTACATGTAGTAAGATCCTAGGACAAAATTACATGGCATAAGGGAATGAAATTTGGTGGATTTTCCTAAGACAGCCAAATTTCACTTTAAGGTGTTTGGTGTTGGTGTAATTATTTTATTACACTTTGCATAACTTTACTTAGGCATTATTTTAATTCCTAGGTTTATTATTATCATCCTTATCTTATTGAGCTAGCTTTTTGCTCAAGCTAAGATTAGGGTTTATTTTTCCTACTTTATTGCATCATTGTCCTTTTGAAGGCTTTGGTATTAATTTGCAGTCCCTTCTCAGATTTTTGAGAAAATCATTGCATAGTTCGTTTGGGGTCCCTCAAGGGTTTTTCTCCTTGAGTATATTTATGCAGCGTTTTGGATCAAATCGAGTTTCTCCATTGAATTCAGAGCACTGGAAAAGATTAAGGTTTGATGAAAGTCATTTTTTATTGGAGCCATTTTTAGTTTTACTTCATAAATCTAGCTTCCACTTAGTTGTAGGAAAAAATATTTCTGGGTTTTGTAGCTAGGGTTGAAATCCAATCTGGGTATCTTTCATTTTTTTGATATATTGTATGGATTTGAATAAAATCACAATACAAAAATTGGCACGCATCATTTTTCTCTTGGTTGAATGTTTAAAAAAATTATTTTTTCATGTTCTACCTCCTGGATCATAAAATAGTTTCTGAGTTTTTTTCTTAGCTTCAAAATATTTCTGAGTTTCTATTTTTGTCCACTCATTGTGAACAGATTTTGCAGAAATTAAATCAGAAGTAAACTTTTTGGCTAGAAAACCCATTTCCTACAGGGTGAATTCAGTTTTTTTGAAAAATTTATAACTTTTGGCCATGGTGTCGAATTTTTGAATATGAGATATCATCAGAAAGCTAGTTTCAACCTCTACATAGATCAAAGGTTCTTTTTCATCATGGAGGCAGATGTGAACATTGGTTTGTGCATGCACTCATTTTTGTTTTCATGCACTAGGTTTGCATTTTCTCTATAGTTTATGCATGCTTTGCATTCTCTCCTTTTACAATCATTGGGTATTGTAATAAATGAACCAAAATAAAGTTCCATCAAGGGGGGTTTCTTTGCATAATAATATGATTAGAGTGTGCATGCACTTTGATCTCATCTTGTTTTGATGACAACTCGCATGGGTTATATATGGTTTCTTGTTGTTTCTTTTGGCCTCTTTCTTGCTTAGCTGGACACATATTTGGTTTGCATCAGTTCATACTTCAGATTGAGATTTTATGGTTATTGATCCGCATTGGTTCAAATCCTTCTCAATTTGAGGGCCATCCTTTTATGGTTAATGTTCCAGAATTTTGATGGTACTCGTCTTATGGGGTAGTTTTAGTTTTAGTTTGGCATTGGCATCGAGAGACACAACTTCTAGATTTTGTTATCATTATGGGTTCATTTTCATCTACTATTGCTTACAGATTCCAGAGTTGTTACAGTATGTGAATTTCCAGTGTTCTTTAGCATCGGGTCTGCTGTGGCATTATTATGATTTTGTTTTGGTTTCTTGTAGACATAAGTATCTTTCCTTTCTTGTCATATTTGGAGTTCCATTGTTGCCTCATCAGAGTTCTTCCAGTGATTCTTTGTAGCTATAGACATGCAAAATTAACATTTCGCATTTGATCAGGTTAATTCATCAACTAAACTAGGTTGCACATTAGGTCCATTCACCGATTAATCAGGTTCGCCTTCATCCATTCATCAGGTAATATCATCTCCTAAGGTCATTCATTCAAAATTAAATAAACATTTTTCATCAACCTTTTAATCAAATAAATCAAACATCCATTTAATTAAATCCAAATGCATTTTCCATCATTTTTTTATTTAAATAAATCAACTATTCAAATCAAATAAGTCAAAATAGTCAAATCATCATTAGGCTAATTTAATCCTGATTAAATTAACCTAATCATCCACTTGCACAACTAAATCAATTTATTGCTTTATTAAAATCCCTATTTTCTTTCAACATGGCATCTTGGAAGAATATTCCCCACTCATGCATTTTCAGAATATTAAATTCTGACATGTTCCCCACTCATAATTTAAAATTATGACTTATCCTACACCCATGCATTTTTAGAATATTAAATTCTGACATGTTCCCCACTCAAAATTTAAAATTCTGACTTATCCTCCACCCATGCATTTTCAGAATTTTAAATTCTGACATGTTCCCCACTCAGAATTTAAAATTCAGAAAGCCTTACATGTCCCCCCACTTAAAATTTTTTAATTATTAGCACATGGACCAAAATGTGCTCACTCCACCAATCAGAGGTTGACAAATGGCCTCATTTCATTGGCTAGTCACTCCTCAAGAAAATCTATAAATTGAAGCCTAATTCTCCATAATTGAATCCACAATTTGAATGCAAGGTTACTCTCTTGAATTAGGAAATAATCTTGCTCTCTTCATCTCCATTTGCATTTCATCATTTTGGCTTCTTAGCAAGGGTTGGGAAAGGATCACTAGCACATGTGACACCAATCCACTATGGAACAGGTAACTTGTGTTTGCTTTCATAATGCTTGTAACTTTCTTTCATCCTTTGTAGCATTCTTTAAGCATTTTGCAAGGTATTTCATAGGAGTGTTCTTGAAGGATTTGTAGATACTAACCCTTGTTTGAAGTTAGTGTTTGCAAATTTCAAAAGCACACTCACTATTTGGCGCTAGAAGGAGGGATCAAAGAATAAACTTGTCGTGATCAAAATTGAAAAATTTTCTGATTTTTCAGATGCCCTAGCAGAAAGAAGTACACTCGTACATTTCCCCCTCGAGAGATCGAGCGAAAATATTCAATTTGAGGGTCGATCTCGTGATAAAGAGGTTCAAAATGGATGGTTATGGATGATGATGCAAATGAGATGTTTTTAAGATGCTTAGAATAACAAATCTATATTATTTGAAACAACTTAAATGATGATATGATGTGATGATGGGTGACATGGATGATGTGATATGCTGTGATTATGCAATGGATGATTTATTAGATGCTTAGACTAACAGATCTATATTATGATGATTAGACAATGTGATTATGCAAATGTATGATTTATGCAGATATGATGATTTAAGAGATGCTTAGACTAACAGATCTATATTAATGATGATGATATGAATGCATGATGGATGCATGATGGATGTATGATGGATGTATTGATGATGATGATTAACTATTCATGTTGTGATGTTAGTGCAGAAAATAAAGAAATTAGATGATGATAAGAGGATCCAACAAGCCAACAATATGAGAGATGATGATGATGATGATAAATCATTATTTTCTTATCAAGGATTGGGATTTAAAAGGGTCACTTACTTTATGTTTGATAACATGCCTAAGCACGATGCATCGAGGTATAAAGGACCATGATGGCATTGTACTTAGTGTGATGGAATTTGACTCAACAAATAGATAGGAGTATTTTTGTTCACACCTGACATACGAAAACCTTACTAGGATGCACTTTAGAAGTTTTAAACATCTCAGACCAAAACACGAAAAGGTATAATTAATCAATGCAATAGTCAATGAGCTGTCCAAAGCATCCTCTATACATATCTAACAAAGCAAGTATTCTCCAAGTTATTTTACAAGAATGCCCAACAAGTATAGCAGACAAAAAGATAATGATTGTTGCCCCATTCCTATCTATCTAAATCCTTCATTCGGATATCATCAAGAGGTCCTTGGACTGAGTGCAATGAGATTAGTCAAAAGACAAAGATAAAGCACACAAACAAGCTAATGTTCTTCAATATCGCTAACCATAAGGAAATGTGTTTTTAAGGATAGGGACCGAAACTATTGCCAAAAGGTAATGCCCATTGTAGGAATGATGCATCTTAGGACATGTTAGTGGATGGGGGCATGCCATTTCATTTATCCAAAGTGTTCTTTCTGATAAATAATGCCCCTTGTAGGAAGGATTCATCCTACGACATGATGTTATCAGATGATTGATATGGGACCAATTGGATGATGGACTATCAACACCAAGAATTTACCAACTTGCTTACGTACTGACTTTAGACTTGAGACTTGACGCTTTTGGGTTTTCACATTTAATCTGCTAGACTTGTTTCTAACTGTTTCACCAAAGGTTGAGGATGGTGACTAGTTTATTATGCAAGCAAGATGAGTTGGATGGATTTTTTCAAACATTTGGATGTTTTTTGAGTTTTGCACTATTTTGAGGCTGTTTTTTGGTATTTTTTGAGATTTTCAAATGTTTTGTTTTTTTTATTTTTCAAATGTTTTTGGAATTTTTTGAGATTTTGACCAAGAGACTAACCTAAAGACCTATCCTAGGGGCCTCAAGGGCTGATCAACAAATTAGCCTTGCCTATGTTCAAGCTCAGAGACCACGTAGTTTGGACTGACGACTTGACTAATTTAGATGATGATATACATGATGAAATGTTAGCTTATTATGAAAGACTCCTAAAGGACTGACCTAAATGTCTCGGGGGATGATCGAAGATCAACCTTGCCTACGTTCAAACTCAGAGACGATGTAGTTTGACAAGACAACTCTGTTTTTGATCTTTTGACTCACATTTTGACCTATTTTTTGAATTTTGACATGTTTTGAATGTTTTTGGATTTTCTGATTTTCAGATGTTTTTGGATTTTCTGATGTTTTGATGTTTTTGGATTTTATGATGTTTTGATGTTTTTGGATTTTCTTATGTTTTGATGTTTTTGGATTTTCTAATGTTTTGATGTTTTTGGATTTTCTAATGTTTAAGGACTTTAAGATCATGCACAGATCCAATATGATGAGGACGTGCCCCCAACATGATGCAATAGACTACTCTGACAAAGGCAGGATAGACTGACCTTAAGGATGGGCCGAGTAGTACTAGGAGGGATCACGATACGAAAACAGAACCAAGCTATGGAGCGGATGCGAGTGGATGAGTGATGGATGGAGACTTGAATGCGATGAATGATGGAAGTGAAATGGATGGATGCTGCCAAATAAGCCACAAAGATCTTGGTGGATGGAAAGTGCTTATTTACACAAGGCACCTATTTGCCAAGTTTTCACTGAGGTACTTGCCCAAAGTGCCACCTAAAGTGGTTTTCACTAGAGGACGATTTTTTCTCTTTACTTTTTTTTATCATTTTTCTGATTTTTCTGATTTTTTACTTTTTTGATTTTTTTGTTGTTACCAAGACACCTGTTTGCTAGGTTTTTGCTAAAGTAACCATTTATTCAGGGCTTTTTCTATTTTTATTTTATTTTTTTGGTTCTATACCTTGAAAATATTTAGGCATAAAACTTTTTGAGATGGGAGCTATTCATGGGCTCCTGCAGAGGTTCCCCTTCGGGTGTTGATAACTGATATGCCCCTGATTTGTAACTTGTTGTGATGACGAAAGGTCCTAACCAATTAGGTTCGAACTTTCCTTTGCTACTTGGGTTTGGGACATTCTTTTGATTTTCTTTTAAGACCAGTTCTCTGACTTGGAAAGTCCTACTTATAATTTTCTTGTCATAGCTTCGTTTGAGTCTATTCTGATAGACTTGCAAATGATTTAAAGCCTCTATTTGTTTCTCGTGTTGTAGCTCTAACTCATTTAGTCTTGATACTCTGTATTCTTCATCCGTGATGAGGTTTTGCAGTGATATCCTAAGGGATGGGAGCTTGATCTCGATTGGGAGTATTGCTTCTGATCCGTAGACCAGGGAGAATGGGGTGGCACCGATGGGTGTGCGGATGCTGGTTCAATAGGCCCAGAGGGTGGGATTAAGCTGCAGATGCCAGTCATGACCTCCGTCATTGATTGTTTTCTTGAGGATTTTCAATATGGTTTTATTTGTGGCTTCTGCTTGGCCATTTCCTTGGGGATAGTACAGGGTGGAAAAGTGATGTTGGATTTTGAATTTTTCACATAAGTCGCGGACATCCTGATTTTTGAATGGTGTTCCATTATCTAAGATAATGGCTTGTGGAACACCATAGTGGCATATGAGTTAGTTCAAGATGAACTTAGAAATTTTCTTTCCAGTGATATACGTCATGGGTATGGCTTCCACCCACTTCGTGAAGTACTCAATTGCAGTTATGATAAATTTGTGGCCGTTGGATGAGGTGGGTGTGATTTTCCCAATGAGATGGAGTCCCCACTGTGCGAAGGGCCATGGTATGATGATAGGATGGAGCTCTTGAGCTGGAGCATGGATGAGGTCCCCATGCTGTTGACATTGTAGACACTTTCTGGCATAATCATGTGCTTCTCTTTCCATTGTGGGCCAATAATACCCCATCCTCAATAGTTTCTTGGCAATGGTCATTCCACTCGAGTGTGAACCACAAATACCATTATGAACTTCGGTTAGAGCGGTTAATGCCTCCTCAGCATTTAAATAGCGTAGTAAGGTACCTTCTATGCTTCTACGGTATAAGGTATCTCCTAGGATGACAAATCTAGATGCCTTTTTAATAAAGGTTCATTTTAGGCTTGATGGTAGGTCAGCAGGTATGACTCCTAATCGAAGATAAGTGTAGATATCATGATACCAAGGATCGCCAGGACCAACGATTACACACACATATTCTGATTATGGTACCTCGAATGCTAGAACGAGAAGTTGCTCAATCAGAAATTCATATTTTGGCATGTTGTGAGGGATGTCTAATAAGGACCCAATTGTAGCCATGGCGTCTACTATAGTGTCTGTCACAATAGTGGTTTACAATTCCTGAGAGGAATGGATTTTAGCTGAAATCACATATTTTTAGAAAATACAATGATTTAAGCCTTAAAAAGTTCCATTTTAAGGATTCCAATTGAAGAGGGTTTGATCAAATCACCTTAGATCAAACCCCCTTGGATAGAACCTCGCTAGTTTTAAACCATACCTATAAATGTGTCTCCTTTACACCTATCAAAATGCTGATAAAAAATCACTTTTGATTTAGCTTTTGGGGGATCAAATGAATTCATTTAAAATTTATTTCAAATGATTATGGTATTCCACAGAACAAGCTATCCAATGAATATAATTTTAATATGTTTTGGTTTTGTTATGTATTTGTTTTTTAAGTTTTATTAAACATAGGTTTTTCATCGAAAATGAATTTCTTTGTTCTTCACATGTGGAAAAATATAATATTATCAAAAATAAAAAATAAAAATATGAGTGCACCAGATATTGAAGTCCTTGATCCAACAAAAAAAATAAAATAAAAGTTTGACATATACAAAAAAGTTATGCTATACGGTCGCGGTTCAATTGTAATTTGTTTGACTTTGAAACTTGATTAAGGAAAATATATTCAATAAAAATATCTAACCAAGTGGAAGCACTAGATATCAGAGTTACAAATCTAAATTTGAAAGAATTATAATTTTATCTTTCATGGAAAAAAGTTATGCTATATCTGGGCCACTTTTTAAAATGTTGTTTTAAAAAAATCAATTTTCGTGGAGATGGAAAAAAGTGCAATTTGATTCCAAAATTTTGAAAAAAATATTTTAGAATCTACAAACAAAATTTGATGAGACTCTAGTTTGCACCATCTTCAAATTCCTCATGTTTTAGCCGCTATAGGTTCCCGAATGTGAAGATTTAGTTAAAAATAATAATTTCAGTGTCCAGTTTGGCCAAAAATTGTAAACCACTATTATGGGATCACCACTACTCTGTTGTTGGTTCTCAGAATCTGCTCAAATGTTATGTCAATGAAGGATTCCTTTAAAGTCTCCACCAGTTTCTTGTATGGAGTGAGCTTATCATCCTTAGTTTGATACTCGTTATTGACTTGATTTATGATTAACTGACAGTCTCCATATACCTTGAGAGCTATGATGTTCCATTGTACCACTATCCTGAGGCCTATAGTCAACGCTTTGTATTCTACTATGTTGTTAGTGCAAGGAAATGCCAATTTATATGACTTCGGTATGCAGTCTCCTTGTGGGGTGATGAAGAAGACACCAGCTCCTGATCCATGTTGTGTATATGAACCATCGAAGTATAGTTTCCAATGAACAATTATGTTGAGGTTAAAGATGGATTCATCTGGAAACTCTAAGAAAAGAGGATTCTCAGAATAGATAGGTGCTTCTGCTAGTTGATCTGTGATGACCTATACCTTAATTGCTTTCCTCTCCACATACTCTATATCATACTCTGACAGCATCATTACCCATTTTTCCATTATGCCCGTAAGCATTTCCTTGGATAAGAGATACTTAAGGGGATCAATTTTTGCAATGAGCTTTATATTATGTGCCAACATGTAATGTCTAAATTTTTGGATGCAAACACTACTGCTAGGCATGCTTTTTCAATGAATGAGTAGTTTAGCTCATGAACAACCATTGTTCTGCTAATATAGTAGATAGCCCTCTCGGTTCCGTTTTCATAATGCTAGGCTAATAGAGCCCAAAGGGTTGTTGTTGTTGCTAACACATATAGGATCAATGGCTTCTTTGGAATGGGCGACATTAAGACTGGTGGTGTTAGTAGATATTCCTTTATTTTGTTGAATGCCTCTTCGCACTTGGTATCCCATTTGTACGCTACTCCCTTGTGGAGTAGGTGAGAGTATGGGTTCTGCTTATCTTCCAGTTGTGCTATGAACCTTCTAATGGATTGGATCCTTCCTTGGAGACCTCTTAGTTGTTTTAAATTCCTTGGTACTTCCATCTCGAGAATTGCTTTGACTTTTGCCGGATCCACCCCGATACCCCTCATGGAGACTATGTATCCTAGTAATTTTCCTGATTGTACGCCAAAGACACATTTCTTGGGATTTAGTCTAACCTTGTATTCCTCTAATCTATCAAAGATAGCACTTAGGGTTGCTATATGATCTTTTCTCTTTCTTGAATTAGCTAGGATGTAGTCAACATAGTCTTCAACTATTTTCTGAATCATGTCATGGAAGATTAATGTCATGGCCCTTTGATATGTTGCTCCTGCATTCTTTAGGCTGAATGGCATCATGTTCCAGCAGTAGGTCTCCCATGGACAAGTAAAAGTTGTCTTATGTTGGTCTTCTTTTTCTATCATAATCTGGTTGTATCCTGAAAATTTGTCCATTAGTGATAGCATCTCATGCCCTGCTATCATGTCCACTATCATATCAATATTGGGAAGTGGAAAGTCATCCTTGGGACATGCTTTGTTCAAATCTCTGAAATCTATACAGATTCTGATGGCTCCATCAGGTTTTGAAATAGGTACCAAATTGGACACCCATTCTAGGTAATCAATTGGTTGGATAAATCCTGCATCTAGCAACTTTTTGAGCTCCATTTTGACCAACAAGGCAATTTGAGGATGCATTTTTCAGAGTTTTTGTCTGACAGGTTTTGCATCTAGATACACCGCTAAGTGATGAACCACAGTCTCTGGATCAAGCCCTAGCATGTCAGCATAACTCCATCCAAATTTTATTTGTCTTTCCTTTATGAATGCTACTAGGAGTTCTTGTTCTTTTGTTAATAGTGATTCCACATAGAATGTGATATGCGGGGTCTCCTCTGTTCCTATGTTGACTAGATTACACTTTTCAGCCAAGACTGATGATTTCTCCTAATGAATAGCTCTTAAGGGAAGATTGAATCCTTCATCCTCAGGTGCCTTAGAGAGGTTTTCACCGTTGGATACATCCTTTCTTTTTACTATTTTCTTGTCAAAGAGTGCCATAGTGTGGTTTTCACTCAAGGACTTGGATATGATTCTTAGTTTCTCACTTTTGTGACTGAAGGATTCAATCATTTCCGCATAATAATTTTGTGTGTCTAATTCCATTATGAACCCTACCTTATGATCCCCATCCGGGATGTTATCCCTCAATCCCATGAATTCTGAGAATGCTTCATCATTTTTGAATGTATCAAGAACTGGTGGTCCTTGTTGGTCATAGTCGATCAATTGAGGGTACACTAAACGGATCTCATGATTTTGATGATTGGATTCAAAGGAAAGGGTACTAATCATACACAAAGTGGTATCTTTAAATAACCTACGAAGATTGGATATGATATCTTCCTCATTGCTACTAATATAGGGCTCAGTTATGAAGTTATGTGTGTTGCTATCTATGATATTGGTGATTGTACTTGTACTAGAACTGGCTAAGGAGAGGCATTGGTAGCTCAACAGCAGGACTTCGACCACGTATGGTTATGCTCGGAGGGGTACATCCAAGGCCAAGATTTGTTATCGGTCACATCTTTGGTATGATAGGTATTATAAGGCCATTGTTGTTTTGTCCCAATCATTCATTTTTGTTGTAACCCATTGCAAGCATCATTTGGAAACCTTTGCTTCTTTCATCCATTGGTAGATTAACTATTGGTCTCTCATCTTGGTATAGCATATGCGATGGATCTGTCTCCATGTCCTCTTGGCCAAGATCTTCCTAGCTTGTGAATTTGGGATAATCTTTAGGAGAGGCTCATGATGTGGAAGCTTGGTTTTGTGGTGGGCATCCTCATGACCGAGGAGATTGTGGTAAATCTCCTATCACAAAAGCATTGTTAGGGAGCCTGTAGCTTCCACAACTGTCCTCCTGTATAATAAGCTTGATGTCAGAGATGGTAGGAATGGCGGGTGTCTCTGTCGCAGAGGTGGATGCGAGGGTGGCAGGGTCAATGTACGATGTGGATGGGCCCTCATCATTCTTTGGCACTTGGGGGATTTTGTAGTACTTGGCCTCAACATTTTTGCAATATGAAAATGGTTCGGGATCTCCATGGACAGTAACCTCTTGTCCATTATGTGTGAATTTCACACATTGGTGGAAGGTTGATGCTACGACTTTCATCGCATGTATCCCTGGGCATCCCAAGAGAATGTTATATGGAAAATCAAGGTCTAAGACTTGACATGTAGTTTCCATGAGCATCGGCCCTACCTAAATAGGGAGTTTGATTGTGCCCTGAGACACTCTTTCTTGGTCATCGTATGCTCTTATTGTGATGCCTTTACCTTTGTCAATGGAATCTTTTGCTATTTTTAGTTGCTTGATAAGGCTGAGAGAACAGATGTTCAAACCTGCACCTCCATCCACCAAAACCCTTTTGATTTTTCTCTTGTTCACAATGACCTCCAAGTGAAGTGCGCGATTGTGAGATGGTTGGGTGGGAAAATCTTGGTCAAAAAATGTAAGGAGATTAGGTGTTATGATGTTTCCAACCATAGCTTGGAATTGTTTTGCATCAAGATTTGTGGGGACGGTGGATGAGGCTAATGCTTGCTCAAGGATCTTCTTATGTGCGGATGAGATTTTTAACAACTCCATAATGGATATGTGTGTTGGCATTCTCTTGAGTTGATCTACTACACTGTAACCATTAGGAGTGGACCTAGAGGAAGGGGCTTTGGTTGGTTGGGATGAGCCTGCAATGGTGACTTTCCTGCCTCTTGTGATGACTCCACAATCTTCGGCATGGGTTCCCTTGATGGTGATGACCATGCAATTTTCATTTAGGGAGGGGAGAACTGTTTTGTATACATGATTTACACTACCTTTTCCTTTATCTTTGTTGTTGCTATTTCCCTTGTTGCCATGATTTGGCATCGAATTCGTGTAGATTTTAAGGTCCTGATTGCCTGTAGGTGGTTCCACATTGATGATCCTTTTGTCAAATTCGCAGAGTTGATTTTCATTGTACCACAGGGGTTTGACGTCAAGTTCTTGGTAATTTTCAAATGTAGGTGCTTGGATGAGTTTTTCATCGATGAGCTTTTTCATGATGTCTTCAAGTGGTTCCCCTAAGGTAGTGTATTTTCATTTTGGATAGCTCTTGCATTGGGGTGGTCCTCTTTGATTATTGAGGTTATTAATAGTAGGATTGTTATTGGCTTGATATGTTGTGTGATGGGTGTTTTGGCGTTGATTTTTGATTTGTGGTGTGGGTGTGTTTTGACGTGGACCACTAATGACCACCTTGGCATCTACGACATCATCATTAGTAACGTTCTTATTCCTTGCCCATGTGCAAGGTTTATCGTTATAATTGGATGATGGGTGGTTGTTTTGCTGCTCATGATATGATGTTGACTCCATAGGTTGAGTCACAAGGGCTCTTTCGATGCTAAGCACTTTGGGGATCAATTGATCATATGTGGTGATTCCCTGAACCTTGAGATGAAATGACAAGTAGTTTTCAAGGTTGGCTATGATTGTGCAGACTTGTTGTTCTTCTGGCATGGTCCACTTGCTCTAATTGCCTTTGGATCACCATCGTTGAAGGAATGAAGCAAAAGATTCATTCTTTCCTTGTTTTAGAGCATATAGTTCTTCAAGACTGACATCCATTATGATGTTACATGTGCAGTTTGTAATAAATGCATCCCTAATTTCCTGGAATGTTCTGATGCCAGAGGGTAAGCAAGAGAACCATTCTATAGTGTGGCCTACCAAACTCCTAGGGATTAGCCGCATCAGATACGTGTTGTTCTTCTTGTTGTTGTTGCGCTAGGATTTGTGTTTGTTTTTGAGCTTGTTGTTGTTCCAACAACACTTGTTGTTGTGCTTGCTATTGTTCCCACAATGCTTGTTGTTGGGTTGCCAATTTTTCTACTTCTTGTTGTTCTTGATATTGCTTTAATGCTTGTTGGTACGTTTGCAATTGTGCTGCTTATGTAAGAAGTTGTGCTTGTGCTTGCGCTTGTGTTGCTTGTTGTAATAAGAGTTGCGCTTGAGCAATTTTTTGTGCTTGCAATGCTTGAGCAGCTTGTTGTTGTTGTTGTAACAATGCTTGTGCTTGTTGTGCTTGTTGTGTTTGTTGCACTTGTAAAGTGGCTTGCTGAGCAACTATGTGTACGAATTTTTGTTTTTGGACTTGTTGGTATCCTCTTTGGAAGGCATCTTGCAATGCTACGTCATATTGGTTTGATGTGGTGAATGTTGGTGGTGGTGGGGGTGGTGGTGGATTTGGAATATCGTTCGTGGTGGTAGTGAATGGTGATGTTGTGTTGGTTATTTGATTAGTGGATGGTGATTTTGGTGTAGTAAGTGGTGTTGTTGATGCGATTGGCCCTTGGGAGACCATGTTTTGTGATGATGTGGGGGTGTTCGATGATGTTTCCATTGCTTGCGTATTTGTCATTTGTTGTTGCGATATTAACGACAAATTTTGAGCGTTTGGTGTAATGCTTTGATTGATGGTTGGGATATTGTTTTGATTGATGTTTGGTAGAGGGGGAAGCCCTAAACCAAGGAGTGGTATGGATGATAATGGTAGTGGTGGGATAGGTGGAAATGTAAGGGGTGTTAGTTGTTGCGTGGTGTCGAATATGCCCCCTGGTCTAAAAATATCTCCCTCTTCTTGTGAATTTGTGAGAAGAGGTGTTTGTGGTGCTCCATGAAAAGATGTTGATGATGGGTCATAATGTAAGGTGAGAGGAACATTTTTGGGCAACGGATTTTGGGAGATGTTTTGTTCCAATGTGGTATTTGCATCCATGTTTTGGTTACTAACAAGGGGATGTGATTAGAGAACTTTGAGAAGTGTGTTTCCCTTGTTAACGTTGGGTTGAGTTGGAGCAAATGATGTTGTGAGTTGCAGGATATTTTATGTGATGTTTTGGGATGGGGGTGTAGATGAAATGGGGATGGTGGATGAGATTGGTGGAAAAGATGTCTCTACTATAGTGCTTACATCAAAATCAGAAGCCAACTTGGCCCCTTTTTTTGCTAGTTCAAGCATGTACAACGAAGGGTTAAGTCTCATCATGATGTTGATGATTCTATTGTTGTCTTGATTTTGGAGAATTTTCATCATTTCTTCGAGAGACATTCCAAAAGTGAGGTCCTCTCCTTGGTCTTCTTCTTGCGGATTTTGTGATGTTGTGGGAAGGTTAACTGTGAGCATTTCGAACCCAATAAGATTCATTTCCAGAGTAGTTTGACTCAAGTCACTTGAAGCGGGTGTTTCTTTGTTGGTTTCCATGCTCTTCTTATGTTGAGATCTAGTTTGAACCATAAAACAAGGATCAATTTTCAAGAATGGGAGATAAATCTCTTGACTCCTTTGGATTGATCCTTATTTTATGCACCAAAGTAGAAAGTTTTTAGGATGCTTTAAGGATCAAATGATATGATGTGATGATGATTTTAGGGATGGATGATATGAATGTTTTTGATGAATCTTGAATGAGACACTAAGCTTTTGCAGATTTTGATTTTGATTTGTTTTTGGTTTTTTCCTTGAGTTTGATTTGGATTTGGATTTTTGAGCAAGTAGATCCTAAGATGTTTGGATGATTACCTAAGGATGAATTTTCTCAAATGATGATAATTTGAATATGTGCGAGGAGAAGGATGCATCTACTCACACCTACCAAACAAGATGATAGTTTCACTAAGCATATGACGAAGGATTCATCTTCATACACTAAGCTAAACGAGATGGTTTTGATAAATTTTGTCTAAGCATATGCAAAAGGATGCATCTACACATACCTAGCCAAAGTTTTATTTTGATAAATGTTTTCAAGGATTTAGTCTCAATGATTTTGATGGTTTTGGTTTTGCCGAAAAAAGCCTAGTATTTAGGGATAATTTCAAAATTCTCCAAAAGGTGATTGTGAGATGATGTTTTGTTTTGGTGTTTTTGAAGGGTGGATGAAAAGGTTTTTGATTTGATTTGATCCTAAAATGAACCTAAAAGGACACTTTGTTTACCTAGATCTCAGTATTGAAGAACAAGCTTTTCTCTAAACAAGATGTTCAAACTCTCTGAAAAGATTTGGGTTTTGGCAATAATAGAACGAATATAGACCAGGATTGTTTCTTGAAGCCTTCTTGCAAAAGTTGAAAAGCAGTCTTTGTCTAACTTTGTATAACATAGAAAGGTGTTCTTGATGGGCTATCAAACTAAGGGCTTTCACCTTTGGTTTCTTGATCTTGACTTTGCGTGAAATCATTGAAGACACATGTGTGGAGTCCAATTGTTTTTAGCCTTTGTTTAATGAATTATTTTTACCACAAACACACTCTTGATTAGATTTCAAACTAAATGTTCAATGTCTCAACTTCGTCTCATTTCACAAGGTATATTATGTGAAACTTTGATGAATTTAAGGCAAAGATTACCTATTGTTTAACTTTAGGGGGAAAATTGAGATGTAAATTCAAGTGCTTAGGAACCTATAAGGATGTAATCCCAAGGGAAAGCAACAACACAAGACTTTGGTCAATGATATTTTCCTCCTAAATGGTTTGAAATTTTGAAAATCATGTTGAATGTTTGTTTTGCAAATGTTTTCGAATAAAACATTGTGTTTTCAAACCAAGACAAGTACAAGCCCTATGGAAGTGTAAGACAATATTTTTTAAATCCCCACTTGGACAAGTCCAGCTACACTTATCTTTAGCGAATGGTTAGATGCTTGACCCCACTGGCTCCCCTCCATGACACTCACTTATACGGGGCAGCCAAGCATCAACACCCATGAAACTCCCATGGCATGTTTTTCATTTCTACTAAAGACCGTAAAAGTGTGGGGTGGCTTCAGAACGATCGTTCTTGCACCAACAAATAGATCAAGGATTTTGGAAAATTCTAGTACATGGGTTCTAGTAAGGACTTTTCGTTCGTGGAGATTGACCCATATGACAAGAGTCCCCTTTCGGATCCATCTTGTCAGAGCCAACCGCATGATACTGGCGTTTAACCAATACCCATATTTATATCCCGTCTGGAAATACTCTTGGCTTTAGAGTGTTACCGGTTGAGTCATTCCCTTGGGTGAATACTTTTTCCCCAAGGCAGGCCCTCTTGGATAAACAATAGCAAAGAAACACACTCATAGTTTGATCAACCTTTGTTTAGAAACAAAGGGAGAACACATGCCATATGTTTAATCACACTCGCACAATTTTTTGTTCAATTTTAAGCCCAAATCAAAGTGTGAAGGTGATCACTTTATCTTACACCAAAATCACCAAAAAGGCCTTTTGATTCTCAAGAACACTTGGAGGCACAAGGGAAGCGCATACATCCTTTTCGATGACTTTAGTTTAAGTAAGTAACCACAAAACAAAGCAAACACACATTTATTTTATCCTTTCAAAGCAATTGTGAGTTCATTTTAAGCACCAAGATGAAGTGTGAGTTTTGATTGTTCAATTCTTAACCTCAAACAAAATCTAGTGAGTTTGTCCTAAGATTCATTTTAAGCCCTTTGTAAATGAAAAAAAAACAAAGTGTTCCTTTTAAACTCAAACAAAAATTAGTGTCCTAGGAGCGAAAAGGTAACAATTTCGTAAAAAGCGTTTTTAAATAAACACTAAAGTGTTAAAGAACATGTTAAAGCTTCTCAAGCCATCATCTTCATTCCTCCTCCTTTCATTTTATCTCTTTGCTTCACCTTCGCTTTCCTTGTTTATACCTTCATTATTCGTTGTTTGCTTTTGTACTTTCGCTTTCCTTGTTTTCACATTGTACCTATAAGATGGAAAAGACAACAATGTGAGACCAAGTCACCCAATCAACTTAAATGATTTCACATAATGAATCATTAATAAAAGGATCTTGATTCTAATAAATTTAAGGAAAGTCTTTATTTAAAGTATGCAATTTGCAAAAGAAAAGACTTATCTTTATTAAACCCTTTACTCTATCCTTTTTGTTAAGACCAAACAAGAACGAATTGTCTTCTTAATTTAATTATTTAATGAGGTAGCTTCTAAGACGACAAAATATATATGAATCTATTTAATGTAGATTCTATACATATATAAGTTATATAAGACAAAAAAAAAAACACACCACATTAAAGCTTCATAAATTCCAATTTTGCTACAAATTATACTTAGCAAACATAGTGAAGAACAAATCACTAATAAATGAGTAGTTATTCTGAGTTGGAATTGCAAGTCTTATTTAGTTATTCAAGCTACTTCCTTTAAAATTTTCATTTTTTTTTACCAGTGATTGCTTCAAGGAAGGTCGACACCCTAACTAAAATCATATAATGATTCAAATAGTCATAATAGACCAACTACTAGCTCTAGGAATTGGGTAACTTCTGTGGGCGTGTGCTTTGTGAGTTCAACTTGCAGCCCCACTTTTAAGTCATTATTTAACATTCTGTCAGTCCATAATTCTGTGATCTATATTGGCCATTTATTTTTAAAGACTTTTGGAAACCTGTCGGTTAGATCCTTGCTAAAGATAGCAGTGCATTTGCGGGTTATAGCATACTGTAGAGTTTAAAACAAAAAGTCATATGTCAATAATATTAATTCATTATCAAATGTATTTAAGAATGATATCTGATGGTCTGACATAAAAAATAACCTTCAAAAATAGATAAAAATGTCAGCAAGACAGCGACAAATTTAAATAACCTCCATGATGGCGCCGTAGATATAGAAAAATGTCTAATTCTGTAGACAAACACTTTTATTGGCACACTTGACACTTTGACTTGGGCACAGACAAAAGGGGTCTGAGAACATGGCAAGCCCTTCATAAGGATGATAGCTATTTTTCTACCAGCAATTGCACTGACTGATGGCCTCTGATGGTGGTGGGTCAGTGAACACAAATCGATGATGTTATCAGCTATCTTGACCATACAAAGATAGCGTTTATTTCCAGAATACAACCAATGGTTGTCTATCGTAAGAGGAACTGATAAAAAGTGTAAAGAAACTTTCAAACAGCTGCTAATTACTAGGCATGCATAGAAGATAAATGAATAAAGCTTTTTACAAAATTTCAAGCAAAAAACATCATTAATTCCAGCGAGGCATACATTCTTGAGTGACCACTTGCATCGCTTTTTCATAGACACCTATATCTTCCTCTTTCGAAACAACAATGTACCTGGGTGTAAAATAAGTATTGTACACTATGTATATGGTTTGGAAACAACATGGAGAAAAATCCACGGTCCACATCGTCCCGTTGCCTTGAACGGTACCTCTCACCACCATCTATTTCAAGCACGTGCAGGTTAGGTATATAGCAGCGAGGTCAAATCAGAATTAAAGAACACAAGATTCAGGGAAAAAGACACTTCTTTAAGTCACCCCTTATGGTCTGAGTATTTGCAGAGGGATCGTAGTTTCTAGAGGATGAAACTTTGTGATGAGATTGAGCTGGGAGCCTCGTAAAAGGCTAGGGACGTCCATCAAAGCATAAAGCAAAGATAAGGCAAGCAAACTGTCTTGACATATTGGTGTAGAAGCATAGACAAGGCACATGAACTGTTCATTTTATAACCTTTCCAGCATCCTCCTTGCCTACGTGCAAACAAGATATGCTTTAGGGAATGCTTTCAAAGTGACTGCAGAGGGCAGGTGAAAAAATAGCAATCTTAAATGCAAAATAAGAAACTTTCAAGCTGACATAAATGGTCGGTGTGTAAAAGGCGGAGAGCAAAAGTACTTTCAAGCATTAGGAAGGTGTAATATGAAGCGCAGGTAGGGCATGTATACTATTTGCCATAATGGCTTTAGGGAACTGTGGTCTCGTGGAATGCATATACACTAGAAACTTCATCGAAATGCTCCATAAATTTCAAGAGTGCGGAGCTAATTCCCAATCTGCAAACTTTAGACTAAATGAATGGTGCGCAGGTGAAAGATAAAGTCAATGGAATAATTAATGCCAGCACAATAGTCTATAGATATGGGTAGATCGTCTAACGCCTTTAGAATCTAAAAATAGAAGAAACAATAAATCACAAGCGTAAACAATAGTCTAGCATTTAAACATAAAAGCATATGCCACCCTGATTCGTAACAATGAGCCTACGTGAATCAACACCCATTAGTCAAAATTTCTAAAGGAGATGGACACCTTATACATATGGTGCTATTATTTGAAATATCACAGTGTACAGAAATTTCTTTACTGTTCTAATACGTAAACAGAGCATGATAAAAAGGAAACTGTTGTGTCAATCATAATAAATTTGGATGACTTTTATTTTCTACTCAGATCTACGACACACCAAATCTACTTATCTACTATCAATGTTGCACCTTTAGCGTTGACCATTCTCCAGTCAAGAACCAACAGTTTCTATTTATTAGAAAGCTGATAAATACACTTTTGAATTGTTAATGCAATCTAAAAGCCTAAAAGACAAAGATTGCCACATGATTGTATTAGCCAGTTAGAATGTTCAAAACATTTCAATCGAAAACAAAAGCATTGATATTATCACATAGGAAAACAACTAATAGATGATATGAAATGATTTTGACTTTCATATGGTTAGAATGCCCAAAGACTATCCAAGGCAGCCCTCCTTCTAGCACCAAATTGTGAGTGTGCTTTTGAAATATGCAAACACTAACTTCAAACAAGGGTTAGTATCTACAAATCCTTCAAGAACACTCCTATGAAATACCTTGCAAAATGCTTAAAGAATGCCACAAAGGATGAAAGAAAGTTACAAGCATTATGAAAGCAAACACAAGTTACCTATTCCATAGTGGATTGGTGTCACATGTGCTAGTGATCCTTTCCCAACCCTTGCTAAGAAGCCAAAATGATGAAATGCAAATGGAGATGAAGAGAGCAAGATTATTTCCCAATTCAAGAGAGTTACCTTGCATTCAAATTGTGGATCCAATTATGGAGAATTAGGCTTCAATTTATAGATTTTCTTGAGGAGTGACTGGCCAATGAAATGGGTATCAAGACATAATAACTCGACCAAAATAACCCTAGACAGAATAACCCGACCAAAATAACCCAAGGACAAAATATCCCAAGGTCATAATAACCCATGGACAAAATAACCCATGGTCAAAATAACCCATGGACAAAATAACCCATGGTCATTTTAGATCAAGCTAGTAAACTAGAAATGACATAAAAATTATAAATATGATTGTGAGGCACCGTAGAGGCTATTTAGGTCATTTTTAGACCATATATCCATTATATACCCCTAAAATAGCTTTAAAACACCTTTAATATGCTTAAATAACCTATAAAATGGTAAATAATTATAAAAATAAAGGCAATTTCGTGGGAATAAGTTGATTAAGAGTTATTTTGAAAAGATATAAATGAAAAGGCATTGAGAAGATATATAAAGTGGTAGAATTAAGAGAAGTAAAGAAAGGAAGAAGGGGAGAAGAAGTAAGAGTGTGTAGAGTGATAAGAAGAGGAGAAATCCAAATTCATAAAAGAAGATATTTTGTAATATATTTTTTTGAACATTATTTTAAATTTTCCTAGGGTTTTTAAAAGAGTGTACAAAAAATCAATATACTTTTTAAGGAACCAACACATTCTTCATAATTTTTAAAATATACAATGCCTCTTCAATTTTTAACAAGTCAAAAAAGCAAGAATTTACTTATTGTAGATGATTACACATTTTTGTTTCATCGACAAGGCATCAATAAAATGATTTGGTGTTGTGTGGAATATTTTACAAATAAATGTTCAAGTCAGTGCTATACTATGACACAAACAAAATCCGGTGATACACTGGGCAACCAAGCAGTAAAAAATACTGTGAACTCAAAGAAAGACTAAAAAGATTGGTTGATGGTTATGACAACCATAACATTTTAGATTATATAAGTAGCATCGCTCATAATTTGACACTTTAATTGAAATTTTGAATAATAAAGTTTTTTTAACAACATACATGTAACTTATAAATTTTGTTTTCCTTTCTCTATATTCTTATGGGGATATTTTGTCCATGGGTTATTTTGACCACGGGTTATTTTGGCTTGGGTTATTATGACCCTGGGTTATTTTGTCCCTGGGTTATTATGACTGGGTTATACTGTCCAGGGTTATTTTGGTCGAGTTATTATATCCTGTAACCAATGAAATGAGGCCACTTGTCAACCTCTGATTGGTGGAGGAGTGAGCACATTTTGGTCCATGTGCTAATAATTAAAAATTGTTAAGTGGGGGGACATGTAAGGGTTTCTGAATTTTAAATTCTGAGTGCGGAACATGTCAGAATTTAAAATTCTGAAAATGCATGGGTGGAGGATAAGTTAGAATTTTAAATTTTGAGTGGGGAACATGTCAGAATTTAATATTCTGAAAATGCATGAGTGAGGAATATTCTTCCAAGATGCCATGTTGAAAGAAAATAGGGATTTTAATAAATCAATAAATTGATTTATTTGTGCAAGTGGATGATTAGGTTAATTTAATCAGGATTAAATTAGCCTAATGATGATTTGACTGTTTTGACTTATTTGATTTAAATAGTTGATTTATTTAAATTAGAAAATGATGGAAAATGCATTTGGATTTAATTAAATGGATGTTTGATTTATTTGATTAAAAGGTTGATGAAAAATGTTTATTTAATTTTGAATGAATGACCTTAGGAGATGATATTACCTGATGAATGGATGAAAGTGATCCTGATTAATTGGTGAATGGACCTAATGTGCAACCTAGCTTAGTTGATGAATTAACCCAATCGAATGTGAAATGTTAATTTTGCATGTCTACATTTTGACCCTCTTTGAAGCAATGTACTTGTTGTGTTGGTTCAAAGAATAAACTTGTCACGATCAAAATTGAATTTTTTTTTTTTTTTCAGATGCCCCAGCGGAAAGAAGTACACTCGTACAGCAACAGTTCATTTCTTTGAAGGGGGAGTTTCCTCTTTCTCTTTGCATTTGTAAATGGGTACCTGATCAGGCCTTTGTTGACAAGACCCATCTCATATCATTTGCATAATAATCTACTTCTCCCTAAGTTGCACTTATTGGGGGGGGTGTTGGTGTAATTATTTTATTACACCTTGCATAACTTTACTTAGGCATTATTTTAATTCCTAGGTTTATTATTATCATCCTTATCTTATTGAGCTAGCTTTTTGCTCAAGCTAAGATTAGGGTTTTGCATGCTTGCTTTTATAAGCAAGCCTCTTCTATTTTATTATTGTACTTCGAATATATCATTTTGCATGTTTTTATGCAAACTCTTCCTTTTTTGTTTTTCTCTTCTGTGGAAGGTTATTTCCTAGTTTGCATTTCAGATCTTGGTTTCTAACATTTGGTAGGACAAAATGAATGGTTTAGTGTTTAGGGAACCTTTAGAATTTAGAGTTCAAGGTTTAGGGTTTACAAAACTTAGGGTAAATTTTTGGTTCCCCTTGGAATATTTAATGAACTTGCAAGTTAGTGAAGAACATTTTCTTGTGGAATAGTTGATTGAGATCTACTCTTTTTTCAACTAACCAACCTAGATCATGATATCTCATTCATATTATAATCTTGTAGGATCTTATTATTGTTAAATTTGGTTGCCTTGGGAAACTTTGATCACCAAATTTTAAGAACTTCTTTGATCCCCTTAACAAATGTCATATTGGGACCCCTTAAGAAATCAAATTACGATTTAGGGTGACAGGATGGCTTAAGGGGATTTACAATTTAGGGTGACAGGATGGCTTAAGGGGATCTACATCTAGTGAGGTCCTAGGAGAAAATGACATGGATCAATTGAATAAAATTTGGTGAATTTTCCCAAGGCAACCAAATTTCATTAAGATCCTTTAAAGAAAAATTGATGGCTTTAGGGTTTAGACTTTAGAGTTCAAGGTTTAGGGTAATAGGATAACTTAATGGGATATATAGGTAGTAAGATCCTAGGACAAAATTAAATGGCATAAGGTAATGAAATATGGTGGATTTTCCTAAGAAAACCAAATTTCACTTTAAGGTGTTGGGTAGGAAAAAATGAATGGTTTAGTGTTTAGGGAACCTTTAGAATGTAGAGTCTAGGGTTTAGGGTTTACAAAACTTAGGGTAAAGTTTTGGTGCCCCTTAGAATATTTAATGAACTTGCAAATTAGTGAAGAAAATTTTCTTGTGGAATAGTTGATTGAGATCTACTCTTGTTTCAATTGACCAACCTAGATCATGAAATCTCATTCATATTATAATCTTGCACAATCTTATTATTGTTAAATTTGGCTGCCTTAGGCAACTTCGCCAAATTTTAAGAACTTCTTTGATCCCCTTAACAAATGTCATATTGGGACCCCTGAAGAAATCGATTTATGATTTAGGGTGATAGGATGGCTTAAGGGGATCTAGATGTCTAGTGAGGTCAAAATTTAGTCATACTATAGCCTCATTGGTTTCATCTAGCTCTGGCTCAAAAGAGTTTACCCATTTAATAAAAAAAGAGTATCATGTTAAAAATGAATCAATTTATAAATATCACAAAAATAACAATAATCTTAAATGTAACCCATACTCTAACCATAATAGAATGCTAAATGATCCCCACCCCTAACAATATCCTAATTGAATTGTAAACCTAATTGAAACTTAATTAAATTATAACCTTTACCTAATCTTAAATGTATTCCTATATTAAATTATATTAAATTATATTATATTTAAATTAATTTATATTTGTATTATAATTACATTAATATTTATTATATACTCCTAATTGTAACCTAACTATTTACTACAAACCTAATTGAATATTAAGCCTAATCCTCATTAAAACCCCAAGTAAATTGTAACATTAACTATCCTTAATTGTAATCTTATATTATATTTTATGATATTAAATTTTTGTATTATTTAATATAATATATTATATTAATATTTATTAAATATAATATATTAAATAATATAAATATTTAATTATATTTCTTTTGTATGAATCCTCCTCCTATCTCTAAATTGTAATAATAGCATGTAGTTCATCCAACCTATCATCATGTACCCCCTCCCTTTCCCATGTAATAGGTGTACCTTCTAGGTGTTAAATGGTTTCATCTTGGTCTCCTTATTGATGCATTTCTATCCTTCCACATTAATCTATATAGTATCAAAATATAGGTAATTTAATGGTTGTTGAATCTCTCTTAATTGCTAAAGAATCCATTATGATTGAGGATGCGTGGACTATTATCTAGGATCACATCTTAAAAACCCTATAGAAGTCATGTGGTATGTCTTTCTTAATACATATATTCCCATACAAACCTCTTTCCAAGTATTATCAACTATCCTATATAATAGACACCTTACTAGATTTAAATTTCATATGATATATATGTACCCAAGTGTTTCCAATTGGAATTGCTATAATTATACTTTTATGGAATTCTATATATTCATAATAGTTTTCATAAATCTACCAAAAATACCCATTCTTGACATTGAACCTACATAATTTTAGTTATGTCCAATGAAAGAAACTTTACCCATAGCACTCTTACTCGCTCTCTCATATCTTGTGGATATAATAGAATAAAGTTTTCTTCCAATTATTTAGAGCCCTAATGATCATGTCTAAGTGTCATAGAGAGTGATCATCCACTCTTCATAAACTTGTAGAAACCAAAAGGTTTTATATTATGTGTTCAAATAAGTGAAAACATTACGAAAAGCTCTATTAAATGGTGACAACAGAGGGTTTTGTAAGGCAAAAAAATTTCATTTTAAGGTCCTAAGACAAAATCCAAATGCTTTAGTGTTGAGGCTTTAGATTTTACAGTTCAGGGTCTAAGGTTTAGCAAACTTAGGGTGAAGTTTGGGTGGCCCTTGCCATAATTTAGACTTGCAAGTTCGTGCCAATTGGAATTGATTGTACGTGCTTACATTTACGAATTTGCTAACTAAATTTGCAAACAAACATCAAGATAAAATTTATGAATTTTAACTATTCTTTAACATATTATTTTCTAATCTAATTATCATTAAACATTGAAACTAAAGTTTAACATATCATTTTTTTCCATACAATGCAAATAAAATTTAAAACATTTAAGCAATCAAAATGATTTTTTTGAGCTCAAAAATAGCTAGTTTTCAAAATCAAAATGATTTGTTCAATTTCAATTTAGGGTTTTAACAAAAAAAATTGTTCCAATTAAATTTAGGGTTTCAATTTCTAAGCAATTAGGGTTTTTAATGCATTTTTTTAGTTTAATTCAAACTAGGGTTTTCAAATTCATTTTTTTTTTTGATTTGAATTTAGGGTTTCAAAAAGCTTGATTAGGGTTTCTAAATGCAAATTTTTTTATTTCATTTCAATTTCTAGGGTTTTGAAATGCAATCTTTTTGTTTTATTTCAATTAGGGTTTTCAAATTCTTTTTTGGTTTAATTGAACAATTTAGGTTTTGAAAGTTAAATTTTGTTTGTAAAACACAATTCAAGGTTCATTTTTTCATTTTTATTAAAAAACCTTTAGGTTTCATTACATTTTTTCATCTATTTTAGCAATTACTCATTTCTACTATAATAGGAAAAAAAAATCTCAAAATGTGAAATAAATTAAAAAAATGTGCCAAATTCACTTATTTTCTTCACAATTTCAATTAAAAATAGGAAAATGTAAAAAAAGGGGGCATGGGTGGGTACCTATAGCTGTTTGTGGGGGTCGTTATTGCCACTATTTGAGATCTCGTCCACTATGTAATGAACTATGTTTTTTTTTTAAAAATAAATAGCAATATAAAATGGGATCCCGAATTTTACAAAATGGGATCTTGAATTTTACAAAAAGGGATCCCAATTTCTACAAAACGGGATCTCAATTTTTACAAATTAGGCTCCCATTTAGTAGTAATCAAGATCTCGTTCCTTTTCCATTGGTTTGAGATTCTATGGGAAATGAGATCCCAATTTTTAAAAAGTGGGATCTCGTTTCTTGTTAGGCTCGGGATCCCGAAGCTGAACAGGATCCCGATTTTAGATCCCATTTATTAAAATCGGGATCCTGTTTTATGAAAGCTGATTTCAATTTTTTGGTTAAGGAAAAAACTTCCATGTTTCATGGACTCAACTTTGTGCACTTACCCTAATGAACTAGTTAGGTAAAACACCTATTTACACCAACACATAGGGGTCAACCAAACCAAGAAGTTGTCATGCAACAAAAGAGGCTAAAATCCATTATGTTGAATCATATGCCTTGCGGGCTATTATACAAGAAATTGAGACATTTATGAACAATGGAGGTGATCAATTGTATCAAGTTGAGACATGGATTGCCCAACTTTAGATGAAATAAATGAAAGTTAGGTATGATAAAGGAATTTCTAGGGTTTTTTCCAACTTGGACATAAAGGGTAAGTAAACCAAAGGTAAGCATGGAAAGGCCATCACACACATTCATATTAAGACCTGTAATTTTTCCTACTTGTCTTTATACAACTCATGGATGTATAAGAATTCATCTATGACTAAATTGGCCATGCTAATGGGATCAATAAGTACTCCTCAAATGGGTTTTCCATTGACTTTAGCAAGAATGTAAAGAGGTCCATTTTATATATCAACGACACATTGATAAAAGAGAAAGAGATGGTGGTGAAGAACTAGATCCAAAAAAAAATAACCTCCTCTGCAACCTGTCCGCGTGCGCGAGATTCTAATATGTGGGTGTCCTCGGGCACCCGTGGAGTAGGCTTGGTCCTCCTCCACATCTCTAAACCATCTCTTTGTTGTGGACGAGCGGGTATTTCCTTAGTTCCGGCTTGGTGGTGGCCACGGGCTCCTCCCGTCGAGTTTTCTTTCCAGTAGTGCTGAAGTATGTGGGTGATCGCATCTGGGGTTTATGACCACAATGAAAGGGAATATGGTTCCCCCGGCGGATTCCCTCTTAAGTGCGGCTTTCGGTGGTCCCTCTACATCCTTCAAAGATATTGTAGCAAGCGAGCAGGAGTGTTTTCCGCAGGGTGCAAAATTCATTGTTGACTGGTCTGCTCCGCTGGCAGAGGATGGTGAGGAGAAACAAGGTAAGCAACCATTTTCTCCTCCTTTGAAATTTGTCCTAGTTCCGAATTCAGAATTGGATAAAGCTATTACTGAGGAAGATGTGAGGCTCTCTAAAACTGCTATATTCTTTGTTGTCGTTGACCTAGATAGGGTCCCAGCTAGGAAATATATGGAGTGGTTAAAAAATGTATGGGAAAATAAATTAGGGTTGCATTTTTATTACTGTAGAATGGTGCAAAAATGATTATTCGTAGTTTTCTTTAAAAACCCTAAATTCTAGCATGAAATAGTTAATAGGGAATTTTAGACGGTTGGGAAGACTACTTTTCGAGCCTTGGCCTGGTGTCTAGAGGCTCTGAATGAGGAGGTTCTGGCCTTGTCCTCTCCCCGGTGGTTAGTTGTCAAGAATGTTCCCCCGCAGCTCTAGAAATTTGTTCCTCTTTTGCTTGAGCCCTATGGCAAGGTGCTAAGATCGGACAAGACCAAATTGCCTCTTCCCCACTCGGATGCGAGGGTTTTGGTCTCCATAAACCTGGGTCTGGATATTCCACAGATCCTGGAAATTAAACTAAAATCTGGCACCATTAACTATATGGTGGAAACTCTAGGAGGCCTCAATGCTTTTTATCTATTCCACAGAGAAGGACATATTAGAAGGAATTGTCTGATGATTAAAAGCAAGATTAATAAAATGAAAGGGTATAGAGATAATAAGAATAGTATGCAGGTTCCGCCAGAATGTGGTGGTGATTGTAACCTTTCGAGGGAGGCAAAGGAAGGTTGTTCTCCCCTAAGAAATGATTACCAGAAGGATTTGGCCACCTCTGTCAATAAGGCTGAAAGCAATAATGCGGATACTTTGAACCCTATTTGTCAAGAGTTGGAAAATGTTGTGAATAATAAGGGAAAAGAGGTGGGGGATATGTCTTTGGACATGAATTTTTTTCCACCTCTTTGTTCAAATGAGTCTAATAAAGTTGTTCTCCATGGTAAGCTCAATGCACAACAACTGGCCCTTCAGAAAATAAGACAAATAAGGAAACTGGGGGTTAATGATACTGTCACAGTAAATGAGATTTATTCTTCTAAAGACAAATTTTTCAGAGATAAAACTTTTTGAATCAACAAAAGATTTTCAGTTAATAAAGGAGCATAAGAATGATGGGGATTTGAGCTCTAATTTGGGTGGGGTCTACTCCACTCAAGCTACTAATATTGTTGCAGCTTTATGCCCTAACACAGAAATCAACCTGGAGGTGGATATCCACCCTAAGGGAAATGGGTTTGCTTCAAAATCATCTCTTAACTCCAGTAATCTGAACTTGAACTCTGAATTTTATAATGGGAATGAGATTCGATCTAATTTGGCATTTGTTTCTACTAGCCTCCTTGATGGATTGGCCAGTATGGATGGTTTTGCTTCTCAATCTAGCATAGACTATGCAAATGACCTAGGGATTCTCTCTACTAGGGAAACCACTGATGGGGAGGGGATGCCCATTGAGGTGCTTGTTAAAAAAACCAGAAGGTACAGGAAGAAGAAATGTCTAGATGGCACCAATCTGTAGAATGTTAATGATGGTAATCCCCTTTTGAAGGACAAAAGAAAGAAACTTAGTGGAGTGCTCCTTCCACCTAATGCTAAGAGAATTGAGGCAGAGAATAAACTGCCTAAATGCTTCGATAATTTTAGGACTGATAAGGGTACTTCCTCCACTGAGCTTAAGGATGGAACTTAACTATTTATCTTGGAATGTAAGGGGCCTTGAGTCCCCTAATAGAAAACACCTTGTCAGGAGGTTGGTTACCCAGAAAAAGAGAATAGATTTTTTACTTCTCCAAGAAGTCAAATCTGTTGGTTTTTCCCTAGAAACTAGCCTGAAGGTAATTTGGAATCATGCTTCTCAGTTTGTGACCAATCATGAATAGGGAAAGGGTGGGGTTGTCATTATGATGGCTAACAATTGGAGTCAGTATGTGATCCACTCTAGTGTTTCTCCCTGCAATTGGGCAGTTTGGGCTATTGTAAAAAAGAATGAAGAATGTTTTGGTATCCGCTCGATCTATGCTCCTAATGACTATAGAGATAGGGTTGTGATGTGGAAGTGGTTGTTTAATCTCTAGGATATCCCTTGGATTCTTGGAGGTGATTTTAATTTTGTGGAAAGGGAGGAGGACAAATGTGGTGGGGTTGGCCATGTGTGGAAAGAATATGAGAAATTTCATTGGTCTAGACTTAAGTGTAAATAAAATCTTGAGGATCCCATTGAAGGTCAAAAAAAGGCTTGCAAAGACATATGGTTTACCTGGTCCAATTTCCAAAAAAGTGGGAGGAGGTTGCTCTGTAGACTGGATAGATTTTATATAAACAAAGTTTTCTTTTCTATTGCCCTCCTTAAGGAGGTTGTAAAGTGGAGGTTACTCCATTCTCACTCTTTGATCACCACCCAATAAGAGAAAAATTTGTGTTTAAGAATGGTGCTGCCTCTAATGTTGATCCCAGAGTTGGATTTTCTCTTAATTCTAGCCTTCTTAAAGATGATGACTGTAAATGTGCCATAACCTCTCTTAGAGCCATTAACAAATGGCTACATAGATCCCTTCCTCCCATAGAGAGCTGGGAGTTGAATGTGCAAGGTTGGAGGATTCTTTTCCAGACCATTGGAAGGAAAAAGGCAAAGGATAGAAGGAGGTAGGAGAATTGTCTATAGGACACTCTTTACGAGGCAAAACTGGAAGTGCAAAATTGCCCTAATGATAGTTCCCGGGTGGATAAGCTCACTGTGGCCTGAGATAATCTCAGGAGGTATCATACTTTCAAGGTCAAGGGTCTGAAAGTTAGAGCCAAGATGAATTGGTTGGAGAATGGTGATAAGGGTTCAAATTTTTTCTTCAAATACTTGAAGGAGAAGTAGGCTAGAGAATCAATTGATCAAATTAATGTAGATGGTAACATCCTTGTGAACCAGGATGAAATAAGAGAACAATTTTTCCTCTTCTACCATAATCTTTTCAAGTCTAAAGGGGGTAATGAGTCTTGCTCTCATGCTAGGGACTATATTAAAGGGATATTGTCTAGTCGGATTGGTAATGAGGCAGCCCTTGAATTGAGCAAAGAAATTTCTAAGGAGGAGATAAGGAGATCTATTCTCTCCCTAAAAAATGATAAATCTCCAGGACCTGATGGCTTATCTGCAGAATTTTACAAATCTTTCATTGTTTGGGCTTGTGATGATCTTTACATGGTCTATAAAGATTCCTTTGAAAGAGGATCCCTCGATAAAAACATTAACAGAGGAATTATCAAGTTGATTCCTAAAGAGGGAGACATAACCCTTGTTAAGAATTGGAGACCCATTACTCTCTTGAATGTCTCATATAAAATTTTGGAAAAAGTTTTGGCTGATAGGGTGGAAAGTATTCTACCTACCATCATTAATTCAACTCAAACTAGCTTCATTAAGGGGAGGTACATCTTAGAAAATCTGGTGACAATTTGGGAAGCCATGAATTGGGCTAGGTATTCTGGGCAGGATGCTGCTATGTTCCTACTTGACTTTGAGAAAGCTTATGACAGAATTGAATGGGACTTTGTCTTTTTGGTCCTTGATGCATTTGGTTTTCTAGGTGTTTTTTGTTCTATGGTTAAGACTCTATTCCAAGATGCTTCTACTCAAGTGGATGTTAATGGAATTCTCTCTCAGGAAATTGTTTTGGGGAGGTCAATAAGGCAAGGATTCCCCTTGCTCCAGCTCTATTTTTCATTGCTTCTAATGCCCTTCATTATATTTTGAGGGATAGATCTTTGGCCCCTGGGGTAAGAGGTATCAAGTTACCAGACTCTAATGAACTTCTCAATCTGTAGTTTGCTGATGACACAGCTATTTTTGTTCAGATTGATGAGGATAACTTTGCAACTCTTATGAAGAAACTTGATTTGTTTTGCTCCACTTCAGGGGCTAAAATTTCCCCTACTAAATCTTACCTTCTTGGGTGGAAAGACAAGCCTCTTGATTGGGTGTGCAAATATGGTATCCAATGGGGTGGTCCTCATAGATTGGTGAGATACCTTGGTATCCCATTTGCTATCGAGCCTAATTTGAAAGATATGTGGTGCTGGATTAGAGATAAGATTGAGAGTAAATTAGTCAAATGGAATAAGAATTACCTCTCCTTTGCTGGAAGGTTTCAGATCTGTCAGAAAATCTTGTCTTCTTATAGCATTTACTTTGCCTTTGTTTGGTATTTTTGTTCTTATCAAATCAATGCTATTCAGAAGAGGATTAGAGGATTTTTATGGTCTGATGGTAAGGGGAGGAAGAAGAAGCATTCTGTCAAATGGGAATGGTGTACTATCTCCAGAATGAGAGGAGGGTTGGGGCTTAAGGATCTGAGGATCCAAGGTATTGCTTTGGCCTCTAAGTGGGTGGTTGGGGCTTTGGTTGGGGAGGAGCCATGGAAGGCGCTAGTGAGATATAACATTGCTAATGCGGTGCCTAAGCATGCTAAATTCTGAAAATTCCTCCCCTTCAGTGATATTCTTTGTTGTGAAATGCCTATGTCGCCTGCAGGGTCTAATATTTTTAAAACTTTGTGGAAGGCTTGGGAAATTGTTAAGAAACTCCTTTCCAACTGTCAATTCACCAAGGGGGATAATAGGATATTTTTTTCCAACAGATCTATCTAGTGGAACCTCAAACGTAAAGGGAAGCCTTTGGCCCTTATACAGGGATGCTCTGCTAAAGGTTGGGTGCTTAAAGGTATCCTTTGCTTTAAGGATATCTTAATTAATGGTGATTTGAAGGATTGGACTACCCTTAGCTCTGAGTTCAACATTCCTCAAAGCAACTGGAGAACTTTCACGATGTTGAGAGAGGCCTGTGGACATCTCAAGTTCCCGGTTAAAGTTATAAATGAACCTCTCCATTATACAGAATTTGTGTGGCATAATGGTAATAAAATAATGAATGTTAAAACTAAGGATATTTATTCTATGCTTACTGAGTAGGTTGATATTACTGAACATATGAATAAAGTTTGGCAAATGGAATTGAGTAAGGATCATTGGCATAGAATACTTTTGCAAAATTGGCAGAAGGAACTTGAGGCCAAAAAGGCCTACTTCAGATGGCTTATGCCTCTGCAAAAGCTCCCCTATAAAGCTAGCCCAGAGGGCCTTGATATGTGCTCTTTGTGTAGGAAAACTAAAACCTTGTCTCATATCTTCTTTGACTGCATTTTTTCAAAAGAAATCTAGAATATGTTTTGCTTTTCTCATAATATCTGGAGATGTAATGAAGGTCTAAGCTCTATGAATTTTCTCTGTTTACAAAATATCAAGTTAAGTAAAACTAGTGCTTTATTCTGGCATATCCTTTCTACTGAGATTTTATGGACAATTTGGAAGTCCCACAATGAGGACCAATTTCAAGGTAGAAGAAGGTTGCTTACTGAGTCCTACAAGGGACTCATATTCTACAATATTGCTATGCAAGTATTCATTACTATGGAGCTGTCAAAGGATAAGTTCCAGCAATACTTGGTGTGCAGGGATCCTTCAGTTAAAATCATGGATGCCAGTGTAGACATCCAAATTTGGACACTTAATTTATCCAAATTTATCACTTTTCATCTAAACATCCTCTTATCCAAGTTAATTAAGTAATATTACTATTATTTAATTAATATCCTTAATTCTGCCAAATCCCTAAGGTATTTAATTTATAATCAAATACCTTACCCTCCTTAATCCCCTTTTCATCAAAATGAATTAAATAAATATTTAATTCCTCACATGTCATTTTCATCTAATCCTAATCCATCTCCTAATCTCTTCATTAAGGATGTGCACATGCCTAATCCTTGATTAGGATGTGTCACATCCTCCAAATTTTGCAAGTTGGCTTCTAATCCATATTAACCATTAATTATCCTCTAATTACTAATTAGTTAAACCTAATTAGTGGGTGATCCCATAATAGTGGTTTACAATTTTTGGCCAAACTGGACACTGAAATTATTATTTTTAACTAAATCTTCACATTCGGGCACCTATAGCGGCTAAACTGTGAGGAATTTGAAGATGGTGCAAACTAGAGTCTCATCAAATTTTGTCAGAGATTCTAAAAATATTTTTTAAAATTTTGGAATCAAATTGCACTTCTTTTTCCATCTCCCACAAAAATAGATTTTTTTAGAAAACAACATTTTTAAAAAGTGACGCACACAGTATAACGCATAACTTTTTTTCCGTGAAGGATAAAATTCTAATTCTTTCAAATTTAGATTTGTAACTCTGATATCTAGTGCTTCCACTTGGTTAGATATTTTTTATTGAATATTTTTCCTTAATCAAGATTCAAAGTCAAACGAATTACAATTCACATGATCAGATAACATAACTTTTTTTGTATATGTCAAAATTTAATTTTATTTTTTGTTGGATCAAGGACTTCAATATCTGGTGCACACTCATTTTTTATTTTTATTTTTGATAATCTTCTATTTTTCCACATGTGAAAAACAAAGAAATTCATTTTCGATGAAAAACCTATGTTTAATAAAAACTTAAAAAACAAATACATAACAAAACCAAAACATATTAAAATTATATTCATTGGATAGCTTGTTATGAGGAATACCATAATCATTTGAAATAAATTTTAAATGAATTCATTTGATCCCCCAAAATCTAAATCAAAAGTGATTTTTTATCAGCATTTTGATAGGTGTAAAGGAGACGCATTTATAGGTATGGTTTAAAACTAGTGAGGTTCTATCCATGGGGGTTTGATCTAAGGTGATTTGATCAAACCCTCTTGAATTGGAAGCCTTAAAATGGAACTTTTTAAGGCTTAAATCATTATATTTTCTAAAAATATGTGATTTCAGCTAAAATTCGTTCCTCTCAGGAATTGTAAACCACTATTATGACAGCACCCTAGTACCTTGGTCAAGTCTCCCCATCCCCCAAGGAATTTTTAATTCCTTTTTATTCACCCTAGGTTCTCCTCTTCCCCATGTGAATTTTTAATTCACATTTTATTCTTTCTAGAATCCCCTTTTCCCATGCACCTTCTAGAATATTTGACTTGTTACATCAAGTCACATGTGACAAACTCCCACCTTTTTGGAGACTCTCTCTTATCCACTAGATTCTCCCAAGCATATGAATTTTTAATTCACATTTATTCCTCCAAGGAATCTTCTCATCTCCCAAAGAATTTGGAAAGTACTTGTCCTTCCTCCACATCATGTACCTCTCTTCCACATCACCTACACATCATCTCACCCTTAGCCATCTCACATTCCACATGTCAAGATGTGAGGGCTTGTGAGTCCTCAACTCACCTTAGCCCTTCATCTTGGCCTTGTTGGATAAATACTAACCATTGAATTCTCTAGAGAATTCAAGTTATCCTATAAATACCCCCTCCTCAAGGGAATTTTAAGAGACTTAGCCATTTGATAACTACATGCTGCCAAATTTGCATTCTCAATCACTTACCATCATCTAGCTATCCATTCTAATCACTTTGCATATTCAATCTTGCATTTATCCATTCAAGAAATCATCTAAGGAGCGCACAAAATCATCCCAAGCAAGGGCCAACCAAGGAGTCATCAACAGCAAGGAAGGTATAACCATTTGCATCTTATTTTATCCATTTTCCTTCTTGTTTTATCACTCTTTAGGCTAATCTTGAAGTGTCCTTAGTCTTTTGTCACTTGTATTTTAAGTTATTTTGCACACTAGAGTAGGTTAAAATTTTAAGGTACACATTTGTGGCATGCCCGGTGGGACCCACAAACGGGTTCCTATACTTCACGTTTGTTGTTGTTGAGATTTTTGCAGGAAGACGTCGTAGTGGGGCAACTACACCCTTGTTTTTACCGTAGTGGGATGATTACGCCTTTCTTTTACCGTAGTGGGGCGATTATGCCCCTGTTTTTACCGCAGTGAGGCGATTACGCCCCTGTTTTTACTATAGTGGGGCGTCTGTGCCCTCTTGGGCTGAAAATTATTTTTGTGCTAATACTTTACTACAATGGGGCGTCTGCGCCCTTTTTGGGCTGAAAATTGTTTTTGTGCTAATACTTTTTTGCAGTGGGGCGACTGCGCCCTCTTGGGCTGAAAACTATTTTTGTGCTAATACTTTACTGCAGTGGGGCGTCTGCGCCCTCTTTGGGCTAAAAATTGTTTTGTGCTAATACTTTTCTGCAGTGGGGCGACTGCGCCCTCTTGAGCTGAAAATTGTTTTTGTGCTAACACTTTATCGCATTGGGGCAATTACGCCCTCTTGGGCTGAAAATTGTTTTTGTGCTAATACTTTTCTGCAGTAGGGCGACTGCGCCCTCTTGGGCTGAAAATTGTTTTTGTGCTAACACTTTACTATAGTGGGGCGACTGCGCCCTCTTGGGCTAAAAATTGTTTTTGTGCTAACACTTTACTGCAGTGGGGCGACTGCGCCCTCTTGGGTTGAAAATTGTTTTTGTGCTAACACTTTACTGCAGTGGGGTGACTGTGCCCTCTTGGGCTGAAATTTTTTTTTGTGCTAATACTTTTCTACAATGGGGCGACTGCGCCCTCTTGGCTAAAAAATTGTTTTTGTGCTAACATTTACTATAGTGGGGCAATTACGCCCTCTGGGCTGAAATTTGTGCTCACTTTTTCGCAGTGGGGCAAGTACGCCCCTGTTTTTACTGTAGTGAGGCGATTACGCCCCTGTTTTGTTGCAGAAGGGCGACTGTGCCCCCTAGAAGGTAAAACTATTATCTTGGCTTCAGTTTTCTTTGCTATTTTCTCCCTAACATTGTTCTTGCAAGGATACATGTATTTTTTGCTAACTTTTTACAGCATATTCTTGCAAAGTTGATGGAGAAAGCGGGATAAAACATCTAACATTTGCTTGCAGGGCTATCCATTTGCTCAAAATTTTTAAACTATCCTTGCTGTTTGCATTAATCTAAGAACATAGTTTAATTAGAGGGAGTAATATTCATTGCTTGCTGTGCTTGTCTTTTCGTGTTACCCAAAGGGGACATTAGCTTGTTTTCACTTTCCCCTTGCACTTCGTGTGAGCCTGGGGAGTAGTTGGAGATGGCTAGTGTTTTCTTTATAGTGGGACCTGCTTGGGGATTTCATCACCCCAAGGGATGATTCCAACCACGCGTATCGACGGGGTATATAAAGGGGGGAGAGCGAAAGTTGTACCCCAATCCAGTCATGTCATAATTGGCAGAGCATTGAAACTAAGGTGATACCTAGATAGATATGAAGAGTTGGTCTGAGCCCTTCAGTATCTCGTTGGGGTTCCCGACTCACGCTTTTGATGGGCTGGTGTTCAAGGTTGTGCCTCACGTACCGAGAGTATATCGAGGACTCCCTAGACACCTTGTGCATCCTAGATTAAGACCTCTTTTGCCATACCCTTAACACTAATCATAGGGTTGTGTTTGCTTGAGATTGTTTTCTTGTGAGAAACTAGTGAAATTTTGACAATTTGGCCTTATCATTGTCATTTTAAAGTCCTTGCCATAGTCATTTGCATCAAACCAAGTCTTTGTTTTACCGCAGTGAGGCGATTACGCCCCTATTTTTACCGCAGTGGGGTGACTACACCCCTGTTTTTACCGCAGTGGGGCGATTATGCCCCTATTTTTACCACAGTGGGGCGATTATGCCTCTGTTTTACCATAGTGGGGCGATTACGCCCCTATTTTTACCGCAGTGAGGCGATTACGCCCCTAGTTTGCTGCAGAGGGGCAAATTTTCCCTCCTGAACATCCAAGATTGCCCCATTTGGGTCCCTTTAGCCTCTAAACCATCATTTAACCATTCCCAACCATTATCTCATCATCCTAATCCTCTGTTTTATCATTCTAAACCCTTGAAAACCTCCATTTGATCATTCTAAACCCCCATTTTTACCATTCCAAACCTTCATCTAACCAAGTAGTCTTTCATCCCTTTCAAATCCTCTGCTCACTCATTTCAAGTAATCTTTCATCCATTCCAAGCATCCATCTCCTCATTCTGAGAGTTGGTCATCCTTTCCAATCAATCGTTTCCTCGTTTTGGGCTTTCAATCATTCATCCATTCTAAGCAATCATTAGTTTTGAGTGCTTGATCATTCATCCATTCCAATCATTTCCCAAATCCGATTATCTATTTCCTCAATCTGATTTTCTGCAGTGGGGTGATTACGCCCCTGATTTTACCTCAGTGAGGTGATTACGTCCCTGATTTATCGCAGTGAGGTGATTACGCCCTTGATTTACTACAGAGGGGCTAATTTTCCCTCTTGAACACCTGAAATCGCCCTGTTTGGATCTGTTTAGCCTCTAAACCATCATTTAATTATTCCCAACCATTATCTCATCATCCCAAGCCTCTGTTTTGTCACTCTAAACCTCTAAAAACCTCCATTTTATCATTCCAAACCTTCGTTTGGCCATTCCAACATCTGTTTGACCATGTATTCTTTCATCCTTTTCAAATATTTTTCCCACTCATTTTGAGTAATCTTTCGTCCATTCCAAGTATTCATCTCCTCATTCTGAAAGTTGTTCATCCTTTCCAATCAATCGTTTACTCATTTTGGGCTTTCAATCATTCATCCATTCTAAGCAATCATTAGTTTCGAGTGCTTGATCATTCATCCATTCCAATGATTTTCCCAAATTTGATCATCTATTTCCTCAATCCGATTATCCAACACCCCATTCCAATCACCCGTCTCTTCGTTTTAACAGCCCATTTACCCACTTAAAGAGTCCACCCCATTGTGGGGAAAATTTTCCCTAAAAAGGGGTGAATCTACCCCTCTAGAAGGGCACAGACGCCCTAGAAGGGGGCAGAGACGCCCCAAGAGGGAAAAAACACCCTAGAAGGGGGCAGAGATGCCCCAAAAGGGCAGAAACGCCCCAAGAGGATAGAAATGCCCTAGAAGGGGGCAAAGATGCCCTAGAAGGGGGTAGAGACACCCTAGAAGGGGGCAGAGACGCCCCAAGAGGGCAGAGACGCCCCAGAAGAGGGCAGAGATGCCTGAGAAGAGGGAAAAATTGCCCCAAGAGGGCAGAGACACCCCAGAAGAGGGCAGAGACACCCCAAGAGGGTAGAGATGCCCCAAAAGAGGGCAGAGACACCCTAGGAGGGCACAGACGCCCCTCTGTGAAAAATTTGAAAAAAAGACAAGCATATCTAGTGACACCAATCCCATCATATCTTTCAATCATTCTAAGCTTCAACCCAATCCTAATCTGAGCTTTAATCTAATCCCAAACTGAGCTTAACCAAAACCCTAATCTAAGGTTTAGTCATTTCAACCTTTCATTCATCCATTTTGAATAGTTATTCTCGCTTTTCAATCATCTATTTCCCCATTCTGAGTAAACACTCATATATTTCGAACCTTCATCTATAATCTAAAAATATGGTTCAGTCGTTCTGATCATTCGTTTACTCATTCCGAGTAAACATTCATCTATTTTACACCACATTTCATCATTTCAAACTCTCATTCTATCATTCCGATCATCTGTTTACTCGTTCTGAGTAAACATTCATCTGTTTCACACATCCTTTCATCATTCTGAACTCTCGTTCTATCATTCTAATCAGTTGTTTACTCATTCTGAGTAAACGTCCATCCATTTCACACATCCTTTCATCATTCTGAACTCTTGTTCTATCCTTTCGATCATCTGTTTACTCATTCTGAGTAAACATTCATCCATTTCACACATCCTTTCATCATTCTGAACTCTCATTCTATCATTCTAATCATCTGTTTACTCATTCTGAGTAAACATTCATCTATTTCACACATCCTTCCATCATTTCAAACTCTCGTTCTATCGTTCCGATCATCCATTTACTCGTTCTGAGTAAACATTCATCCATTTCACACCACCTTCAATCATTTCGAACTCTCATTCTACAATCCCTATCAATCTTCTACTCGCTTTGAGTAATCTATCATTCATTTTGAGCCTTCATCTTCTCATTCTAAGAATCATTCATCTATTGTGAGCAGTTATTTACTTGTTTCAAGTAGTCGTTCATCTATCCCGACCAATCATTTTCTCATTTTGAGTATTTCTTCATCCATTTCTCCAATTAAATCGTCATTTCCCCCATCCAAATCCCTTGAACTTCGTCTCAGGTTATTATCCAAATTGACCTAAGTGTCTGATCTGATCATCCTCATCAACATTTGCTTAGGATTGTCATCCATCCTAAGTTAATCATCATCGTTGGCCCAATCAATTCACCTTCAATCTCAAGGTGGATTCGGTGCTACAATCATCCATTTATCCTTTTATCCGATCAATCAATATCCTAAGTCATCTAAGATAATCTCTGAACAGGATTTGCAACCTCTTTCATCATCTTATCCTATCCATTAGTCGATCTTAGCAATCATCGATCAATCCAATCCAATCAGATCACCTTTGACCTAATCAATCGACTTCCATCTCAAAGCAGATTCAGTGTCGATCGTCCAAATCAATCCCATCACATCATCCAATCATCCTAATCTGAGCTTCAATCCAATCCAAATATGAGCTTAACCTAAATCCCGATTTGAGCTTTAGTCCACTTCCATCCCAAATCATTGACCCATCCTCTTTATCCTTTCACCATCATGAATCCTTATCCTCCATCAATAGTGGTCAAGGGAAACCCTAATTACATTGACAACGATAACGAAAGTCTTGTCGATCAAGAGGAATATGACATAGATTCCCTTAACACTATCATTGCTTGTAAGCTTTCTCCACCCACTTTCTAGAATCCAATCACCCTTTCGAGTTATCCTGTTATGTCTTCCTCCATGCCTAATCATGTTGCTTATGCTACCTTTGACAAGGGATATCCGTCATATCCATCATACCCTTCATCTACATCATCCTCTTATCCAACACCCACATTGTCTTATCCTAGTCTACCATCTCAATACCCCTATCCTAATCCCCCATCCACATCCTCCTATCTAAATCCTTCATCTGCATATACCCAGTACCCCAATCTTCCATTCCAATCTACTCACTCTAATCCTACATTTGTACCTATGTACCCTAATCCAACATCCACATCAACTTATCCTAATCCCACATCCGCAGTTCAATATCTCCATCCACCACCCGCATCCTCATGTCCTAATTCACCATTTCTTTACCCTTCATCTAATCTTAATCCCCAATCTATTCCAAGTCTTGCATCCAATCCCATTCCCCCATCTATTTCAAGTCTTTCATCCACTCCCATTCACCCATCTATTCCAAGTCTTGCATCCAATCCCATTCCCCCATCTAATCCTAGTCCACCAATCCATAATCCTTCATCCACTCCCACCATGCCATCTCAGCCTAGAGCATTCAAGTTCTTCACTCTAGAAGTTCTCCAAGGACTTATAACATAGAAGACATCTCCCACTCCACACCTTGAAGTTATGGAATCATGCCATCCCAACCCATCATCCATGGTCATTAGAGACGAGACCCTTCTCCACCCAACACCTATCATTGATGATACCACCCCTAGCACCACTCACACCATCGAAACCATCACATCCTCTGAATCCACTGGGCCCCCATCTCCTGCCATCATACCCTCTGAATCCACTGAGCCCCCATCTCCTACCATCATATCCTTTAAATCCGTTGAGCCCACTGAACACCCACTTCCTTCTCCATGAGTCGTTGAACCCATTGATGACACCCTAATCCAATCAACTTCTTCCACTCCTAGTGTCACTAAGATCCATTCCCATGAATGTTTTGAATCCTCCATCCCTCCATCTTCCCCACTTGAAGAGTCTCTCCACCACTCTGTCATCTTGCCATCCACACAAGATGAGTCATGCCAAGAGTCTAATCCAAAACATACCAACATATCCCCTTCTCTAGATCAAGATCCTACCATCCTATCTAGTTCACCTCAAGATCACAGTTCCCCATCCATTCCACCCCATGATCCCCTTGTCTCCACCACTCCATCTTCATCTCCATCACATGAGCCTGCTACCACAAATCCAGATCCTATCATATCCCCTAATCCCTCTCCTGATACCACCCATCCACATGTTGCTATCCCACCATCTCCCTCTCATGATCCCCCATCATCGCCTAAAACTACTATACCTACACCGCTTGCATATCCCTTTGGTACTCTCACATTCTTCCATGGTGGCCTCCTCGCAGAAGAAAAGCATAGTGTATTTACCACCCATCATCCTCCACCTGATAATGGACTTGCATCATGTTTTCAGAATAATACAAATCCTATCCTAGATTGAATGCTCAAGAAAATGAACTATCAAGGAAAAGGTCTAGGCCTTCATGAGCAAGGTATTTTAGAGCCCATACAAGTCAAAGAACAAGTTTGCATGCAAGGTCTTGGACCTATTTCCCAAGAATCACAATCTAAAGATGTTGGTACAACCTCTAGACGTCCTCAACGAGCCTTTTCTAAAAGAAATGTTGGCTCTTCCCATCGCCCCACTAGATCATATGTTGCCATCCCTCCTCCTCTATCGTATCGCCTCAAAACCACCGTCCATATCCCTCCTTCATCTGTTCCATCCATTTTGGGTCCTTACATCCCCCCATCCACTGTATCCCATCCTTCATTCACTCCATCCATCTTGGGTCCATATATCCCAAGATCACCTCCTCCATCTCATCCTTTCATCCATTCATCACCTATCCATGTCATCCATCATAAACATCCTAGTCAGGATCAACAAAGGCACATACCTAAACATCCTCCATCTACACATAATCCCCATCCTCCTATCCCCATCACTCCATATCATCCATCTCCTCACACCCATCCCATTGCTACTAAAAGCACTTTGGTTGTTAAAGAAAAAATGCATAAATCCAAGCATCCACATGAATCTACAGCTCCCCATGTCCCCTCCAAAAGACATGGTGAAGAAAAGAAAAATCTAAATATACATCAAATCCATAGACCACAAAGACCCACCAAAGCAAAGATCAAAACCATGTGGATCCCAAAGAAAAAAGATGCAATGCCATCACATGAAAAATCTGTAAGAACATCCAAAGTTGCTAATCCAAAAGCTAATCATACACCCCTTTCATCTCCTAAGTCTGTTTTGGGTCCTTATGTCCCGAAATTCACCATTCCATCTCCTCCATTATCCCCACATTCTCCATCCCTTAATCCTATTATATTTTCACATCCACCACCACATGTGCCAATGTTGGTCTTGGACACATCTCCCCATCACATATCCACCCCATCATTCCATTCATACCCTTTGCAGCATCCCATCCATTATCCCATGTATCTTCCCCATCAAATCCCTCTAATTCATCCTCTTACATGATAGTAATAAGGTTGTACCAACATCCAACAGTCACTTCAAACATGGGCTCTTAACACCTTGATCCTTATTACATGTCTTCTAAATCTGCTTATCCACTTCCTTATCCTTACCCATCTCCTTCTGCATGACATCCAAAAAGTCAAAAATCCAAAAAAGTTAAAAAAAAATAAAATCAAAAATAAAATCAAATAGTAAAGAGAAATAATCCATCCAATGGTGAAAACTTGGCAAACAAGCGCCTTGGATAAATTCCATGATGAAAATCTGGCAAATAGGAATCATGCGTAAATCCCCATCTGCACTTGGGGGCAACTTCCTAATATGCATTCCCTCCATCCGCTATGCTTCCAACTATGCACCCGTCTTCTTGTTATCTGTCCTCTTCATAAATCCCCCCCATCCCACCTATCTTCCGCATCATACCATCATATCCCATTTATCTCCCATTCCCTCCATCCTTCTTGTGATCTTGATCAAAATAGGGGCACCTATCTATGCATGCTTTGGACACCTATTGGTATACATTCCCTTCATCCATGCTCTATCATATTCCTTAGTCACCCATCTTATCCTCATCTAGTTATCTCCTTTATTTTCCCATCCACTTGTCTTCTATCCCTCATGCCTCCTCATATGTGACATATCTAGAGTGGGGGCATTTGCTTCCTTTGTGACATAATCCTTGGAGACATTATCTATCTTAGCATCCCTTTCATCTCCCAATCCTTCTGTCCCTATCCATCTATCATAGCATCCCTTCCATCTCCCCATCCTTATCTTCATATCCATCTACCCTAGCATCCCTTTCATCTCCCAATCCTTATATTCCCATCCATCCAAACAATCCCTCTCATCCCCCATCCCTATATCTCTATCCATTCTTTCATCTTTATCCTCATACCATCTCACAATCCCTTGTCATTGTTATCTGGCTATAGGCCTCCCCCCATGCAACCCAATGCCATTTATCTCATCGTCATCACCCCTGCTTCTCTTTCACATCTTTCCAATCTCCTATCACTTTTCATCACTCATCTATCTATCATATCATCCTCCCAAGTCATTTTACTGCTTTGGATAACTATCCCATCCCTGAGCTTTATGTGATCGTCATCATCCTATCCAATCTAACAGGTCTATCCTATCTTGTCATATCGGTCCCATCTTTTCATCCACTTATCCTATCATCTTATCATCCTTTATCCATTGTTTGATTTTGGTTTTACGAACTACATTGCCCCTGCGCTTTCACGTAGGAAAGGTCGATCATTTGATCCGCCCCCGAGGTTCCATCATCGATCTTCATTGTCCACTTTGCTCTTCTATTGTCTATCATCGATCTTTCTCCTTTTGTCCATCCTATCTTTACCATCCATCAAGGTCTCCATCTTGGTCAGTCATCCACCTTTCACCGAACTAGAGGGCTCTGCGCTTTCATGTAGGCAAGGCTAATCTTTGATCGGCCCCCGAGCCCCTAGGTCTTTAGGGTGTGTCAATCTCATGCCTTATCTCCCTTGTGTTGTGTCGTCAAGTTATACCCTTATCTAGCTGGTTCTTAACAAATGAGACCCACTTGTATCAACAAATCCAATCGATTTTGAACATCCTACGTCATAATGATCTTTTAGTTTAGTATCCATCATCTTTGGTCTCAACAGGATGCATCCTTCCTAACAGACCTCATCAATCCCATCCATCCCCTTGATCCTATGGCAAAGGACATTTGAAATTAATTGCGATCTTTTGATGCTTTTGGCTTTTGTTTATCATTTGAGCTCCCTATCATCACTTGTCAAGGCCTCCATAATCCATCATATTATGGCATGTTTTGATTGGTCCACATAGGGGCATATCTTGCTCTTTTGTTTGATTGTGTCTTCTTGGTTGTCCCACGTAGTACACACCAAGATCCTCGAGGTCTTGCGTTATGCTGGGGCATCCTTTTGTGTTTGTGGTTATTCCAATACCTGGCCCAACCAAGGTCTTCGTGACTTTGGGGTATTGGGATAACCTTCTTGTCTATTGTGTGTGTTTTATGCATTTGACATGAATCGGCCTTGGTTCTTCATACCTTGGCATCTTGTGTCTTATGCTATAGCAGAAATCAGTGCTCTAAAGATGGCAAATTGCATTAGGATTGCATTTCATTTTCCATTTTATTGTCTTGCATGTATCCCCCTATCCATTTCTCCTTCATCCTCATCTCACATCTCTATCCAATCCCCATCCATTCCATTTAGCCCAAATCACCTAATCATATCCTTGGTCTTGTTCCCAGTCTTGTTACAAGCCTTGATCTAATCATCCTCCTCATTCTCATCATCATCATCCCATTTTATTCTTCCATATCCCCTCAGTGTTGTTTGGGATATATCCTTCCCTTGTAAACAAAACTTTCATCATCATCATCGGGAGGTACTCTTCCCTATCCTTTAGTGGTGTTTTGGGATGTATCCTTCCCTATCCTCATTGACAACACTCCATCCATCCTCAACCCCTTTTGGCTTGTACCTTGACTGGGGCAACATCATCTTCGTCTCTGCATCCATTTTTGTTTCCCAACCTCCTGTCACCTTTTCATCCTTTCATATCCATCCCTTTACATCCTCTTCCTCATCTCCCATTTCTTCATCTCATCCATTTCGAGAGCACATCTGTGTTCTCTTGAACCCACATGTTCTCTCGAGGGGGCATCCTTATCCATACTCTTCATCTTCACCCCCATCATCTTTCTTCCTAGTCATACCTTTGATGACTGGGGCATCTTTTCCAATCTAACCATCTCCTTTTGGGTTCTATATTTTAATATTCTTTGAAATGATGCTACTTCGTAACACCATCTCAAAGAGGGGCAAAATGTAGACATCCAAATTTGGACACTTAATTTATTCAAATTTATCACTTTTCATCTAAACATCCTCTTATCCAAGTTAATTAAATAATATTACTATTATTTAAATAATATCCTTAATTCTATCAAATCCTTAAGGTATTTAATTAATAATTAAATACCTTACCCTCCTTAATCCCCTTTTCATCAAATGAATTAAATAAATATTACATTTATTTAATCCCTCACATGTCATTTTCATCTAATCCTAATCCATCTCCTAATCTCTTCATTAAGGATGTGCACATGCCTAATCCTTGATTAGGATGTGTCACATCCTCCAACTTTTGCAAGTTGGCTTCTAATCCACATTAACCCCTAATTATCCTATAATTACTGATTAGTCAAACCTAATTCGTACCTTAGTCAACTCTCCCCATCCCCCAAGGAATTTTTAATTCCTTTTTATTCACCCTAGGCTCCTCTCTTCTCCATGTGAATTTTTAATTCACATTTTATTCCTTCTAGAATCTCCTTTTCCCATGCATCTTCTAGAACCTTTGACATGTCACCTCATGCACATGTGACAAACTCCCACCTTTTGGGAACATTGTCTTATCTACTAGATTCTTCCAATCATTGCGAATTTTTAATTCACTTTTATTCTCCCAAAGCTTTCCCCCTCCCCATGTGATCATTGAAAGGTCACATCAAAGTACTTGGAAGGTACTTGTCCTTCCTCCACATCATGTACCTCTCTTCCACATCACCTACACATCATCTCACCCTTAGCCATCTCACATTCCACATGTCAAGATGTAAGGGATTGTGAGTCCTCAACTCACCTTAGCCCTTCATCTTGGCCTTGTTGGATAAATCCAAACCATTTAATTATCTAGAGAATTCAAATTTCTCTATAAATACCCCCTCCTCTAAGGCAAAAGAAAAATAATTAGCCATTTTATAACTACATGCTGCCAATTCGCATTCTCACTCATTCACTATCACCTAGCCATCCTTTTGATCATTTTGCACATTCAATCTTGCATTTAGCCACTCAAGAAGCCATCTAAGGAGCACACAAAATCATCCCAAGCAAGGGCCAACCAAGGAGTCATCAACAGCAAGGAAGGTATAACCATTTGTATCTCATTTTATCTATTTTCCTTCTTTTTTATCACTCTTTTGGCTAATCTTGAGGTGTCCTTAGTCTTTTATCACTTGCATTTTTAAGTTATTTTACACACTAGAGTAGGATAAAATTCTAAGGTTCACATTTCTTTTCGAGAGCACATCTGTGTTCTCTTGAACCCACATGTCCTCTCGAGGGGGCACCCCCATCATCTTTCTTCCTAGTCATCCCTTTGATGACTGGGGCATCTTTTCCAATCTAACCATCTCCTTCTGGGTTCTATATTTTAATATTCTTTGAAATGATGCTACTTCGTAACACCATCTCAAAGAGGGGCAAAATGTAGACATCCAAATTTAGACACTTAATTTATCCAAATTTATCACTTTTCATCTAAACATCCTCTTATCCAAGTTAATTAAGTAATATTACTATTATTTAATTAATATCCTTAATTCTGCCAAATCCCTAAGGTATTTAATTAATAATCAAATACCTTACCCTCCTTAATCCCTTTTCATCAAATGAATTAAATAAATATTACATTTATTTAATTCCTCACATGTCATTTTCATCTAATCCTAATCCATCTCCTAATCTCTTCATTAAGGATGTGCACATGCCTAATCCTTGATTAGGATGTGTCACATCCTCCAACTTTTGCAAGTTGGCTTCTAATCCATATTAACCCCTAATTATCCTCTAATTACTAATTAGTTAAACCTAATTAGTACCTTGGTCAACTCTCCCCATCCCCCAAGGAATTTTTAATTCCTTTTTATTCACCCTAGGTTCCCCTCTTCCCCATGTGAATTTTTAATTCACATTTTATTCCTTTTAGAATCCCCTTTTCCCATGCACCTTCTAGAATATTTGACTTGTTACATCAAGTCACATGTGACAAACTCCCACCTTTTTGGAGACTCTCTCTTATCCACTAGATTCTCCCAAGCATGTGAATTTTTAATTCACATTTATTCCTCCAAGGAATCTTCTCATCTCCCAAAGAACTTGGAAGGTACTTGTCCTTCCTCCACATCATGTACCTCTCTTCCACATCACCTACACATCATCTCACCCTTAGCCATCTCACATTCCACATGTCAAGATGTGAGGGCTTGTGAGTCCTCAACTCACCTTAGCCCTTCATCTTGGCCTTGTTGGATAAATCCCAACCATTGAATTCTCTAGAGAATTCAAGTTCTTCTATAAATACCCCCTCCTCAAGGGAATTTTAAGAGACTTAGCCATTTGATAACTACATGCTGCCAATTTGCATTCTCAATCACTTACCATCATCTAGCTATCCATTCTAATCACTTTGCATATTCAATCTTGCATTTAGCCATTCAAGAAATCATCTAAGGAGCGCACAAAATCATCCCAAGCAAGGGCCAATCAAGGAGACATCAACAACAAGGAAGGTGAAATCATTTATATCTCATTTTATCCATTTTCCTTCTTGTTTTATCACTCTTTTAGCTAATCTTGAGGTGTCCTTAGTCTTTTATCACTTGCATTTTAAAGTTATTTTGCACACTAGAGTAGGATAAAATTCTAAGGTTCACAGCTAGATTTGGTCATGTGTGGTAGGATGGCTACCTAGGTCCTAAGGTTTTTTTTTGTGCCTTGTAGGCATTCAGAGATGAACTCAAAGATGATCAGATAGCTAATCATAGTCTGTATAAGGGTAAAAATTTGGATAGTGTTCTAGTGGAGCAGCAAACGAATAGTGTTCCTGACTTTTCAGTTGAAGAGATCAATGTAGCACAGGCTCAGATGGTTCCCAGTGACGTTGTTTGCTCTATTTAGCAAGTACACAATGACCTTTTGTGGATGTAGGGCCCATTGGATTCCAATGAAGAAGTTTAGAGTGTGTTGTGTGCACTGTCAAGTCCACCATTTTCAAATTATCATCTCTTAACCATGAAACTGATGGTTGAGTTATTATGGCTAAATTTAAGGGCCTCTTAGGCTTTCAGACAAGACAACAATGGTGCTCCATGGATCCATTTGACATATTCTCTAGACTTCTCTATATCCTTTTTGACATGATGTTAATTTATGGTGTCCAATCCTTACTAATATTCTCTGATTTTATTTTATATTGTTTATCTGATTTTTGCTGCAGGCCTGTTTTAGTCTACTTTTCTTTTGAAGATGATCCTTGATGATCTTTTGTATGGGATAGATTAGGAGGGGGTGCTTTTGCTGCTATTTTGTGGGATGGTCCATTGGACCTGGGGGCTCCACTTTTGTATTGGTTCGAGGGTTGGATTTCTGATCTAGAGTTGAAATTACTGCTCCATTGATGCTCCATTGATCTGTATCTTTTGATCTCTCTATATTTAATATAAAAAAGAGAAAGAGATGGTAGGTTTTAGGGATAGCCTACTATCAAGGAGCTCAAAGGTGGGTGTCCAAAATCCTTACCATATCTATTAAAGGAGAGGGGGAATTATTGATGTTAGTATCTTGTGTAAGAAAAATAGGAAGAATGTCTACAAATTTAGAGGAATGTTGCGATAAATGGTTTTTGTATATCTAGATATAATATAATTAGGCTTAGTGGCATATGTATTTCCTATATTGTTTATTTTGGAGGATTGGATTGTATTTGAATTGATAAGGTCTTGCACTAATTTATAAAGATGTAAGCATCATTCAATATGATGGCTAGAGACTCTATAGTACTACTAAAAGACCTTTAGATCATATGAAGGTGCAAGGGGCTGAACATTATTTGGTGATCAGATGGAAAAAAAATACACTAAATTTTTTCTTAGGAGTTGCTACAATATTGAATAGAGAGATTTGGACGATTTTGTGAATTGTTAATTTCTTTGAGTTTAAACAAAAAAAATAGCTAGTATGATAGTAGGTATTAATGTAGGAGTGTTATTTACAATAGAACCTTGATAATTATTTAAAATATTTTTTAATTCTTTTTATAGTTATTATGTGAAGAAAAAGCCATGGAAGATATAGTAGAAGCCTATTGGTTGGGTTCCTCAAATTGGTTGACACTTTGTTTGTAGTTGCAAAATGTTTTAGGTAAACCCACAAAAGTGGTTTGCATCGAGTGAGGAAGGAAAAGTTGCAAAAAATGACCCCATGCAAAAAAAAATATTTTTTGGGTTTGAATGAACCCTTTAGTTCGAGCAAACCAAAAAAGGGTTCGAATGAACCATGGTTCAAACGAACCAATTAAATACCAAGTCCCACCATTCCTGCCAAAAATACGTGATTTTTTTTTTTTGAAAGTGGGTTCGAATGAGCCAGGGTTTGAATGAACCCTGGTTCAAGCGAACCCCCAGGGGTTTGCTCGAACCTCCCTTGGTTCGCCTAAACTCCCCTTTTCCCACCTCCTCACCTTCTGGCACCAAAAAAGTAGAATTTTGTGTTTTGAAGCTTGGGTTGAGGATGAAAATGAGGAGAATTCATAGACCCAACTTGATTATGGTAGTTCTCAAAACGAGCCATAAAACAAATATAATTTTAATATTTTTTGGTTTTATTGTGTATTTGTTTTTTAGTTTTATTAAACATAGGGTTTTCACTGAAAATCAAGCTCTCTATTCTGTACATGTGGAAAAATATCAGATTATCAAAATTAAAATGAAAAATATGAGTGCACCAGATATTGAAGTCCTTGAACTAACAAAAAAAATTGAATTTCGATACATGTACAAAAAAATTTATGTGTTATATGGTGCACCTATGTCTGAATTGTAATTGGTTTGACTTCAAAACTTGATTAAGGAAAAAATATTTGGTAAAACACTATCTAACCAATTGGAAGCACTATATATCATAGTTATAAATCTAAATTTGAAAAAATTGAATTTTATCCTTCATGGAAAAAAAATTGTGTTATACGGTGAACATCACTCCTTAAAAATGTTGTTTAATGAAAAAACTTATTTTTCGAAGGAGATGGAAAAAGAAGTGCAATCTGATTCCAAAATTTTTGAAAAAAAAATATTTAGAATCTACAAACAAAATGTGACAAATCTCTAGTTTGCATCATCTTCAAATTCTTCACGGTTCAGTCGCTATAGGTGCCCGAAAGTGAAGATTTAGTTAGAAAAAAATATTTCAGTGTCTAGTTTGGCCAAAAATTGTAAACCAATATTGTGGGATCACCTTGTACAAAATCATGCAAAAGAAGAATATCTTGTTAGTAAAATTGTATCCTTGAGTAGAGGCTAAAGGTTCCTTATGAAATTATTTTGCAAATATAAACTAGGGAGTGCATGTATGGAATGTGAGAGAACAAGGGTTGGTATCTAAATATAAAGTCAATTAATTTTTCATAAAAACCATGCTTGCAATGCACCAGGTTAGTAAAGATGACTTGGCGGCTTATATTAGTTTGAAAGTGTTTAAAGAATTGATTTACTAATTGATTTAAATAATTTATTAATTGATCAAGAAGTGAGAAATATCAATCTAGTGCAATGGATTTCAATGATTATGAGAAGATTTTTACTAGCAATTGGTCTTGAAAAATAGTCACTACACAAGGTTGTAAAGATGAACACATGTTTGCAAATCACCCTTGCTATCATAATTTTCATAGTGAGGCACCTCAAAGCTAGTATAAATTAGGATAGCAAGGATGTACAAGTATAGGGGCTATAATGATAGTATGGTGGGATGAGAGGTTAAGTAGAAGAGGTGGATAGCAAGGCAAGCTAATGTTGAAAGTGTCCTACATTTTTCATAATTTGGTTGATTATATGCTTTATTTTATGCAAAGGAGGTGGGATACTAGAAAATATACCTACATTGGAAGAATTTAAAGCTTGTGAGAGAAGATATGTCAACCAAAGGGGATAGAGGTTCCAAGGTACCTTCGAAGAAATTGATATCACATGGCATGTGAAGGAAGGGAAATCTAGAAGATGAAGCATGCAACACTCTAGATTATATAGATCTAGTGACCATATATTTATTATGTAGCATCATAAATTGTCACCCCTACTAATATCACATTACCTTGACACCCTATATTGGCCTATAGCGTTAATTATATTAATTTATTTGTTTCTGAACTAGATATTGATAAAATATATTTAAATCCTCAACATCCTGACAAATTTGAGTAAAAAACACCCAATTAAGGGTGTGGGCACCCTTGACCTTAAAGGGGTCCTATTTTAAATTTAGCTTTTGGTGTCAATATTTGAAGAATTAAAAGGTTTCCATGTTGGGGCCTATAATCAAATATATCCATCAAGATGCATATATAAAAAAAGTTGTATTCTCATTTGAACATTAAAAAAGAGAATGGTATGAATAAGGAGCTATTACACAATCAAATTATGAAGATGTGTTAAGTTATCATCTACAAGAACAATAGCTATATCAATCTATTATGTTATGAGTACTAACCTCTTCCAGGTATATCAAGTAATCCAAGCATAAATCAATCAAAATTTGTGGCAACTTGTGGTGTGGCATCACTTCATCAAGGATTTCATACCAAAGGTACTCTTATCAATTATCATTTTAGTCAATTTTTGTTTTGGCATTTGCTTGACCTATGGTATTCCCTCTTGATTATCATCATTTTTTGTACATGGAGGTGGAAACACCAAAATAGGTTTTGACTTAGGAAAATCCCTATACAACACAACATTTCCCCCTCTTTTTATGTGTGTAGGTCAAATCTAAAGGTTCAATCGATATATTGCTACAAGAAAACAAAGTGCAGATATGTACGTTACAACATAGAAGCTTGTAAATTCAAAATATTATATCTCAGTCAAGGGCACCCACACCCCTGACTAGCAAATTTTGCTTCAAATTTTGATGACAGGTGCACAAATATCTACCTTTTTCAAATCTGGGTTTGTTTCCTCAATTTTAATTTTTTTTTGTTTGATGAATTACATTTTAGGATCTAGGGTTTATTTCAAATAAGCTTGTTAAAACATGATGCATAAAAAATTTTCATATTGGCTCTTCCTTGTGGTAGTAATCTACTCATCAACCCTAGTTGGTTTTGTGTTTGACTGTGGAGTCAATTGAAAGGAAGCTAGTTTAATTAGATCTAGGATCACTTTTCCCACTCTACATATTGAACATATGGACAGTATAAATGACATGGACATGAAATTTTTTTACTAATCACATTAGACTAGGACTCAATACTTATTTTGAGCCAAGCAATTAAGGCTAAGGCATTGTTGTGAATGATATTTAAAAGCCCTTAAATAAACTCAAGACCTTTGGAATGATTATGAAGTGTTTATGGGTACAATGAAACTAAAAGTGTTCTCACCTTATCAAAATTTCTAATATTTTCTAAGGTGCTAATCGATATCACACATTTGGGATTGAGAGACATTTAGTCTGACCTCATGGTCAAATTTAGAGCTTGTATAATGGAAACTAGTATTAGGATCTAATCTTGAATTAAACATAAATGATTGAAGGAGAAGGTATATTTATTGTCATTTGATCGAAATAAAAACTAATAAAATTAGGACCAAACATAATTGGGGTTATTACAGCATGAGAGTAACAACATTTTTATATTTTGGTATCTTGTGTAAATAATGATTTTAGAATGTGAAGTTTGGGTCATGAAGCTCATAAGAAAGTTTCAGAATACATAATCTAAAGATAAGGGGAATTCAATAGAGATCTAGGGAGAGGGAGAGAGATAAAGATAGTGGGAGAGAGAGAGAGGATGAGAGATAAAGAGATAGAGGGAGAGGGAATGAGATATAGAGAGGGAGAGGGAGAGAAAATATGTTTGTGTTTGTGAGAGAGGCAGAGGTAGAGAAAAATAAACTTTTAGTGAGATAAAAAAGATACAAAGAGAGGGAGAGGGAGAAAAGGATAAAGAGAGGGAGAGATAAAGGGGTAGATAGGGAGAGGGAGATAAATAGATAGGGAGAAGGATAGAGATAAAGGAGAGGGGTAGAAACATAAAAAAAACCATGAGAGAGAGTTAGAAAGAGACAGGAGAGGGAAAGGGGGAGGAGGAGAGATAGAGAGAATAATGAAGGGAGAGAGGTAGGGAGAGAAGTCAGGGGTGGAGAGAGATAAAGAGAGGGTCTAAAGTGACTAAGGAAGAGAGAGAGAGAGAGAGTGCAATAGAATGAGAGATATGTAAAAAGATTGAGGGAGAGATAGACATGGAGAGTGAGAGAAAGAGAGGAAGAGAGTACAAAAATGCAAACCCATTTAATGTTTCATAGAATGTGCTTGTATTTTGTGTTTCATAGTACACAAACACTTTTAACTAAAAAGAATTTTTTGCTATTCTTTCTTTGGAATAGGTTTGAATAATGAGACTATAGGTTTGGATTGTTTATTTTCCTCCATCTCACATGTTTTTGACCTTCGTTCTTATTTCTCAACTTGCATGTCATTAGGTTTACATATTGTATAACATTTTTAATTAAACTACCACCAAAATTTCATATATCTTCTAAGCTTTCTAATCATTCTTTACATATTTGAAATACAACATATTTGTTTTTAATTTCTTTTGCTAATGTTTCTATAATTCTTGGATACATATGTGTTAATTTTTGTTTAAAGCTTTTGATCTACTTGTCAAAATTTGCAAAAAATATATATGATTATTCTACACTTCATTATTTACACATTGAAAAAATTACATTTTTTATTATTTTAGTTCAAGTTATGTAACATGCATGCTCATGATGTGATTTTTCAGGTTGCACCCACTTTGAAAAATCATAATAAAAAATATTCAATAAAAATTTACCAAAAATATGTCTAGTTCTCACTCTTAACTGTATTTCTACCAATCAATTTTTCAAACTACTAAATGCAACAAAAAAATAGAGGGAAATACACCAGATGCTATGTTATATTTTACGAAAAAAAAAGGAACACTTTTGTGTGGGGATAGCATTTCATCCTCTTAATCTTAATTATTTTGAAAAAACTTTAATAGTTTAGAAACTATATTTAGAGTACTAGAATTCATATTATTTTACTCATCTAAGATGAGGTTTAGTTGATTTTAGAAAAAAGGTGGCCACCTTTGACCCCTTTTTGTATACCATTTCCATGTACTTTCTTGGTGTTTCCATTAGATTGCTTTCTAACTTTATTTTACCTTTAGTAATAATTTACCAAGCTCTTTCTTCCATATAAAACATATTTTAAAAACTAAAGTTAATTTTGATTATTAGGCTATGGTCTCATGATAGGGGCCTTCCTAAAATATTTCAACAGTCATCATTAAGAAATTTTAGGAGTATTCTACTAGTAGATGGTTCTATGAATTTATAGCAATAGACAAACTTGATAATATAAGCTTCAAAGTTTTAAGAAACTATGATCTAATTAATTAAACTTATAAATTTTAGGAAGATAAAAATTATAGATGCTTGATATGTAAGAAATAAATCTATTCCAAAAATATTTCCTAAAAATTAATACTATAAAATTTCTCACAATTTTAAAAAATTAAAAACAAAATTTCAAATAATTGATTTTCTAAAAATTAAGGAAAAACTATTTATCCCATCTAAAATAAATTTTATAAATTTAAACTTTTGATGTTAAATTAAATTATTAGAATACCCACCAGTCAGTACATCACAATAAATATATTGATTGTTTCTGTGGAAAATAACCTCTCAATCAAACAATGCATGTGTCAATTGTTTATGCCTGCCTTTCGAAATAACTCCAAAACTTGTGGTTGATGTGTAAGTCATATAAGATACAATATACTGATTTTTCTACTTCCCATTTAAATAATGAGTACATTTTCAACCACTCTTTGTACCTTCAGAAGCAACTATCATGATAGCAAATAGAGAGAAAATTATAATCCATCATAATAGAAGTTCCTACAACATCATAAGCATGAGAAAAACTAGCTACAGGGAAATGCAACATGCAGAAAGATAATAACACACCGTACTGGTTGTACCAGTAAATTAAATTACAGAGAAACTGCCAAAGACCCATAGCATGCGGTTACCATATGAATTCTTCAAGAGTAGGCCATTTAGTGGGATGGGAAGGCCAATTTCACAGCCTGCATCAGAATGATACAATAAGATTATTATTTAATAGTAATTTTAGTAAGCATAATTTCAGAAATTTGTAAACTGAAGGATATATGGTATGAGAATTATACAGTCCTAGCAAATATTGTAAAATCACAATTTTTAAAAGCAAAAAACTAAAAACTTACAGAAAATATATTGTCAACTGCTCTCTGAAGAAAAAATATTATATCCATAACCAATAATAATTCCCAATACAACAGCAAGAGGTGGAATTATATAGATGAGGGTCTCTTTAAGTTGCTTCCTAAGTCGGGCTTGGATTTCCACTGTAGCTTTGAAATTATACTCAACAGCCCACAAAATTGCCAGCACAATGAGCGAAAGTGCTGGTGCAGAAAAACCTGTGAGTATCTCACCCCATAACAACAATTCATATTGATGTTTAGATTTACGGGGTATTGTAACTAGAATGGTTGCACTCAAGAATGCAAGTCCAACAGAGACTATGGAAGTCCCCAAGCTCAAAACTGATAACTTGGCCAATAATGAATGATCTGCAATAAGCTTTGTTTGTAAGCGTTCTCGAAATAACCAGGCAATAACAACAGTGAGAGAGGAAAACATGGCAAGGCTATCAGCGAATAAGAACACTTGAAAAAGGGTTTCTAGTGCCATTCGAGCAACTCCAGTAGGTGCAGGGGTAGGGGCAGCTCCAGTAGGTGCGGTGGCACTTCCACTATCTTTATCATCAATTCCTCCTGGTACAGTAAAAATGGCTGCAAATGTGATGGTGGCAATTAGTGATGCCACCAGGGTGTCCACATCCATAATTTTTTCAACTCCATTGCGCTCTTGTTTGAAAGCCATTGAATTAGAAGGTCTAGAAGTTCCTATGAAACTTCTAGATGCTCTGTGGTCTGTTAAAATCCCTGTGATCTTGGTAAACTTGTATTCATTTTTCATTGTGCCAGGAGCAGCTTTGTCAAGTGCACTAAGTCCTTCATTATTGATGGAGTTCACATTTACAAATGCTAAAAGATATTCTACAAGCTGCAAAATTTAACAAAAAGGAATGTTCACCTTAATTGTTTTCAAATTGGTAATTAAAAATAATAATATTAAAATAACAGTAAAATATAAATATAAAATATAATCAAATAGATAATTTGATTCTATAAATTTATATTTTATATTTGAATTAGAAAACATAAAAATTATTGTTTCTAAATTTTTTTTAATCTTTGTGTATAATCTCAAAATTTTACATATTTTGATATTATTACTAGCAACTTACTTTTCTAAATCAAATTAATGGTGTGAGAGGACTGAGGTGATGGTGGATGTCCTTCACAAAAAAAACATTGTTGATGGATATAACTAACTTTGAATAGCACAATCTATTTAGAATAATAATGAGTTTGATATTGGTAATATGAGCTAATTGAATGTAGTAAATGTGAATAAAAAGTGAAAGTAATTAGTTCAATATTTAATGAATGCTAAATACATTAAGTTTTGTAATTTGTGTTGGATTGGATTGAGGAAAACGATACCTCTCTATTAATATAATTATACAACAATTTGCATTTGATCTTTGTTTTGTTAGAAGACGAAACTACTAGAACAAATTCATAATTATGATTATGTCCTTATACTTAAAATTTATATTAGCAATATCTGGTTCTATCGTATAACCTCATTTAATGTGTAGTTATCTTCTAAGAATTGGGGGCAAGCAATACATATAATTTATGTTAATTTTGTCTTGTTATATCTATAGATGGAGAATGTTGTACTTTCCCTATCATTTTTATCTTCTATTTTGAATTCAAGAAGAAAGGATTAAGAATCTTCAAATTCATAATTGCAGAAAAGAAAAGAAAAATATAATGACCAACCTCTGGATCCACTCCATTGATGGTTGCCAAGTGTAACAATGTGTTTCCAGAGATGTCTCTGTCATACCTCACTAGTTCTGCCATTTCTTCTCTCTTGTTTTGAGGGAGTAGCTTCTTCACTATTTCAAATTGGTTGTGTTCAACAGCAAAATGTAGAGCAGTTTTAAGGTCTGTACTACGAATTTCAACACAATCCGGCATTATTGACAAGAATGCATCCATCATCTCCTCATTACCTTTGATTGCTGCTAAATGTACTGCACACCTTCCAAACTTATCCTTCTTTCTCATTAAACTCTTGTCAAACCAATTCATACAAAACCTCCAATTTAATTGCTTCTTTGCAATTTCACTCACAATCTTTAGATTCCCCCCGTGAGCAGCAGAATGCAATGGAGTCGCACCGTGGACATCTTGAATAATCATAATGAGCTGCAAAATGTTGCAGAAACTATCCCTCCCAAGTATCAACTTTACTATCTCTAGAACACATTAATATTGAAGTCAATAGATGGAAACGAATGACAAGCAAACAAAGATAAAAAGGGAATAAAACCATGGCAAAAAGAAAGGATGGTGTGAGGACTGCATAAAACACAAAAAAATTGGGAACAGAATAGACTTGAAGGTGAGGGTTACCTAAATGCCCTCCATAAGCAGCAACGTGAAGGCAAGTTTGTTGGTCCTCCCTTGGCCAGAGGATGATATATATCGGTGTGGCTTCCACCAAAACTCTCACTGCTTCCACGTGACCGTGCTCTGAAGCTATTAACAGAGCTGACTCCCCAAACTGATTGCGTTTAGCGGCTGCACGCTTGTTGTAGCCCAGAAGAGAACTAATTATCTCATGATTTCCCCGCTTAGCAGCTTCGTGCAGCGATGTATTGCGATCAGCATTGCGAGCTCCAGAGCAGCCTTTCTCATTTTGAAGAATCCATTCAACGAGCTTCAAATGGCCTTCCCTCGCAGCGATGTGCAGTGCAGTATTGCCTTCAAAGGTAGCCCCCCGCAGAATTTTGCGGTCGGAGCTATACAAATTTTGAATGATGTTCTTGTCGCCATTTTTGGCAGCAAGGAAAACTTCACGATTCATCTTGGACTAGCTCGCGTTTAAAGTCTCTTCTGTCTTCGCAATTTATAAAAAGATTGTAAATTTGTAGCTCATTTTTCCAGTTTGGTCTTACAGGCAAAGATTTGTTGCAGAAATTTTCGGCTACTATTGGGCAGATTCTTTATTACACAAATACGGGAAAGCTGCTATACAGTTTTCTTTTTGAGGGGACCCGATGTTAACAATGAGCAATATGATCACTAAATTTTTGCAGAACTGAGTGGGGCTGATGTCTGAGTTTACAGAGTTTTCCAAGCGCTAGCCTTAAATATAATTTGGTACATGAAAAGAGATTCCACAGTTTGATGGACGACTTTCCAATACTTACCCATAAAAACTGACCTGATGGAGACTTTTTTAATTAGCCGATATTTAGACGATAGGCTATATTTATTGTGGGCACAGCCCACAGAAGGGAGAGAGGAGAGAAGAGATCGTGGAGCAGGCTCTTAGGAACTGGTTATGCAGCCAACAAAATGGCATGGGACATCCTGTGGCTCATACCCCTGCATACCCTGCCTCTTAATGTTTCCCGACTTTTTCGTAGCACTTGACCGCCGTGCTGTCCTCCTTTCACCTCCACGTCAAAGCCAGGTCCGCTTTGGTTGCCATCGGTCTGCCTTGAGATCTGCTGCACCGCACTGCTGCTAGTCAACTTGCCCAAGCACGGCACTGGAGCGGCGGCAGTTAATGTAAAGGTTTAATTGTCCTAGCTTCCCGCGTTATATTAATGGCTCATCTCCCTCCAGAAAAAAAACGCCTTCAGAGAAACTTCGGAATGATCGGTGCGAATAGAGTTTTTAAAATCTTCGTCACTAAACAGGAGGTCCGTGAGAGCGCATACTGATTCGCTGGCACTCTGCAAGCCATCGTTACAGGGCAGCGGCTATCCAGTTTTAAGGAATGCACTGGGGCATGGATGCATGGAGAATGATGTGCATTCCTCGTTTCACCTCGTTTTACCCGTCAGACTTTCGTATTTTCTGTCTCTTTTTTCCTCTGCAAATGGTATTTCATTTTGTCTTTTTTTTATTCCTGGGGCATGGATGCATGGAGCATGATGTGCATTCCTCGTTTCTCCCGCCTAAGTCCTCGTTTTACCCGCCGTCAGACTTTCGTATTTTCTGTCTCTTTTTTCCTCGTTTTACCCGCCATGAGACTTCCGTATTTTCTCTCTTTTTTCCTCTCCAAATGTATTTCATTTTGTCTTTTTCTTTTTGGCTGCACAGCCGCTTAACCATGTAATGTCATAAAGTTATTCTTTTCTTAAACATTTCATTGTTTTAAGATATATGTATAATTTAATATTTTATAGTATTAATTTGAGTAATTATTATTTATTTTTTATTTTTGAAATATAATTTTTTATTTTTTCAAATCTATTTTTATTATAAATTAAAAGTATATAAAAATAAAACATATGCTTGAATAAAAATGGAGGTAGGTATTTTAAATATTTTACACATGTCAATTTAAGATTTTTAATATTTTTGTCAAACATTTTAATATATTTTATGTGGTTATTATAAATTTAAATAATTATTTTTTTTAAAAAAATATTAAGTATATTTAAATAATATCTATTTTGATGATCAAGACCATTAAATATATGAATCAAGACCATACATTTTATAATGGTAAAATTTATATATCTTATATTTTTTTAGTATGTAAAATGTATAGAGTATTTAAGGTTACACAATTCTAAAGTAGAAATAAAATGTAAATTTGTGGCAATTTATTGTAGAAAATGCTAATTGCCAAATGAAATTATCAATCTATAAATAAATATTAAAAATATTTAATAAAAATTATCAATCTAAAGTAGATTTTTAATATTTAAATAATTTCGTCTAATTTTTCTAAGCTTATGATTTAAAAATTTATCACAGTGTGAGCTTTTTCCATATAAATTTTTAAAACATAAGCATATAAAATTTTGACAAGAGATTAACCCTAGCAAGTGATAAGAGGATACCATAAAAGAGGATTTTGGTCTATATAAGACTTAATTATATTTTGGTAATATGTAATTTCTTTCAAATAAAAAAAAAAATTAATAAATAGTAATAATTTTTAATTGAAAATTTATTTTTATTATGATATCAATAGACAAAATTTGTATACTATTTCAAAGAATTGGAAAGAATAGATTTTCTTCTATGTTCATTTTACATTAATTTTTATACAAATTCATTCTCTTGTTTATTTGAAAAGTTTAGTTCATTTATAATGTTTATATAAGAATTATTTATGGATTAGTTTTTTATGTTTAGTAATTAATGATATATTACACTATGTTTTAATTTTTTAGTATTATTAGATCATTAAAATTGGTAATTTTAAATATTTAAATATATTTTACCAATTATATATAATAATTTTTCACATGATGGAAAATCATAATTTGTAAAATTTTATTTATACTTTTGAATTAAGAAATATTTTTATCATTTTTTAAAAAATAATATTTTATTATAATATGAATAGACAAAGTTTGTATACTATTTCAAAGAAGTGGAAAGAAAAAAATTTCTTCTAACATTTTGCATTAATTTATTATATAAATTCATTTTTTGTATGAAAATTATTTATTTGAAAAATTTAAATAATTTATAATGTTTATATAAGAATTATTAATGGATTAGTTTTTTATGTTTATTAATTAATAATATATTATACTATGTTTTAATTTTTAGTATTATTAGATCAAATAAATTGGTAATTTTAAATATTTAATTATATTTTACCAATTGTATAATAATTTGTAACATATGTAAAATCATGATTTGTAAAACTTTATTTATATTCTATACATACTTTTGAATTATTTTTTTTTTTAATATTTAAAAAAAAATATTAATTTGAAAAGTTTAGATCATTTTATATAAGAATTATTTATGGATTAGTTTTCATGTTTAGTAATTAATCATATATTACATTATGTTTAATTTTTTAGTATTATTAGATCATTAAAATTGGTAATTTTAAATATTTAAATATATTTGATCAATTGTATAATAATTTGTCAAATAATGTAAAATCATGATTTGTAAAATTTTATTTTTATTTTATATATACTTTTGAATTAAAGAATATTTTTATCATTTTTTAAAAATAATATTTTGATATAATATAGATAGAAAAAGTTTGTATACTATTTCAAAGAAGAGGAAACAATAGTTTTTCTTCTAACATTTTGCATTAATTTATTATATAAATTCATTCTTTTTTATAAAAGTTATTTATTTGAAAAGTTTACATAATTATAATGTTTATGTAAGAATTATTTATGGATTAGTTTTCTATGTTTAGTAATTAATGATGTATTATACTATGTTTTAATTTTTAGTATTATGAGATCATTAAAATTGGTAATTTTAAATATTTAAATATATTTTATCAATTGTATAATAATTTGTAACATGATGTAAAAACATGACTTGTAAAATTGTATTTATATTCTATATATACTTTTGAATTAAAAAATATTTTTATCATTTTTTAAAAATAATATTTTCTTAATCTTTACTTAAGTTTTCATTTTAAAAAAAAGCACTAAAATAACAAAATGTTGGAGAAGTTTTTTCAAAATCCATTACCATCCACAAGTTGATTATATGTTGGTAATATGTAATTTCTTTGAAAAAGAACATTAATAAATATAAGATAATTTTTAATTTTTAATATTATCAAATCATTAAAATTGGTAATTTTAAATATTTAAATATATTTTATCAATTGTATAATAATTTGTGAGATGATGTAAAATCGTGATTTGTAAAATTTTATTTATATTCTATATATACTTTTGAATTAAAAAATATTTTTATCATTTTTTTAAAATAATATTTTTAGTGTATCTTACTATTTATTATTTTTATTTTTATTTTAAATAAATTACATCTGACCAAAATATAATCAAGTCTTGGATGGTAATAGATTTTGAAAAAACTTCTCCAACATTTTGTTATTTCTAGTGCTATTTTTTTTAATGAAAACTTAAGTAAAGATTAAGTTTTCATTCCATTCTTATCATGAAGGAACCTATAAAAAATTATTGTGTGCTTCTGTTTCTAAAAGAATTTGGTAGGCTTGTGAAGCTATCAAGCCATGGAATGATTTTAATAAATAAGTTTTATATAAACCAAAATCTTCTTTTATGTTCTCCTCTTATCACTTGCTAGGGTTAATCCCTTGTCAAAATTTTATATCCTTAATGCTTTAAGAATTTATAAGGACAAAATTCATAGTATTTTATAAAATTTTAAACCATAATCTTAGAAAAATTAGACAAAAATATTAAAATATTAAAAATCTACTTTAGAAAACATTTTTAATATCTATTTTAGATTGAAAATTTCATTTGACAATTAGCATTTTTCTACAATAAATTGCCACAAATTTACATTTTACTTCTAGTTTAGAATTATAAATATTCTATACATTTTTCATACAAAATCCCATAACTGGCAAATATAAGAGTCTTCATGTTATATTATATTATTATTAAATGACAATATTATATTATTATTATTATTAGTATTATATTATTAATAATATATATAATGCTACTATTATATTATTATTTATTTATTATTATTAAATTATTATTGTTATTAAATATATTTTTTATATTATTATTAATATTAGTATTATTTCATTATTAGTATGTTAATACTATTATTAATAACGTATTTGTTTACTTTTTTGCTTTTTCAAGGGTTTAAGGTGAGTGTTAGGGTTAGGGCGAGTGTTAGGGTTAGGGTTTTGGTAAGCGTTAGGGATAGGGTTAGGGTTAGGGTTGAGGTGACTGTTAGGCTTTGGGTTATCATTAGGCTACAAATAAGGTTAGTATTAGGGTTAGGGCTATGGTTGTTGTTAGGGTTAGGGTTTTGGTGATTGTTAGGGTTAGGGTTAGGGTTATTGTTAGGGTTTTGGTAAGCATTAGGGATAGGGTTAGGATGTGTTAGGGTTAGGGTAGGGTGAGTGCTAGGGTTAGGGTTCTTGGGTTAGAGCGACTATTAGGTTTAAAGGGTTAGGGTTTTGGTTACTGTTAGGGTTAGGGTTAGGTTTGTTGTTAGTGTTAGAGTTTTAGTTAGTGTTAGTGTTAGGGTTAGGGTTAGTGTTGGGGATTTGGTTATGATTAAGGTTAGTGTTAGGGTTAGGGTTATGGTTACTATTAGTGTTAGGGTTTTGGTGAGTGTTAGGGTTAGGAATAGTGTTTTGGTTAGGGTGAGTGTTAGGGTTAGGGTGAGAGTTAGGGTTTTGGTTATTGTTAGTGTTAGTGTTAGGGTTAGAGTTAGTGTTAGTGTTAGGGTGAGTGTTGTGGTTAGTGTTAGTGTTAGTTTTAGTGTTAGTGTTAGTGTTAGTGTTAGTGTTATGGTTTTGGTGAGTTTTAAGGTTAGGGTAAGGGTTAGGGTCAAGGTTTTGGTGAGTGCTAGGATTAGGGTTAAAGCGCTTGTTAGGGTTAGGGTTTTGGTGAGTTCTACTATTAGGGTTAAGGTGTGTTAGGATTAGGGTTAGGGATATGGTAAGTGTTAGGGTTAGGGTGAGTGTTAGGGTTAGGGTTAGGGTGATTGTTAGGGTTTTGATTAGTGTTAGGGCTAGGGTCAGTGTTCATGTTAGGGTGAGTGTTAGGGTTATTAGTAGGGTTAGGGTTATGGTTTTGGTGAGTGTTACGGTTAGGGTAAAGGTTAGGCTCAAGGTTTTGGTGAGTGTTAAGGTTAGGGAACTACCATATGTTAGGGTTAGGGTTAGGGTTAGGGTGAGTGGTAGAGTTAGGGTTAGGGTTAGGGTTAGGGTTAGGGTTAGTGTTTTGGTGAGTGTTAAGGTTAGGGTTAGGGTTAAGGTGATTGTTAGGGTTAGGGTTAGTGTTAGTGCTAGGGTGACTATTAGGGTTAGTGTTAGGGTTAGGGGTATGGTTAGGGTTAGGGTTATGGCTAGTTAATCTTATGATTGGGTTTAGGGTTAGGTTTAGATGTACAATTATGATTGGGATTAGAGTTGGGTTGGGTTGCAGTTTATGGTTATGATTGGGTATTTAATTAGGGTTAGGATTTATTGTTTAGGTTAAGGTTAGGTTTAGAGTTAGGGTTAGGGTTAGGAAAAATAGTGTTAGGATTAGGATTAAAGTAGGGTTAGATTTAGAGTTATGGTTATGGTTGGGATTAGATATGCAATTAGGGTTATAATTAGGGATTTGGTTAGAATTAGGGTTAGGACAAGGTTAAGGTAATGGTTATGGTAAATGGTTAGGGTTACAATTATGATTAATGGTTAGGTTAGGGTTAGCATTAGGGTTAGTTTTTTACAAAATTTAGGGTTCTACCTTAAAGCTTGGGATTAGGGTTACATTTATGGTACAATGAGGGTTAGAGTTAATATTAGGGTTCAATTAGTGTTATGGTTAGTATGAGGGCTAGCTAACAATTATGATTAATGTTAGGGTTAGGGTTATTATTAGAGTTATGGTTAGGGTCAAGGTTACACTTAAGGTTAGGGTTAGGGCTACTATTATGGTTAATGGTCAGGTTAGGGTTAACATTAGGGTTAAGTTAGAAATTTTAGGGTTCTACAATAAAGCTTGGGATTATGATTTAATTCATGCTAGGGTTAAGGTTAGTGTTAGTGTTAAGGTTAAGATTGTGATTAAATGGTTAAGAATTTGATTAGGGTTAGAGTTAGGTTTAGGTTAGGGTTGGGGTTAGGGTTAGGGTGTTGGGTTATGATTAGGGATTTTCTTAGGGTTACGGTTAGGGTAGGGTTATGAGAAATAGTTTTAGATTTAGGGTACAAGTTAGAGTCATGAGAAATAGGTTTAATATAGGTTAGGGTTATGAGAAATAGTATATTTTTTAATAATAAAGCTTGGGGTGAGGGTCACATTTATGGTACAATGAGGGTTAGAGTTAGTATTAGGGTTCAATTAGGGTTATGGTTAGTATTTGGGTTAGCTAATAGTTACAGTTAAGGTTAAGGTTAGGGTTAGTGTGAAATTTATGGTTAGGATCAAGGTTAGAGATAAAGTTAGTGTTAGGATTAGGGTTAGGGTTAAATACAATTACGGTTCAATTACAAAGGGTTATGGTACAACTATTACTAAATTAGGGATCAAATAGGGTTATGGTTAGTATTAAGGTTAGGTAACAGTTAGAGTTAAGGCTATGATTAGGGTTAAGGTTAGAGTTATAGTTAGGATCAAAGTTAGAGTTAAGGTTAGGGTTAGGGTAAGGGTTAGGGTTACAGTTATAGTTAGGATCAAGGTTAGGGTTAAGGCTACACTTAAATTATGGTTATAATAAAATTAGGGCTCAATTACAAAGGGTTATGGTACAATTAATGTTAGGGTCAAGTTAGGGGTATGATTAGGGTTCAATTAAAAAGGGTTATGGTACAAATAGATATAGGGTTAGGGTTAACGTTAGGGTTATGGTTATGGTTAGCATTAGGATTACAATTGTAGTTATAGTTAGGGATTTCATTAGGGTTAGGGTTATGGTTACTATTAGTGTTAGGGTTTTGAACCTTAATTTTCTAATGCTAACCCTAACATAACCCTAATTCTAACTATTAGAATTAGGTTTAGGTTTACGGTTAGGGTTATTAGAGTGAATGCAACTAATTAATAAATGAAAAAATATTTAGGGTTAGGGTTCTTGTTGTGGTTAGGGTTATAAGGATAAGATAAAGATGAGGGTTAGGGTCAAGGTTATAGTTTCCAAAAAAAGGGTTAGGTTATGATTAGGGTTAGGGTTAGGTTTAAGATTTGGATTATAGTTTGGGGTGTACCCTTTTTCTTTAGTTTAGGATTACAATTAGGGTTAAGGTTAGGGTGTGAGTTAAGGTTAGTGTGGGGGTTAGATTACAATTCAGATCATGGGTTTAAGGTTTAGGGTTAGGGTTATGTTTATGTTTAGGGTTATGATTAAGATTATGGTTTAAGGTTTAGGGTTTAAGGTTATAGTCATGTTTATGTTTAGGGTTGTGATAAAAATGGTTTGGGTTACGATTAAGGTTAGGGTTTTGAGAAATAGTGTTAAGGTTAAAATTATGGCTAGGGTTACATTAATGAGAAAATGATGGTTTACTATTCAAGTAAGGGTTAAGAATAGGTTTATCATTAGGGCTAGGATTAAGGTCAGGGTATGAGTTAATATTATGATTAGGGTTAGGCTTACGATGTTAGGTTTCAAGAAAAGGTCTAAATTTAAGATTAATTCATAGTTGGCTATAATGAACATGAGAAAAAAATAATCTAATTATTTTTTGTGGGAAAATAATCAACTACGACTTAAAATTAAATTTAGAGATTTCCCTAAACCCTAACCCTAACCATAAACCTAATCCCAAACCTAACCCTAAAGAAAACACATAACCTAACCCCTACCCCTACCCCTAACCATAACCCTAGATATAATCCAATGCCTACCCCTAACCCTACCCCTAACACATTATAAGATAATTTTGATAATAATATAATAGTAATAGTAATATTAATAATCAAATAGTACCAATATTAATAATAATGTAATTAAACTATAAATAACATAATATTTTAGAAATTATAATAGTATACTAGTATATTAATAAAATAATAATAATATAATACTAATATTTAATAATAATATAATATTATCATGAACAACTAGCATATATACCTTATATATAAGCTATATAATATATGAGATATCATTTTTGAGGCATATTTTTTTTAATGAAGATCATAATTTTGATTTAAATGAAGACTTAGATATTTGGGGGTACATGAAAACAAAAAAACAAATGTATTTTAGAAAAAAACATAAATCCAATAAAAATTTTAGAAAATAAAAATAAAAAATTTAATAATAGCTACAATTCAAAAATCACACAGTGCTTGAAAAAAAAAAACCAAAAAGGCTAAAATATCCAAAGGTAGCATGTAATAGATTTTATATTACTATCTTTTATATATTATATAAATGATAATATTATATTATATTATTATTATTTTTTTAAGGGAAAGGCATTATGCCTGTATAATATATTAATATAATAAGCTTATTAGAAAATCCCATAGCTGGAAAATAGAAGAGTCTTCATATTATATTATATTATTATTAAATGACAATATTATATTATTATTAATGTTACTCTTATATTATTAGTAATAGTATTATATTATTATAATTACTAATATATATATATTTATTATTAATACTAGTATTATTTCATTTTACTATGTTAATACTAATATTAATACAATATTTGTTTACTTTTTTTCTTTTTGAAGGGTTTAAGTTGAGTGTTAGGGTTAGGGTTAGCGTTAGGTCAAGTATTAGGGTTTTGATTTACCACTAGGAATTTGGTTACAAATAAGGTTAGTATTAGGGTTAGGGCTATGGTTACTGTTAGGGTTAGGGTTTTGGTAAGCGTTAGGGATAGGGTTAGGATGTGTTAGGGTTAGGGTTAGGGTGAGTGTTAGGGTTAAGGTTAGCATTACATCAAGGGTTAGGGTTTTGGTTTACCATTAGGGATTTGGTTACAAATAAGGTTAGTATTAGGGTTGGGCTATGGTTATTGTTAGGGTTAGGGTTTTGGTGATTCTTAGGGTTAGGGTTATTGTTACAGTTTTGGTAAGTGTTAGGGATAGGGTTAGGATGTGTTAGGGTTAGGGTTAGGGTTCTTGGGTTAGAGCGACTATTAAGGTTAAAGGGTTAGGGTTTTGGTTATTGTTAGGGTTAGGGTTAGGTTTGGTGTTAGTGTTAGGGTTTTAGTTAGTGTTAGTGTTAGGTTTAGGGTTAGTGTTGGGGATTTTTTTATGATTAAGGTTAGTGTTAGGGTTAGGGTTATGGTTACTATTAGGGTTAGGATTTTGGTGAGTGTTAGGGTTGGGTTAGGGTTAGGGTTTTGGTTAGGGTGAGTGTTAGGGTTAGGGTTAAGATTAGGGTTAGGGTGAGTGTTAGGGTTAGGATTAGGGTGGGAGTTAGGGTTTTGGTTAGTGTTAGTGTTAGTGTTAGCATTAGGGTTAGTGTTAGTGTTAGGGTGAGTGTTAGGGTTAGTGTTATGGTTAGTGTTAGGGTTAGTGTTAGTGTTAGTGTTAGTTTTAGTGTTAGTGTTATGGTTATGGTTTTGGTGAGTTTTAATTTTAGGGTAAGGGTTAGGGTCAAGGTTTTGGTGAGTTTTAGGGTCATGGTTATGGTTAAAGTACCTATTAAGGCTAGGGATTTGGTGAGTTCTACTGTTAGGGTTAAGGTGTGTTAGGATTAGGGTTAGGGATAGAGTAAGTGTTAGGGTTAGGGTGAGTGTTAGGGTTATGGTTACAGTGATTGTTAGGGTTTTGATTAGTGTTAGGGCTAGGGTTAGTGTTAGTGTTAGTGTTAGGATGAGTGTTAGGGTTAGTGGTAGGGTTAGGGTTAGTGTTAGTGTTAGGGTAAGTGCACCAGGATGGTTCCCAAAAAGGGGGCTTAAGTGGCCACTTTTTTTTTGAAATAAGGAAATATTGACATTGAACATGAAATTGAGGATACTTACATTCAAAAGTTTGAGATGGAACAAAAATAAGGATCAAAGTGCTCCGATTCTACTTTACAAACTACTAATTTATTTTTAAAATGGTTGAGATTAAGGGGTTCAAAAGAGGGACGTACACAAATTGGTATTGTTTTTGTCAGAAAAAAATAACATAGTAACTCTTGTATGACCCTAGCATGATGAACCTTTTTTTAGTATTTTTAAAATTGCAATGGTTAGAAGTTAGCTAATAATATCTAGTTGATGCATGATTTTTCTGATAATTTTTCAATGAATATTTGATTTTTTACTAATTTTCTAAGTGGGAACTTCCTCAAAAGCAGAATTTGGGTGGTGCTCCCACTACAAATTTTGGAAAGTAGTTGACAGTTTTTTTAAATTATAGAATGGAGTCTAGTTTCTAAAAATGTAATTTATTTAAAATTTTGATAAATGGCTAATTTATAATGAAAAAAACACCAAACACTAGTTTTTTAAAAAAAAGAGACATACAAACAAAATCAATTATGGATGAAAGGCTTAACATTGTTAGAAAGTGAAAAAATTACAATGTTGGATAGCTATGAGAGAACCTAACATTACCCATGTGTTTGATTTTGTCGATATTGAACCAAATGCAATCTTGACGGTGAGCACGAACCTGATTATGTGAGAAATTATAGAATTTGCAAAAACATGTCTCTAGTCATTGGGAGTTCCCTCCAAGCATTTTGGTTGGTATTCCAAGACAAATACCAATGCTAAGGCTCAGGAATTCCTAAAACAAAATATAATGTGAGTGCATTATAACGCGCTGGCGTTATGTCTTAGTTTTGACTTTTTTTTCTTTTCCAAGGTACATGTCAAGCAAGACATACCACGAGCACGTTAGAGGGACTTAGCTAGGTTGGGTGGGAGGGATAAAGGGAGAGACACAAAGGGGGGGTGGGATAGAGAGAATTGAGAGAGAGGGCGAGAGAGAGGGGGTGGGAGAGAGAGAGAATTAAGAGAGTGGGAGAGAGATAGAGGGGGGAGAGAGAGACAATCAGAAAGAGAGAGTAATGTAGGTAGGGTGCCAAAGGGAGAGACTTAAGAGTGTGAGGGGGTGACAAGGAGAGACTTGAGAGATAGGTAGTCAGAGGGAGTGTGAGAGGGAGGGAAAGATTGGGAGAAAGAGAGAGTGGGAGAGAGGAAGTAAGGGACAAAGGGACAGAGAGGGACAGTGAGAGAGTGGGAAAGAGGGAGGGAGTGGAAGAGAGTGGGAGAGGATGGAAGAGAGGGAGGGAGAGAGTGGAACAGGGTGGGAGAGAGTTGGAGAGAGTGGGAGAGGGTGTGAGAGGATGGGAGAGAGTGGGAGAGAGGGAGGGAGA
>VDFB02000002.1:132376638-132396513 GCA_007258455.2 Sequoia sempervirens | reverse complement strand
TCTTTACCATACTTTCTACCAAAAAAATGATATAGTCATTAATAGTCAGCCACATATTCTATAGCCTCTTTACCATCCATTTATTGCTTGAAACTTGCTCCTCAACCTTTTTTAACCATCCTCCATTCATCATCAATGGATTCTTTACTATTTGTGTTATTCCTTTACTACCAAATCATCCCTTGCAATCATTTTACCACCCAAACATGGTCATCCCTTTGGACCTAAAAATATCTTAACTCAACCCTCTTTGGACTTCTATTTTTACCTCTTTATCCACTTCTTTGTAGTTTTTCATAATTTTGAAATTCATTGTGATCCATGTCGGGTAATAAGACATGATATTTATTCAATGATTTGATTATATTTAGTATAGTTGTGCATCTTGTATTAACCTTATAATGCTAAATTCAAAGAACATTGTTGGATGTATACAATTTGATTAGAAGAGGGATATTCCTTGATTGATTGTCATTCACATTGGTTGTTATATGTTGTGATTTCAACCTAATCATATCATGTAAGTACTCTTGATGTGTTAATTGAGGCTGAAAATAGTTTTGTAACCCATCATGATCCATGTGGGGTAATAATACATGATATTTATTTAACCATTTTCCTCTTTTTGAATCATTCATGATTCAAGATCCCAATACATTTAAGTTTGGTATGAGTTGTAAATGTATTAAGGCCTAAGGGAATGATTAAAATGAACTTGGAATACCAAGTGTTTCATTTAGATTTAGTTTGGTTAACTTTAGCATGATATAACATATCACTTTTACTTTATTTATGCAAAATAGAAGGGTTTATGTGCATACATGAGTTGGGGGTACTTTTTAATTTATTAAAATGAATAAATGACTTGTTTTAGCAATTTATACGATTTTTAGGATAGTCATAGGTTCATTAGGAAAATCATATGTTCATTATTACAATCATAGGTTTATTAGAGCAATTATAAATTCATTAGGGCAGTCATAAATTGACATTGTGACAATTATAGGTTCATTAGGACTGTCATAACTTCATTAGAATGGTCATAGGTTCATTAGGAAAGTCATAGGTTCATTAGTAAAACCATAGGTTTATTAGAGTAGTCATAAACTCATTAGGAATGTCATAAATTCATTAGGGTAGTCATAACTTGATATCGTGAGAGTTATAGTTCATTAGTGGTGCAAGAGCACCTTTGAGAAAATTTTGTCAATCAAAGTTGATGTTGAGTAGACTTTAGGATTTGGAGTCTTTTTGTTCAAATAAGGTCATGTTGACCATTTTTTGTAGAAAAGAGTCATGTTGGAGATGGTAATTAGGTGTTTAGAAGGCATAGGTGGTTGAGAATTACAAAAATATTGAAAAGTTGTCATGTTGGGCAAAAATGCAAAAAAAATGCAAAAAATGCTAAAAAGTTGCAAAAAGCAGATTTTTTGAGGAATGCCAATGGTTGAATCATTCTTGAATGGTTTTAGGCATTGGGACGAATTGTATTTTTTAGGAGAAATCATTTCTATGCATTTTAATTTTCTGATCCTGTGGTGTTTGGTGGTGGATGAATGTGTTTAATCTCTATGGGCGCGAGGTTTGTGAGATCATATTGAATTTGGTGTATTTTATTCACCTTTTCACGTGTGACTTAACCCTAAATTCCCTTGTTTCAAGGGTTTTGGTGTTTCAAACATGAGAATCACCCATTCCGCATACGTGAAGACTTATCTCGATGGAATGGGTGGAAAATATTAACTTTAGGTGTGTTCATGTTATTTGGGTGCACAAGAGGAAAATTAGAGTGTTGGGCATGATGCTTTAGGTGCCAAAATTTAGATTTCCATGTGAAATTAAGTGGTCTTGGTATGGTAAAGTATGAAATAGGTTGGGGCAGCATTATTTCTTGATTGAGTGAGTATGTGTAGGCCTATTTCACTGACTCATTTGACTGCAAAATTTGACAAAAATTTCCAACGAAAGATGTATAATTTGATGTATTGTCCGGATTTGATGTGTAATTTTCATTTTTTAAAAAAATTATCCCCGATGTTCATCGAAATTTCGACAAACCTGGGTTTCGTAAAAAATTCAACACACAGTCTCATTGAAATTTCAACAAACATTCAAAATCAGAAAAAAAAAATGAATTTTTGGTCAACATAAATAAAAGTGAGTTCACCTATTTATTGCAATAGTGTTTTTCTATACTTGTGAATTTGCTCTACTTGCGACAGTTTGTGGAGAACTAAGGATGATTTTCTTGTGAAAAATCAGAAAAAAAATTCAAGAAGATATCACTAGGTTGAGGGTGGTCATTGTCTTTTTCTAGAATTCATTTGTGAAGTCAAATTTGTACTTACAGGTTTGAAAATCATATTTTAAAGCAACATCTGATCGGATTTGATTTTTAGACTTGTGCATTTTGAGAATTTTGTTTCCAGATTTTAGGAGTCTAACGGTTGGAAATCATAGTAAAATTAGAATTTAATAAGTTCTATAATTACCATTTTAAAGTGTTTTTTGGGGTCATTAACTTCAGGCTATCTTCTCTTTTGCAGGGGTGGTTGCATGCCAACTTTTTTTAGTGTAAAGTATCAAAATTATTAGATTTTGCTACCTATCTATGACTAAAAATTATTGGAGTGTGAGTTTAATATTTTTTGAAGATCTAAATATTCAAGCTTGGTAAAGAAAAATCATGTCAAATAATATTAGTCTAGAACAAAATGAAGAGACAATTGCTAGAATGTGGGCTAGATTGAAAAGAAAGGGTAATGGAAAATGTTATTGTCCTTGCAATAATTGCAAGGGCTTAAAGACAAGAAGACTTTTAATCACAACAACTAAGAAACATTGTAGGCAGCATGGTCACGTTGAAGGGGGCATGATTATCATCAATTGGTAAGTTGTTCATTATATGTGTTTATATTGATTGTGTTTATATTGATTGAATTTGTAAATGTTTATATCATTTTAACATTTTTATATATATATAAAAAATCACTTGATCATGATCATGGTCTATTTGTGTCTATCATTATTATAAAGGTGGGGCACCCTCAGGCACATGATATGGATTATCACGACCTGAAGAATGTGGTTTTGCAAGTGGAGGAACATGGAGCTGTGAATATCAAAGATGAAGTTAATGATCCTATGGAGAAGATGATCATGCACCAAAAAACACAGTTGAAGATGATTGTACAAATACATTGATCCATGAAACATTTAGTGGCACAGCTGATCATGATGATCGAGATGACTTTGATGATGTTCATGATTTATTTGTACTTGAGAAGGCATACAAGCCCCTTTATGAAGGCTCCCAAACAACTCTTCTCTTTGTTGTATTGTTGCTTGTGAACTTGAAGGTTATGAATGGTTTATCCAACATAGCAATCTCACAGATGTTACGGTATGTGATATATGTCATCTTTTTACATCTATTTTAATTGTTGTTAGTCCATCACTAATAAATAAAGGATGAAATATGTACCATTAATATTATTTATATTAACAAATTATTTTTTTGTTGTAGATTGATTGGTGAATTTTTCTTACCACCATCAAATATTTTACCTTGCTCATACCGAGATTAATCTGGCATTATGGAAGATATTGGAATGGAGTATCAAGCAATAGATGTATGTCCCAATGATCATATTATATATTATAAACAACATGAATTTGCAACATAATTCCTGGAATGTCATATTAGTAGATATCGAATAGATCAACTAACAAAAAAGGTTCCTCGCAAGGTTCTTCATTATATTCCCATTATTCCATGTATGTAACGATTATTTATGTGTGAAAGCTTAGCACAATTTATGGATTACCATGCACAAAATAGAAGTGGAGATGACATTCTTCGAATGCCTGCAAATGGTTTTGAATTTAGGGACATGGAGGAAAAATGACCACACTTTAAAGAAGAACCTCGTAATCTCAGGCTTTCATTGGCAGCAGACGGTGTCAATCCATTTGGAGAGCTGAGATCTATTTACTCGGTGTGGCCTATTTTTGTTATCAACAATAACATTCCTCCATGGATGTCAATAAAGAGGGAGCACATAATGTTGTCAATTATTGTTCCAAGTATTTGATTACATCAATTTTCTTTAATTTAGTAGCATCTCATTTTTCTTATTTGTTGCATAATGACTTATATTTTTCTCATTTAATAGTCATGTACATTAATTTATATATATTGCAGTAAAATGGTTATAATAATTATGTAATGTTTATGTTCCTTCAACTAGGTAAGTACCAAGTTAAAGATATGAATGTATATATCGAGCCTCTTATCGATGAGTTACCAAAGTTATGGAATGGTGTCACTATGTATGACATCTCTAGACCAATAGGACAAAAACAATTTCAATTCCATGCAATGTTTGTATGGACAATTCATGATGCCCTAGGGCTAACACATTTTTGTGGTATGCTATAATGTTCGACTGCACTTTAATGATATTTAATTTTATGAAGTAGATATCATGCATGTTTTTTAAATAATCTATTCATTATATATAATTATAAAAATTGACATATTTAATCCAATTTATATATGATCTTGTAGGTCTTCAAACAAAGGGAAAAATTTGCATGTTTAATTTTATTGGTCCAAACATGAAATCTCGTCATTCCAACAAGTTTAGGAAGCAGGTGTTTGATGAGTATAGGCACTTCCTCCATAGGAAATCATGAAAGTATCAAACTACTAAAAAACATCTTTCCAATGGGAAAGAAGGGGGCGCATCAAAACCACAGTGACCTTGCCTATGGAAGTTGGAATATAATGGAATTAATAAATTAAGGTTATGCATCGGTCGGTATATCTATCGCCTTGATATGTTTGGAATTTATATTTTTATATATTGTTGTGTTTACTCACTTGTGTAATTGACAATGATTATCGTTGTTAATTTGTTTAACTTATATGCTTCATGAAGGTCATCAAGGCATTAATAGTTAGCTTCCACAGGGACTAAAAATTTATCCCGGACAATTTAGTAGGTTGCCCTACTATGAGCAGCTACAAATTGTGCATTTTTTTGATACAATGCATATCAGAAAGAATATAACAGAAACATTATGGAAAATATTGGATGAAAGGCATGACAAAGAAACAATTGTCAAAATTTGTAGTGACATTCAGGAAGCCAATCATGTAATGAAAAATGTCATTCAATTAAATAGTGATGGAGACCAAATTAATATAAAAAGTTCCATTCATTGGTTATTAGCAGGCAACAAGAAATGCTATAAAGAAGTCATACAAAATTCAATTTCCACTTAAGTTCTTGCAAGCATAAAGAAGCAATATCATAGCAAAGAAAGATGAATTTGGGTTAGGGATGAAAACGCATGATTGGAATACCTTCATTAAGGTAATTATTTTGGTATATTTTATATATATTTGTATATTGCATGTACTTTTTAGCATATTATGTTTACTAGTTTTGGAAAAATAATGAAAAGACCATTTTTTATAATTGATGTGGTACATTCTACCTCCTATCTCCAAGACAACCCAGAACAACAATGTCAAGCAACTTATATATGATCTTGTAAAATACATGAGGTAAGTAGCAATATTTTTTCAATTCGTTATATAGATCTTATAATTTACATTTTTTTTACTTGTTATGTAATATATTGTATATTGTTGTTAAATCTCGTTAATATATTTGCACCCTGAATCACTTGTAGATGTTTGTCATCTAAAGAAATCCATAAAGAAGATATAAATTATTGGAGTGAAAAATTCATAGATCTAATGTGTGAAATGAAAAAGTGTCACCTACCTTAGGCTGCACAAGAACACTACCTCATACACCAAGTTGAGGAGATTGAATTGTGTGGACCTGTACACACAAGGTCAATGTGGATGGTTGAGAGGCACTTGAAATTTTTGAAGGCTTTTGTTAGACAAAGAGCACATCCTAAGGGTTCTATGGTGGAGGGATATATGGTATACCAGACCATGGTGTACATTAGTGAATATCTTTCTAAGTTTGCAACAAAGATCCATGTAGATCACATTTGGGATCCCAACTCCATTAACAAATTCGAAGGGGAGTACCTGATGGGGAAAGGTAGATTGAGGAAAAGTGAAATTAATTATAAGATGGTCGTGGGAATTAATTAGAATACATTTTACATATGGTTTTATATATATTGTATATGTATTATTAATCTTCAATATACATCAATTATAAATTAAGGTCATATATAAATTGTGGTAATTAATTAATTATCGTCATTAAGTGAATTTCATTTTATATCTGATTGGTCGAGAGTGGGATGCACTACATTTGTACGTTGCAAACAATATTGATTGGATGATGGTATGGATTGAACAATGTCAACAATCTGGTCATGCATTAACATGGGAAGGTGTGGCTTCATTGGTTAATGAAGCTCATCGTAATGGAGATTCCAATGTTACACAAAGGGAAATTGATTTAGCATATGGTTTAAGAGATAAACAAGTACGTATAAATATATTAATCACCCATATTATTTAATTATTTTCAATTATATTGATGTATATATGATGCAAAGGATCCAACAACAACACCAACAACATCATTTCATGAGGCTAAATCAAACCCAATCAGAATCAGGAGAAGATCAAATTCTTAATTCACTTTCTTTTTCCTCAAAACTCATACAACTTCTTTTGATTCTTCAATTTTGCAAGACTTCAAGGCAACAAGTTAACACTCGAATTTCAACAAACCATATGTCATTATCAATATTCCAATTGACTCATTCAAATCAAAAACCATATTAGAAAACTTTGACTCAATCAATCAGATTCACATCATTCTCAACCACCATATCAACATCTATACATTCTCTCAGTCTTTCATAAGGCAACACATTATGATCACTTGCTACACAACCAATTACCAATCCTTCAAATTCTTGTATACATCATATCCTCAAGGAAACAAAAAACTTATTCTAAATTAGATTCCAAAATGTCAATAACCAAACTTCAATCATTGAAAACAATCTAAACTTCTCAAATAGCACCAATTCATTTTCCTTACAAGGAAAACTAACAAAGACCAATTCTTCTTGCTATCAACTAGTTAATTAGTCCTTCAAGACACAAGATTCATCATGTTTTGAGAGAAATCAATTCAATACATTAGTGTATAAATATTAGATCTGCCTACTTTGTAAAGATACCAAGACACACAATAGAATCATCATTCTCAAAACAATATGCATTGCCTTTACAACCTTATTCAAGAATAAATTTAATTGTAACTCCATTCAAATGACAAGGTTCAAGTATTTAAGGTTACTCACTTCCCTGTACACACATATTTCCATTGTCCATGAAATCTAAACATTAATTATAAAATAGACCTCCATACCCTAGATCGGGTGAACCACTCACACTAGGTTCAAAACCAAGATCCAAAGGAACATTTAGAAACATCTCCTTGGACATGCATACATTATTTCTCCAATACCCTGCTAGAAACCTTCATTTTCAAGAGGAAAACTCAAAAAAATTAACTTTAAATTAGCAACACAACACCATATTCTTGATACCCTGCACTCACACAAAACAATATCACATAAAGGACACCCTACTTATCTCATCCCACCATTTCTACTAGGCTTACATTGGTGGGATGGGCCTTAAACTTCTTTAGGGACTCTCAAAATTAGAGTGAAATTAACTCTACTTGAGACACAAGATTGTCTTTGATTCTTTTGATGCTTAAAACTAACTTTCAAACTCTTTGACAATGAAAAATACTCTTTCTCAAATGAGGTTACATAAGAACTAACTCTTGGATGTTACCAAATTAGAAATACAAGTTAGGAGAAATAGAAAGAATGCTTGATAACTTAGAAAATTAGGGCTTTTATTCAATATTTTGTTAAAAGAATTTCAAGATTCTGCACTTCCACGCCTTGCCATGCTTTTTATAACTTTTTCCCTCTTAATAAATTCCTTTTCTAACTTCTCATCAGTTCAAACTACCTCTTATCTCCTAATATTCTTGATTTATGCTTTTTTGTTTACATAATATTGCATTATTTGCATTTTTTTGCATTTTCACCTCCTAGTGACTTCTTTTATGATTTGATTACATTCAAATTAGCCTTTTCATGGCCTTGACACACAAGTTTAGACTTGAAAATGTAAATTTAACATATTAGCCTTTTGAAGGCATTTACAAGATCCAGGTGCTCCTGCACCAATATATATGTTGAGATTTTTTTCTTTGCATACATTCAGCCAAGAATAAATATCTTTATCAATTGACAATATTGAAATAATTTTTACATGTTTGACATATTGTAGGTGAAACACCATAAGGCTATGTGGTGAAATGGTTGTAAATTTCGAATCAAAAAGTTGGAGGACATGAAGAAAACTTGTGATTCTGGTATAACTATAGTCTTTCAGGTGACTAATGTTTCATCTCGAAGCGACACACATCCAGAAGTCTCAGAAAATTGATACTATGGGATTTTGGATGATATACTTGAGTGTGAATTTAAGTCCTTCAAATTAGTTCTATTTGTCGTCCTATGGTACAAGCTACGATTGAATGAAAATGATCCTGAGAGAACTATTATTGAACATGATAGTGGATTTACCATGGTTAATACAAGGTCGATCGAGGAAGCTAGAAATGAGCCCTATGTTCTTCCAAGCCAATGTGAGAAGGTATTTTACTCAGAGGTTTTAGGTAAACCGGGTTGGTCATTTTTTGTTACACATGATCCAAGAGGAAGGCTAGTAAAGTATAATGTGGTGGAAGAAGAAGATACTGAAGAACTAGAAGATGATGTATATGATGATGGGTCAATGGATTAGTTGATGATGTGCACGATAGAATATCCAAAGAGGATGAACTAGATCATGATGATGTAGGAGTTAATGTTCATGAAGATGATATCAGGTAATGGATGATGACATTATCAAAATTGATATCAATGGCGATGATGACATGACCAATCCTTACAATGTGAATACGGATCAGGATGATCTGTTGACAAAGAGTTGTATGAAGAAGAAGATCAATGACATTGAAATGAATGAGTTATGGAATTATATTATCTATTTGATATTAATTTCTTGATAGAATTATATTTGACTTATGTGGTTACATAATTAATTCATGATGTTTACATTGACATATGTATGAGTTATGTGATTATATTATCTATTTGATATTAATTTCTTGATAGAATTATATTTGACTTATGGGAGATCTGATTTTATGAATTTTTATCCATGTGCAGACCTAATGGGTTATGTCTGAACACTAAATATAAATGATATACATACGCGCACACACACACAGATATATATATATATATATATATATATATATATTTGAAAATGTAAATGTAAATCTCATTCTTGGATGCTCTCCTAGAATGATAGTACAACATATCATTAAAAGTCTATATCTATGTATATAAATGGGTATTTCTAAATGCAAGTGTAAATGGAAAGAGCATATGGTTTTGTAGTGTTATGGATACAACATATCCATAAATTAATGTAATTGAAATTCTAAAGTCTTCAACACATATAATATGAAATCGATCGAACTATTAAACTACATGAAATAAATGAAAATAGTAAATGCATATGTGTCACGGATCAAATCCTTTTCTTAGTGGACCACTGTTGTTAGCACTCAAAATCTTTGGTTGAAAAACCCTGAGAGGTTGCCAATCTCTTGAAAGTGGCTTTGGGAGTAGCAGTACAGGAAGCAATGACTCAAGCCTTCTTCTCTTTTGGTGCTGTTGAACCTAGGTCGGTCTACCTGTACTGATTGAGCAGACTTAATTGATGTTATTTAACTATAGTGATCTATCCACAATGGAAAGTTTACAATGAATAGATGTGATCCTAATCTAACATGAACTAAATGAGAAATATGTTTAGTTAATAGATGTATAAAATGAATTAGATTTATGGATGGACAAGGGGAGGCTAGTGCCTTATTGGGTATATGGAGTCTAATGCCTTATTGGGTATATGGAGTCTAATGAATATCTGCAAATGTCGATTTCAATAATGGAAATAATTCAAACTGTCAGGCACATAAATTATTTACAACTTGTGTAAATGTGCAAGTGAATAATTGAAAAACTCTTCTTGAGATAGAATGGCAATTCTAGTTATGCAATTCTTCTTATTAATCCAACTAACACTTCCCAATTTCTATGATTGATTAAAAGATTTTAATCCCTACTTGAGAGAACCGAATAACCAGATCACACATATATAGCAAATGTACAATGATAAACAAAGTATAAACTTGTTATATCAATTTAAACAATAAAGAAGCATCATAATGGAGACAATCAAATAAATGCATAAATTTAACAAACAGTTGATACCAAAATATTAATCTGCGACTTAGATATCTTCATTTACTCCATAAAAATACATGCATCTGAGTCTTTGTATATGAAATCATTTTGCTAGAAATCTATCTACTGAATATCTCCTAACGCCTATATCTATTGCATTACTATGGAACATATATAAATACATCAAAACTTGGAAGGGACACATCCCTTCAAAAATGTTTTATTTTACTTAACTAATTAAAACAAGAGATTAGGCTCTATTTAGCCATAGATGAACATTTGATAAATGATCTAGATAATCCTGTCGTTGATGAGAATCAAAATCTCCTAATGCGTTCCTGGCTGATATTTCCACCTTTATCATCCTTTCATTTTGCTCGCAACTCTCATCCAATGTCGAATCCTTCCCTGTAGCATTTTCTAGAATTCTCTACAACATCAATTCACATTCTTTGATCCACTTGGTTTTCTCTTTCAAATTTTCTCCATCTTCAAAATGGTGTGGCCAGTCCCATATTTGTAACATCAACCAGCAGCCCTTTTCATCTTCTTGCAGTTCAAATACATAAGGTCCATGTGTTTCTTTATAATTTGGTCACCCATACCAATAATACACTATTAGGAACATCTCTTTCATTTTTAATTCTCAGAGATTTTCTTGAATCCTTCCATCAATTCTCTTGTGTTCCTACCATGTGTAACATGGTTCTTTGAATATGCTCCCCATGGCTTATTCAGCCAAATCGATAGGATTAGCACGCCTTTTTTTGTGTTGGTATATGTTTGCCTTGTGGAATATGCGGTCAACTCATCCCAATGATATTTTACTTGTGAGCTTTCACCATGTGTTAATTTAGGGGCTCCATTGTGACTCCTAGGATTCCTTCAAATGATCATTACTTGGCAGTCCTTTTTAGTGCTCATTTTTGTACATTTCTTTTCTTTGGAGTCAGCATTTTATTGGGCTTTGTTAGTTTTCCACATTAATCCCAGTAATACTTGTTCATACAAGATCTACCTCTCCAACAGCCAGGAGTCATGACATGTCCAAATTATTTCTAGAATTATTAATCACCCACTTGACTCTATGAGGTGGATACAAGGTATTTATGTAGTGATCCTTCATCCAGGGTTATATTTGGATCCAACATTAATTCTGTCACCTCTAGACTAAGCTTGTGTGTGGCTATTATCCTTTAAGAAGCTATCAAGACCAATCACAGAATTCAAATCCATTACGGAAAGATGACATCCTATAACATTTTACTTCCTTTATCGGGGGTCATATTAGCCATTTCTCTATCCACAGTTAATTTCAAATTATTTAGTAGTTGCTCCTCATTGCTTGGTGCAATATTATCATCAGTCTCCCTTATCTCCTTGCCCTTTTTTTTATAAAAGAAAGATCTGAATTCTGAAGAATTCATAAATTCATTGTCTACTACAAATGACCTATATGCCATCTCTCTGGTGTATGTATCTTGGCTCTCTTCAACACTTGGTTCTGTAGGAGGGATGTTGTAATCTTGAGTTTTTAATCTGGAAATCCTACTGGGTAGGTCTCGTGGCATATCTTCTCCAGATTCCTCATCTCTAGAAAAAGGGAACCCTGTATCTGGCAACCCTTGGTTGTATTCCTCCACCACTCTCTCTACTTCCTCTACCTCCAAATTTCTAATCATTTCATCAAACTGATAAGGCACATGATCATATCCTGCAAAGTTTATCCTTTGTCTAGTAGAATTGATATATCCCTCTGGATCAAAATATTTTCTTGGTGGACCCTTATTCATATTATACTGCATTAATTTGTCAAGGATCAAATCATATCCTTCCTTTGCAAGCACAGTAAAATCACCAAAGCACAGAGTACTAGGCATAAATGCCTATTTCCCGAATGAACCAAAATTCATGAAAGTAGAAAAATCCATTTGTCTTACAATTTCCAAATATGCAATCCTATCTGGGATTGTTTTAGGCAAAATGAATGGAGAATCCTCAAAACCAAACACCCTTACAATAGTAGCATCTTCCAAGCAATACTAGTCTCCCCAATTGTGATCAATTGGTCCATAAAGTCCTTAGGTCTAAGGAAGTGTTTTATTTCATTAGACAATGAGTGCACACAAGGATGACTGTAGAATTCATATACCGGCTTTACAAAATATTCTTCAAAATACAGGTAACTGGAATTAGCAAACCTACTATCCCAAAAGGCAGTCCACAATTGAATGGGTAACAATTTGCCCTCTTTTTCAAACTGTGAAACCTTCAAATTTTCTGGCCAAATCCCTAACTCTTTTCCAAAGTACAATACTAGATGCATTAAAAGAGAATAATTCCTAAGGTGCAGAACAGGGGATTTATTCTTGGTTGCCATCAATGCTAAGTAAAGTTCCTTGGAGACAAATGAAGCATAGTTGAAAAACCTATAATTATGAAATTGAATGTCAGTTGCAATTACCATGGAAACAATGGACATATACTTAGGAATTTCCATACCCAACACTTGTCCTACCAAGAAATAGGTATATCTCATATAGGGCTTGAATAAGTCCACATGGAATGGAGGCCCATCGCCATCGTCAAGTGGGATAGTTTTACCATCTTGTTTAATTCTATGTAAGGGAAACCTCCAACCCTTGTAAGTGGTGTCCATTCTCCAAAAATCCTTTTCCAACTCTTCATTCACAATTTTCTCATTACTCCACCCTTCTAACTTAAAAACCTCACTTATTGAAGCCTCTGATATGTATATGAAGGGTTTCCCAGATGGTCCGCATATGGCCTTAAGTTTTGAATCATAATGGGTGGCCAACAATTTTATCGGCTTTGTACTGACAAACACATTAGGGAAAACCATCTTTCCCAAATTTAGATGCCATCGATTACAAACTGGCTCAAAACGATCTCTTCGGTGAAAGTGAAATCTAAACAATTCATAGCCTCTTATTGGGGTCCAAATGTCTAATATGTGCTTGCATTTGTCATCCAATTTTTCCATTTCCGCCCTCAGTTGCGCAGAGCTCCTACCTCTGGGCCCAGAGCCAGGCAATTGGTCAATTAAATCCTAATCCAACTTTCGTTCAGCACCCTCCGATTCAAACTCAACTTTCTGCTTCTTACTCTTAGGGTGACTACTCTCACTTTGTTTTCTACCTTTCAACTTCCTCGAGCTGGTGGCTTCCATATTACTTGCTTAAAATTGCAGAAATGAAAAAGTTAAAATGCAAAGGACTTATTGGTTTTGATTGAGGTCTTTCAACTGAAACAATTCTCTGGCCCTTTGTTTGTCTCCTCATTTCCTTCGCTACCAATTCACAACAATGGTCATTTTGCAATGATTTCCTTTCAATTTATGAAATTACATGTGCTTCGTGGCTCCATTAATGTTTTAACTCCAGGTAGGAATGTAGCAGATTTTTGAATTCCTTACTGTCACATCAAATGAACTGGTCGGCAAGACACCTTCAAACTTTGGGCGATCTATACATTAGGCCCCAACCAACGTTCATTGAATACTTTGTTGATCGGGGTAACACTGTACACATCTAACCGATGTTAAAATTTTTGTCCCGTATACATCGCCAAGAGTCACCCCGATAATCATTTTGGTTCATTTGTTTCTTCATCGGCCTGAATTTTAGTATCGCTAACACATTCAATGGTTCCTCTGATGTTATAAGTCTCGTCGATAACACATCAAATGAACTGGTCAAAAAGACACCTTCAAACTTTGGGTGATCTATACATTAAGCCCCAACCAACGTTCACTGAATACTCTGTTGATCGGGGTAACACTCTACACATCTAACTGATGTTAACATTTGTCTCGTATACATCGCCAAGAGTCACCCCGACAATAATTTTGGTTTATTTGTTTCTTCATCAGCCTGAATTTTAGTATCACTAACACATTTAGTGGTTCCTCTGATGTTATAAGTCCCGCCGATAACACATCAAATGAACTGGTCGACAAGACACCTTCAAACTTTGGGCGATCTATACATTAGGCCCCAACCAACATTCACTGAATACTCTGTTGATCGGGGTAACACTCTACACATCTAACCAATGTTAACATTTGTCCCGTATACATTGCCGAGAGTCACCCCAAAAATTATTTTGGTTCATTTGTTTCTTCATATGCTTGACTTTTAGTATTGTTAACACATTCAGTGGTTCCTCCAATGTTATATGTCTCACCTATAGCACATCAAATGAATTGGTTGGCAAGACACCTTCAAACTTTGGGTGATCTATACATTAGGCCCCAACCAACATTCACTGAATACTCTATTGATCGGGGTAACACTCTACACATTTGATCAATGTTAACATTTGTCCCTATACATCACCAAGAGTCACCCCGACAATCATTTTGGTTCATTTGTTTCTTCATCGTCTTGACTTTTAGTATCGCTAGCACATTCAGTGGTTCCTCCGATGTTATAAGTCTCGCTGATATCTTTTCTTTTGGTCTTGAATATGTCACTAGAACTCCTGTTGATATCCTCCTGTTGGTGTAACTTAGCGGGTCGGGTGAACATTTAGGATTTACATCAATTAAACATGTCTCGCCGATATATTCCCAGTGCTCCTATTGGTGAAAGAAATGATGGTCTAGTCGATAAAACTTCATCAGTGAGACTTAAACGTTCGATCCAACATATATTTTTCATGCTAAGATGACTTGTCTTGTCGATAGATTATCTTCATCAAAGAGACCATAAGCCAATCTCCCTGATATGTCTTCTTTAGTAATCCTGATCGCTACAACAGTTTTGATGTCTCATCGATGTGCTAAAAAGTGCTTGTAACCCATGATAGGTCGGGAAGACCCATACCAGCTCATGCCGATGTGATTTGTTTGCCACAATATCTTTGATCAGAAGGATTTTCAGGAGTAGAACAAGGTGACCATGGGTAATTATATTCTGTCGGGCCAATTACATCCTTTTCTGACTCAAAATGTAGTTAATTATTATTGAGAAATTTACATGAGTAAATCATTATAAATTTTGAAATCTTATATAGTTCCAACATAACCTTCTTCATGTTGTATTGCAGAAATTTTTTGAGAACCATGTCATATCCATTCCTTGCTAATACAGTGAAATCACCAAAGAAAGGAAGAGAGGTGGAGATAGAGAGCTGATGGATAGGGGGGATAGGGAGGGAGAGATGGTGAGAGATAGAGAGGGGGAGATAGAGAGGGAGAGGGAGACAAAGGGATATAGATAGGTAGAGGAGGAGAGATAGAGAAGAGGGGGAGAGATAGATAAGAGGATTTAGGGAGATAGAGAGCAACAGGGAGGGATATATCAATCACGCTCCCTATATCTCTAGCTATTCATCCTTATCTCTTTATCTCTCTACCTCTCTCTATCTCTTTGTCTCCCTTTCTATTTGTATGTTTCTCATTATCTCCCTCTCTCTATCTATATTTTATTCCCTATATTTATCTTTGTCTCCTTAAGTGTGCAATGGGTACATTGAAGAGGTCTTAAAGGAGATTTATCATATATTTAATTAAATGGCATGCTACCTTGAGCATAATTCCCCAAGGACACATGCCATCCTTGGATTGTTGACATGAAACAACAAATCAAAATTTAGTTTCTCTTTTCCCTCTCTTTTCCTTTGTATCTCTTATATTTCTCTCTCTCATGCTCTCTCTCTCTCTCTCCCTCCCTATCTATATAAGTTCATCTCTTTCTCTCATTCTCTATCTTTTTAGTTTTCTATATCTCTTTCTATTAATAGGCTACATATATTGTAGAGATTTGAGCTTGAAACAAATCTCTATGCTGGGAAACCACTATTGTGTCGTTGTCTTTATATAGAGAGGGGAGGGAGACAAAGCAGATAGGTAGAGGAGGAGAGATAGAAAAGGAGTGGAGAGATAGAGAAGAGGGTGAGTATAGAAATGAGAATCATGATAAAGATTTGATGGATAGGAGGATAGGGAGGGACTAGAGATGTGAGAGAGATAGAGAGGAGATAGAGGAGAGGAGAGACAAATGGATATAGATAGAGGAGGAGATAGAGAAGAGGGGAGAGATAGAGAAGAGGGAGCCGGGTTTAGGAGATAGGCAACAGGTAGAGATATATCAATCACTCTCCCTACATCTCTATCTATTCATCCTTATCTATTTATCTCTCTACCCCTCTCTATCTCTTTGTCTCCCTTTCTATTTGTATGTTTGTCATTATCTCCCTCTCTCTCTATATTTTCTTCCCTATATTTATCTTTGTCTCCTTAAGTGTGCAATGGGTACATTGAAGAGGTCTTAAAGGAGACTATCATATCTTTAATCAAATTGCATGCTACCTTGAGCATAACTCCCTGCTGACACATGCCATCCTTGGATTGTTGACATGAAACAACCAATACAAATTTAGTTTCTCTTTTCCCTCTCTCTTTTCCTTTTTATCTCTTATATTTCTCTCTCTCATACTCTCTCTCTCTCTCTCTCTCTCTCTCCCTATCTATCTAAGTTCATCTCTTTCTCTCATTATCTATCTTTTTAGTTTCTATATCTCTTTCTATTAGCTAATAGGCTACATATATTGTGAGATTTGAGCTTGAAACAAATCTCATGCCAGGAAACCACTATTGTGTCATTGGAAAACAAGTTTTTCAATTCATTAATGAAACAAGTTGTAGTGTAATGGTAAAATCCTCTTAAATATCAGGTAAAAGCCTATACATACTATTATATAATAATAAATATACTGAAATTATATATAATTTAATCTAATATTACTATTATATTAAATATATATTATATTAATTATATTTTGCATTGGGATAACACCAAGGAAAATATAGAATATATACTTTCATGAAGAAATAGCATGAATTTCTATTATTAGTCTACAAGAATGAGCTACAAAATATAAATATAATATAGCTAATATATATTTAACTAATATATACTTAACTATATTGTGGAATATTAAAACCTAGCTAAATGGTGCCATAATTTTCAATTTAATTAACATACTCTAAAACCTAACGAAACTAGGTTGTAGCTCATCAAATTGGAGAAGTGAAAGGACAATACCAACACCAAGGAAGAGTTTGGAGGAGTGAAAACAAGGTCAATACCAGTGTCGAGGAAGAGTTTGGAGTTAAAACAAGGTCAATACCAATACCAACGAAGAGAAGATGAGTGAAAACAAGGTCAATACCAACGCTAAGGAAGAGTTTGGAGGAGTGAAAACAAGGTCAATACCAGCGCCGAGGATAAGGTTGAGGGCACTCACGGAAAATCGACGACCAAGGGGCAATGAGTATTGTAAGTTTGGCACCCCCATTCTCTTTAACCTTCAATTTTCATGCCTAGTTTCCAAAGATCTCCTCGTACATTGGCACCCCCAAAGGTCTATGATTTCATCACACATAGCCTTCATCTCATGATTCTTAAGCAATTATAGACTTAGTCCAAGTATATGCTAGGCTAAGCTAGATCTAATGAATGGAAATAGAGGCATACAATTCTTCTTTAATACCTCCACCACAAACATATGTAAGGAAAGGTCTCCTCCCTTCTTGGTAGTGATAACCTCCTCCACACACAACCCTTAAAAATTATGAATAGAGGAATATAATCTTTGAGGAACTCAAAGTTGATTCTCTCCTACTTGATGCAATTAGTCATTTTATCCTTACAAACATTTATATTGATTACTAGAGGCACATAGACCAATTCTTCATAATAGAAGAATTTGATCATACTTTTCCAATGATGGCATTATGAGAAAACCTTAGGTTAAATGAATAATTCCTAGCTAAGTTCTTTAAATCATGTCCAACCGTATAAGAGAAGACCATTGCTATGTGTACTTGGATACCATGGAGAAAGGCTCTTTGGGCTCTTTCATCAACTGTATTATTAAATTTTACATCTAAAAGTGAGAATGGAATAATCTTTCCTCGATGGTGGCTTAATCCCATTATAGCTCAGTAGAGTTAGAGATATTAATAAAGTAGAGATTTCTGACAATCAAATAGTGTCACCATGACTCTACCCAATATATCCATCAAATTGACAAACCCCACTTAACAACCACAAATTCACAGAAAATTAAGTCTCCTATCACCTCTAGGGTACCAATCTCAATGCCAAGTTTCTTGGTTTTAATAAACCCCAAATGCAATGAACCTATATCATACCATGTTGCACACCAATCCACTGAGTTATAGTTCCAAGACAGTGGGTGGATTGGTGGATGTCATTTCTATTTAGCCCTCAAACCCTTACACAGGCAAAACAGGGTAGCCCCTATATTTGATTGTTTTCTCCCACAAGACAGTGATGTCTGAGCATATCAAGCTTGTACGAACACATATATTTATCTACACCCATGATCTTAGAGCATTTCAAGCTTGTACGGGTTCATACAACACAAAAAGAACTTCAGAAAAATAGTAAAAACATAGAAAATTGCTTCAAGAACGTGGTATTTGATATGAAATTTTGGTATCAACAATTGCAATGGGATGGGAATACAATATGATAGAAGTGGGATAAGAAATGCATTGTTTGAAGCATCAAACCAACATGCAAAGATGAAAGAAAGTGCTAACCCCTTAAACTGAAAAAGTTTCTTTTAACTTTAAGTTTGTTGGGTAGCCAATTCTTTTAAGTTATTAAATCCTACCATCATACATAATGAAAATGTTGTTGTTTGAAATGACTATGAGCACTAACCTTCACTATTTGAAGATGTTGAAACCTTGTCATAGAGAACTAGAACATTGATGCAACCACTCATCCTACCTTAAAACATACCAAAAGTCTCCTAGCAATTAGACATGGGAAGATTTAAGATGACTTAAACATTTTTTATTGCCAAAGCATAAACTTATGATGACTTAACCAGGCCTAGTATATACTCCCTCCCTCAAGTAATCACTTAGACATATGAAATTAAATGTAAATTTGGTTGCTATTTTTAGTCATGTAGGGTGTCCAACAAACCACTTGGTGGTGTTTCTCAAGCCTATTTACGAAATGACGAGCAAAATTCCTTTGATTACAATTACAAAATACACTTGAGGCCTTGGTTGTGTAAATCAGGACCATAATACATTTAACACTTGTTACAAATTTAGAGTTAAAACATTACAGATTTGATTTTTGATGGACACATTTGGATGGTAGTAACAATAACTTGCAATCTATCAAGACTTGATTACCTTATAACCTGTCAAATTCTAGCGATGAAATGATAGATTTATCATAATGTCACCTTGGGATCACATCACCATGAAAGAACTTCATCCAACATCCTTATGAGTGCAGGTACCACCAAATAGGTATTTATTAGATCTTTCTTCCTTGAGTGAGGGAAATTCAGGAAGAAAAGAGGAAAGCGAGACATGTAGTATGTCTAAAAGAGGGAGATCAACTAGAGGTCAAAAGATTAGAAGAAAATTTCATAAACGCATGGAATTTTTTCTTGTTGAAGGGGGTCATGTTCTTATAATGATGAGAGAATAGG
>VDFB02000002.1:132121731-132376538 GCA_007258455.2 Sequoia sempervirens | reverse complement strand
TTTTTACAAGAGACTAAGTTAACTGTTGAAGGTATGATTGGCTTGTTGCCTAAGCTATGGGGGTGAGGTGATTGTCAGTGTATTGGGGATCATGGGATTGTTGGGGGTGTGGCTTGCTTGTGGAACCCATTGAAGATTTGTCCTCTTTGGTGGATGTCCTCCAAGTCTTCCATCTCTGTGGTTGCTTCAAGTTTGGAATTGGGGGAAACTATTCTTCTTTCAAATATCTATGCACCTACTGATTTTTCTGGTAAGCAAATATTGTGGTCTCATATTAATTTCATTTGGAGCCTAGCTCCTTTTTCCCTTTGATTATTGTGAGTGATTTCGATGCCATTATTGAGTTGGATGAGAAGAAGGGTGGTATTGCGAGATTGGAGCCCTTTGCTTTCCTTCATCGGGATAACATATTTGCATTGAATCTAGTTGACATTAAGCCCTGTAATGGGTAATTTACTTGGAACAGTAGGAGAAAGAGAGAGAAATTTATTGTTGAGAGACTTGACCATTTCTTGGTTTCTTGTTTTTGGGTTGGAGGATTGTGGTCTACGTTCTCTGATATTTTGGACTGGAGGGGCTTAGATCACTGGCCTATTAAGCTATCTGCTAATTTGGATCGTGTTGCTTAGTCCTCCTCTTTCAAGTTCCAACTTATGTGGCTAAGAGATTCTTCTTTGCAGGAGCATGTGGCTAAATGGTGGCGGAGGGTAAGACTAACTTATGGCACTGTTATGTATTATTTTTCCAAATTGCTACAATATGTAAAATATCAACTCAAAAGGTGCAATAGGAAATGCTTTGGAAATATCTTTCATGCTAAGGTTTCTTCTTAAGTTAATTTAGATGTCATCACTTGGGAGATAAGGGAGTTTGGTATTTCTGAGGATTTACTCAGGGAGAAGGCAAGGGCTTTGAAAACTTTGGAAGAGTGTGAGCTGCGCAAGGAAATTTATTGGAAACAAAAGGCTCGAGTTGAGTGGTTACAGGAGGGAGACGAAAACACCGCTTTCTTCTTCAACTTGGTGAAGGCCAAGAGACATGGTAATTCTATGCATGTTCTTGTGAATGACAAGGGTGAGCATTTATCTTCTTTGTAGGATATGTCTAGAGAAGCTTTGCAGTTCTTTGCTTCTTTATTTAGAGAGGATTCTCTGGATGGTTTGGCGGAATAAAATCAAATTTTATCTTGTATTCCCTCTTTGGTTACTAGGGAGATGAATGAGCATCTTTTGGGAAACATCTCACTGGAGGAATTGGAGGCTACTGTTTTCTAGATGAAGAAAGGGAAAGCCCCAAGCCTTGATGGCTTTCCAATTGAATTTTATGAAAAAATTTAGGATATCATTAAGCTAGACCTTTTGGAGGTGGTTCATGAGTCTCAAAGGAATAAGTAGATGTTGAGGGCTTTGAACTCTACATTCCTTGCTCTCATTCCCAAATGTGAGGGGGAAGATCATCTAAGTCAATTTTGACCCATCTCTCTTTGTAATGTGGTGTATAAAATCATTTCCAAGCTGATTGCCGAAAGGCTGAAGCAATGGCTTAGAGGGTTTATCTCTGAGGAACAAAGTGGTTTTATGGAGGATCATAAAATTCTGGATGGGGTGGTCATTGCTACTAAAACCATTCATTCTATGGAATCCTCGAAAGAAAAGGCTATGTTATTCAAGCTAGATATGGCAAAGGCCTATGATAGAGTGAAGTGGTCCTTCTTGAAAAAAAATCTTATTGCTTTTGGTTTTGCTAAGGAGTGGGTCCAGTGGGTTATGTGTTGTGTTACTTCCACTTCTTTCTCGGTGTTGATAAATGGTGAGCCTTCTTCTCTTTTTAGTGCTTCTAGAGGCCTTCGTCAAGGGGATCCTCTCTCTCCTTATTTTTTTATCCTTCTTGTTGAAGACCTAGGGAGATTGGTGAAGCATAAAGTGGAGTTGGGTTTTATCCAAGGATGGGGGTGGGGAAATGGTTTGCCTCCTTAATCTCACCTGCAATTTATGGATGATACTACCTTGATGGATATGGCTAAGATTAGAGAAGCTATGAATTTGTGCAAGGCTTTGGATATCTATCTTGTTGCTTCTGGTAAGAGGATTAATGAAGATAAATCTTCCAATTTTCTTCTTCAATACTCTAAGGCCTATTCAACAAAGGATTCCTTGTATCTTGAGGTTTCAGATTGGTTCTTCCCTTTAACTTATCTTGGTATTCCTATCTTGGTTGGTAGACTTCCCAGGGAATCTTGGTAGAATATTCTGGACAAGTTTCATGCGAAGGATAATCATTAGACTCATCAATGGTTGTCCTTTGCAGGTTGTGTTCAATTGCTAAAGTCTATGGTGTAGGATCTTCCTATTTATAGGTGCATGCTTCAGGTGGATCCAATTGTGTTTGTGAAAGATTTTGATTCTCTAGCTAGACATTTTTTATGGGTAGGTAGCTTGTCATCTTCCAAGTGGAGCCTGGTAAAATGGGATATTGTGTGTAGCCCGAGGTAGTTTGAGGGTCTTGGATTGTGGTAATTGACTTGGACCGGGATGGCGTTGGTTGCTAAGCTTTACTAGAAGTGGTGTGCGGAGTAGGATCATATATGGGCTAGGATTTTATCTCACATGTACCTTTCAGGGGTTTTGAAGGAGGAGCTTCCCAGGTATCCTCTGGTGGGGAAAGGTTCTGTGATTTGGGGGATGCTTAAAAAAGGGGTTGTATTGATCAAGGAGGGCTTGTTTTGGATATGTAATGGGGGGACTGAGGCTCTCTTTTGGTTTGATTCTTGGGATGGTTTTTCCCCCATTTTGTATCAGTATCCTAATTTGATGAATCTTTGTTAATGCTTCTTGGAGTCTGGTTGGTCAAGGGTGAGTGATTTTAAGAATTTTTATCCATGTGGGTAGATGGAGGTGGCTAGGTGGAAGGGTCCTTGTGGTTGACCTATTATCGAGTTGGAAGAGGATTGTGTTGAGCTTCAAAATATTTTGGCTAGTAGACAATACAGTTCTCTTAGGGATAAGGATATTCTGGCTTGGACCCTGAATCCTAAGGGGGCTTTCACTGTGGCTAGTGGATATCAGGTGTTGTTGTCTTGTATGTTTGGGGGGTGGAGGTCCCTTAGTGGAAATATGTGTGGAACAAGTTTTTATGGCCAAAGTGTAATTTTTTTGTGTGGACTCTGACTTGGAATAGATGCTTGACTTGTGATAATCTTCGGAAGTGGGGATTCCAAGGTCCCTCTATTTGTGCTCTGTGTGACTGTAGTGAGGAGGACTCTTCCCATTTGTTTTTTCGTTGTTCTTATTCTATGCTGCTCTGGAATTTGTGGTGGGGTGTTTGGAAACATCCCTATGTTCATGCTTCTTCCCTTGTTGAGTTATGGAGTAGTCTGAGAAGACCCCTTCCCTAGGCCTCCTTCCTCCAGATTGTGTGGTGCATTGGTCCTATGTTCATCCTTTGGAAAATTTGGTTGGAAAGGAATCATAATATTTTTTGTGGGGATAGGTTGATGGTTCAATAGGTTTGACACATAAATGTTGGTATGATCCAAGAGACGGTGGAAGCCAATTGTGAAGTAGCTTTTTCATTGGAAAGAAGTGATGATGAGATTGTGAATAGCTTGGCCTTGCAGGGGTCAAATCCAATCTCTGCTTGTGTTAGAAGAGGTAGGAGGGCTAAAAAAGAAGGTTCAAAGGGTTGGAAGATGGTTCCCTCCTCTAACAAATTTTCTGAAGATTAATACAAATGGTTCCTCTAGGGGTAATCCTAGGCCTGGTAGGATTGGTGGAGTTAGAAGAGACTGTTCTGGTTTGGTTATTTTCTTTTTCTCCATTCATAAAGGGTGGTATTCTAACAACTTTATGGAGGGGTTGGCGATTCTTTGGGATATTGAGCGTGCTTGTGCCTTGGGTTGGTGTAGAATTATCTCTGAATCTAACTCACATATTATTGTTGTGAGACGTGGGAATGTAAGTGAGGGTTGATTACACTTGACTCATGATGAATCAAAGCATAACTTCGCCAAACATACCTGCATCTACAAACAAGATCATTCAAAATGGAAATCTAAACCAAGCATTTAATTGAAAATGAAATCTACAAACTACACAAAAATAGTTAAATTCCTAACCTAGCCCATCTGAAACTTATCCTATTTTGGAATTGGTGTCGCGTTGATGTGAAATGATGACCCTTTCTTAATCTCATGATTAGTGAGCCTATTTTAGTCGATTCTATGGAAGAGAATCGATGAAACCATTGCGATTGATGTGTGAAAACCTAGTTTATGCTAAAAATGAACATGATGCAAGCTAAGTTACCATAATTTTATGCTAGAAATGCATTGATTATGTTATTGCTAAGCTAATCTAAGCTAAAGCTATGCTAAAAGATGAAAACCCTAATTCATATACAAACTAAGATGGATGCATGGAAGCCATTAATGGATGCTCTAAGCTATTATGTAATGAAAATGAACTAGGATAAGCTAAAAAGTGAGTGAAATATATGAGTGTGAGTGCATATGAATTCAACAACATAAGTTTGCAATTAAAAGATGGATCTGTTTGTCTCCAAATAGTGATCTATTTATAGGAGAACAAATGAGGAATGAAAGGTTGAGATCAAAAAGCTTAATCAATGGTCCAAGATGAAGGGGATGAGAGGTATGGATCATGGATTCTCATCTATGGATGAGAATGCATGATAAGAGTTAATCAAGGGCTCACACTTGCCTCAAACAAACACACTTTTGACCTACTCACACAGGTCAAAGGTAACTTGCTCCAAAGGTTACAGGTTTAGCTTGTTCAAGAAGCCAAGTGAGTTGATTGGAGGAGAGAGAATATTCTTTTGGGTGAGGAAAAAGGTAATTTACAAATTAAAACAAAGTTTTAATTGTGCAAAAAGGGGATAGGGAATATTCCATGGGAATATTCCCTTTGCTTAGAGAAAAAATAGTTTAATTTCTAATTAAACAAGATTTAATTTATGCAATTTAGTGGATTAGAAGAATTAAGGTGATATTTATTAAATTAGATGATTTAATAAATGGGGGAGAGATGAAATGATATTTAATTAAATAACTTAGGGTTATTTAATTAAATAAGATGACTTAGGGAATTAAATTAAACATTTTGATTTATTTAATTTAATTAGATGAAGTGTTAGTACGAAAAGAGATGAATTAACCTGATGAAATTAATTAGGCCAATAGATGAAATGATGCAATTAATTGATTAGCTAGGATAATTAAATCAATTAAGTAAAAAGACTCGATGGGTTAAAGAAGAAATGATGTTAGTAAATTTGCTTCAAGTGTATGATATCATTTAGGACATTTTTCAGTGTCTACATTTTCCCCCTCTTTGAAGCGAGGTACCTGTTGCTTTGGTTCAAAGAATAATGCTTTTCAAATCAAAACTGCTGCTTAAATAAATAAAAAAAAAAATCTGATTTTTTAGATGCCCCAATGGAAGGATAAAGCTGAATCCCTGCCCCCTCAAGAAATCGGGCGAAAATTTTGAATTTTGGGTTGATTTCTCGATAAAGGTTCAAAACTGCCCCAAGGGTTTTGAAAGGCTCTGGGATGCAAGAATAATGCCAAAAATGCAAAAAATGATGCAAAATTAGGTCCACATTGGCAAAATTGGTGAAAATGACAATAAACCCCATCTTTAAGGTTAAATTAGGGCAAAAATCCCTAATTTTCTAGCTTAAATACGCCAAGAAGGGTCATTTTCATTTCATTTGTGCATTCACATCTTAAGGAATTCTTGTGATTTGAGCTCTGACCCTCAGACGAAATGGCGCGCCAAGAGCTTCTTAGACACATGTTCGATCGAGTTTGAGAGTTCCAACGGCCTCCAGGTGCAGGACCACCAGTATGTGATTGAAAACCTGATTTGAAATTTGAATTTTTGATGCATTTATTATGCATTGAAGTTTAGATTTTGGCAGCGTCACAATATAGCGACACTCAAAATAAAATCGGCGAAGCCCAAATCAATTATAGTAACGCATATTTATATAGAAACTCTTTTCTCGATTTAAAATTTGGGTTCTTAATTTTAAATGGCAATGAATTCTCATTTGGCAATGCACTTGCCAATTTAGAAATTAGGGTTAGGTTAGACCAAAAGCTAAATCACAACACCATCTTATCTGGCCATGCATGTTCCGATTTGAAATTTTAAATGCATTGAACATCGCTATTTGAAATTTGAATATAGCGACACTATTGTGATTTTTGAGCTAAAAATTTCAAATAACGTCAAATTTTGATGATTTCCTAATGTCGTGCACTTCATGGATGTAGGATGTCTTCCCACCATTGATGTTGAGGCAGCACATGCCCACTATATTAGAGAGATTAGGTGATTTGTCAAAGTTGTGCTAGGAGCACTTGGGAGATATTGGTTTGTAGTACGTTGCATATGCACCCATGATTAGGACACATCTAGTGATGATGAAAGCTCTGTGTGAGAGATGGCATAGTGAGACCTCGTCCTTCGATCTTCCGACAGATGAGGCGACAATTACTTTGGAGGATGTTTGGCGAATTTTGTGTTTTTCGATTCACAATGATCACGTGATTTACAATACTGATGTTGGATTCGATTCATGAATTGAGGTGATGGAGATGAATTTGATTGCCTTGGTCACATCTTAGATTGATTTGGAGACATATAGAGGTCATGTGCCACCCTTTAGATTGATCATCGCAACCATCATTTCGGGTTTGGTGGCTCCAGACAGATGCATCGGAGGATTTATCCCAGGATGGGGATTGGCGTGGCACCAGATGCTATACAGGAGGACACGCTTTGCATAGGGGCCCGTGATGCTAGCCTCCTTGTATCATGATTTACATGATTTTTTCTATTGCAATGGGAGATCCATCAGTGCAGGGGTGACTCTGCTACACATTTGGGCATGGGAGCACATTGTCGTGCTTCGACCGATTGTTTAGATGGCAGACGTGGAGTCAGATGATCCCGTCATTTGGAGATATAGAGGTGCCACTACTCTTAGGCACATTGGATAGATTGGGCCCCCGTATTGGAGACGAATTATAGATGAAATGACAGTTTTTCGCTGGTGCCCATGGCTTTAGATGCTGCCATGGTTCGATGACATTCAACAACTATATTTTTCCAGACATACCCGATATATGCAAGGTCGAGAGCACATGATGATTGATAGATATCTTCTTGATAGGGTGACTCGACATTTTGGAGATGTACAGGACATACCTAACAATGCATATAGGGCCATTTTTGCGAGATCGGCCAGAGAGGTTCCCACATGGGGACTGACCATTCCGAATCCAGAGGTTGTTGAGAGTTTCAGACAGTTGGTGGCCCAACCTTGGGCATATGATCAGGGATAGCTAGTAGCTCAAACCACTCTGCCCTATGATGCATGGTTTGTTCCACCTAGACGTTTGAAAAATATGATAGGTGCTCCTCCCAGAGGAAGACTGCGAGGCAGGAGAGCGAGAGGTAGGGGACAGGGAGGCTAGGACAACCAGGATGGATAGGTTCTGAGGCCTCCTCCAGTTGGATAGTAGCCTAAGGTATAGCCACAGGTTCAGCCTTAGGTACAGCCTCAGGTATAGCAATAGGGAGTACCGCCACCACCAACAGATGCATGAGATGCTATGATACAACAACTGAAGCAGTAGGTGCAGATACTGATTGGTGAACGAGATCAAGCCCGCCAACAGGTTTTGGTCATTAGTGTTGAGCGAGACTAGGCTTGGCAATAGGTGGTTACAGTGACAGCGGAGAGAGATAAGGCGCTGTAGAGAGTTCAAGTTGTTACTGCTGAGAGAGATCAGGAGGTTGCCCGACACTAGTAGATTGAGACTATGATGGTGACAACTCATGGTTAGAAAGTTTCAACACGATTATGCCAAGAGGTAGTTATAGAGGTTGCATATTATAGGAATCATTACCATCAAAATGTTTTGATGGCTCTTTGACAACCATATTTTTCATAGCATAGTGATGCGCGCCCCTGAGCAGAGGATCGACCTGAGAGGCAGGCTGGAGAGGGTAGCATCCATCAAGGCTAGCTTTTTGATGTATAGACAGTTTTTGATTTTGCCCCATTCTTTATCACTAATATACATTCATGGGCTCCTTTTTTATAGCCTCATGGATATTGTACTTATGATCGATATACATACACTAATCCAAATTTTGTACCATGACACATTTTTTGATATATATGATACGAATACAAATGATTCATGCTATGATGTGTTCACTTTATTTCAGGTATGGATGATATGATATGGATGCTTATATTTGATGATGTATGGATGCACTTTATTTATGCTTATGTGACATGTGACGATCATGATATGGATGGATGCAATGTTATGTTCTTTTTCATTATCTTTTCATGATGTTACATGGATGGATGATTATGATATGCAGATGTTATAGATGCAAATTATGTGGATGCATTTCTTTCTGTATATTTTCTATGCATGTTTTATGATGATGATGTATGTATATGGATGTATGGATGCAAATGCTTATGATATGCAATGATTTAAGATGCTTAGAATAAAAAATCTATATTATTCATCACAAGTCAAATGATAATGCAAAATGTATGATGTGATATGCAATGATTATGCTGATGGATGTTTTATGATTATTCTATGATTATGAGATGCATGTATGCTGATGGTTTGTGGATGCAGGGTGGATGCATTTGATGATATTTTTGTTGACTGTCATGATACCAGGTTAGCGCGAAGAGAAGATAGAAGAATAAGGAAATGAATGATTGTCGATGATGATTGCTTCAAAAGATCCAACAAGTCTTTGATCCATCAAGACTTTATTAGAGATGGTGACGAGACAATGCAAGATGCAGGATGAGATGCTCACTCTTTGGGATTGGGATTTTCCGTCATTCCTTATTGTTTGATATGACACATAAATACGATGTATCAAGGTATTGATAACTAGGATGACGATGTATCTAGTGTAATGGACTTTTACTTGACAAGAAGATAGGATAGTTCTTGTTCACACCTTGACATATGAAAATTTCATTGGAATGCAAGTTAGAAGTTTAGAATATATTGGACCAAAGCATACGCAATAGTCAACAACATGCTTCAAACGACCTTCCTACACACAACTAAGAAAGTATGCACCAAGATTATTTTACAAGAGTATCCACAAGAGTAGCAAATGAAAGATAATGATTGATGCCCCATTAATTTCTCTCTAAATTGTTTTATTTAGACATCTTCCTCGGAATGGGTCATTAAGATAAATCATAAGAAAAGATCAAAGACAAACAATTAGTGTTATCTATAGCTCCTGCCTAGTTTAAGTTTAGCTAAAGTGATGTCTGATACTGATGTCCATCACAAGAAGGATACATCCTAGGACATGTTGATCAGAGAGTTGTTTGATGTTAGGATAATGATGCTAAGATGAGTCATTGCTATAGAATTCACTAACACATTTACCTATGATTTAGACTTTTAGGTTCACACTTTACAACTTGCTATACTTACTTTCTACTTGTTTCACCAAAGGTTGAAGGTGACAATCATCTTATTATGGGTGAAGGTTTATTGTGGGTGAAAGCGAGAAGGGATGGATGGGTTTTGGATTTTCTGGGATATTTTAATGTTTTTGGTATTTTGAAAAATTTTGAGGCTTTTTTTGGTCTTTTTGAAATTTTATGTGGATGTTTAGGATTTTCAATTTTTTTTGAGGTTGTTTAGGGTTTTTTGAATATTTGAGGCTTTTTAGGTCTTTTGAATGTTTTCTATTGTTTTTGGATTTTCAAATGTTTTTGTGTTTTCTGAGAATTATTTGGATGTTTTTGGATTTTCTCGAGAGTTATACGAATGTTTAGGGGTTTTTTGAGAATATTCGAGTTTGGACCAAGAACCTAACCTAAGAGACCTATCCTAGGGGCCTCGGGGGCTGATCATAGATTAGCCTTGCCTACGTTATACATGCAGAGACCACGTAGTTCAACTAACTCGACCCATTTACAAGATGAAGATATGAACAAATGAAAGATGCCAGTTTATTATGACAGACTTTTAAAGGACTGACCTAGGGTGTCCCGGGGGCACATCAACGATGACATTTCCTACGTTCAAGCTCAAAGATGATGTAATTCGATAAGAGGACATCATTTTTGGTTTTACGATGTTTGACCTTTTTAGGGTTTTTGATGTTTTCTGGATGTTTTGGATTTTTCCTTTACAATTTTCTGAATGTTTTTGGTGTTTTCTGATAAGATGTCCAAAGACCTCAAGATATACAAGAACCCGATTGTGACACATAATGAAATGCCCCTAGTGTGACATGTTAGCCTACTTCAATAAAGGTAGGAAAAAAATTGACCTTAAGAATATGCCAAGTAGTGCTAAAGGGTTCACGATACCTTACAGTGACAGGCCATGATAAGGACGCAGATGATGGATGAATGGCGATGCAAAGAATGATAGGGCCAAAAGAGCCAAATAATAGATGGAGATGCTTTATTTATGCAAGGTGCGTGTTTTCCAGGTTTTCACCAAGGTACTTTCCCAAAGTGCCACCGAAGTGGTTTTCACTAGAGGACAATTTTTTCTTTACTTTTTTCAATCCTTTTTCTATTTTTTTTTGGATTTTGATCATTTTTTGATTTACACCCTTCATGATTAGGCATAATTTTTTTTGAGATGCAAGTTGTTGGTTGGCTCCTGCAAGGGTCCACCTTTAGAGGTTGATAGTTGGTATGCTCCTAATCCATAGCTTGCTATGATAACAAAGGGACCCAACTAGTTAGGCTCAAACTTTCCTTTGCTATCTTGATATGGAAGATTCTTCTGATTTTGCTTTAAGACAAGATCGCCTACCTAGAACGACCGACATTTGATTATCTTGTTATAGCTCTATTTTAGTTGGTTTTGATACACTTGCAAGTGATTAAGGGTGTCAAGATGACATTCATCCGGGAAATTCTAGATCATTCAGTCAAGACACTCTATATTCTTCCTTAGTTATTAGATTCTGTAGTGACATTCACAATGATGGGAGCTCAACCTCGATAGGCAAGATGGCTTCTGATCCATAGAACAGGAAGAAAGGGGTTGCACCTGTAGGCGTGTAGATATTAGTTCAATAAGCCCAAAGAGTGGGATTTAGCTGCAAATGCTAGTCATGACCTACTCCATTAACTGTTTTCTTTAGGATTTTTTAGGATAGTTTTGTTTGTTGCTTCTGCTTGGCCATTGCCTTGGGGATAGTGCGGGGTAGAGAATCAATGTTGGATATTGAATTTTTGGCACAACTCCTTTACATCCTGATTCTTGAATGGTGTTCTATTGTCTGAGATGAGGGTTTGCGGAACACCAGAATGGAAAATTAGGTAATTCAGGATAAACTTGGCTATTTGCTTCCCCGTTATGTAGGTCATAGGAATGGCTTCAACCCACTTAGTAAAGTACTTAGTAGCGGTTATGATAGACTTATGGTCATTGGATGAGATTGGAGTGATTTTTCCTATGAGGTCAAGTCCCCATTGCAAAAAAGGCCATGGTGTGATCATTGGTTGTAATTCTTGAGCTGGAGCATGAATTAGATCCCCATGCCATTAACACTGGATGCATTTTTGCACATACTAATGAGCTTCTTTTTCCATGGTTGGCCAATAGTACCCTGTCCTCAACAATTTCTTTGCTAATGTCATACCGCTAGAATGAGACCCACATATACCATTATGTACTTCTGTTAAAGCAGTTAAGGCTTCCTCTTGGTTAAGACATCGTAGTAATGTCCCTTCGATGCTTCGATAGTAAAGGGTATCACCTAGGATCATGAATCGAGATGCCTTTTTAACGAAGGTCTTTTTAAGGTTTGGGGTGATATCCAATTGAAGGGTTCCTTTGTTAGGGTAAGTAAAGATATCATGGTACCATGGGGATCCAGGACCAACAATGACACATGCGAATTCAAATTTAGGGATTTTGAAAGTCGGTACAAGAAGTTGTTCTACCAAGAATTCAAATTGGAGAATATTGTTCGACATGTCTAGTGATGATCTGATTGTTGCCATGGTGTCTATTGCTCTATTATTCATGTGAAGAATTTGCTCAAAAGTTATGTCTATAAAAATATCTTTGAGATTCTCCACCATATTCTTGTAAGCAGTGAGCTTGTCATCTTTAGTTTGATAGTCGTCATTGACTTGGTTGATAACCAGCTATGAGTCTCCATAGAATTTCATCTCTTGTATTTGCCACTGAACTGCTATCATGAGACCTATGATCAAGGCTTCGTATTCAACAATGTTATTGGTACATGGAAATGATAACCTGTATGACTTTGGGATGCAATCACCTGGGGGAGTGATGAAAAGAATGCTTGCTCTTGATCCATGTTGGGTGAATGATCCATCAAAGTACATCTTCCACTGAGCGGTGAGATTAATAAGGAACACTGATTCATTAGCAAACTCAGATATTAAAGGATTCTCATCATAGATGGGTGCTTCTACTAGCTGGTCTGCGATCACTTGTCCTTTGATTGCCTTGCACTCCACATACTCTATGTCAAACTCTGTCAAGATCATTACCCATTTAGCCATTCGTCCTATGAGGGTTGATTTGGATAACAAATATTTTAATGGATTAATCTTTGTGATGAGATTTATTTGGTGTGACAACATGTAGTGCCTGAACTTTTGTGAAGCGAAAACTACTACTAGGCATGCTTTCTCAATGGGTGAATAGTTCATCTCATATCCTACCAAGGTTTTACTGATGTAGTATATGGCTCTTTCCTTTCCATTTTCATCATGTTGTGCTAAAAGAGCTCCTAGTGTTGCTAGTGTTGCTAGTGTTGCTAAGATGTACAAGATCATTGGCTTGTTCAATATTGGTGACATGAGCACTGGAGGTGTTAGAAGATAATCCTTGATCTGCTGGAAAGCTTTATCACATTTTTCATCCCACTTGTAAGTTATCCCTTTATGGAGAAGATGTGAAGAGGGATGAATCTTATCTGATAGTTGGGATATGAACCTTCTGATGGACTGCAACCTTCCTTGTAATTCTCTCATCTATTTCAATGTCTATGGTGGTTCCATGTCTAGGATGTCTTTTACCTTTGCTAGATTGATTTCTATCCCTCTTTGTGAAATAATAAATCCAAGAAGTTTCCATGATGTGACCCTAAACACACACTTTTTTATATTCAATCATACCTTGTATTCTTCAAGCCTGTCAAAGATAGGTCCTAATACTTGTATGTGCTCACTTCTCTTCTTTGATTTTTCCAAAGTATCACCCACATAATCTTCAACTGTTTTGTAGATCATGTCATGAAAGATGAGGGTCATTTCTCTTTGATAGGTTGCTCTTGCATTCTCTAACCCAAATGGCATTACATTCCAATAGTAGGTTCCCCATGGACAAGTAAAGGCAGTTTTGTGTTGATCCTCCCTTGCGATTATGATTTGATTATAGCTTGAAAATTCATCCATAAGTGACAACATTTCATGTCCAGTTGTTAAATCCATAATGAGATCGATGTTGGGAAGAGTAAAATCATCCTTTATGTAAGAGAAATTTAGGGCATCTCAGAGAAACCTCCAAGAACAATAGTGCCTTCGGTAACTTTAATTTTGATTAGATTGCCTCAAAGACACGTACAACTATGTCCTAAAGTGGAAACAAACACAATTCATTTCCCACATTAATCCTTATGAGAGAAGCACATGTAAATTCAACAGCAAGCAATAACAGTTTCTAGAAATAGAACCAACACAGATGAAAGATAAGACAGAAAATTAGAACACATAGATTTACGTGGGGAAAACCCTTTCAGGTAAAAAACCCCACCCTCCAAAGTTTGAGCCATTGTATTATTCAGCAACAAAAGGTTACAATACTATTTCAAGCTCTTAGCCTTTTTAGAGATTACATCTTGTTCATTCTGGAAATAATCCTAGTAGCAAACTCTCCCTCTTTACATTTCCTGATCAACCTCTCAAACCAAACAATCTTCGCACTATTGCAATACCCTCAACAATATACAATACAGATCGACACGAGAGATGGACCATGGCATTCGATTCTTGATCAAGAGAGATTTTGGCAACATAACCCTACCTCTCTCTTTTCTCTGTTTCAGCCTCATGGCCTCGGCCTTCCAGCCAGCCACTCGGCCCTCACTCTATCACTCACCTGTATCGAACACAATAATTCACCAGAACATAGTTGTTTTCATTTCCTCACAAACAGTTCATCTTCCACACAGAAATGGTCGCAACAAACGGTTCACATTCTACCCTCTCTGATAGGTCCAAGTCACACCATGTAGGACAGTCTTCCAATCGGTCAGCAATGTTCACCCTATGTCGCATGTTAGTTAGACACTAACCGTGTCTCCCCAATGCCACAAAGCCCAACCGTCGATATCGCCAAGAGTCATCACTATCGGCAAGAGGTTACACCAAGTTCAAAAGTAGTCAGCGAGACAAACCACATCGCTGAGACGTCATACCGATGACCACCACATGTAGCGCTATTCGACAAGACCATTTCTATTTGGTGAGAGGTCATACCGATGTTCAAAACTCACATCGACATTAGCATTCCCATCGGTGAGACTATCACTATTCGGTGAGAGTCATAACGAGTTAAGGAGTCATATCGATGTCCAATACACTTGTCAGCGAGACTTCCACATTCGCTAAGAGTTCCAACAAGCCTTCATGTTACTCTGATCTGTCTTTCACCTTGAGTCACCCCGATGCGGATCATCGGCCAGAGTCACATCGACAATCAACAGGGGCACCAACTCACATCTTATTGGCAAGACAATATACATCGGAGAAAGGTTTCACCGAAGTCCCAACTCACACCAAAAGAAGACTCGTCAGCCAGACCAACACTCTTGACAGAGGGTCACACGGAACACAACAAGTCACACCACTGACATCCCTCGCCAAGAGTCTCCCCTACATCCAATAAGAGTATCTTGTCAGCCAGATATCTCCCATCGCCAGGACACATTCCAATAGGAACAAGTCATACTGATTACTGCATCGGCCAGATAGACCAAGGGTCATGCTGATATCAGCCAGACTTTCTACCGTCACCGAAACATCATTCTGATTGTCCAAGGTTACACCGAAGATTCAAGTTATACCAATCACCAAGACATTCCAGAGGTCACAATGATAGTTCAGGATCAACTAGCAGATCGGCCAGACATCTCAACAGTCACAACAACCATGCTTACTCAGAGGTTTCAGCCTGTGAGATTGGGGCACACAATTCCAACAATCTCCCACTTGATGAAGATCACATAGGAACCTCCAAAGCAACCAGAAACTAAGATCACACTAGCTCCACCAGTTCAGACCCTGCAATACTCAAGACACCCAATCAACAAGATTCCACATATAAAAAATCCACCGAACAATCTGCAAGAAAGACTAGGCATCCAACTGCAACTCACTATCCAACAAAGCAACCAAAATGCAACCAATCACATCCTTCCAGGAAACCACATAGATCTAAAAAATGCTCTCATGCTCCATCAAGACTTCTGCACCAACATCCAAGATGTCCACCATTCAGGCAACAATCCCTGTCATCTTCCAATATGCCACATATGGAAGAAAGAACACGCCAAGGTGAATAAGCACCAGTCCAACGAACACAAGCAAAATATCACAGTGATATCATCAACAGATATTGCTACCACTTCATTGTGCTCAAACGCTATACAAAAGTAATATCAAATTCAAAGCCTCAAACATAACACAACAGTGAAGTCATTCTCCAAAAACAATATAGAAGACACTAGCTAGAACAGCAATCAGACTGACTGCTTCCATCCAATTGATAAACCCACATGACTGAAAATAGCACCCACAGCTCATGCTATTCCATCCAATCCCACATACCTAAAAGGTATCAACATTAGTAAACTCATGCCAAACTATAACCAACTCAATAACAACAAATACAAGCTCCAAGTGCCAACCAATCGAAGAAGACAAAACACAACAGGAACTCCCACTGCCTGAGTAATTCCAAATCTGAAAGATCAAAGCATACAAAGTCTACCAATAACAACACATAGAAAGTGTAACCATGTAGTACCAAAAATATCCACAATGATACGCACAACCTGCAACAAATTGTTACAAGAAACATTTCTCTCACCACAAGTCATCATAGTTCTCCCCAGTTCTCCGCATGCAATCAAAGGAAAAAGGATTAAGAACCTCCATGTCATCACCCATGAACTTGAGTGAAAAACACATGACACAAGCAAGTGATCACTATAGCTCCAACCAAACCTCAAACCAATGTAATGTGAAACCAAACATCCAGGAAGTAAACCAAGACCAAAGAGAGAAACTCTGCACATCATATTCCTGTAGAACATCCTCCTACAAACACTTCTAACTGCCAGCTGTGCCAAGAATGATCTCATTCTCATCCCAAAAGAAAATCCTTAACAACATCCAATTGTTCAATCACCAAGATCAAACCAACTTTAAAATCATGTAATCAACATGGATGTAAGCCTCTCAAAGAAAATCAAGCTACTTCATTCCCCATTTCAGGAAATTAGCCCATACATCATCTGCTATCAATTCTCACCAGTAAATAACATAACACAAAAGCTCAAGGAGATAAAACAAGTTGTACATCTTCCACCATGAATCCTTTAGAACCATTAAACAACAATTCAAGATCCATATCATGAAAGTGAACATAAAACAAATCTAAAAAATATAATGGGCCAAATACCTCTCAGATAAACTACGGAGTAGACCAAGAGTGGGAACGGGAATACTCCTTCAAGATATACAATTTATCAAGACTAATCAAGAGCAATCTCCTCATAGGTCTCTATTGAACTTACGTTCAACCAAGGTGAGGGATTCTCAGACTTTCTGTTGAAAAACTTCATCAAGAATACCAATCAACAACACTTCTCTCATAAGAGAAAAATAGCCTCACCTTAATCTTCATCTATCCATGAGTACTAGCAACTGATTATCTCATGCTAAATTTCAACTGCATTACTCCACTATCACGAAGTATCAAGCAAATAATCAAAGCACCCAATACACACAGAATTACCAGATCACTGTCAAAGCTCCAATCATCTGAATCAGGAACTTATCATGATACCATGATCTACATATCCCCTTAGGAGATACCATGCTTCAAGTGACTTCACCATGGTCTCAAGTACAATGCATAATGCCAAAACTCCAGTGCACAAACAAGAGTATACCATGACATAAAGCAAATAGAATCAAAACCAACATCACCTGTCAAGCACCACCAACACCTCAGCCAAAGAATCCAAGTGTCCTCCATGGATCCAAGATGTTGCACATCTTCAAATAATGTCCATGCAAATGCGAAAGAACCCTTCTGCAGAAAAAGGATCTAAAAGCTCCCCCTTGAAACATCTGCAACACTAAAGAAGACCATTCACCACCATGTGATGAACCCACAATTACTGCTAAAGCTCCCACTGAAACGTGACATCCAAGCTCTCCAAGCATCATGACCACCTGCTTTAGGTTCCCATAACCGACTATTTAGGTACTCAACAATATCCATCCTCTCATCTCAAAGCAATCACACCAATGCATAAGTGACCACAAACAAGGCTAGCTAACAAGTTTGCACCAACAATAAATCAACCTCATGGATAAAGATAGTCCACATCCAAGTTATCTCACTACAGCCAATGGGTAGCTAATCCACCAATCGCATAACTCGTAGATCACAAACATCGAACATGCAAACCCATCATCGCATTGGAAACTGCAACACTGAGATTTCAAAGAGAATAACCATGTAGACAACATGACTCAAACACCAAATCACGCCATACCTGATTTTCCAAACATGTCCAAAACGAGCACCATAATCAAGGAACTCAAAAGCACCACCACAAGAATGTTTAGTGACAAATCACGTACCAAAACTCCCATGCAGAGAAGAAATCACACCTCCTCAAACCATGCACAAAGCATGCATGCAGAACTGCAACTATCTCATCCAGCAACACCCCAAAAGTTGGGGTCTAGAAAATAGCTTAACAACAACTCCACATAACCACAAGTTTTGCTTAATCGTGTAAAACATGTACATGCATCTGAGAAAGATATAGGCTATTTCAGAAGCTTGCAAATCAACTAATGATTAACTCCATAGCCTTTATGTATTTGAGGTTAATAGGAAAAAGTGCCTTCCAACACCAGGAAACACCACCTGGCATAAGCACACTCTTCCATGGCTGAGAAACAACCTAGGCTTCTCCATATCATCAAGGAGCCTCTCACACAGACACCCAATATGAAAGCTTTATTGCTACATAGCCACAGAGTAAGAAAATCCACCTCATACACCAAGGTTATAAGGCTACCAACCAGGAGACACAAATCACAACAAACCAACATGATCAACTCCCTTTTCTCCATCTTCACCATCCTTCAAGCTGCGTGCTGTCTTTGAATATCACAAGACTTCCACTAACCAAAGGATCAATAGAATAGACGATTCCTCCAGATTTCCTCTAGCCTAACAAACTGAGAAATCTTCATAGGAGAAATACCCAGAACCAACAACCAAAATATGGCTTTGATACCACTTGTAGGAGAAATTTAGGACATCTCAAAGAAACATCCAAGAATAGTAGTGCCTTCGGTAACTTTAATTCTGATTAGATTGCCTCAAAGACACACACAACTATGTCCGAAAGTGGAAACATACACAGTTCATTTCCCACATTAATCCTTCTGAGAGAAGCACATGTAAATTCAACAGCAAGCAATAACAGTTTCTAGAAACAGAACCAACACAGATGAAAGATAAGACATAAAATCAGAACACACAAATTTACGTGGGGAAAACCCTTTCGGGTAAAAAACCCCACCCTCCAAAGTTTGATCCATTGTATTATTCAGCAACAAAAGGTTACAATACTATTTTAGGCTCTTAGCCTTTTTAGAGATTACATCTTGTTCATTCTGGAAACAATCCGAGTAGCAAACTCTCCCTCTGTACATTTCCTGATCAACCTCTCAAACCAAACAATCTTCGCACTATTGCAATACCCTCAACAATATACAATACAGATCGACACGAGAGATGGACCATGACATTCGATTCTTGGTCAGGAGAGATTTTGGCAGCATAACCCTGCCTCTCTCTTTTCTCTGTTTCGGCCTCATGGCCTCAGCCTTCTAGCCAACCACTCAGCCCTCACTCTATCACTCACCTATATCGAATACAACAATTCATCAGAACATAGTTGTTTTCATTTCCTCACAAACAGTTCGTCTTCCACGCAGAAACGGTTGCAACAAACGGTTCACATTCTTCCCTCTCTGATAGGTCCAAGTCACACCATGTAGGACAATCTTCCAATTGGTCAACAACGTTCACCCTGTGTCGCATGTCGGTGAGACACTAATCGTCTCTGCCCGATGCCACAAATCCCAACCATCGATATTGCCAAGAGTCATCACTATTGGCAAGAGGTTACACTGAGTTCAAAAGTACTCGGCGAGATAAACCACATCACTGAGATGTCATACCGATGACCACCACATGTAGCGCTATTCGACAAGACCATCACTATTCGGCGAGAGGTCATACCGATGTTCAAAAATCACATCGACATCAACATTCCCATCGGCAAGATTATCGCTATTGGGTGAGAGTCATAACAAGTTAAGGAGTCATATCGATGTCCAATACACCCATCGGCGAGACTTCCACATTCGCTAAGAGTTCCAACGAGCCTTCATGTTACTCCGATCTATCTTTTTCCTTGAGTCACCCCGATGCAGATCATCGGCTAGAATCACATTGACAATCAACGGGGGCACCAACTCACATGTTATTGGCAAGATAATATACATCGAGAAAGGTTTCACCAAAGTCCCAACTCACACCGAAAGTAGACTTGTCGGCCAAACCAACACTCTCGGCAGAGGGTCACATCGAACACAACAAGTCACACCGATGACATCCCTCGCTAAGAGTCTCCCTGACATCCAATAAGAGTATCTTGTCGGCCAGACATCTCCCATCGCCAGGACACATTCTGATAGGAACAAGTCATACCGATTACTACATCGGCCAGACAGACCAAGGGTCACCCGATATCGGCCAGACTTTCTACCGTCGCTGAAACATCATTCCGACTGTCCAAGATTACACCAAAGATTCAAATTATACCAATCGCCAAGACATTCCAGAGGTCACAACAATAGTTTAGGATCAACTAGCAGATCGGGCAGACATCTCAACAGTCACAGCGACCATGCTTACTTAGAGGTTTCAACCTGTGAGATTGAGGCACACAATTCCAACACTTTGGACATGCCTTGTTCAAATCTCTAAAATCAATACATATTCTGATGCCCCCAGTGGGTTTTGAGACTGGTACCAGGTTTGAAACCCACTTAGGATAATCTATCGATCAGATGAATCCAACGTCAAGAAGCTTTTGTAGTTCTAGTTTTACCAAGAGTGTTATCTGAGGGTGCATCTTCCTTAATTTCTACTTGACTAGTTTGGCATCGAGATAGACTGCTAAGTGATGTACAACCACTTATGGATCAAGACCTAGCATATTTGTGTATGACCATGCAAAGTTATCTCTTTTCTCTTTAAGGAATGTTGCTAGGTTCTTCTGTTCTTTGTCCAACAAGGATTCATCATAAAAGTGATCTTAGATGCTTCTTTTGTTCCCACATTGACCGGAGTAGCCTTTTCTACTAGTATTGTTGACTTCTTTGGATGTATTGCACTAAGGGGGAGATTGAATCCCTCATCCTTGGGCACCTTAGAGAGGTTTTCATCATCAAATGCATCCTTTGTTTTTACTATTTTGGGACCAGAGAGTGCCACTAAGTGGTTTTCACTCAAGGATCTGCATGTTAGTTGCATTTCACTTATTTTGTGACTAAAGGATTCAATTATCTCCCCATAGTATGCCCCTGTATCGAGCTCTATGTCGAATCCTGCTTTGTGATCCACCCATGATAAGTTGTCTCAGAGTCCCATGAATCCTTAGATCACTTCATCATTTTCAACTAAATCTAGAATCAGTGGTCCTTGTTGGTCCATGTCAATGAGTTGTAGGTATACTAGGCATATTTCAATTGGTTGGTCATTTGAGACAAAGAATGTTATGGATATCATAAAGAGGGTGTTGTTCTCAAATAGGTTAGCAACATCAAGGGGAAAGTCATCTAAGGTTGTATCACGCATTGTAGGTGACCAAGAGGAAGCCTCAACTCATTTATCAAAAATACCTTTGTTATATCCCATGCTCTACATTAGCTGTAGGTATTTGTTGTCATCTTCCATGGGAAGAACAGGAACAAATCATTCATCTTGGTAGAGAAGTTTAGAGATATCTTGCTCATTGACATCTTCTTGATTCAGATCTCCTGACTTGGTGAAGGTGGTAGCTGCCATCTTGATTGTTTCTAGTTCTTTGGTGCTAGATGTAGGTTTCCCATGAGATTGAGGAAAAATATGTAACTCTCCTAAGACAAAGGTGCCTTTCAATAGTTTATAGTTTCCACAACCATCATCTTAAATCACTGCTTGATGTTAGGTATGCTTTTTACAATGGGCATTTTTGATGCCAGTGAGGTAGAGGATAGGGATGATGAGTCAATAAATGAGCTTGATGGTGTAGGTCCTTCATCATTTTTGGGTATTTGTGGGATCTTATAAAACTTGGCCTCAAGACTTTTGCAGTTGTAGAAAGGCTTAGGATCTCCATGGATAGTGATTTCTCTGCCTTCAAAAGGAAACTTCACACACTGATGATAGGTTGAGGCTACAACTTTTAGAGCATGGATCCAAGGTTATCCAAGTAGTATGTTATAGGGAAGATCAAGATCAAGTACTTGGCATGTAGTTTCTGCAATAAAAGGTCCCACTTGGATTGGAAGTGCAATGATTCCTTGTGATACCCATTCTTGGTCGTCATATGCCTTGATGGTGGTACTTTTTGTCTTCTCAATAGTATCTTCTGAATAGCCTAGGTTCTTGATCAACTACAGGGTACAAATGTTCAGACCAACACCTCCATCTACCAAGACTCTTTTGACCTTGTTTTTTTATGAATGACAACCTCAAGGTGTAAAGCACTGTTATGAGATTGTTGTGATGGTAAATATTTCTTGGAGAAGGTGAGAAGATTGTTGGCGATATTCCCTACCATATCTTGAAACTGATCGGTATCAATGTTCTCGAGGAACAGATGAATTAGACAAGGATTTTTCCAATATTTCCCTGTGTGCAAGGGATAACCTTAAGAGTTCTAAGATCTGTGCAGGGGTCTATTTAAGCTGATCTAGAAGATTGTACTTGCTAGGATTAGATGTGGGAAAAGTAGGTTGTGTCCTAGATTGAGATGGGACAACTCATTGAATGGTTATTTTGCCACATCGTGTGGTGACTCCATATTCCGTACTAGCTCCTTTGATGGTAACAATAGTGATAATGCTATTGTAGGAGGAAACTACATTGGAATAGGTATGTTGTACATTGGTGTAATCCTTAACTTTTCCATTGTTGTTTGCTTTCTTATGATCCAACATAGGAGTCTTGTATATCTTGAGATCCTGGTTCCCAGCTGGTACCTCAACAAATATGGTATCATTCTCTATGAGATCTTGGATGATATTATTGAGTTTCATGCAGTTTTCTATTTTATGTCCTTTGATTTTATGAAAGTCATGGAGATCACGCTCGTTGTACCAAGATGGATTCTCTTGTGATTCTTGGTAGTTTTCAAAGTTAGGAAGTGTTATCAGATTTGACTCTACTTGTTTCTTCATGATCATTTCACTGGGTTCCGATAACTGTGTACTTGCTCTTGGGATAGTTATTCCTATTACCAGTTTGCCTTTGCTGCATGTTGGTGTTATTGATCTGATTGTTCTGAGGTGATATTGTTTGTTGTACAGTTGGTTGGATGTTAGCAATTTGATTGTTATTGGGTCTAGGAGCACTTAATATGACCTTAGTGTCTACCACACCGTTGTTTGTTATGTTTTTGTTCTTAGCCCATACACGAGGTTTCTCATTTGAACTAGTTGAAGGAGGGTTGTCTTTGTAAGCCTGAGTATTTCCTTGTGAGATTAAGTCTCTTTCAATGTTAAGGGCTCTAGGAACAAGCTTGTCATATGATGTGATGCATTTCATTTTCAAGTGGAATGATAGATTTGGATCCAAGTTGGCTATAATGATTCCCACTTGTTGTTCATCAGGAAGAGGCCACTTGCTTTTACTAGCTCTTTGTATCCATCATTGTAAGAAATTAGTGAGGTTTCTCCTTGATTTTGTTTAAGAGTGTACAACTCTTCTAGACTAACATCCATGTAAGATTGAAGGAGAAGTGATCGATTAATTTATTGGTGATTTCTTGAAAAGTTTTGATACTAGGAGGCAAATGAGAAAACCAATCCATAGCAGTACCTGCTAAACTTCGAGGGAAAAGGTGCATTAGATATGAATCGTTGTAAGCCACCTCCATGCACATGACGTTAAATTATTTGATATGGTCAACAAGACTTCCTTGGCCTCTGTATTTTTCAAACTTGGGGATTTAAAAACTAGGAGGGAATGATATCATTGCTATGTTTCAATCAAATGGGTAAGGAAACAAGTTATGTGTATGAGGTTTCTTTGTCTTTCCCATGCGAATGTCCTGCATTTCTTGTGAGAGTGATTTCAATTGTGATGCTAGATCGTCTTGTGGATTAGGTGGAGGAACATATGGTGGGATGATAGATGAGTTATATGGGGTGTATGAAGGTGTGAGATTTTGCGAAAGTGATGAATATGTTCCTGATGCGTTTGGATTGACAATGTTGAAATGAGGATAATAGGAACCTTGTTGTTGTTGTTGGGTGTATTGTTGAGCTAGTAAGGCTTGTTGTTGAGCTTGTTATTGTTGTTGACCACTAGGGCTTGTTGTTGGGCCTGATGTTGTTTCTATGCTAATAAAGCTGCTTGTTGTGCTTGATGTTGTTGTGCGGCTTGTTGTGTTGCTAAGGCTGCTTGTTGTGCGATGACCACTTGTTGTTGTTGTTGTGCTAAGGTTGCTTCTTGTTGTTGTTGTTGTTGTGCTAAGGCTGCTTGTTTTTGCTGTTATTGTTGTGCTAAGGATGCTTGTTGAGCTTCCAAGGTTGCTTGTTGTGCTTGCTATTGTTGTGCTAAAGCGGCTTGCTGTTGTTGTTGTTATTGTATGACTTGTTGATAGGCTTGTTGTACTTTCTATAGAGCTAAGGCATGTGCTTGCAATGTGGGATCAGGTGGTTGTTGAGACATCTGTGAAGGATTATGGATATTGATGTTTTGAGTGGGTAGCAGATTGTTGGTGAGAGATGGAGGGTTCCCTTAGTTTAACATTCCTTTCAATATGGTAGAATAACATAGAGGAATGTATGTTTAAGGTCCCGATTGATTTGGCGTAGTAAAGGGGACTGTGGGAAAAGATGATGTCGTTAAATTTTGCAATGGAAATGACACATTAGGACCTTGAGTTCATTGATTGAAAAGATTCCCTTGTCCTATGTTTTGAGGATTTCCTTGTGAAAAAGATGTAAACAAAGGATTTGTGATGAAGGTACTCTTGAGATTGATAGAACTTGTAACCAAGGGATTGTTTGAAAGTGGATTGATAGTGGATGATGTGGAAATGGCAGATTGAATGGGTGAACCCACTGAAGGGTTGGATAAAGATGTCCCTATTTGCGTTGAGGGTTGATTCTATGATATAGTATTGGCATGCCCTTGTGTGTTGTTTTGAGATACTTGGTCTATACTATTTTGCGTGATGGTAGGCATTCTTGTGGTACTCATAGGTGTGGATGAAGAAGGGTTTCCCCAAAATGTTGAAGTGGTGGTGGAATAATGAAGTTCAAGTGGTGTGTAGTTGTTTTGGAGCTTCAGGAACAGGAGGAGCACCAAAAGTAGGTGTCCAAGCGATGGTGGGAGGTGGAGGATTAGTTTCAAGGGTACCCACAAGTGTACTACTTTCAAATGGTGAGGTGTGACCAAAACCTTTAGCAAGGTTGGTTGCAAGAGTAGGTATGTAATTTTGATTTAGCCCTTGTGATGGAGTTGTGAAATCTTGTGTTGAACTCTGTGCTACAAACGTCAGGGAGATAGGAGCTACAATTTCAAAGGCTTGATGTTCCAGAAGTTCCTCCCTAGTAAGCTCAAATGGGTTATTTGTGACATCTTCGATCTCATATGGTCCTGAAGGAGATGATGGTTGTTGCGACAGGGTAACATGAATCCTAGGATCAAATTCTAAAGGATTTGGATCACTTGAGGTAAATGTAACTTTGGTTTTCTCCATGATTTTCTTGTGTTGTGATCTCATCTTTACCATAAATTTTGTGTCAGCTATGGGAGAGTTGTGTTGAGTTTTGTAATGTTTAAACTCTCTAGTTGACTAAAACCTAGGTAAAAGGGGTGCTCTAAGTCTTTTGGGAGCAATGATGATAATGTGGGATGAAAAGATGGGTGATGTGGGAAGTGATCTTTGCAAACATTTTGGGACAACACTTTTGACTTGAGTTTGATGTTTTGATGTTGGGATAAAGGATGCTAATGAACCTATAAATCTTTAGGGTAGACTTGTGACCTTCAAGATAAACTAGTTCAAAGATGATAACTATTTTAACTAAGTGCATGGAAAATGATACATTTCACATAAAAAAGTAGCTAAGCTAGCAGTTGGTTTGATGTTTAAGTCCCAAAGTGTTGATGTATTTGAAATTTTGCAAAGATAGATGAAGTGAAGGATGAAATTTTATGTAGGGGTAAGTGAAATGTTTGACCCAATGCTGAACTAAAGTGAACCTTTTATTTTGATAAGATCAAGGTAGTGAGAATGATGCTAGACCTCTAAAAATGTTCAAATCCTAAAGACTCAATGATTTAGAAAATTTGTTGATCTTCAAAAAGGCGAGGGTTCTGGCTCATAAAGAACATGAACATGTATGGATATTTCCTTAGTGTGCATTCATAAAAGTTTATCAACAACTTGTTTCCATTTTTGTAGAGTGCCTCAATGTGGTAGTTGATTGCTTTTGCACTACACTGTCTAAGCTTAAAGTGATGACCATTTGACCTTCATTTAGGGATCCTTACTTTGCGTGAGATCATCTAGTAAAGTGAACTTTTGTTTCAACAAGATCAAGGTAGTGAGGATGATGCTAGACTTCCAAAATGTTCAAGTCCTAGAAAACTAATGTTGATTCAAATGAGAGGACAAATGGGAATGTTCAAACCTATTTGGGCTCTCCTAGCTCATGTATAATAGTTTCTCATCAAAGTTTAACAATTGTAGTAAAATATTGAAGCCCACTTTTGACCATACCTTGTTCTACGATTCCTATGTCTAAAATGACGGGCTGGAGATTTTCCCTTACGGATTTTGACTATTTGATGAATCATTTATGGGAATTTGGTATCATGTGAAAAGATCAGGATGTTGACTCCAAAATAATGCATACAATTCTAGACTATACCATGAAGCACATCTATAAAAGTTTGCTACCAATCTATCTCTATTTCTGTGAAGCACAAAAAGGTGTTTCTTGAGAGCTTTTGGAGTGAGATGTCTAAGTCTAAAATGAGGACCTGTAGATCTTGGCTTAGGGATCCTGATTTTTTGTGAGATCATGTGAAAACAGTTTAAGTTTATGGAAGAAAGGAAGATATTTATTGCCATGTGGGTGGTGGTAATGTGGGCCTTCTAGCCTCAATATCGGTGTGTTCCTCTTCTTCGTCTAAAATGGTTGCTATGTTTCTCCACTGTGTGTTTATTTCCTTGTTTTCAAAAGTGAAGGTTCTCAAACTACTAATAAGATCGGTTTGTTCACCATTTATGAGTTTAATGTTTGGTTGAATTATAGCACCTGGAAGATCAGGTTGATCAACGGGAGAAATCGATCTCCAAATAGTCATGTGGGGTTCATTTTCCAATTTATCTTTGCTTAAGTGAATTGATTTTACCACAAACACTTGTCTTTGATTATGTTTCCAAACTAGATGTTTATGTCAAAAACATCATAACTTTCCATAATTTCCTATGTTGTCTTTGGAAAATATGGGTTTGAGATTAATGTCAATATATTTAGAAATCGCTAAGGATAGATCCTTAGGACATGCAGTAATATCAAGGCTAACTCAAGAAGTCCATATTTAAACCAAAGTGTTTGAAATTTTGAGGTGATAGTGAATATATATTTTTGGATCATTTTGAAACCAAGAAAAGTGTTAAATTGACTCACAATCATTTACAACCCTAGGATAGAAATGGCTATATTTGTTGAGTCCCCACTAGGATTTCTTTAAACACTAGACAATGCGAACAATTAGAGATTTGACGACACTGGCTCCCCTCCACGACACACACTTCTCAGGACCACCAAATCTCAAAATCCTTAAAATCCGGAGATTAAAATAAATTTTTCTATTTCTACAATTGAATAGTATTTAAATGTGGGGCACCTTCAGAATGACCGTTCTTGACATTAACAAATATTAAAGATTTTTGGCTTCTACACAAGGGTTTGTAATAAGGGCTTCTAGTTTAGGGGGTGCAATGATAAACTCCTTCAAGATGTCTCCAAAACCTTAGAACAAGGGATTTACACATCATAACTTAGATACTAGGGGAGAGCTATCATGTATCGCTTCCCATTGATCATGATTTTCACTGCAACCACAAATTTATATGGCAGTTTGGAAGAGCTTGGTGTTAGCTTGTTACTGCTTGGGTCATTCCCTTGGGGTGAATACTTTTCTCACCAAGGAAGGCCCTCTAAACGTGAACAATAGTGAGGAAGTACATCCGTAGTTTGATCATCTTTATTCGTGCGAACAAAGAGAGAACACACGCTATGCTCTTTTCTCACACTAGCACCGTTGTTCAATTTTAAACCCAATTGAAAGATGTGGGTGATTTTGCAAAGTGTTAGAGAATGTTTCTCTTTCTCAAGGTCACCAAATGGCATGAGAGAATTGCATACGCATCCACTAACAACATTGAAAATCACAAAACATAGCAAATAGTTGTAAATTTTAACCTTTCAAAGCAATGATGAGTTCGTTTTAAGAACCAATTGAAAGATGAAGTTTGCCTTGTTCAATTTTAAGCCCAAAGTAAAGTGATGATGTAAGGGTTCAACTTTATCCAACTTTGACCTTTCATTTTAAACCAAATTGAACTCTAGTGCGTTTCCTAAAGCAAAAAGTAGAAAGCATGAAATTGGGTTATAATTGCCCCAAAGCGTCAAACACTGTTAGAATTATAGAATTTGAGATAGAAGAGACTTTCTTCACTTTCGCTCCATGTCCTTAAAACCTATAAAACCATGTTAGTCTAACAACCAAAACACAGTCAGACATGCATCAGTGATTAGATAAATCCAAGAAATTAAGTCACATGTTGAAAAACCAAACATAAAATTTCTTACCCTCGTAGGCCATCACTGAACATGATAGTGTCATAGTTTGAGATTTGGGTGTCGCTCTGGTGAAAATGGGTGTCGCTCTATAGCAAGATCAGTGAGCACGATAGCATTAGTATATTGCTTGACATCACTTCTAACGATAGCGTCGCAATTTGGAATTTAAAAATGTCGGACTGGTGAGTTTGAGTGTCACCATTTAAACTTTTCGACACCTCCAGATTAAATACGTGTCACCATATTTAAATCAATGTTAGTAGATTAAATATGCATCAGTGTTTCAAATTGATAGGGCGTCACTATATGGTGACACTATTGAAATAGCATTGCTACAACCTGCAAAACAACATAAAATTAAATTCGAGCTAAAAAATGGTTAGATTATCGGTTTTCCTTGCCTCTAGCTCTAGAATGTGAGATGTGGGAATGTCAGTGAGGGTCGATTACACTTGACTCATGATGAATCAAAGCATAACTTCACCAAACATACTTGCATCTACAAACAAGATCATTCAAAATGGAAATCTAAACTAAGCATTTAATTGAAAATGGAATCTACAAACTACACAAAAACATTTAAATTCCTAACCTAGCCCATCTGAAACTTATCTTGTTTTGGAATTGGTGTCATTTTGATGTGAAACAATGACCCTTTCCCAATCTCGTGATTAGTGAGCCTATTTCAGTCAATTATATGGAAGAGAATCGATGAAACTATTGTGATTGATGTGTGAAAACCTAGTCTATGCTAAAAATGAACATGATGCAAGCTAAGTTACCATAATTTTATGCTAGAAATGCACTGATTATGCTATTGCTAAGCTAATCTAAGCTAAAACTATACTAAAAGATGAAAACCCTAATTCACATACAAACTAACATGGATGCATGGAAGCCATTAATGGATGCTCTAAGCTATTATGTAATGAAAATGAACTAAGATAAGCTAAAAAGTGAGTGAAATATGAGTGTGAGTGCATATGAATTCAACAACATAAGTTTACAATTAAAAGCTGGATCCGTTTGTCTCCAAATAGTGATTTATTTATAGGAGAGCAAATGATGAATGAAAGGTTGAGATCAAAAAGCTTAATCAACGGTCCAAGATGAAGGGGATGAGAGGTATGGATCATGGATTCTCATCAATGGATGAGAATGCATGATAAGAGTTAATCAAGGGCTCACACTTGCCTCAAACAAACATACTTTTGACCTACTCACATAGGTCAAAGGTAACTTGCTCCAAAGGTTAAAGGTTTAGCTTGTTCAAGAAGCCAAGTGAGTTGATTAGAGGAGAGAGAATATTCCTTTGGGTAAGGAAAAAGGTAATTTACAAATTAAAACAAAGTTTTAATTGTGCAAAAAGGGGATAAGGAATATTCCATGGGAATATTCCCTTTGCTTAGAGGAAAATTAGTTTAATTGCTAATTAAACAAGATTTAATTTATGCAATTTAGGGGATTAAAAAAATTAAGGTGATATTTATTAAATTAGATGATTTAATAAATGGGGAAGAGATGAAATGATATTTAAGTAAATAACTTAAGGTTATTTAATTAAATAAGATAACTTAGGGAATTAAATTAAACATTTTGATTTATTTAATTTAATTAGATGAAGTGTTAGTGCAAAAAGAGATGAATTAACCTGATTAAATTAATTAGGCCAATAGATGAAAATGATGCAATTAATTGATTAGCTAGGCTAATTAAATCAATTAAGCGAAAAAAGGATGGGTTAAAAAAGAAATGATGTTAGTAAATTTGTTTCGAGTGTATGATATTGTAACATCATGAAAACAACAAAGGTTAAAAGCACACCGCAATGCAATCAAGCTCTAATGCAATCTAAGCTAAACAACAAAGAACAAAGGAAAGCTAAAACATAAATAAACTGAAAAATCTCACCCAATATCTACGTAGTTCCATGTATGACCTCGATTGCCCTTCTCCATTTCGTTGTTGTAGTATAATTGCCCTCAGATTTATCTTGTGCAAGTATAGCCTGTGATAGTGATTTAGCAAAACATCAAAGATTTAAGATAATTGATATGCTTCCAAAAGTTATAAGATTTTGGGAGAGATTGAAATGATGAAAGATAGATCAATTTATAGAAAATTGATCATTCGAATGATAGGTTAGGATCGAAAGATCAACAAACGATTGAGATCAAAGGATTCGACATGCATTATGATAACTGTTAGTACTCACACGAGTTATAAAAACTATAAATATAAATAAAGATTAAATAATGATTTAATCTTCGAGTTTGATATTCGAAAATAGAAGAATAGTCTTTGCATGACAAAGATAAAGATAAAATAAAAGCAACGTTTTGTTTGAATGCACACACAAGATTTAATTAATTAAATAAAGATATTTAATTAATAAGCATGTACACACATACGAGTTAGAACTAGACTACTGACTGGTGATGACAAGGAGTTTATTCACGAAAGACACTTAGACATTAAATTAGGAGATAACTGACTAATTTAAATATATCTCGAGTCGAGTGAGAATGAATACTTAGATAACTTAAACATTTATCTAAATATAGAGTAATGTGTTAAAAATATATCTTTATGAATTAAATGATTATTTAATTCAAGATTCGACATTTAAAGCATAAATTAAATAAATAAGATTTATTTAATTGAGTGATGAAAATGTTACATGAATAATTAAATAATTAAAGTATTTATTTAATTATAGTCATAAAATATGATTAAGATAAATGAAATAAGAATTTATTTCATTTAAGGAGGGAACGCTAATTAGTGACGTAATTAAATAAAGAGTGTTTATTTAATTAATTAGGATAGAATAAAGATAATGTGAATTAATTAAATAATTAAGTTTATTTAATTAATAGAAGAATAAATGTTAATGTGAATTAATTAAATAATTAAAAATTATTTAATTAATAGAAGAGAAAATACTTTATAAATATAATTAAATAATTAGAATTATTTAATTATGACAATAAAGTTAAAAATGAATTAATTAAATAATTAAAGTTATTAGTACTTGCCATTGGCATAGTACTATTGTAATGACTTTGACTTTTTTTAGTTAATTAGTTATTAATAATTTAGTTTTCAACCAATAAAAAATAATATTTAAAAAAAATCAATTTTGTAAAGTCAACTTGTGAAATATTTAACTTTACAAATTATAAAAATTATTTCTTGTGCATATGATTGGTTAAAAAGTTGTGTGATATTGACCCATTTGTAGGGAAGGCAAGGTAAACATTTTTTTTAAGACCCATTTTTCTTTTTTGTTTATAATTTCATTAAATCTTTCTAAAATAAATAAATGTTACTTATTTTGACTTTTTAAAGAATATAATTATTATTTTTTATTAAACAAAATCTCACAAAAATCAATTAACTATTTTATAGAGTTTTGGATTCACATTATTAAAATAATAAAATAAAATAAAAAATTGTATTATTCTTTCCATTAGGCTAATATCTTTCTTATCTATGTTTTTAACATTTTATGGTATAATTTAATTATTATATGCTCTCCTTCTTTTCATTAATAATTTTTTTTCATATATATTTTTATATTAATTTATATATATTTAAGCTCTCCAAAAAAATTATAACCTATAATATACAGTATATAATATAACCTATTTTAATATAGATAATATTAATTTATATATATATATATATTATTAATGTAAAATTTATATATATTTTTTCTATTTATATCTTATATTATTGAAGGTAATATTTTGTAGGTTCTCCTTTAATCTATATTTATATATTATATAAATTATTATAATTTTATCTATTTATATTAACATATATTATAGGTTATATATATTATAATCTATTGTATTTTAACCATATTTTTTTGATTTTAATTAAATCGTTTATTTAATTTTCCAATTTATATTTTATATATAATCTCATCTTTTTTCTTTTTCTTTTTCTTTGATTAAATTATTATTGTTTTAAGTTTTAACATTTTTTCCTCTATATCTTCCTTCATTTCTTTTAATAATTTTGGTAATTGTTCCTCAATCATTTTGTTATATAATTCATCTTTATAATTCTCTTAGAGATATTTATTCGTCGTTTGAGACATTTAACCTTTAACTTTTTTTGATCCATCTATTTGTGTTATCTCATATTATTATATTATTATGTCTTCATCATTTTTTTGCATATTTTCACTTTTACTTCATTTTTCAATCTCCTCGCTCCCTACCCTCTCCCACCATCTAACTCTTCTTAAGGTCATTTCTACAATCATATTCCTTATTATGCTCTTCCTATGATGAATCATTGAGTTAGGGTTAGGGTAAGGTCATTAGAGTTATTTATTCATTATGTCTTCATCATTTTTTGCCTATTTTCACCTTTACTTCATTTTTCAATCTCCTCCCTCCCTACCCTCTCTCACCATTTAACTCTTCTTAAGGTCAATTCTATAATCATATTCTTCATTATCCTCTTCCTATGATGAATCATTGAATTAGGATTAGGATAAGGTCATTAGAGTTATTTATTCATTGTTTGAGACATCTAACTTTAACATTTTTTCATCTATTTATTTGGGTTATATCATATTACTATATTATTCATTTTTCTATTATGTCTTCATCATTTTTTCCCCTATTTTCACTTTTACTTCATTTTTCAATTTCCTCCCTCCCTACCATTACCCACCACTTAACACTTCTTAAGGTCATTTCTATAATCATATTCTTCATTATCCTCTTCCTACGATGAATCATTTAGTGTGGTTCGAAACATCAATTCAAAATAGCATACATAGTTTAATCTAGAAGTGTTTACTCTATCATTCATGGACTTTGAAAAAATCATACCATCTATAATCATTGATTCATTAATATTTAACAATTATTGATTTGAATGAAGAGATATAGTTGCACTTGTGTCTACTACAAATCAAATTTGATAATTTAATATAATATGTTTTATTTTTTAATATATATATATATAATTAAAAATAAACAACTTGTAATAAATAATCATTTTAATATATAACAATTTTATATTAATAACAAGTGATGCAAGCGTCGAGTTCCTATCGGAGAGCATGATGCCTTTTGATCTAGAGGAGAAAGTAGATGAAAAAGTGGTGAGCATTCTTGTCATGCAATTAACATATTCGTGTTAAAGGGTGCAAAAATCTTGTTTCAAGCTCAAGAATCTAATTGTTCTAAATGCCATTGGATCTATTTTTACTCTAGTTCCTACCAATAGTTAGAGAGGAAAGTAGAGATATAAGAGAAGTATATAGAGGGAGAGATAGAGGGAGAGAGAATGAGAGTGAGAGAGAGAAGTATAGATATATATATAGCAATAGAGAGAGCTAGAGAGACAATAAGATATAAAGAGATAGATTGAAGAGGAAATATGAAGAGGAAAAAATAACAAATAATATTATTATTATAAAATTTGACATAAATATAATTAAATTAATTTAAGTAAATTAGATTTTAAAAATTAAAATTGTACTACAAATAAAGTATTTTTAAAAAAACTATATTAAAATTGTTAAAGCTAAAAATTTAACTTTTATATTTAAAAATACAAGTAAAACTAAACTTAATTATCATATTCTAATGTTTTTTTGGCTTAAATAAAAGTTTAAATATTAATATTTTGTTGTGTAAATAAGTATCAAATTTAATATACACAATGTAAAGAGATATATATCTTTAGATACCTCTTACATAAATATATTTAAGACATCTATGCCAATACAATAGAAAACAATTTTTTAAAAATTATATATAAAAAATAATTTAATGTAAAATATATAATAGAAATATTATAAAATTTATATTATTATATTTAATATATACAAATTAATTAAATGAAAAGAAATATAATTAAAAATAAATTATTAAATTAATTTATCAAATATTAAAATACAATTAAAATAATGAGTTATGATGAAATTAGTTTTTAAATATGTGAAAAACTAACAACTGTAGGACATTGGTGTGAGAAAACAAAAATAACCATTAAAGATGGTTTTCTTGGATTAATTGATACTTTGCATTGTGAAGTCCATTTTTAATTAAATAAATAAAACCATTAACTTTAGTTAAATGAAACCATTAGCTTTTATTTAACTGGTGGGCAACCAAAAATAATACGACCAAAAAAGAAAGAGATAAAATAGAAAATTGCAAGCAAAACTAAAACATGACAATAGCTAAGAGTGGGAATATTAATTTTTTTTTTAAAATGGTGAGGTTACAAAATTTAATTTAAAATTTATTGAAAACCTATAATTTGGATATGTAGAGTGAAAGAGATTTGATTAAGTCACGAACCCATTAAGAGGGGATTTAAATAAATAATTAATTAATTAAGAAAAATGGGAGCAAGAATCGAGAAGAAAACTGAATATTTGGCATACATGTGAATGTAAGGAGCAATTGAATTGGCTAGAGTAAATGTGGACCATCCGTACAAAGGATATTTGCACCTGTTTAGTTGAGGCAATGTTTTTTCATGCGATACTATAACAAGGTCTTTGAGGTGACATTATTAGGCTTTTAGAGCTCAAAGGACTAAAGTAATTCCTCCTGCAACTAGTTGTAATTTGCCGTCTGACGTTATCCCCCTGGTTTTGAAATAAAATTATAGGAAAAATCCCACAGGTTTACCACCCATAACGAAAGAATGAAATTTTTATTACCTAATTATCAAAGTAAGAACCAATAAAAAATTTAAAAACCTAATTTCATAGAATTTTATTAAACAGTTGACAAACCCTAAACATTTTTTGAAACAATATTGAAATTGTAGAACGGAATGAATGATCTCCATTATACAATTTGTCAGATAAAACACCTCTGTAGGAACTAGAAACCTAGTAACAGGGATTTAAGAAACTATAGGGAAAAATACTAGTCTTTTCCAACATTTCAAGCAATGGCTAATGATTAGTGATAATGATTTCAAAATTACCTGTGTATTTTCTGAAGCTACTAGTTAATGGACTAAAATCCTCTGCATATGGATTTTAAAAGATTTTAGGATTCCATAGGCTAACATTAGTGATATAAAAATTGGAATTAACTATATTACTCATAACAGGAAAGCATTTAGTCTTAATCAGAAAGCCAAACCTTCAGACCTAAAAAAATATGCCTTTGGAAAGAAGAAAAAGGAATTCTAATGTCCATTGTAAAAATAATACACAAAGCTTAAGGAAAGACGTGTGTTGCAAAGAACTAGAATTCCACACAATCAACATTTACCAGTAATGCCATGATACTCTGGTAGTAGCATGAAAAAAATATTTGGGAATACAAGATGTACATTACTATAATGTCTTGAACATCCAATTGTGTGGAATTATTTACAATTTTACATTGAGATGAACTCAATATATGAACCCAAATAGAAAAAGATTTATGCTGTAATTATTAAACACCAATTGTCCAAATGCAACCGACACCTTAGAACAATAGATGAATTCAATCTGTCTGTTTCATCACTTTAAGTGATTTATTTGACCGTTGTTAGTCTGAACTCTAAACATGGCATTAAAAATAAAGCCTGTAGCATTAGAGTATGAAAGACAAGACACAATAAATCTAAAATTCATATAAGAATAATTAGGACTCTAGATAGGTGAGACTTGCTCTGAATGATCATGCTGAACCTGGGTAGAGAACATAATTAAAAATGAAACCCAGTTCAATAGATCAATTTGGTGATATTACTACAACAATATTCCATCGTAGTTCCTTTCAACTTGATTTTCTAGCATATGGGCATGCTAGAACTGTCATGTAACTAACAGCCGAAATATAAGACACCTAAGTATCAGCAACATTTTCTAGACGAGGCTAGTTTATAAGATATATATTTATGTTCCATTGTTGCTTTTCATGATGCAATGCAAGATGGCATGATCTTTTCTTTTAAAAATTATGTTAATGAATAGAGTACAACCACTTGGAATAATGTTAGAAGTGTTTGAGACAAAAGAAAGGCCTAGCACCCAAATCATGGACTTTGAACAAGATTGGAACAACAGTCTTCCCACGAACAATATTTCATAAAACATGAAATATTATCTTATCCACATAACTGGATCATGTGTCCAGAAAACCAATACAAATTAAGCCCACGTTGTTGTCCTCCTCTGTGAATACAAAATAACAAATAGCTGACGGAGGTTGCAGATTTCTACAAGAATCTTCTAAACACAACAATATATCTCTTCCAAGATAAAACATGAGCAATTCAATTATTGTGGCTGATTGGCTGTAGTAACTGTCTAATGCCATGTCAAGGCACTTAGTACCTAAAAGCCTGACATTGCAAATCAATCAAATGGCAAAGATTCTAAATTAGAATCTTCCATATAGAAGAATAATCTGATAGCAAATGAAACACTCCAGTATCCCAATTCTATCTTGAAGAAGTTGTTAATAAATGACGAGCACTAGAAATGCTAAACAATATTATTTCCTCAAGTTTTCCTTAAATACAGAGAATTTTCCCTTGTTCGTCCATAAGAGTAAAAATTCACGTCTATTTCATTAAAAATGGTTTAAAACAGAATAAAAAGATGCAACAACTATTGCTTGACTATTGAAAACACAACATAGGAAAATCTCAAAATCTCTGTTACAAAAGCAATTCATGGTCAAATTTCTCATAAACAGAAACCATTTCCCTTTTATTCCCTCGCAATATCAACTGCTTAGCTCTATTTCACTAGAATATCCAAACAAGAAGTTAAATCAGACCCCAAAAAAAAAGAAAAAAACCACGGTCAAAGTCCTCGCAGCTTACCAGTCGCAGAAGCCACCAACGGTGAGCTGAAGAAAGAACCAATACAACTGGAACTTTAGCTAGGTACAAAGGTTCAGAGCTTAAAACCTTGAGAAACCAAAGAGTCCAATAATCTCAATAACTACCTGAACACATGGGTCATTTATTCTCGGGGAAATCATTCAACTTCTGTAGTGCACTTGTGGTTGAAAAAATCTAGATATGTAGTGTAAAATGAGAGAAAACTGAGAAAAATAACTATTTATCACCTTAAGTAACTCGTTTCGGGTTCTGGACTCTGCAACTACAACAACCCCTACTCACTCACTGTAAACTCTCCTAGAACATGGACTTGCATAATAAAAAAACAACATGCACAAAGTGATATAGCGATCCATAGCAACTGGACTTTAATCTATATTAAATGAACAAAGTACCCTGACCACGCGTAGCCATCAAGCGATTCCAGTGGCTTCTCCTCCAGCCAGATGCCATTTAATGCATTAAATTTGCATTGATGGATTATGTACCTCCAACCGCCAGTTTTAATCTTTCATTTTTATTATTTAATGAATCTATGCCTTCGCTTTTATTTAATCAATCTATGCCTTCACATTTTCCTGATTTTTTTTAAACAAAAATGATTTATCAAGCTACTCCCACGAATAGAAAAAGAGATAAATGTTAATTTTCCAATATAAAAAATAACTTTCAAAATTCAGACTATACAAATGAAAAGTAATATGTTAAAATACAGAAATGTAATTGGCCGATGCTGCCTACGAAAAACATATTGAACGAATGCAATAGTAACCTGCCTTGCGGCAGGAACTAATAAGAGAAGAAACATTGCCAACATATCTAACATTTAATGATTTTTTAGTATATATTATATTTATTTTATTGATAAAATTTATTTAATATATAATAATTCATAATATAACATTTATTAAATATGTTATTTATTTAAAAGTTAGTGATAAAAAATAGGTTTATAATTGTGGATAGTGTTACGCTCATACTTAGTGTTAGAGATAGGCTAGGATTAAGATAATGGTTTAAAATTTATTGTTAGGGTTAGAGTTAGGAATAGGGTTAGGGTTAGAGTTAGGGATATAAGTAGAGTTAGGGTATGAGTTAGGTCATTAAAATAAATAACTAACACTACTAAAACACTATAATTAACAAATCTTACATTTATTTTTATTCACATTAATAAAACTTACATTTATTTTTTATCAAATCTAAAAAAAGTAATTACAATACTATTAAGGCAAGTACTAGCCACTACGTGGCACTTGTTTAATTAATAGAGGATTGCATGTTGAAGATAATTTTGACATAGATAAAACTGTTTGTTAGAGAAATCAAATATTATCTAGACTTAACTGATTAATGACTAATTAAATAATAAATATATTATTTAATTATAGAAGATTGTGATAAGAGGAATGATCATTTTGAATTAAATAATGATTTTAATTCAAAATTCAAGGATATTGGATAAATTGAATAAATAAAGATTTATTTAATTAAAGAGAGAAAAAGCCCACAAATAATTAAATAATTAAAATAATTATTTAATTATAGTGGAAAGTGACATAGGAAATTAAATAAATAAACATTTATTTAATTTTGTTATGAAAATAAGTTTAATTAGTGACGTAATTAAATAAATAATATTTATTTAATTAGTCAAAGGGAAATAAAGATGGGAATGAATTAATTAAATTATTAAAATTATTTAATTAATAGAGGATCTATGACTTTAAAAAATAATTAAATAATTAACATTATTTAATTATGAAAATGAAGATTAGAATTATGATGAAAATTAGAGTCACAAGCCTAGGACAATTTTCAGTGTCTACAGTTTGCCCCTCTTTGATACAATGTTGTTTTATCATGTTGGGTCAAAGAATAATAAATAAAATGCCCTTGTCATGCCCCAGTGAAAGAAGGATGAGGAAGAATGACGAGGAAGTAATGGTATGCCCCCTCGAGAGGACAAGAAGGTTCGAAGAACATGAGTGTGCTCTTGAAATGAATAAGATGTGAAGGACAAAAGGATAGAGGAAATTAGATAAGGGTGATGAAGATGCAGAAAAGAAGAAATGTTAGTGCAGAAAAGATGAAAAGTAAAAGACATGGTTCTTAGTATTAGCAATCTTCGATATTTTTTCGAATCACAAAAGGCTTTGCACTTTATCATCATTGGGTGGTAACTAATACAAATGGAGACAAACACCATGATATGACATAGATCAAGGTGTGCAAGGTCATCCACCTGCTAACAATAGACAGTCGCAGACAAGGATTGTCTTAACTCATACTAAGGGCACAATTGCCCCAGTATTTTTGTCAAGACAAACCATAGACAACAAACAAATAAAAGACGGGTCATGAGACGTCATCGCTCCTCTAAATCCTTCATGGGACATCCTTGAGGAAACTAGTAACATGACTCAAAATCCACAGTTAAAAGATAGTCGACAAACAACAGTCAAAGAAAACGGAATATTGATACATCTTTGCTTCTCTAAATCCTTCATAGGACATCCTTGAGGAAACTAGTAACATGACTCAAAATCCACAGTTAAAAGATAGTCGACAAACAATAGTAAAAGAAAATGGAATACTGATACATCGTTGCTTCTCTAAATCCTTCATGGGACATCCTTGAGAAAGCTAGTAACATGATTCCAATCATAAAGTCAAATGAAATGATAAGATAAATAAGCCATAAAGTCAAAGCCAGTAAAATATTTTCCAAAACTTGATCTGTTTGTTTGATTGTTTTGATTGATAAGATGATTGATTGATAGAGCTTGATTTCAGGAGAAACACATACCAGATAAGACGTTGAGTCTGGTTTCGATGTTATGGCTATTTGTATAAGGCATGACAAAATCTTGGTTTTAGAAAGACATGTATTGTATAAGACGTTGAGTCTGATGCCGTTGATGTGATAACCTATATGAGGCCTTGTTGATTGTTTGACAATGTCTGTATGCAGGAAGGACTCGTCTTGTATAAGACAGATTGAATGTTTTTCTGATATCTGTATTCAGGAACGACACATTCTGAATAAGATATAGGTTGATTGTGTTGATAATGTTTGTTGTCAGGAAGGACACATCCTGTAGCAGACATAAGTTGCAACTTTGGCAATTGGTTTGATCTGACTTGATGAAATTGTTGACTTGTTGATCTTGTTGGTACATGACCTGATATGATGTGCTGACAGTTGACTGTGTGTGATGACGAACCCTAAAGGATTGACCTAGTGCGGCCTCAGGGGCTCATCAATTGATGGCCTTACCTACGTTGTACATGCAAAGACTCGTAGTTTGACTAGACTTTGACTGACAAGACTGACTATAAAAATCTTGATTTGTATGAAGATACTTGACATGTGTGGTAGTGCATGTGACAAACCCTAATGGACTGACCTAGTGTGGCCTCGGGGGCTCATCGATTGATGGCCTTGCCTACGTTATACACGCAGAGACCTCGTAGTTCGACATGACCAATGACCTTGTCTTATAGAAAAATGGATTGAATCATGATTTTATGCAGACAAACCTAGAAGGACTGACCTAATGCCTCGGGGGCACATCGGTAGATGGCCTTGCCTACGTTCAGTCGCAAAAGCAACGTAGTTCGACAAATGACAAAGACTAACAAGTGCGACTGACTCTGATCTATTTTTTGGATTTTTGACCTGTTTTGATTTTTTTGTCTTTTTGAAGTTTTCTAATGTTTTTGGATTTTCATTCAGGACATTTTGTAATGTTTTTGGATTTTTTTAGGACTTTTTGTAATGTTTTTGGATTTTTCAATAGTTTTACATCTTCAGGATAGCCAATGTAAGAACCAATATGACACAAGTCAAGTTTTTTCCCCCAGTCGAGTATAAGACCAATTGATTATGGATATGATGGGATGGGGGATATGAAATGCACTCGATGTTAATCGTTCCAAGTTACGGGAAGGACTACTGTTTATTATGAATGGTATGTACAAATGATGGATGGATAAGATAGGTGATATGTACAGGGATAAATAATATGTACAGGGGTAGATAATATATATAAGGATAAGTGATATGTACAGGGAAGTCAGATTAGAATAATAGTAGACAAAGGAGTAGAGTCAACTACACATGGCACCTATTTGCCAGGTTTTCACCATGGTACCTATCCAAAGCGCCATCGAAGTGGTTTTCACTATTGGATGACTTATTTCTCTTTACTATTTTCTTGATTTTTTGATTATTTTGATGTTACCAAGACGCCTGTTTGCTAGGTTTTCACCTAGGTAACAATTTTTTTGATAATTAAGACAAGACCCTCAAAAGCTATGCGTAGAACTTCTTCAGATGAAGACTATTGATAGGTGCTAACAATGGTTCTTCTTTAGGAGTAGAGAGTTGATACGCTTCTGATCCAAAGGCTTTTGTGACAATGTAGGGTCCTAACTAGTTAGGTTCAAACTTTCCTGGTTTGTCTCTTTCAGCTTGATTCTTAGGATTCTCCATTAAGACCAGGTCACCAATGTCAAAGTTTTTGTTCAAGACCTTCCTATTATAGCTACGATGAAGGCAATTCTGATATGCTTGGAGATGGTCCAATGCCTTCTATCTTGGCTCATCTAAGAATTCTAACTCATGTAGTCTTGAAACTCGATACTCTTCATCGTCAATGTGGCTTTTCAAAGATACCCTTAAGGAAGGAATCTCAACCTCAATAGGAAGAATGGCTTCGGAACCAAATACTAGGGAGTATGGAGTGGCACCAGTGGGAGTAAAGATAATTGTGCGATAAACCCACAAGGCTGGATTGAGTTGTAAATGCCAATCCTGACCAGCATCATTGATAGTCTTTTTGAGGATTTTGATGATAGTTTTATTAGATGCCTCTGCTTGGCCATTACCTCGTGGGTAATATGGTGTGGAAAAATGATGTTGGATATGGAACTCTTCACAAAGATGGTGGACTTCTTGGTTCTTGAATGGACGACCATTATCTGTGAACACCATACTGACAGATGATATAGTTCAAGATAAACTTGGAGATCTATGTGCCAGTGATGTAGGTCATGGGAATAGCCTCAATCCACTTCGTAAAATACTTGGTGGCAGTAATGATGAACTTATGGCCATTAGATGTTGTGGGATGGATCTTACCTATGAGGTCGAGTCCCCATTGGGAAAAGGGCCATGGTGACGTTATGGGACAAAACTCCTGTGTAGGTGCATGTATCAAGTCTCCGTGTACCTAACATTGATGACATTTCTTAACAAAGACATATGATTCCTTTTCCATGGTAGGCCAATAGTAACCCAGTCTCATAATATTTTTAGCTAAGGTAGGACCGCTAGAATGGGATCCACATATACCCTCATGTACCCCATGCAAGGTTGCTTGTGCTTCGTCAGTATCGAGACATCTCAGTAGGGTATTATCTAAGGCACATCTATACAGGGTGTCTCTGACGATGGTGTACTTGGTTGACTTGTGAAGGAATGTCCTACATTGATTATTAGAAAGGCCAGGGGGTATGATTTTGACATGGAGGTAGTCATATATATCTTTATACCATAGGGAATTAGGACCAACAATATCACATACCATCTCAGAATCTGGGATATCATAGGCAGGGACCAAAAGCTGTTCTGCTAGGTATGTCGAGGAGTGAAGCAAGAGTAGCCATGGAATTTGCTGCCCTATTTAGAACATGAGGTATTTGATGAAAGTCAAATTAGTCAAAGTACTCCTTGAAACTATTTTCCATGCATTTTTAGGGAGCAATATTTTCATCCTTAGTTTCATAGTCATCATTTACCTGTCGGATTACTAGTTGAGAATCATCATAAACTTGTAGGTTCTTGATTTTCCATTTGACTACCATGCATAATCCTGTCACAAGAGCCTCATATTCTTCTATGTTGTTGGTACATGGAAAGACAATCCTGAATGACTTAGGGATAAAATCACCCTGTGGTGTGATAAATAGGATACCAGCCCCTAAGCCATGATTCGTATGGGAGCCATCAAAGTATAATTTCCATGTTGTGCTTGTGTCAACTGTGAATATAAACTCATTAGGAAAGTCTGCAACTAATGGGTGATCTGCTTGTATTGATGCATAGGCTAACTGATCAACAATGACTTGTCCCTTAATAGACTTTCTCTCTACGTACTGGATATCATACTCACTAAGTATCATAACCCATTTGGATAGTCGTTCTGTTAATGCCGCTTTGCTGAAGAAGATATTTTAAAGGATCTATCTTTGCAACCAACATTGTTTGATGGTTCAACATATAGTGCCTTAGTTTTTGGGTACAAATACTATCGCAAGACAAGCACATTCAATGGTACTGTAGTTGAGCTCATAACCAACCAAAGTTTGACTGATATAGTATATTGCCCTTTCATGACCTTCATCATCATTATGTGCAAGCAATGCTCCGAGTGATGAATGGGTTGCTGAAATATAAAGAATTAGTGGTCATCCTTCAACAAGTGGCATTAAGACTGGTGGTGTGAGTAGATAATCCTTAATTAGTTGAAAGGCTTCCTGGCATTTACCTGTCCACACAAAGGGTATTCCTTTTCTAAGTAAATGATGAAAGGGATGTGTCTTATCTGCTAATTGCACTATAAATCTTCTAATGGATTGCAGTCTCCCTTGTAATATCCTTAGTTGACTGAGATTAGTTGGTGGAGGCATGTCCATGATGGCTTTGACCTTGGCTGATCCACTTCGATGCCTCGTCTAGAGATGATGTAACCCAAAAGCTTTCCTGATTTCACTCCAAACACACATTTCTTTGGATTTAGTCTTTATACTCTTCTAGCCTTTGAAATATCTTGTCTAAAACCTGTAAATGATCTACCCTTGTCAGTGATTTGGAAATAAGTTCATCGACATAATCCTCCATAAGAGTGTGTACAAGGTCGTGAAAAATAGCGGTCATAGCTCGCTGATAGGTTGCTCTAGCATTTTTGAGTCCGAAGGGAATGACATTCCAACAATAGGTTCCCCAAGGACATGTGAAAGCTGTTTTAGGTTGATCTTCAATTGCAATCCTGATTTGATTATACCCTAAAAATCCATCCATAAGGGATAACATCTCATACCTTGTGGTCATGTCTACTATCATGTCAATGTTGGGCAGAGGGAAGTCATCCTTAGGACATGCTTTATTTATATCTCTAAAATATGTGCAGATGCAGATGCCCCCTATTGGTTTGGTGACTGGTACAAGATTGGAAATCCAATCTGCATAGTCGATTGATCTAATGAAGCCAACGTCCAACAATTTCTTGAATTCAACCTTGACTAGTAAAGCAATCTGTGGGTGCATTTTCCTCAATTTATGTTTCATTGGTTTTACACCTATTTGTAAAGGAAAATGATGTAGTACAAGTTCAGGATCCAGCCTAGGCATGTCTCCATATGACCAGGAAAAATTAATCTTTCTTTGTGTAAAGAAGTTGTAGAATTCTGGCTGCTCTTCTTTTGTCAATGATGCTGCAAAATATACCAGTCGTGGATTCTCTTTTGTACCTATGTTAACTTCCATTGATTCTTAAACTAGCATGGGTGACTTTTCTTGTGCAATAGGGAGAATGTTCAAACCTCCATCCTTAGGTGCCTTAGAGATTTTTTTGCCTTCAGATGCATCCTTTATTTTTTCTTTTTCATTGTCTAGAGGCGCCTTGCGTTTTTCACCTAGAGACTCATCATTTTTGTCTTTTTCATTCTTTTTCTTATTTTTGCGACTGGAGGGTTGAACAGATTCCCCAAAATATGCTTTGTTTTCCAAGTCAATGGTAAAGCTAGCCTTGTGATCACCACTAGGTATGCCTTCACGTAATCCTAGGAACTCAACAATTGCTTCGTCATTCTCAAAAATGTCTAAGACAGGTGTGTCTTGTTGGTCCCAATCAATGAGCTAGGGATAGAATAAGGGTATGTCATTATCAAAGTTATCAAAGTTCAAGGGGGTCAAAGTAAGGATTGAGTTATTCATATAGTCACAAATTTTTTGTACCAAGTCCTCTTTGCTCTTTTACTTGGATTTAGGTGGATTCTGAGGTGGGCCTAATGCCAAGGTTTGGTTATATAAAATGGATTTAACAGGTTCCCAAGAGGTAGGATCAAGAGATTCCCAATAGTAATGTTTAAACCATTCCTCTTTTGTCATATTCTTTGGTGGAAAAGAATTCAAAGGATTTGGTGAAATTTTTAACATCAAGTCAAGGTCTCCAAATAGCTTATCAAGGTCCATGGTGGATGTGGATGATAGGGAATCCCACTCATATTTGTTTGAGTCAGGGGAGTCATAATAGGCTTGGTCAAATGGTTCATCGGATGTCTTGATATCCTCTGAAGCACTTACTTCCTCGAGTAAGGGTGATGTGGTACTAGGAATGCCAATTTGAATCAGTTGAAACCCAAGCCCTAAGCCTTTCGACCACTTAGAAATAAGAATTGGTTCTGTCCTCCCATCTTGATGTAAGCCTAAGCCACTATGTCCATTATATCCCTTGCTCTGCATGATTGTGAAACCTTTGCCATATTGATCTGTAGGAATGTGAGCAAGTGAGGAAAGTGAGGGAAGTTCTTTAGGATCTTCTCTATACAACCAGGTGGTCACATCTTCTGCATTATAGCTTCTTTGCTTAACTCTCCCCATTTTGTAAAGGTTGTTGAGGGAGGAATGTGTATGATGACTAGTGATTATCTCCTATCTATTGTAGGTAAACCGTATGACTTAGGAGGAATTAGATGGATAACACAGTAAGATGTATTCATGTGATATTCTCCACAACCCTTGTCTTGGATCTCAACCCTAGGAGTGGAAGGTAATGAAGGAAAAGTGGATGTTCTAGTGAGAGTGGATTGATCGATGTAATGAGATGAATTGGATGATGAGGCTTCTTGGTTTACAAGAACTTGGCGTTGAGGTCTCATTGATGATATGTGGAAGGGACTGCCTTCATGGCATGAATCCATGGTCTGCCTAAAAAAAGATTGTATGGAAGGGTGAGATCTAAGACTTGGAATTTTGTCTCCATAACTGCAGGACCAATTCTGATAGGAAGTGTTACCACCCCCTTTGATTTTATTTCCTCATCGTCATAAGCCTTAATGACAATACTTTTGGTTGTTTCTATGCATGCTTCCAAGAAACCTAATGCCTTAATCAATTTTAAAGTGCACAGATTTAACCCTGCTCCTTCGTCTACCATAACTCGTCTAAATTTGGTTTTGTCAACAAGGACTTAAAGATGTAACAGGTCATTATGATTTGTCTTTTCAGTTGCATAGTCTAGCTCAGAGAATGTGGCATGATGATTATTAGTCAGGTAACTTACCATTTCCTCAAAATGATTGACATCAAGATCATTAGGGACAGTCACACTTTGTAAAGCCTTGTCTAGAATGGATCGATGTTCAGGTGAGATATGCAACAGTTCCAAGATGGAGATTTGGGATGGGGTTTTCCCAACTGATCAAGTAGGTTATACTATGACTTGGAAATATGTGGTACCTATTGTGATGGTGGACCTTGGATGGTGATCTTTATTTGACGAGTGTTAACAACACACTCAAGAGTCTTATTTATGGTAATGGTATTGACTTGCTCATCAACAACTCGAAGGCTATTTATGATGGGGCCACTGTAATCATGCTTGACACTAGCATAGTTGGCAGAAGTATTGGTCTTGTTACCTAAACTAGGGGATTTTCCTTTCCCATGATCATGTAATGGATCCGAAAAGACCTTGTGATCAGTGTTTGAAGATGTAGTTTTCTGTCCACTGACCTCAATAACCTTATTGTCGACAAAGTCTTGTATGATGTTTTTTAGTTGACAAAAATTTTGTAGGCTATGTCCTTTGGTTCGATGGAAATCAAAAAAGGAATTATCATCCCACCAAGATGGTTTGAATTGCCCTGGATCGTATTGTCTTGGTTCTTGAAGCTGTATAAGATTGTGTTGCAAGATTTGTTTGAATACCAACTCAATGGGTTCTCCAAGGGGAGTAAACTCACGTTTTGGAAATCGTCTCTGTTGTTGTGGCCATTGGGTGTTTTGGGTAGTGTTGGGGGTTTGGTTAACGGTGTTAAGTGTGTTGGTAGAGGGGTGACTTCCTCTAAGTGTGATGATCGGTCCTACTTGTAAAGTCTTAGCATCAACCACCCCATCATTGGTAACGTTTTTATTCCAAGACCAAAACTTGTTTCTGTCATTGGGGGTGTTTTGCACAATTAGATTTCTATTAGGTGTCTATGTCTTAAGTTCTCCTTTGTTAGTGAGTCTTTTTCAGTATAAGCCCCTTTTCTACCAGTTGGGTAAAGGATGTGCAAAAATGTACCCTTAAGTCACTTCTCAATTTTGGGTTGAGGTTTTCTTGGAACATTGTGACCTTTTGTTTCTCAGGTATCTCAATAGGACACCAACTGGATATTGTTCTCCATCTCTGGAAGAAAGCGATGAAAGTTTCTCCTTCATCTTGTGTTGTGTGACACAAATTTGCTATGTTTATCTCATGATCTATGTTGAAGGAGAATTTCTCAATGAATTTCTCATCCAATTCGCCCCATGACTTTATGCCATAGTCCAGACCTAAAAACCACTTGAGTGAAATCCCTACAAGACTTCTTGGGAATAGTCTCATAAGATAAGTGGAGTCATAGGCGACATCAATGCACATCGAAGAAAATTCCCTTATGTGTTCGATTAGGTTTTGCTTTCCATTGTACTTGGGTAGGTTTGGTATGACATACCCATGAGGGAAAGGTGTCATGTACAATGCTTTATTGAAGGGAAACATGCATATGTCCTTTGTTGAAAAGGTTTTCTTAGTTGACACCGCCATGTTATCCATTTGTGTTTGAAGTGCATGCATTTGTGTTTGCAAGACGTCAACCTAAGTTAATGATGTGTTGGGCAGATTATGTGGATCTATGTATGTATTATGAAATCCAAGGTCTCGTGATGGGTTTTGATTGAATGTTGGTATGTGAAGTGGATTTGGATTCAGAATGCTGGTAAACGGGTTTTGATTCTAAATTAATGGATTTGGAGTTTGTGTAAATGGATTGTGAGTCAGAATATGTGAAATGAGAGGTCAATTTCCATATTGGAAAGAGTGTATGCCTCCTGTCTATGAAACTCCAAAGTGTGGTATTGTACTAGTGACACTAACATTGGGTATGGTTGTTGTTTGTGGAATAGTGCTAGTGACGTTGACAGTTGGTGTGGGCGCAGATGTTCTATATTTTTTGTTCCCAACACGAGGACCGAAGGGATTGGACGGGGATGCACCCACATTGAAGTTTAGCCCCTGTGTCGAAGTAGGTGTACCAAATGGAGATATATTTATTGTGGTACTTGGTGTAGGTCCTCCAGATGGTATAGCCGTGGTTACCTGAGGTATATTTGCACTAGTGGTAGTTGTGTTTGTCCCTTGAGTAGGTACTGTTTGTAGAGTACTAATATCAAAACCAGGAGGTAGTTTGGCACCTTCTGCTAGCAATTTGGCTAAGTATCATTGAGGATCATTTGCTAGATAGTCATCTACAAAGGTAGCAAACTCAGGGTCTTGTGTGGTAGCATCTATGTCTTCTATTGTAGCTCGTCCTTGTGTATCTCTAGTAACGAATTTGTCTAACAAATGTTTGTGAGGTCTAGATGAGAATGGATTTATGAATTCGTTGGTATCAACCATTTTTTCTTTTTCTTTCCTTTTCGATCTAGTTTCAACCATGTAATGTAAGCTCAAAGTGCAAGTGATGCAAAAGCTAAGTCTATGGATGATATGAATTAAACTATGTTTTTGGGATTTTTTGAATATGTAGGATGATGTATGCAACTATTTTTTTTGGTATTTTCTCTACAAATAGGGTATGTCTAAGAATGATGCTATTCTAGGATGACAGTAATCGAGATATGCAAAGTCTAGGTGACCAAACTGGAGGATTCTAAAAGAGGTTATCTATCAGCTACAACTTAACCTAAGTTTCAATTTTGTTTCGACAAGGAACCTTGATAGAACTAGGACTAAAAGACAAGGTGAACTCCCAGGATAGATTGATGAGATGGAAGGACTCACGTGTTGGACAAAGGATATGATAACTAGGTTCAATGACAAAATTTGTTGAATCAAGGGTTTAACCAAAGCGTGAAAGGGTTCCTATCCTAGAATCTGTAAAAGATGATCTCTCTAAGGGAAATTAAGACCTCTAAACTGAAAGTAAGATCTGTAGCTAGGGTATTTATTGCTATGACAAAATGATTCCTAAAGATCTAATTGTGCAAGTTTTTAGAAAATGCTCAGGTTTCTGTCCAAGAATCAGAAAAGGATAAGCTAGATACTGGTTTCACTGTTTGTTCTGGATCTGTGACACTAAATTCTGGTTTTTTGATCCTCAGGCAAATGTGTCTCAGAATTTGACAGTTGCAATTTTTTTTTGTCAGTTGTAGTTTTTTGCTAATCAGTTGTGGTTTTCTGGTAAAGTTAAATTCTGGTATCAGATAGTTGAGGTGTAGTTTCTAACAGATGCGACTCAGGATGACAATTGTGACTCAAACTGTATCAGATGTGATTTTTCAAGTTTCTGTGCATTGGTGAAAGTTCTACAACAAAGGAAAATGCGTCATTCCAGACTGCAGTTGTGGCTCACCTTTTCAGATGTGTCACAAAATATGACAAGTGTGGGTTTTAACTCAGATGCAGTGTTCGACTAAGAAAATGCGAGCTAATATGGTAGATGCGACTCTAGTTTAGACAGATGCGACTCTAGATTAAATTCAACAGTTTCTGATAGATGTGACTCTAGATAAAACAAATGTGATTCGAAATAACAGTTGTGACTTTCTAGTGAACAGTTATGGTTTTCTAGTGAATGATAATGTAAACTGACTCTGTTTCGTGATTATGTTTTGGAAAACAAAGACAATCAAAAGACAATGTATTTTCAGTTTGATTTTGACACAAAGAACATTTAATCTGATAACAAACAAGCACATCCTAGGCTGTGATGGACAGTATTTACTGAGTTCTCACTTGGGTTTTACCCCAGCTTCGCTTATTCAAGGTAGATGACTAGTATCTTGACCCCACTGGCTCCCCTCCACGGCTCAACACTTCTTTCGGGGAAGCCAAGCTATAGTACCCATGAAACTCCCATGGCATACTTTCATCTCTACACATGAATCATAAAAACATGAGATGACTTCACAGGTCTAACCTGCTACACTAGTAAATAGAGGGATTTTGGACACTACAAACAAAGGTGTTTAATTTGGGCATTCCATTCGTGGGGTATCATCCATGCGGTGAGAGTCCATTGCTGTCCATCTTATCAGAACAATACTCATGATTCTTGGGCTCTCCCTAAGAACCCACTTTTATATACCGGCTGGAAGTCCCTCAGGTTCAGGGTGCTACCAGTCTGAGTCATCCTAGGGTGAGTACTTTTTTCCACTAGGATAGGCCCAATTTCTAGAGTCAATAACCGATTCTCTTACACCTAGGATCGCACGAATGCGCAAGGGGAGAGGATACTTCGATATACCAAATTGTAAGGGTAATAACACAATTGCTCTTTTGCACCAAACACAGTAGACAGTTGTAAATTTTAATCCAAATGACAATTTTCTAAACTACCAAGCAATCTGTTTAAAAAAAATGTCTTCGACTCTCGTCCTGTGGAAGATTCATTAGTAGTTTTGGAAAAAAATTTCTTCAACAATCGTCCTGCAAGGAGTTTCAAAAAATTTGTCTTCAATGATACGTCCTGCAAACACTATGTTAACTCCTAGACACATGCTGCAAACTAAACATTAGCTAAAGTGAAAACACTAAAGAAAGCTGTAAATTGAAAATCTAAACTAAAAATTTCACCAGTCAAATTCATCATTTTCTTCGTCAGATGTGTCGTGATCAGTTACGGCTTGAATAATAGCATATGCATCAGGTTTCTTCAGATGCATTGTTTTTGTTGTCAGATGCGTTTCGGGATATCAATTGTGTCGTTTATTTTGTTAGATGCATTTCAGAATGTTAGTTGCGCCGTTTCATCAGTTAGATGCGTCATTCCGTACGAAACCTACAAAAATTGAATAAAAGTCTACGGATTCGCAAAGGTGGTGTCTTCACGTTGGGTTCACCAAATGTAAAATCATGAAAACAACAAAGGTTAAAAGCACACAAAAATGCAATCAAGCTCTAATGCAATCTAAGCTAAACAACAGAGAACAAAGGAAAGCTAAAACATAAATAAACTGAACAATCTCACCCAATATCTACATAGTTCCATGTATGACCTCGATTGCCCTTCTCCATTTCGCCGTTGTAGTATAATTGCCCTCAGATTTCTCTTGTGCAAGTATAGCCTGTGATAGTGATTTAGCAAAACATCGAAGATTTAAGATAATTGATATGCTTCCAAAAGTCATAAGATTTCAGGAGAGATTGAAATGATGAAAGACAGATCAATTTATAGAAAATTGATTATTCGAATGACAGGTCAGGATTGAAAGATCAATGGATGATTGAGATCAAAGGATTCGACATGCATTATGATAACTATTAGTACTCACATGAGTTATAAAAACTAGAAATAGAAATAAAGATTAAATAATGATTTAATCTTCGAGTTTGGTATTCAAAAATAGAAGAATAGTCTTTGCATGACAAAGATAAAGATAAAATAAAAGCAACGTTCTGTTCGAACACACGCACAAGATTTAATTAATTAAATAAAGATATTTAATTAATAAGCATGTACACGCATACAAGTTAGAACTAGACTACTGATTGGTGATGACAAGGAGTTTATTCGCGAAAGACACTCAAACATTAAATCAGGAGATAACTGACTGATTTAAATATATCTTGAGTCGAGTGAGAATGAATACTTAGATAACTTAAACATTTATCTAAATATAGAGTAATGTGTTAAAAATAGACCTTTATGAATTAAATGATTATTTAATTCAAGATTCGACATTTAAAGCATAAATTAAATAAATAAGATTTATTTAATTGAGTGATGAAAAGGTTACATGAATAATTAAAGTATTAAAGTATTTATTTAATTATAGTCAGAAAATATGATTAAGATAAATTAAATAAGAATTGATTTCATTTAAGGAGGGTAACGTTAATTAGTGACGTAATTAAATAAAGAACGTTTATTTAATTAATTAGGATAGAATAAAGATAATGTGAATTAATTAAATAATTAAGTTTATTTAATTAATAGAAGAATAAACGTTAAAGTGAATTAATTAAATAATTAAAAGTTATTTAATTAATAGAAGAGAAAGGACTTTAGAAATATAATTAAATAATTAGGATTATTTAATTATGACAATAAAGTTAAAAATGAAAGGGCGGGGGCCCTAGCTCGGTTGGCTAAGTAATTCCGTTGCGGCTCTGCTGGTCACGAGTTCTAGTATCCCCCGTCCCGTGGTACCGGAGGGTGTGTCGCGTCAGCGCCCCCGATCACGTTAAAAAAGTTTACCAGGCGCACTGCAGTTTATAGGGGGTCGTGCTACCCGATTCCTGCAGTCAAAAAAATAAAAATAAAATAAAATAAAGTTAAAAATGAATTAATTAAATAATTAAAATTATTTAATTAATAGAGGATTGCATGTAGAAGATAAAATCGACATAGATAAAATTGTTTGTTAGATAAATCAAATCTTATTTATACTTAACTGATTAATGACTAATTAAATAATAAATATATTATTTAATTATAGAAGATTGTGATAAGAGGAATGATCATTTTGAATTAAATAATGATTTTAATTCAAAATTCAAGGATATTGGATAAATTAAATAAATAAAGATTTATTTAATTAAAGAGAGAAAAAGCCCACAAATAATTAAATAATTAAAATAATTATTTAATTATAGTGGAAAGTGACATAGGAAATTAAATAAATAAACATTTATTTAATTTTGTTATGAAAATAAGTTTAATTAGTGACATAATTAAATAAATAATATTTATTTAATTAGTCAAAGGGAAACAAAGATGAGAATGAATTAATTAAATTATTGAAATTATTTAATTAATAGAGGATCTACGACTTTAGAAAATAATTAAACAATTAACATTATTTAATTATGAAAATGAAGATTAGAATTATGATGAAAATTAGAGTCGCAGGCCTAGGAAAATTTTTAGTGTCTACAAATATCGTTTAGGACATTTTTCAGTGTCTACAATTGTTAATATGTTGCACGAGCAAAAGGTGGCTGAGGTTAATTGGCAGATTGCATTGGTGGTTTGACAGATTTTGCAGAGGTGCTCTACATTGGAAGTGGTGTCTTTTGCTCACATTCTGCGAGAATGGAATAGGGTTGTTGACTGTTTGGCTAAGTGGGCTTCAGAGCATGCAGATGATTGGAAGGTTGAGGGGTGGGGACAGTTGTCCCCTAATTATTGTCAGGATTTATAAAGGGCCATTGTTGATGATATAGAGGGATAAGATGTTGGTGGCTGTTTGGAGGGTGGTTTTTGTTTTAGATGGGGGTTCTGGAGTTTTCTTTCGTGGGAGCCTATGGGTTCCATGATCCTTATGTACTATTAATTTCTTGTTTTCAATAAAGTTTTTACCCCTTTTATTAAAAAAAATTACCCTTTTGTAGATTTTGTATTAAGTATAATATAAGTAGAAAATACTAATCACAAAGACTGAGTATTCATCTAAGTATCAAATCTAGAGTATCCCCTCTTACAACATATTCTTTGTTGCCCCCCTTTTACATGGGAACAAATCAAAACCCAACAATAACTGTAACATCTCTAGACTACCCTATCACATATTAACAACAATAGCCTCAACTGGATGAGCTCAAAAGAGTGGAACCCAAAAATTAACCTGTATCAAAGTGTCATTGTTACATCAGAGTATCATTAACAAAATATACAGATATAAATCACTGTGCTATTATAAACATCTAATGTAGATAAAAAAGGATATACATAAGGCAGGTCTCTATCCTCTGGGTGCTTTAATCTGCCTCATTACCACCACTCAGGGCTACTAGTGTCTCTGCAACAGATAATTCCTCATTTGAAGGTTGCACTATCTGTCCCACCTTATCAATTTTCTTGTTTTGTCCCTCTGCTAGCTCCTGTCGGAATGAATGAAGAGCTCTCAAGAATACATATACACTTGGGTGCCCCTCTGGCCACATATGTACACACCTCGCCTCCATGATATCTATTGTGATATCCTTGTTCTCCAAGTAGTTCCAAAACTTGTCTTTTGAGAGTGCCATTGTAATGTAGACCTGCATGGCAATATTATAAAACATGAGTCTTCTATAAGACTTAGCACTAACTCATTTGACTGCAAAATCCAACGAATTTTTTTGATGAAAGATGTATAATTTGATGTATTGTCGGGATTTGATGTGTAATTTTCAATTTTTTTAAATTTTATCCCTGATGTTTGTTGAAATTTCGACGAACCTGAGTTTCGTCAAAATTTCGATGATGTCGAAATTTCGACTCACAGTCTCATCAAAATTTCGACGAACATTCAAAAAAAAAAAAAAAGAATTTGTGGTCGACATAAATAAAAGTGAGTTCACCTATTTATTGCGACAGTGTTTTGCTATACTTGCGAATTTGCTCTACTTGCAACAGTTTGTGGAGAACTAAGGACGATTTTCTTGGGAAAATTAGAAAAAATTCAAGAAGATATCGCCAGGTTGAGGGTGGTCATTTCCTTTTTCCAAAATTCATTTGTGAAGTCAAATTTGTACTTCTAGGTTTGAAAATCATATTTTAAAGCAACATCTCATCAAATTTCATTTTTAGACTTGTGCATTTTGAGAATTTCATTTCCAGATTTTGTTGTGCAAGTTCAATATTCTGATTTTAGGAGTCTAACGGTTGGAAATCATAGTAAAATAAGAATTTAATAAGTTATGGAATTACCATTTTAAAGTATTTTTTGGGGTCATTAACTTCAGGCTATCTTCTCTTTTGCAGGGGTGGTCATTAACTTCAGAATTATTAGATTTTGTTACTTGTCTATGATTAAAAATTATTGGAGTGTGAGTATGATATTTTTTGAAGATCTAAATATTCAAGCTTGGTAAAGAAAAATCATGTCAGATAATATTAGTCTAGAACAAAATGAAGAGACAATTGCTAGAATGTGGGCTAGATTGAAAAGAAAGGGTGATGGGAAATTTTATTGTCCTTGCATTAATTGCAAGAGTTTAAAACGAGAAGACTTTTAATCACAACAATTGAGAAAAATTGTAGGCAACATGGTCACGTTGAAGGGGGGCATGATTATTGTCCATTGGTAAGTTGTTCATTATATGTGTTTATATTGATTGAATTTGTAAATGTTTATATCGTTTTAACATTTTATATATATATAAAAAATCACTTTATCATGATCATGGTTTATTTGTGTCTATCATTATTATAAAGGTGGGGCACCCTAGGGCATATGATATGGATTATCACGGCCCGAAGAATGTGGTTTTGCAAGCGGATGAACATGGAGTTGTGAATATCGAAGATGAAGTTAATGATCCTATGGAAGAAGATGATCATGCGCTAGAAAACACAGTTGAAGATGATGGTACAAATACATTGATCCATGACACATTTAGTGGCACAACTAATCATGATGATCGAGATGACTTTGATGATGTTCATGATTTACTGTACTTGAGAAGGCATACAGCCCCTTTATGAGGGCTCCCAAACAACTCTTCTCTATGCTATATTGTTGTTGGTGAACTTGAAGGTTATGAATGGTTTATCCAACATAGCAATCTCACAGATGTTAAGGTATGTCATATATGTCATCTTTTTTCATCTATTTTAATTGTTGTTAGTTCATCACTAGTAAATAAAGGATAAAATATGTACCATTAATATTCTTTATATTAACAAATTATTTTTTTGTTTTAGATTGATTGGTGAATTTTTGTTACCACCATCAAATATTTTACCTCGCTCATACCGAGATTTATCTGGCATTATGAAAGATATTGGAATGGAGTATCAAGCAATAGATGCATGTCCCAATGATCATATTATATATCAAAAACAACATGAATTTGCAACAGAATTCCCAAAATGTCATATCAGTAGTTATCGAATAGATCAACTAACAAAAAAGGTGCCTTGCAAGGTTCTTTGTTATATTCCCATTATTCCACGTATGCAACAATTATTTAGGTGTGAAATCTTAGCACAATTTATGGATTACCATGCAAAGAATAGAAGTGGAGATGACATTCTTTGAATTCCTATGGATGGTTCTGAATTTAGGGACATGAAGGAAAAATGGCCACACTTTAAAGAAGAACCTCGTAATCTCAGGCTTTCATTGGCAGTGGACGGTGTCAATCCATATGGAGAGCTGAGATCTATTTACTCGGTGTGGCCTATTTTTGTTATCAACAATAACATTCCTCCATGGATGTCAATAAAGAGGGAGCACATAATGTTGTCAATGATTGTTCCAGGTATTTGTTTACATCAATTTTCTTTAACGTAGTAGCATCTCATTTGTCTTATTTGTTGCATAATGACTTATATTTTTTTCATTTAATAGTCATGTACATTAATTTATATATATTGCAGTAAAATGGTTATAATAATTATGTAATGTTCATGTTCATTCAACTAGGTAAGTACCAAGTTAAAGATATAAATGTATATATCGAGCCTCTTATCAACGAGTTACTAAAGTTATGGAATGGCACCACTATGTATGACGTCTCTAGACCAATAGGACAAAGACAATTTCAATTCCATGCAATGCTTGTATGGAAAATTCTTGATGCCTCAGGGCTAACACATTTTTGTGGTATGTTATAACGTTTGACTACACTTTAATGATATTTAATTTTATGAAGTAGATATCATGCATGTTTTTTAAATAATCTATTCATTATATATAATAATAAAAATTGACATATTTAATCCAATTATATATGATCTTGCAGGTTTCAAACAAAGGGAAAATATGCATGTCCAATTTGTGGTCCAAAGATGAAATCTCATCGTTCAACAAGTTTAGGAAAGTAGGTGTTTGATGAGTATAGGCACTTCCTCCATAGAAATCATAAGTATCGAACAACTGAAAAACATCTTTTCAATGGGAAATAAGATATTACATCAAAACCATGAAGAATGACACCTCGCCTATGGAAGTTAGAATATAATAGAATTAATCGTCAAGGTTATACATTGGATCAAATTGTTTATCTATCATATATGATATGTTTGGAATTTATATTTTTATATTGTGTTGTGTTTACTCATGTTGTAATTGACAATGATTGTCGTTGTTAATTTGTTTAACTTATATGCTTCATGAAGGTCATTAAGGCATTAATGACCGACTTCGACAGGGACTGAAAAGTTATCTCAGACAATTTAGTAGGTTGCCTTACTATGAGCAGCTACAAATTGTGTATTTGTTTGATACAATGCATATCAGAAAGAATATAACATAAACGTTATGGAAAATATTGGATGGAAGGCATGACAAAGAAAAAATTGTCAAAATTTGTAGTGACATTCAGGAAGCCAATCATGCAATGAAAAATGTCATTCAATTGAATAGCAATGGAGACCAAATTATAAGTGCCCTTCCTTGGTTATTAACAAAACAAAAAAGCAATGCTATAAAAGAAGTCATACGAAAAATTTGATTTCCCACAGGATTTGCTGGGAACATAAACAATATCATAACAAAGAAAGGTGAATTTAGGTCAGGGATGAAAACACATGATTGACATAACTTCATTAAGGTAATTATTCTGGTATATTATATACACTTGTATACTGCATGTACTTTTCAGTATATTATGTTTACTACTTTGGAAAAATAATAAAAAGATCATTTTATAATTTTTGCAGTACGTTCTACCTCTATCTCTCCCAGACAACTTCGACAACAATGTCAAGCAAGTTATATATTATCTTGGAAAATACATGAGGTAAGTAGCAATATTTGTTCAATTCATTGTATAGATCTTATAATTTCCATTTGTTTTACTTGTTATGTAATATATTGTATATTTTTGTTAAATCTTGTTAATATATTTGCACCTTGAATCACTTGTAGATGGCTATCATATAAAGAAATCCATAAAGAAGATATAAATTATTGGAAGAGAAAAATTCCTCATCTAATGTGTCAAATGAAAAAGTGTCTACCTTCGACATTTTTCAATGCACAAGAACACTACCTCATACACCAAGTTGAGGAGATTGAATTGTGTGGACCTGTACACACAAGGTCAATGTGGATAGTTGAGAGGCACTTGAAATTTTTGAAGGCTTTGATTAGACAAAGAGCACATCCTTAGGGTTCTATGGTGGAGGAATATATGGTATACCAGACCATGGTGTACATTAGTGAATATCTTCCTAAGTTTGCAACAAAGATCCATGTAGATCACATTTGGGATCCCAATTCCATTAACAAATTCAAAGAGGAGTACCTAATGGGGAAAGGTAGATTGAGGAAAGTGAGAGGTAATTATAAGATGGTCATGGAGATTAATTATAATACATTTTACATATGGTTTTTATGTATATTTTACTTATTTAATTATTAATCTTTAATATACATCAATTATAAATTAAGGTCGTATATCGTGGTAATTAACTAATTATACGTCGTTTGTGAATTTCAATTTTTTTTGATATAGTTGGTCGAGAGTTGGATGCACTACATTTGTATGTCGCAAACAATCTTGATTGGATGACGGTATGGATTGAACAATGTCAACAATCTGGTCACACATTAACATGGGAAGGTGTGGCTTCATTGGTTAAAGAAGCTCATCGTAATGGAGATTCCAATGTTACACAAAGGGAAATTGATTTAGTATATGGTTTAAGAGATAAACAAGTATGTATAAATATATTAATCACCCATATTATTTAATTATTTTCAATTATATTGATGTATATATGATGCAGAGGATCCAACAACAACACCAACAACATTATTTCATGAGGGTAAATCAAACCCAATCAGAATCAGGAGAAGATCAAATTCTTAATTCACTTTCTTTTTCCTCAAAACTCATACAACTTCTTTTGATTCTTCAATTCTACAAGACTTGAAGGCAACAAGTTAGCACTCCAATTTCAACAAACCATATGTCATTATCAGTATTCCAATTGACTCATTCAAAGAAAAAACTATATTAGAAAACTTTGACTCAATCAATAAGATTCACATCATTCTCAACCACCATATCAACATCTATACATTCTCTCAGCCTTTCATAAGGAAACACATTATGCTCACTTGCTACACAACTAGTTACCAATCCTTCAAATTCATGTATACATCATATCATTAAGGCAACAAAACACTTATTCTAAATCAGATTCCAAAATGTCAATAACCAAACTTCAATCATTGAAAACTGTCTAAACTTCTCAAATAGCACCAATTCATTTTCCTTACAAGGAAAACTAACAAAGACCAATTCTTCTTGCTATCAACTAGTTAATCAGTCCTTCAAGACACAAGATTCATCATGTTTTGAGAGAAATCAATTCAATACATCAGTGCATAAATATAAGATTTGCTTGCTCTATAAAGATACCAAGACACACAATAGAATCATCATTCTCAAAACAATATGCACTACCTTTACGACCTTATTCAAGAATAAATTCTATTGTAACTCCATCCAAATGACTGTTGGAAAAAGTGCCTCAAACATTATAGACTGAAACCTCCTTTAGAGCAATGTCGGTGTGACATTCTGATTGTCTAGCCGACTAGCAGTTTATTTTATCCAATTCTGAACAGGTCGATGTGACCCTGAAGAAGTCTTGCCGAAAGGTTTACTGTGGAGTCTATTGCTGTAGCAAGGTGTGTTCGTTGTGACCTCATAGCACTTGGGAGAGCTTTGGCCAAAGGCCATTCATTTGTTTATTGGCGTAACTCTTAGCGACTGTGATCTTCGGTGAAGCTTATGGTTCTCGCTAAGATGTCTCAGCGAAGTGTTGTTCTCTTGCCGACAGTATATGAATTGATGTCCTTGGGGTAACTTATTATGGCTCGGTGAGAAGTCACCGTGAAATCAAATGTTATGCCGACTGTGTTTTATCGGAGAGACTTAGCTGAAGGAAGAGACTTCGGTAAGATGTCCTACCGAAGTGGAAATGTCTTAGCGACTAAGACTTAAGTTGGAATCTTTGGTATATCTTAATGAACTCAGAGAAAGGTATTAGCGATAGAAGAAAGCTATGCCGACAAGGACTACTTGGGAGTTATCGATATAACTCTTAGACTTCGTTATGAGGTTTGAGTGATAAGCAATTGTCTTGCCGATAGCCGATGGCTATCGGGGTAACTCTTGGTGACAGTAAGTCTTCTGTGAAACATATATAAATCGGTAAGTTCTCTCGGCGATGGAAAAATGTTTTGGCGACAGGTGAACATTTCAGAGTAGCATATGAAGATCGGTATGAACTCTTGGTGATAGGAGTAAGTCTTGTCGACTTCTACTTGGTGCTCGGTAGGCTTGGGGACTTCGGTGTAACTTTAGTGTTTCGCTATGACCTTCTAGCGAAAAGCAATAAGTCAAAGCGACTACTGAGACTCTTGGTGACATCGGTATGAGTTCAATGTGGCATCGGCAAGACACTATTAGTGTCTCACTGAGATGCCAATGCAATACGAATTCTATTGACCGTGTATGACCTCTGATGTGGCATCATGTGGACGAATCAGAAGAGTCGAATTGGAACCGTTGGGAGTCTGTTCGTTGCGACGGTTTTGAGAGGCAGCTCGACAGTCAGGAAATGCCATGGATATAGTTGGAAATTGCAGATGTTTTGATGTTGAATAGTAGTTCGATCAACAGTGAAGTGTGAAGAATTCAAACTGTATCAGTGAAGGATTAAAAAATCTGTAAAGGTTGTAACCTGGAAGTTTTCTGTTCGAAGAATGTACATGATGAATGCTGCTGTATAATGACACTAGAAAGTTAAGTCTGAAATTGTATGTAATTTTTGATTACTGTAATACAAAGTTATTTCTCTTGGTGTGGTGGGTTTTTCTCCCGTAAGGGTTTTCCCACGTATATCTGGTGTTCATGTGTGTTTGTCTAAATACTCTATTTCTGTAATCTGTCTCATAGTGCATCTCAATTTGACTGTAATTGAAAATTTAAAAGTACTTCTACATTCTTTCTTGAGGTATTGACGTTAGGAAAATTGTTTTCCGCATCTAGTTTTCCTTACAAGTGGTATCAGAGCTTGGCCAGTTGTGTTATCCTTGGGGGTATATTGGGTTTTTTGTGTCAATACTGTTCAGTGGGAGTTTTGTAGAGATTGTTATTTCTATTTACAGATTAAGATGTCTAGTTCATCTGGGAAGATTGAAATAGAGAAATTCAATGGCAGTAACTTTGAATTGTGGAAACTCAAGATGGAGGATCTCTTAGTAGATCGAGACCTTTGGCTTGCTATGTCTGGAACTAAACCTACAGGCATGAAGCAAGAAGAATGGGACCTTGCAGATAGGAAAGCGAAGGGGCTGATAAGGCTCTATTTGGCAGACTCAGTTCTTCTCAATGTGCATGAAGAGAAGTCTGCTTCTCTCTTGTGGAAGAGACTGGCATCTATTTATCAGGGGAAATCTTTGGTGAATAAGCTGTTCCTGAGAAAGAAGCTTTACTCTTTGAGAATGCAGGAAGGAGGGTCTGTAGCTGATCATTTGAATGCATTCAACATGCTGCTCGCACAATTAACATCTGTTGGTGTAAAGATTGAAGAAGAAGATCGCTGTATGCTTCTATTATGTTCTTTGCCAGACTCATGGGATCATCTAGTGATGGCTATTGGGAGTACAACATCCAGTTTCAAAATGGAAGATATTGTTGGTTCTTTGCTGTCAGAAGAAATGAGAAGAAAATCTTTTGAGATGGCGAAGGAGGCTCTTGCTGTCAGAGGAAGGTCAAAGGAGAAAGGCAAGAAGAAGGACAAGAAGTCCAAATCAAAATCGAGAGGGAGATCAAAGTCTCCGGCAAGAAGTCCAAGGTGAAGTGCTGGAACTGTGGGCAATGTGGTCATGTCCGAAAGGATTGTAAAGAGGAGAAAAAGAAGAAGAAAGGATCTTCCGATAATGGTTCTTCTCATAGTGATGGTGATGCCTTCATTGCAGCCTTGGCTACTCAGGCATCAAATGATGTCTGGTTGATCGATTCTGGAGCATATGACGATGGTGGAAAGGTGTACTTGGTGAGTGATTCAACCTTGGAAATTGTTGGCCGTGGAAGAGTCAGAATCCAATTCCCTGATGGCAGAATAAAGGGGATTAATGATTTTATGCACATACCAAGTCTGGCTTGAAATTTACTTTCTGTTAGTAAGCTAAATGATATCAGAGTACAAGTCTTGTTCTCGGGAAGTGGCTGCAAGATGACTAGAGGTTCAATGGTGCTGGCTAGAGGTGCTCGAATTGGTACCCTGTACAAGCTGGATGCACAAGCTGTTCATTGTAACTGTGTCTCTTCAAAGTCACTGAAAGCTACTCATGGAGGTAAAGAGGGAAATATCCCTAATTATGTAAACTCTACGGAAGTAAAACTTCTTGTTGAGAAGACTATGCTTTGGCATCATAGGTTAGGCCACATAGGAGAAAAAGGTTTGAAAACCTTGAAGAACAAAAACCTGGTTGAGGGGCTTGAAGATTGTAATCTGGAATTTGAATTCTGTGAGCACTGTATATATGGAAAGCAGCATCGTGTTTCATTTTATGATCCTCATAAAACTTCTGGTTTGTTAGACTATATTCATTCGGATGTGTTTGGTCCATTAGATGTTCCTTCTTTGTCTAAATCAAGATACTATGTGTCATTCATTGATGATTATTCAAGAAGAGCATTTATATATTTTTTGAAAAGTAAATCAGAAGTGTTCAGTCAATTTAAGGAGTTTAAAAATCTTGTTGAAAATCAGACTGGTAAAACAATAAAATGCTTAAGGACTGATAATGGCGGTTCAAATTCTGTTCTGATGAATTTGAAAGATACTGTAAAGACCATGGAATCAAAAGACACAAGACTACACCTTACACTCCACAACAGAATGGAGTTGCAGAAAGGTTCAATAGGACAGTGATGGAGAGAGCACGAAGTATGCTTAGTAGTGCTGGTTTGGAAGAAAATTCTGGGCTGAAGCTACTGCTACTGCATGTTACTTAATTAATCAGTCTCCAAACTCTGCTCTTGTTGATAAGACACCTTTGGAAGCGTGGTCTGGTAAGAAGCCCTCTCTTAGACATATTAGAGTCTTTGGCTATGAGGCATATGCACATGTGCCAGATGTAAAAAGATCTAAGTTGGACAACAAGGCTGTTAAGTGTATTTTTATTGGCTATAGTGTTAACATCAAAGGATACAAGCTTTGGAATCCTGTTACAGAGAAGGTTGTATACAACATAAGTGTAATCTTCCGTGAGCTGAAACCTTCCACCCTGGATATGCAGTCAGAGACAAAGTTAGAAAACAGTAAGGATGTAGCATCAATTCCTCCTACACCAGAGAAAGAGGAATTGAAGATTCAAAGCATACCTGAAACTGAGGAGAGCTCAAGCAGTTCTGAAAGCTCTAAAGAAGATGAACCTCAGCCTAAGCCAGTGAGGAGGTCAACCCGAGAAAGGAAACAACCAGATAGGTATGGGTTCTCATTAATTGATTCTACTTGTGCCTATGCCTTGATTTCTAGCACTAATGAGCCTAGGACTGTAAAGGAGGCAATTAAAATGTCTGATTCAGATTCTTGGTTGGAAGCCATGAAGGAAGAAATGGCATCATTAGATAAAAATGAAACCTGGAGTCTGGTGCCCTTGCCTAAAGGCAGAAAACCTGTGGGCTGTAAATGGGTATTTAAGAAAAAGATTGGTTTGGATGGCAGTGTAGAAAAATACAAAGCACGACTGGTTGCAAAGGGTTATTCCCAGGTAGAGGGAATTGACTATGGGGAAATCTTTTCTCCTGTAGCAAAGTTGACGTCCATTAGATTTCTATTATCACTTGCAACAACTTATGACTTAGAGGTTGAATAGATGGATGTGAAGACAACATTTCTTCATGGTGATCTTGAAGAAGAAATCTATATGTCCCAGCCTGAGCACTTTGTTGAGAAAGGTAAAGAAAAACTGGTATGCAAATTAAAGAAGTCTCTGTATGGGTTAAAGCAGTCACCTAGAATGTGGTACCAAAATTTGATACCTATGTATTATCTTTAGGCTTTGTGAGATCAAAATCTGATCACTGTGTATATTATAAAGCTGAAAGTGATCAAGTGCTTGTTATTGCTCTTTATGTTGACGATATGTTGTTCATAGGAAATAGCAAGTTAATGATTTTTGATCTTAAGTCTCAGTTGTCTGCTAAGTTCAAAATGAAGGATCTTGGTGCAGCAAGGTATATTCTAGGGATGGAGATAACCAGGGACATGAAGAATAGAAAGCTTTGGCTTAGTCAGAGTAAGTATATAAAGATTGTTCTAGAGAGATTTTGTATGAATGATTGCAAACAACTAGTTGTTCCAGTCATGCAGGGAATGAAACTATCTGTTGAGGATTGTCCAAAATCTCCTACTGAGATGGAGGACATGACCAGTGTGCCCTATGCTAGTGTTGTAGGCAGTCTCATGTATGCAATGGTCTGTACAAGACTAGACATTGCCCAAGCAGTGGGAGTACTTAGTCGATTTATGGCTAATCCAGGAAGAATACATTGGGATGCTGTGAAGAGGGTGTTTAGGTATTTGAAGGGAACTTCAGATTTTGCATTATGTTACCATGGGAATTTGGTTGAATCACAAAGGACTCTCAGCATTCGTGGTTATGTAGACTCTAATTGGGCAGGGGACATTGACAGCAGAAGATCCACCAGTGGATACGTTTTCATGCTAAATGGTGGTGCAGTGAGTTGGATGAGCAAGCGACAGGCTGTAGTCGCTTTGTCCACTACAGAGGCTAAATACATGGCAGCTACTCATGCTTGTAAAGAAGCTATATGGTTGAAACATTTGTGTTCTAACATTGGTTTTGATGCAGGGGAAATAACAATCTTATGTGACAGTCAGAGTGCCATTTTTCTGGCAAAGAATCCAACTTTCCATGCCAGGACGAAACATATTGATGTACAGTACCACTTTGTACGAGATATGGTTGAGGATGGAAATGTCAGTTTGGAAAAAGTTGATACTTTGGAGAATGTTGCAGATGCATTGATGAAGCCAGTGAGCACAGACAAGTTCAGGTGGTGTGCCAGTTCAATGGGCCTTAGTGCCCATGTTTTTCAGTAAAGTAATTTTTTGTGAGCTCTGGAGGTGTTTGAATGATCTTCGTCAAGTGGGAGATTGTTGGAAAAAGTGCCTCAAACATTACAGACTGAAACCTCCTTTAGAGCAATGTCGGTGTGACATTCTGATTGTCTGGCCGACTAGCAGTTTATTTTATCCAATTCTGAACAGGTCGCTGTGACCCTGAAGAAGTCTTGCCGAAAGGTTTACTGTGGAGTCTATCACTGTAGCAAGGTGTGTTCATTGTGACCTCATAGCACTCGGGAGAGCTTTGGCCGAAAGGCCATTCATTTGTTTATTGGCGTAACTCTTAGCGACTGCGATCTTTGGTGAAGCTTATGGTTCTCACTAAGATGTCTCAGCGAAGTGTTGTTCTCTTGCCGACAGTATATGAATTGATGTCCTCAGGGTAACTTATTATGGCTCAGTGAGAAGTCACCGTGAAATCAAATGTTATGCCGACTGTGTTTTATCGGAGAGACTTAGCCGAAGGAAGAGACTTTGGTAAGATGTCCTACCGAAGTGGAAATGTCTTAGCGACTAAGACTTAAGTTGGAATCTTCGGTATATCTTAATGAACTCAGAGAAAGGTATTAGCGATAGAAGAAAGCTATGCCGACAGGGACTACTTGGGAGTTATCGATATAACTCTTAGACTTCGTTATGAGGTTTGAGCGATAAGCAATTGTCTTGCCGATAGCCGATGGCTATCGGGGTAACTCTTGGTGACAGTCAGTCTTCGGTGAAACATATATAAATCGGTAAGTTCTCTCGGCGATGGACAAATGTTTTGGTGACAGGTGAACATTTCGGAGTAGCATATGAAGATCGGTATGAACTCTTGGCGATAGGAGTAAGTCTTGCTGACTTCTACTTGGTGCTCGGTAGGCTTGGGGACTTTGGTGTAACTTTAGTGTTTTGCTATGACCTTCTAGTGAAAAGCGATAAGTCAAAGCGACTACTGAGACTCTTGGTGACATCGGTACGAGTTCAATGTGGCATCGGCGAGACACTGTTAGTGTCTCACTGAGATGCCAATGCAATACGAATTATGTTGATCGTGTATGACTTCTGATGTGGCATCATGTGGATGAATCAGAAGAGCCGAATTGGAACCGTTGGGAGTCTGTTCGTTGTGATGGTTCTGAGAGGCAGCTCGACAGTCAGGGAACACCATGGATATAGTTGGAAATTGCAGATGTTTTGATGTTGAATAGTAGTTCGATCAACAGTGAAGTGTGGAGAATTCAAACTGTATCAGTGAAGGATTAAAAAATCTATAAAGGTTGTAACCTGGAAGTTTTCTGTTCGAAGAATGTACATGATGAATGCTGCTGTATAATGACACCAGAAAGTTAAGTCTGAAATTGTATGTAATTTTTGATTACTATAATACAAAGTGATTTCTCTTGGTGTGGTGGGTTTTTCTCCCGTAAGGGTTTTCCCACGTATATCTGGTGTTCATGTGTGTTTGTCTAAATACTCTGTTTCTGTAATCTGTCTCATAGTGCATCTCAATTTGACTGTAATTGAAAATTTAAAAGTACTTCTACATTCTTTCTTGAGGTATTGACATTAGGAAAATTGTTTTTCGCATCTAGTTTTCCTTACAATGACAATGTTCAAGTATTTAAGGTCACTCACTTCCCTGTACACACAGATTTCCACTGTCCATGAAATCTAAACATTAATTAGCAATAGACCTCCATACCCTAGATCGGGTGAACCAATCACACTAGGTTCAAAACCAAGATCTAAAGACACATTTAGAGACCTCTTAATTCCCATATCATCATATCAAAAAATCATAATGATTTATACTAGAGAAACTAGTAGATTTCAGACTGTACGCCCAAGAAATGCTACTAGAATAGGGCTATTTTACAAAGCATCCACCTTTTTTCCAAATCTAAATTGTTAGAAAACCTCAAACAGTCAAATTAAAGGTCACAAAACACTAGATTTATCCACTTTCAAAGATTGAAAGACCCATTTAGAAAGTGTATTAACAAAACCTTAATTTTAGACTAGAAACACCCAAAACAGTGAGGGTTTTGTGATTATCACCCTTACAAGCCTCCAATACTCTGGCCAACCATTGAAACATGCTCCATTATGTTTTCAAATTCCTTTAGAAATATATCCTTGGACATACATATGTTATTTCTCCAATACCCTGTTGGAAACCTTCATTTTCAAGAGGAAAACTTAGAAAATTAACTTTAAATCAGCAACACAGCACCATATTCTTGATACCCTATACTCACACAAAAAAAAATCACATAAAGGACACCCTAATTATCACATCCCACCATTTCTACTAGGCTTACATCAGTGGGATGGGCCTTAAACTTCTCTAGGGACTCTCAAAATCATAGTGAAACTAACTTTGCCCGAGACATGATTGTCTTTGATTCTTTTGCTGCTTAAAACTAACTTTTAGACTCTTTGACAATGAAAAGTACTCTTTCTCAAATGAGATTACACAAGAACTAACTCTTGGATGTTATCAAATTAGCAATACAAGTTAGGAGAAATAGAAAGAATGCTTGATAACTCAGAAAAATAGGGCTTTTATTCAAGATTTTGTTACAAGAATTTCAAGATTCTACTCTTCAATACCTTGCCATGCTTTTTATAACTTTTTACCTCTTAATAACTGCCTTTTCTAACTTCTCATCAGTTCAAACTGCCTCTTATCTCCTAATATGCTTGATTTATGCCTTTTTGTTTACAAAATATTGCATTATTTGCATTTTTTTACATTTTCATCTCCTAGTGACTTCTTTTATGATTTGATTACATTCAAATTAGCCTTTTCATGGCCTTGACACAAAAATTTAGACTTGAACATGTAAATTTAACATATTAGCCTTTTGAAGGCATTTACAAGATCTAGGTGCTCCTGCACTAATATATATGTTGAGATTTTTTTCTTTGCACACATTCAGCCAAGAATAAATATGTTTATCAATTGACGATATTGCAATAATTTTTACAGGTTTGACATATTGCAGGTGAAACGCCACAAGGCTATGTGGTGCAATGGTCATAAATTTTGAATAATTTTTTTGGATGACATGAAGAAAACTTGTGATTCTGGTATAACTGCAGTCTTTTAGGTGACTAATGTTTCATCTAGAAGTGACATACATCCATAAGTCTCAAAAAATTGATACTATGGGATTTTGGATGATATACTTGAGTGTGAATTTAAGTCCTTCAAATTAGTTCTATTCATCATCCTATGGTACAGGCTATGATTGAATGAAAATGATCCTGAGAGAACTGTTATTGAACATGATAATGGATTTACCATGGTTAATACAAGGTCAATTGAGTGAGCTGGAAATGAGCCCTATGTTCTTCCAAGCCAATGTGAGTAGGTATTTTACTCAGAGGTTTCCGGTAAACTGGGTTGGTCATTTGTTGTTAGACATGATCCAAGAGGAAGGCCGGTAAAGTATAATGTGGTGGAAGAAGAAGATATCAAGGAACTAGAAGATGATGTAGATGATGATCAGGATCAACAATTAGTTGATGATGTGCTTGACGAAGATGTCAAAGAGGAGGAACTAGATCATGATGATGTAGGAGTTAATGTTCATGAAGATGATATCTGTGTGGATGATGACATTATCGAAACTGATATCAATGACGATGATGATGATATGACCAATCCTTACAATGTCGAATCTGGATCAGATGATACAGACAAAGAGTTGGATGAAGAAGAAGATCAATGACATTGAAATGTATGAGTTATGCGATTATATTATCTATTTGATATTAATTTCTTGATAGAATTATATTTGACTCATGTGGTTACATAATTAATTCATGATGTTTACATTGACATATGTATGAGTTATGCGATTATATTATCTATTTGATATTAATTTCTTGATAGAACTATATTTGACTTATGGGAGATTTGATTTTATGAATTTCTATCCATGTGCAGACCTAATGGGTTGTGTCTGAACACTGAATATAAATTATATACATACACACACACATATATGTATGTATGTATGTATGTATATGTATTTGAAAATGTTAATGTAAATGCAATTACTAGATGCTCTCCTAGAACAATAAATACAACATATCATTAAAGTAATCTATATCTATGTATACAAATGTGTATTTCTAAATGCAAGTGTAAATGCAAAGAGCATATGGTTTTGTAGTGTTATAGATACAACATATCCATAAATTAATGTAATTGAAATTCTAAAGTCTTCAACACATATAATATGAAATCGATCAAACTATTAAACTACACGAGAAATAAATGAAAACAATAAATGCATATGTATCTGGATCAAATCCTTTTCGCGGTGGACCTTGTTAGCACTCAAAAATGTTGGTTGAAAAACCACAAGAGGTTGCCAATCTCTTGGTATGCTTTAGGGTAACATACAAGGCTTAATGAATCGAGCCTTCTTTTCTTTTGGTGCTGCTGAACCTAGGTGGGTCTACCTATACTAACTGAGCAAACTTAATTGATGTTATTTAACTATAGTAATCTATCCACAATGGCAAGTTTACAGTGAACAAATGTGATCCTAATCTAACATGAACTAAATGAGAAATATGTTTAGTTAACAGATGTATAAAATGAATTAGATTTATGGATGGACAAGGGGAGACTAGTGCCTTATTGGGTATATGGAGTCTAATGAATATCTGCAAATGTGGATTTCAATAATGGCAATAATTCAAACTGTTAGGCACATAAATTGTTTACAACTTGTGTAAACGTGCAAGTGAATAATTGACAAACTCTTCTTGAGATAGAATGACAATTCTAGTTATGTGATTCTTCTGATTAATCCAACTAACACTTACCAATTGTTGTGATTGATTAAAATATTTTAATCCCTACTTGAGAGAACCAAATAACCAAATCACACATATATAGAAAATGTACAATGATAAATAGAGTATAAACTTGTTATATCAATTTAAACAATAGAGAAGCATAAAAATGGAGACAATCAAATAACTACATAAATATAACAAACAACTGATACCAAAATCTTAATCTGCGACTTAGATATCTTCATTTACTCTATCAAAATACATGCATTTGAGTCTCTGTATATGAAAGCATTTTGCTAGAAAGGTATCTACTGAATATCTCCTAACACCTATATCTGTTGTATTACTATGGAAAAGATATAAATACATCAAAACTTGGAAGGGACACGTCCCTTCACAAATGTTTTATTTTATTAACTAATTAAAACAAGAGATTAGGCTCTATTTAGCCATAGATGAGCATTCGATAAATGATGTAGATAATCCTACCGTTGATGAGTATCGACATCTCCTAATGTGTTCCTAGCCAATATTTCCACCTTTATCATCCTTTCATTCTGCTCGCAGCTCTCGTCCAATGTCGAATCCTTCCCTGTAGCATTTTCCAGAATTCTCTGCAACATCAATTCACATTCTTTGATCCACTTGGCTTTCTCTTTCAACTTTTCTCCATCTTCAAATAGTGTAGGCAGTCCCATATTCATAACATCAACTAGCCCCTTTGCATCTTCTCGCAATTCCTCATAAAGGTCCTTGTGTTTCTTTATAATATGGTCACCCATACCAATGGCCACATTGTCACGAACATCTCTTTCATTTAATTCTCAGAGCTTTTCTTGAATCCTTCCATCAATTCTCTTGTGTTCCTGCACTATAACATGGTTATTTGAATATTCTCCCCATAGTTTATTCAACCAAATCATTAAGTTGGCCTGCCTTTTTCTGATTATTGTAGCGAGTGTATCATATTTACCTTGTGAATATGCAGTTGACTCATCCCAATGATCTTTTACCTATGAGCTTTCACCATGTGTTATTAATTTAGGAGGCCCCATTGTGACTCCTAGCATGTCCTTCAAATGATCATTTTCTCTCATGATCCTTTCATTACTCATTTTGTACATTTCCTTTTCTTTGATCAACATTTGTATTTGGGCTTTATTCAATTTTTCCACATTAATCCCAATGTCTGTAGTCGCCATAGGATCTACCTCTCCAACCTTCAGAGTCATGACATGTCCAAATTCTTTCTCAGTATCAATCACCACTGACTTTCTATGAGGTGGATACAAGGCCCATATCATGAGTGATCCTTCATCCGGGTTATATTTGGATCCAACATATATTTTTGTCACCCCCTTTGGACTAATCTTGTGTGTGGCACTATTATCCTTTAAGAAGCTATCAAAGACCAATGTAGAATTCAAATCCAACCCTAGAAAGATCATAATTCCAACATCCTCTAACATTTTCCTTCCTTTATTGGGGGTCATATTAGCCATTTCTCTATCCACAGTTAATTTCAAATTATTTAGTAGTTGCTCCTCATTGCTTGGTGTAATATTATCAATTGTCTCCTTGCCCTTTTGTTTATACAAGAAAGATCTAAATTCTGAAGAATTCAAAAATTCATTGTCTGCTAAAAATGACCTATATGCCATCTCTCTGGTGTCTGTATCTTGGCTCTCTTCAACACTTGGTTCTCTAGGAGGGCAGTTGTAATCTTGAGTTTTTAATCTGGAAATCCTACTGGGTAGGTCTCGTGGTATATCTTCTCCAGATTCCTCATCTCCAGAAAAAAGGGAACCCTGTATCTGGCAACCCTTGGTTGTATTCCTCCACCACTCTCTCTACTTCCTTTGCCTCCAAATTTCTAATCATGTCATCAAACTAATAAGGAACATGATCATATCCTCCAAAGTTTATCCTTTGTCTAGAAGAATTGATATATCCCTCTGGATCAAAACCTTTTCTTGGTGGACCCTTATTCATATTATATTGCATTAATTTTTCAAGGATCAAATCATATCCTTCCTTTGCAAGCACAGTAAAATCACCAAAGCACAAAGCACTAGGCATAAATGCCTGTTTCCCGAATGAACCAAAATTCATGAAACTAGAAAAATTCATTTGTCTTACAATTTCCAAATATGCAATCCCATCCAGGACTGTTTTAGGAAAAATTAATGGAGAATCCTCAAAACCAAACACCCTTACAATAGTAGCATCTTCCAAGCAAATACCATTCTCCCCAATTGTGATCAATTGGTCCATTAAAGTCCTTAGGTTTGAGGAAGTGTTTTATTTCATCAGACAATGAGTGCGCACAAGAATGACTGTAGAATTCATATACTGGCTTTACAAAATATTCTTCAAAATATAGGTAACTGGAATTAGCAAACCTACTATCCCAAATGGCAGTCCACAATTGAATGGGTAACAATTTTCCCTCTTTATCAAACTGTGAAAACTTCAAATTTTCTGGCCAAATCCCTAACTCTTGTCTGAAGTACAATACTAGATTCATTAAAAGAGAATAATGCCTAAGGTGTAGAACAAGGGATTTATTCATGATTGCCATCAATGCTAAGTCGAGTTCCTTGGAGACAAATGAAGCATAGTTGAAAAACCTAGAATTATGACATTGAATGTCAACTACAATTACCATGGGAACAATGGACATATACTTAGGAACTTCCATACCCAACACACTTGTCCTACCGAGAAACAGGTATATCTCATATAGGGCTCAAATAATTCCACATGGAATGGAGGCCCATCGCCATCATCAAGTGGGACAATTTTACCATCTTGTTTAATTCTATGTAAGGGAAACCTCGAACCCTTGTAAGTGGTGTCCATTCTCCAAAACTCCTTTTCCAACTCTTCATTCACAATTTTCTCATTATTCCACCCTTCCAACTTAAAAACCTCACTTATTGAAGCCTCTGATATGTATATGAAGGGTTTCCCAGATGGTTTGCATATGGCCTTAAGTTTTGAGTCATAGTGGGTGGCCAACAATTTTACCAACTCGATATTGAAAAACACATTAGGGCAAACCATCTTTCCCAAATTTAGATGCCATAGATTACAAACTGGATCAAAACGTTCTCTTCGGTGAAAGTGGAATCTAAACAATTCATAGCCTCTTATTGGGGTCCAAATGTCTCCTATGTGCTTGCATTTGTCATCTAATTTTTCCACTTCCACCCTCAATTGTGTGGAGTGCCTACCTTTGGGCCCAGAGCCAGGTAATTGGTCAATTAAATCCTGATTGAACTTTCGTTCAGCACCCTCCGGCTCAATTCTAGACTCAACTTTCTGCTTCTTACTCTTAGGGTGACTGCTCTCACTTTGTTTTCTACCTTTCAACTTCCCCAAGCTGGTGGCTTCCATATTACTCACTTAAAATTTTAGAAATGAAAAAGTTAAAATGTAGAGGACTTACTAGTTTTGATTGAGGATTTTTAACTAAAACAATTCTCTGGCCCTTTGTTTATCTCCTCATTTCCTTCGCTACCAATTTGCAACAATGTTCATTTTGCAACGATTTCCTTTCAATTTATGAAATTACCTGTGCTTCGTGGTGCCATTAATGTTTTAACTCCAGGCAGGAATGTAACATATTTTTGAATTCCTTACTGTCACATCAAATGAACTAGTCGGCAAGACACCTTCAAACTTTGGGTGATCTATACATTAGGCCCCAACCAAAGTTCACTGAATACTCTACTGATCGGGGTAACACTCTACATATCTGACCGATGTTAGCATTTGTCCTGTATACATCGCCAAGAGTCACCCCAACAATCATTTTGGTTCATTTGTTTCTTCATCGGCCTAGCTTTTAGTATCACTAACACATTTAGTGGTTCCTCCAATGTTATAAGTCTCACCGATAACACATCAAATGAACTGGTCGGAAAGACACCTTCAAACTTTGGGCGATCTATACATTAGGCCCCAACCACATTCACAAAATACTTTGCTGATTGGGGTAACACTCTACACATCTGATCGATGTTAACATTTGTCCTGTATACATCGCCAAGAGTCACCTCGACAATCATTTTGATTCATTTTTTCTTCATCGGCTTGAATTTTAGTATCTCTAACACATTTAGTGGTTCCTCTGATGTTATAAGTCTTGCCAACAACACATCAAAAGAACTGGTTGGCAAGACACCTTCAAACTTTGGGCGGTCTATACATTAGGCCCCAACCAACGTTCACTAAATACTCTATTGATCGGGGTAACACTCTACACATCTGGCCGATGTTAACATTTGTCCCGTATACATCACCAAGAGTCACCCCGAAAATCATTTTGGTTCATTTGTTTCTTCATTGACCTGACTTTTAGTATCGCTAACACATTCAATGGTTCCTCCAATGTTATAAGTCTCGCCGATAACACATCAAATGAACTGGTTAGAAAGAAACCTTCAAACTTTGGGCAATCTATACATTAGGCCCCAACCAACATTCACTAAATACTCTGTTGATCGGGGTAACACTCTACACATATGACCGATGTTAACATTTGTCTCGTATACATCGCCAAGAGTCACCCTGACAATCATTTTGGTTCATTTGTTTCTTCATCAGCCTGAATTTTAGTATCGCTAACACATTTAGTGGTTCCTTCGATGCTATAAGTCTCACTGATATCTTTTCTTTTGGTCTTGAATATGTCACAAGAATTCCTGCCGATATCCTCCTGTCGGTGTAACTTAGCGGGCCAGGTGAACATTCAGGATTTACACCGATTGCACATGTCTCGTCGATATATTCCCAGTGCTCTTGTCGGTGAAAGAAATGATGGTCTCACCGATGAAACTTCATCGGTGAGACTTAAACGTTTGGGCCAACATATATTTTTCATGCTGAGATGACTTGTCTTGCCGATAGATTATCTTCATCGATGAGACCATAAGCCAATCTCCCTGATATGTCTTCTTTAGTATTCCTGATCGCTACAATAGTTTTGATGTCTCATCGATGTGCTAAAAATTGCTTGTAACCCATAATAGGTCAGGAAGACCCATACCGCTCATGCCGATGTGATTTTTTTGCCACAATATCTTTGATTAGAAGGATTTTTAGGAGTAGAACAAGGTGACTGTGGGTAATTATATTCTGCAGGGCCAATTACATCCTTTTCTGACTCAAAATGTAGTTAATTATTATTGAGAAATTTACATGAGTAAATCATTATAAAATTTTGAAATTTTTTATAGTTCCAATAGTTGTATTGCAGTAATTTGTTTAGAACCATATCATATCCATCCCTTGCTAATACAATGAAATCATTGAAGAAAGGAAGAGAGGTGGAGATAGAGTCTCGATGGATAGGGGGGATCAAAGGGATATAGATAGGTAGAGGAGGAGAGATAGAGAAGAGGGGGAGAGATAGAGAGGGCTGAGAGGGAGATAAAAAGAGAAATAGAGAGATGAGTGGATAGAGGAGAGGAGTGACATAGATAGAGATAGAGATATAGAGAAGAGAAAGAGAGATGGAGATATATGGGAAAGAGATGAGAGAGGAGAAGAGAGTTGATGGATAGGGGGGATAGGGAGGGACTAGAGATGAAGAGATAAAGAGGGGGAGATAGAGAGGGGGAGGGAGAGAAAGGGATATAGATAGGTAGAGGAGGAGAGATAGAGAAGAGGGTTTAGGGTTTAGGGTTTAGGAAGATAAAGAGCAATAGGGAGAGATATATCAATCACACTCCCTATATCTCTATCTATTCATCCTTATCTCTTTATCTCTCTACCTTTCTCTATCTTGTCTCCCTTTCTATTTGTATGTTTCTCATTATCTCCCTCTCTCTCTATATTTTCTTCCCTATATTTATCTTTGTCTCCTTAAGTGTGCAATGGGTACATTGAAGAGGTCATAAAGGAGAATTATCATATCTTTAATCAAATGGCATGCTACCTTGAGCATAACTCCCCAAGGACACATGCCATCCTTGGATTGTTGACATGAAACAACCAATCAAAATTTAGTTTCTCTTTTCCCTCTCTCTCTTTTCCTTTGTATCTCTTATATTTCTCTCTCTCATGCTCTCTCTCTCTCTCTCTCCCTATCTATCTAAGTTCATCTCTTTCTCTCATTCTCTATATTTTTAGTTTCTACATCTCTTTCTATTAGCTAATAGGCTACATATATTGTGAGATTTGAGCTTGAAACAAATCTCATGCTTGGAAACCACTATTGTGTCATTGGAAAACAAGTTTCAATTACCATTTAATGGTAAACTAGTTGTAGTGTAATGGTAAAATCCTCTAAAATATCAGGTAAAAGCCTATATATACTATTATATAATAATAAATATAATTATATTATATATAATTTAATCTAATATTACTATTATATTAAATATATATTATATTAATTGTATTTTACATTGGGATAACACCAAGGAAAATATAGAATATATACTTTCATGAAGAAAGAACATGAATGTCTATTATTAATCTACAAGAATGAGCTACAAAATACAAATCTAATATAGCTAATATATATTTAACTAATATATACTTAACTATATTATGGAATATTAAAACCTAGCTAAATGGCACCATAATTTTCAATTTAATTAACATAATCTAAAACCTAACGAAACTAGGTTGTATCTCGTCAAATTGGAGAAGTGAAAGGTCAATATCAGTTCCGGGGAAGATTTTGGAGGAGTGAAAACAAGGTCAATACCAGCATCGAGGAAGAGTTTGGAGTTAAAACAAGGTCAATACCGACACCGACGACCGATGAAGAGCAGAGGAGTGAAAACAAGGTCAATACCAGCCTCGAGGAAGAGTTTGGAGGAGTGAAAACAAGGTCAATACCAGTGCTGAGGATGAGGTTGAGGGCACTCAGGGAAAATTGATGACCAAGGGACAATGAGTACTGTAAGTTTGGCACCCCATTCTCTTTAACCTATAATTTTCATGCCTAGTTTCCAAAGATCTTCTCATACATTGGCACCCCCAAAGATCTAGGATTTCATCACACATAGCCTTCATCGCATGATTCTGAAGCAATTGTAGACTTAGTCCAAGTATATGCTAGGCTAAGTTAGATCTAATGAGTGGAAATAGAGGCATACAATTCTTCTTTAATACCTCCACCACAAACATATGCAAGGAAAGGTCTCCTCCCTTCTTGGTAGTGATAACCTCCTCCACACACAACCCTTAAAAAATATGAATAGAGGTATATAATCTTTGAAGAACTCAAAGTTGATTCTCTCCTACCTAATGCAATTAGTCATTTTATCCTTACAAACATTTATAGTGATTACTAGAGGCACATAGACCAATTCTTCATAATAGAAGAATTTGATCATACTTTTCCAATGATGGCATTATGAGAAAACCTTAGGTTAAATGAATAATTCCTAGATAAGTTCTTTAAATCATGTCTAACCATATAAGAGAAGACTGCTGCTATGTGTACTTGGATACCATGGAGAAAGGCTCTTTGGGCTCTTTCATCAATCAACACATTGTTAAATTTTTACACCTAAAAGTGAGAATGAAGAATCTTTCCTAGGATGGTGGCCATCCCATTATAGCTCTTAGAGTTGTTAGAGATATTTTTGTTTCGAAGTAGAGATTGGACCATCAAATTGACAAACCCTGACTTAACAACCACAAATTCACATGAAAATTGCCCCTGTCAGCCCTAGGGCATCAATTCAATGTCAAGTTTATTTCTTTAAAAGACCCCTAAATGCAATGAACCTATATCATACCATGTTGCACACCAATCCACTGAGTTATAGTTCCAAGACAGTGGGTGGATTGGTGGATGTCATTTCTATTTAGCCCTCAAACCCTTACACAGGCAAAACAAGGTAGTCCCTGTATTTGATTGTTTTCTCCCACAAGACAGTGATTCCGAGCATATCAAGCTTGTACGAACACATATATTTATCTACACCCATGATCTCAGAGCATTTCAAGCTTGTACGGGTTCATACAACACAAAAAGAACTTCAGAAAAATAGTAAAAACACAGAAAATTGCTTCAAGAACGTGGTATTTGATATGAAATTTTGGTATCAACAATTGCAATGGGATGGGAATACAATATGATAGAAGTGGGATAAGAAATGCATTGTTTGAAGCATCAAACCAACATGCAAAGATGAAAGAAAGTGCTAACCCCTTAAACTGAAAAAGTTTCTTTTAACTTTAAGTTTGTTGGGTAGCCAATTCTTTTAAGTTATTAAATCCTACCATCATACATAATGAAAATGTTGTTGTTTGAAATGACTATGAGCACTAACCTTCACTATTTGAAAATGTTGAAACCTTGTCATAGAGAACTAGAACATTGATGCAACCACTCATCCTACCTTAAAACATACCAAAAGTCTCCTAGCAATTAGACATAGGAAGATTTAAGATGACTTAAACAATTTTTATTGCCAAAGCATAAACTTATGATGAATTAACTAGGCCTAGTACACACTCCCTCCCATTAACCACTTAGACATATGGATATTAAATGTAAATTTGCTGCTTTTTTTAGTCATGTAGGTGTCCAATAAACCACTTGGTTGTGTTTCCCTTCAAGTTTATTTACTTGAATGAAGAGCAAAAGTCCTTTGATTACAATTACATAATACATTTGAGGCCTTGGTTGTGTAACTGGTGGACCATAGTCACATTTAACACTTGTTACAAAGTTTGGGAGTTAAAAAGTTAAGTAGATTTTATTTTTGATGGACACATTTGGACGGTAGTAACAATAACTTGCAATCTATCAAGACTTGATTACCTTATAACCTGTCAAATTCTAGCGATGAAATGATAGATTTATCATAATGTCACCTTGGGATCACATCACCATGAAAGAACTTCATCCAACATCCTTATGAGTGCAGGTACCACCAAATAGGTATTTTTTAGATCTGTCTTCCTCGAGCGAGGGATATTCGGGAAGAGAAGAGGAAAGCGAGACATGTAGTAGGTCTAAAAGAGTGAGATCAACTAGAGGTCAAAAGATTAGAAGAAAATTTCGTAAACACATGGAATTTTTTCTTGCTGAAGAGGGGTCATGTTCTTATGATGATGAGAGCATAGGTGACATCGAGGTTCCCTTGAGGTACAAAAATATATGGAAACAATGGGTACCCACGGAACTTCCTCCAATAAACACTGATTTTTGTGTCAATGAGAGGATATATCGCATAGCACCATCGTCATTACATGGTTTGGGCTTATTTTGTATGGACGACATAAAGGTCTGTTATGAAAAATTTATTGAATTGATGGAGTATGTCAGACCTTGTTACAGTTACAAAGATTGGATGTAGCTGGTTCAATATACACGAAGTATGCGTAGGTATGCACTGTCAGCAAATTATATATAGCTAAAAGATAAGGATCAAAATAAAGGCATGGCTATGTACATTAACGGAAGGCCAAAAGCATCAGGGAATATTGCAGGGTTTATAAATAGTACATGACTTGGGTCAACAAATAAGCAACCCAATTGCATATTCGAGGTGCGCGAGGGAAACCGTGTATTCGTATGTGCAATAAAATCAATAATTGCAGGGGAAGAGTTGCTAATCGATTACAATTTGAATCACTTAGTTACAAACACAGTTACTATGGGGGTGGTACGTACTATGTACCATTTTAACCAACCTCCAATTAATGAATCCAATATACCATTTTATTCTTATGTTTTTTTCGTAAGTCTATTGGTTTCATTTCATAATGCTTTTTTATATTTAATTTTTGTCACAACAAAACATTGATCATACGAGGAAGGATCTAGCCCAGAGCACAGATCGTAATGCATCTTCAACCACTTCTACCTGACAGGTTTACCTCATTGTAATTGTAGAAATTAGATACGAGCAAAATGTTTTATTTTTATGTTTTTTTCATAAGTTCCTTGGGTTAATTTCGATAATGTTTTTAATATTCTTGATACAGTCGGCTGATCGGGGAAAGGAAACAACAGTAGGGGAGAACGTCCATAGGGAGGTGCAGTCAATATTATGTGATGATGACATCGCATATTCAACAAGCCCTCTCGATATGTTAAAGAAGACCCAAAAAAAATGCAATGAAGAAATCCTTAAGTTGATATTCATAGTGCCTCAAACAAATGAGATAAGAGAGGGTTAAAATGTCGACTGAGAGAGCACAAAACTTGAAAGTAAGCTATCACGAGGTCTTTAATTATAACATAAGTTCATTCATGGTTTTATATTTTGTACTCTTTTATGTCATGAACTAAAATATGTGTTGTTTTTACAAGATTATTTGCATCCTCGTGATGCTGCTGGCCATGATCAAGGTACTGTAGGTGCTGCCTGAGGAGTAGGGGTTGGTACTGTTGATCCCGATCTTCCTGCGCATACATCACATCATCGACCCCATCATCCATGCCTATATTTTCATCTCAAATGTCGACAACACATAGCATGCAGACATTGGGTAGTACACCCTCTCGCAACGAACACATGCCAGAACATGCGTCAGAACATGTACCTGGGGATGCAGAGGCCACAACTAGTATTGGTGATGTTTTTGCAGCATTTCCTGGATCTTCCCATATTACTAGTACGGGAAAATTTCTGGTCACATTTGTGGTGACCGAGGATTTCGTTCCCATAAAGATAGAGAAGGTCCCAGGTACTTTAAAATGTTTTAATTATTATTATATATAATCCAATTGAAATTTACTTATTGATCACTCTTTTTAGACTAATGATCCCATGATCATTTTTTAGGAAATGATGTTTTTTATAAACATCTAAGTGATATTACATTGGAGCTCTTCGAGCCCAACATACGTACATGGTGGAATGCCCAAAATGAAGATTTAAAAGATGAGCTCATTAACCGTTTATTTGTGTTGTTCGGTGATAAAAAATTCAACCGAATGAAGGTCCTTAAGAAAGCTGGTACCTATCTAAAGTATGTGAGGGACCAATATAGGTCACATTTAGAGAAGAACAAAAAGTACGAGTGTCTCCCCATGATTCCAGAGAGGGAGTGGAAGGACCTAGTGTCAGATGGAAAGGAGAAGGCTGAAAGAAAAAGGAAAGACACCACCGGGCCAAGGAAGGTATGTGATACTATAAAAAATGTAATTATATATTGATTACTCTTTCTTTTTACATAATGTAATGTATTTCAAACTTTTCATAGGCTTCCTGACATCAAAGGAAACAAAGGCAAGACTAGAAAAACATAGGCAACACAAACTTGGCTCTGGTGGTTATATGAAATTAGCCACACGAATTGTAAGTATCAATAAATGAAATATTGCATCCAAATAATAAATTGCAAACAATTTTGGTTTTATCACACCATAGAAGCAAAATTCATGATCTTATGCAAAAATGCAGGGCTCTGAATTTAATAGAGTGCCCACATAAGAGGACCTGAAGATTGCCTTCCAACAAGGCTATGGAGCCGTGGGTGAACACCTAAGAGACTTGACTGGGCAAACACAATCATACACTGCATCTAACACACAGGTAAATAAACTCAATAAAGTTTATTTAAAATTGAACACTTGTGCAATCTATTCAATATTAATTTCCACCATAAAGTAATTATGTGCCTATTTGTTTTAAACAAACAAGCAATGATAATACTGCACATGACATTGGAATGCAGCCTGGTGAGGGTGGAGCACAACCTGTAGATGAAGGTCATGGTGTGCATCCCGGTACTGGATGTATTCATGTGCTATACAAAACATAGTATGGATTAATACAATTAAACATCTTTAATTGCAATTGGTGTATTAATTAATGTAACCTTTTGTGTTTCAACTTTAGAGCATGTAGAGCATGATCAACATGTTGAGCATGATCAGGCTAGAGAAGATCAAGAACATGATGTGGCCCCATCAGGTAAAGAGGACCACTCTAATGTTCTTTTAAACATATTTAATTGCAATTGGTGTATTAATTAATGTAACCTTTCGTGTTTCAACTCCAGATCATAATTTAGAGGGTGTTCAACATGTTGAGCATGAGGCTATAAGAGAAGATCAGGAACATGATGTGGCCCCATCAGGTAAAGAGAACCACTCTAATGTTCTTTTAATTAATGAAATACTTGTAACAATAATAATAAAACATATCAATTTAAAATTTCTTTGTTATTGCAGCAGACCTCCCCTTGCAGTGACGTCCATGTCGTGAGTACATGACTAGGCATACATTAAGATCACAAGCAAAGGAAAAAACAACTGAAGGGGGGTCAAATGATTTAGAAAATGATACTCCACTTCAACTTTTTTTAGCTTCAAAAAAAAGTAAAAAAGTGATTGTAATCATATTATGAATGAATGTGAATATGTTAATGAATGAATGTTATATGTTAATGAATGAATGTTATATGATAATGAATGAATGGTATATGTTATTAATGGATGGATGAATGAATGTTATATGTTATTAATGGATGAATGAATGATTAATGTTATATGATCGGGTATGGGGAATTGAGAGGATGTGAGGGGGGGGAGGGGCCAAATGAGCTTCCACCGTCAGTGGTTGGCCTTGTTAAGTAGAGAATATTAAACTATTCTTGAAACAAAGAGAAGCTCAATAAGGTAATGAAATTTTGAATATAAGAAATGCACCGTTTGAAGCATCAAACCGATATGCAAAGATGAAAGAAAGTGCTAACTTTTCACTATGGTGGCAGAAAAATGATTCTTTATACCCCGATGCCTTCATTTTCCAAGCCAATTTATCCTGCTTTGCATAGCTCTGCCATGTTTGTGGATGTGATATGACTCCTACACAAAAAACATGTACCAGTTTACAGCCTTCAATCCAACTACATCCAAGTATCTTTTTAATTCCTCTATCTATCATCAATTTGTTTACTATTTAAACCTCGTACAAATGTTTTAGATGAAGAACCCATTATTGTGAAATGTGCCTCTAGTTGAGTAAAGTGAATCCAGGCTTTGTATCATAATTTGAAGTTGTTTCCATTCCAATGTTCTGAGTTTAGTTTGTTTGTATGGCTTTCTATGAATACCACATTGTGTTGTGTGTGGATTTGGTTTCAAAGCTATGTTTCTTTTGTTTTTAGTGGTGACATAACTCTAAAATTTGACTTTTGTGCATAACAGGTTAGTGGAAAAATTGATAGCTTTGAAGGGTTTAGAGGCTCGATTGAGATAGATACACGGATATTTGGATCTTGTTGTTGATGGGAGGCTTCCACTTAACAATGGAATTTTGTTCATATGTTTTGTATTGATTTTTAGGAGCTTGAAGAAGAGGGGAAGTGCCCACTTGACCTCCCAAACCTTAAGAGGAGAATAAAAGAAGGTAATATTTTAATTTTGATTGTTGCTGCATTGTTTTCAAGATTACAAGGTATCACTTGTTTCATCTATTTGGACTATGTTTGAAATATATGGATAGAAAGAGATAGAGAGAGGACTGAGAGGGATAGAAAGATGTCTTCGTATTGCTGCAATATCTTGTTGAAACTTTCTTGCTGCAATGGGGTTGGCATATTTGTGAGCACTATTATTGTGTGTACTTGCTTGTGTAGGTGCATTTGTGGACTTTCAGAAGCACAAATTTCTGTGTGTGGGCAATGATCTTGCAACATTGTTTAGTAGAGACCAAAGCTAGTTTGGCTTGTGCTTTTAACTCAAGGAGGTTAAGTTTCCACTTGTAATTATGTATTTTCCATTTTTTTTCCTTAAAATGGTAAATGCCATCATGATCATACACTCATGGTTGTCCAATATAAACAAATTATATCTTTTTATGTATAATTTTAGTTATCTCCTTCTCCCGATTTTAAATAAGTAATATTATTTTTCAATAATATTTTAACCAATAGATGTGTCTGGTAGAATTCATAGACTCCTATGTCTACCTTTAAAGCACTCACTAATGGAGAGGAAAGGCCACAAAATACTCTCACTAACAGGCAACAAGTATATGATTCTGACCTTCTGGAGGAGTATCTATCTCTTCTATTTGTATTTCTAGTTATATCACTTTTTTGCTTAGGCACATTATATTATAAAGCTCTGGCAATTTTTTTATTCCCTTACACTACATTTTTTTGTTATTTTGGTTTTAGGAAAATCAAGATGCATTGATCAAGTGTATCATAGAAGATGTTGGATTTAATAATGGAAGACCTATAGCTGCATGTATCATCTATAAGTCACTTCTCCAATGGCATTCATTTGAAGTTGAAAGAGCAAGTTTTTTTGATCATATCATTCAAACAATTGGTTCAACAATTGAGGTATCATTGATTTTGCATTTCCCTAGTTCTGAGTAGTTTATGTGAATTGGCCCTACAGAATATAATGATTTACTCAAAATTTTATAATGATTTACTCATGTAAATTTCTCAATATTAACTACATTTTGAGTAAGAAAAGGATGTAATTGGCCCTACAAAATATAATTACCCACAGTCACCTCATTCTACTCCTAAAAATCATTCTGATCAAAGATATTGTGCAAAAAAATCACATCGGCATGAGCTAGTATGGGTCTTCCCAACCTATTATGGGTTACAAGCACTTTTTAACACATCGATGAGACATCAAAACTATTGTAGCGATCAATATTAGTAAAGAAGACATATCGGGGAGATTGGCTTATGGTCTCATTAATGAAAATCTATCGGCAAGACAAGTCATCTCAACATGAAAAATATATGCTGGCCTGAATGTTTAAGTCTCATCGATGAAGTTTCATCAGCGAGACCATCATTTCTTTCACCAACAGGAGCACTGGGAATATATCGGCGAGACATAGCGGGTCGGGTAAACATTCAGAACTTACCCCAATGGTATAAGTCTCACCGATATACTTCCTCGTGCTCATCGATGAGACCACAAGTCAGTCCTCCTTATATAGCTATAGCTCCGATGCAATTTTGATCTCATTCCCATGACGAGATCGTCAAACAAACAAAAAATGTTTGTTGAAATTTCCATGAAACTTGGTCACAATTTCAACAAACATCTCATGCTGTTTTGACGATTTGGCAGAGGCATGCCATGTGTGTTATGGCTATTGTTCATCACTAGATCGACACAATGTTCGTCAATAGTCCAACGAACACAAGGTCCCTTTTTTGTGGTGGCAATCGATGAAGTTCAATCGTGAATTAAATGTTTTGAAGCTCGTCAGGATACCGACGAAAATTTAGCAACAAATTTTTTTCAAGAGATTCATCAGAATTTCGACAATAGTTTGTCGACAGTTCAACAAACGTTCGTCGGAAAGTGGAGTCAAATATAGTAGTGTAGTAAGCATCCTCTTCCTTCCTTGAAAGTTGTCTTCATTCCTTGCTTTCCAGATGGACCACAAAATTTTAGATGAAAGGTAGAGCTAGAATAAGGCAACGGTTTTCCCCATTTTTATGTTGTTGTTAAACAAAATTTTCTCAAGAAGAGGTTGTTCATTATTCCCCTGGATATCTTGCTTGTTCAAAAGAGTTTCCATATCTCTTTAGCAAAATTACATTAAAATAAAATGTGGTTAATTGTCTCTGGTATTCTACATATGCTGCACACATCAATGTCATCAATTTTTCTTTTGAATGAAAGTTTCTGTATTATTAGAAGCCACCTGAAGCATGCTTTTTTCGCCTCAAGTTGTTTAGACCAATTAGTTTGAAAAACCTTTTGCCATTAGTTCTTATTCCACTACAACTTCCAATTTTGGTTCAAGTATTCTGTCAGGTCGGTGTGGTCTATTAACATAGTGTACATTTCTTTAACTTTTGATTTCATTATGTTATTTCCATTTTTCCATTGAAAATCTTTAAATTGAGCAGTATCATTCTTAATTACAATAGGAAATTTTATTTGATTACAAGCCTCCTTAAGGATTGTGTATGTCCTCCAATTGGTAAGGGGAATATTGAATTCAGAGTTCAAATCATTCCAATCTTTCAACTTTCCATCTTTCAGAATGTCATTAAAACACTGAACTCCTTTATGAGCCCACCCTTTTGCAGAGCAACCTTGAATTAAAGCCAATGGTTTCCCTTTGTGTTTTAGGTTCCACCAAATAGATCTGTTAGCCTGTATGGTCCCACAATCCCCTTTGGTAAAGTGGTGGTTGGCAAGGTACCTTTTCATCACTTCCTAGGCTTTCCAAATGGTTCTAAAAACATTAGATCCTCCAGGTAACATAGTCTCCTCACTACTAAGGATATCATTGAGTGACAAAGATCTCCATGATTTTGCATGTTTGGGAATAACATTGAGCATGTTTATCCTGATAAAAAATTTCCAAGGTTCTCCCCCTTCTAATGCCCCTATCACCCACTTCACAGCCAAAGCAATGCCTTGTAGCCTTAAATATTTTAAGCCCAAGCCACCTTTGGGTTTTTCAATAGTGCACCATTCCCATTTCATCGAGTGCCTCTTTATTTTTCCTTTCCGATCTAACCATAAGAAGGCTCTTATTCTTTTTTGAATTTCAATGATCTGGTAGGAGTTGAAGAACCAAATAGAACCAAAATAAATACTGTAAGAGGACAGTATCTTCTAGCAAACCTGGATTCGACCAGCCAAGGAGAGAAATTGCCTATTCCACTTGGCAATTTTCTTTTCAATTTTGTCTCTAATCCATTGCCACATCTCCTTTATATTTGGTTCCATGATAAAGGGAATACCAAGGTATCTTTCCAATTTCTAAGGGCCACCTCATTGGAGCCCAAACTTGCTAGCCCAGTCAGGAGGCTTGTCTTTCTATCTCAAAAGGAAAGATTTTGAAGGGGCAATTTTAGCCCCAGAGGCTAGGTAGAAGATATCTAATTTCCCCATTAGATTTGCAAGGTTGTCCTCCTCCAAGGTTAACAAAATAGAGGTGTCATCAACAAACTGAAGGTTAAGGAGTTCATTCTCATTTGACAAAATAATGCCTCTTACCCTTGGGACTAATGAACTCTCCCTTAGAACATAGTGCAGAGCATCTGAAGCTATAACAAACAATGCCGGAGCAAGCAAACAACCTTGCCTTATGGACCTCTCAAGAGAGATTTATTGAGTAAGAATACCATTGACCTCAACCTGAGCAGTTGCATCCTGAAAGAGGGTTTTGACCATGTGAAAAAAGGAGTCAGGGAAGCCAAAATCCTCCAACATAAGGAGCACAAAACCCCACTCAATTCTATCATAAGCCTTCTCAAAATCCAATAGCAACATTATTGCATGATAGTTTGTTAGTTTTGCCTAGTTCATTGCCTCCCAGCTAGTAATAAGGTTTTCAAGAATATACCTTGTCTTTATAAAACTTATCTATGTGGAGTTTATGATGGAGGGAAGGATGAGAGCCATCCTATCTACTAGAATCTTGGCCAAAATATTATAAAAGACATTGAGCAAAGTGATGGGCCTCCAATTTTTAACTAGAGATCTATCACCCTCCTTTGGGATTAGTTTGATTATCCCTTCATTGATCTTACTACCAAGTGTACCTTTTTCAAAGGCTTCCTTGTAAACAAGGAGTAGATCTTCACACACCCAATCCAAAAATGTCTTATAAAATTCTACAGGGAGTCCATCTACCCCCAAAGACTTGTCATCTTTAAGTGAGAGAATGGCCTTTCTAATCTCCTCTTGTGATATCTCTTTCCCCAGATCCCTTGCCATTTCAACACTGACCTTCTTTGGGATAATTCTCTGAATATGCTCTCTTTCCTGAGTATTAGCCTCCAACTCCCCCTCCAAGGAGAAGAGACATTTATAGAACTGGAAAAATTGCTCCCTTAACTCTTCTTGATTGACCATAGTGGTGCCATTCACAGTGATTTGGTCAATCTGTTCCCTAGATTGCTTCTTAATATATCTAAATAAAATTTTTGTGCCTTTATCACCATTCTCTAGCCAGTTCATTTTAGCTCACACTCTTAAACCCTGAACCTTGTGGTTCTGAAGCTTCCTTAGAGAGTTTTTTTCCATAACCAACCTATTTGTGAGAGCTTCATCCAGAGGATTTGATTGTAGATCAGTCTCTGCTTGGATAAGATTATCCTAGAGGAGAGTCTCCCTCCTTTGGTTATCTTTGGCTCTCTCTTTTCCTAATTGTTTGGAACAAAACTTTCCAGCCCTATGTGTTCAATGACCATCTATCAATTGGGGAAATATTCTTGTGCATCCACTTGTTGTTAAGCCTGAGACACAGTATGGAACTTTTACAATCATTATCCTTTAGGAGGTTGGTATTGAGGCAAAAGCCATTATTATTACTTGTAGTTTTTAGAACTCCATCTTTTAAGGAGAACTTAGCCTTGATAGGGTGATGATCCGACAAGGAATATGGAGATACTTCAACCTTACATCCCTCTTTCAGTGGGGAGGTCGAGAAGAAAGCTTTTCTTACATAGAATCTATCAAGTTTGCAATAGATTATCCTACCCCATTTTTGGGAGTTACACCATGTGAACCAAATGGCTTGGGCATCTTTCTTTTTCCCTTCAATAGGATCTTCAATCCTCAGTTTGGATTTCATTCTTTTCCAATAGAATATCTCATTACCTTTCCACTCAAAACCTGTTCCACCCCATTTATCTTCCTCCCTTTCTACAAAATTAAAGTCTCCTCCAATGATCCAAGGAATATATTGTAAGGTATAAATCCAATTCCACAAGAGAACCCTTTCCTTATAGTCATTGGGGGCATATACCGAGAAGACCCCAAAGCAACTTGATTTTTTCTTAATGATCACCTAGACTGCCCAGTTGCAAGGGGAGGTCCCAGAGCTATCCACAAATTGAGCCCAATTATTTACCATCATAATTATAACATCCTCTTTTCCCTTTTCATGCTTGGTAGCAAACTGAGTGGCTTCTTTCCATATAACCTTCAGGCTAGTTTCAAGGGTGAAACCAATGGCTTTAACCTCTTGTAGCAGGACAAGGTATTTTTCCTTTTTTTGTGCTAGAAACCTTCTTACTACATGTTTCCTATCAGGGGTTTCAAGCCCCCTTACATTCTAAGAAATGTAATTGACCTCCATTAGGCTTGTTCATTGGGTGGGGGCCCCTTATCACTCCTGAAATTATGAAAGCATTTAGGAAATCTATTTTTTGCTTCCACCCTTTTAGCATTAGGAGGCAAGATCCCATTGAGTTTCTTTCTTTTATCTTTTTGATGCTGGTTGGAATCTTTATCTAGAGGGGATTTTCCAACATCCAGGCCTTTCTTCTTCCAATATCTTTAGGTTTTTTTTAACTATGACTTCCATGGGGGTCTCTTCTCCATTAGTGGTATCCTTAGTAGAGAGCAGTCCTAGGTCATCTGCAAAATCCATGCCTGATTGTGATGCAAACCCATCAGAACTCACCACACCACCAAGGGGGTTGGAAGAGTTCATTGACATGTTAGAGACCATGATTTCATGCACTTTTTCAATTCCAATTACAAATGATACAGTGTTGAAGGTGATAGGATTCTCTATTTTGTTCTCCAGGCCCTCAAGGTGGATGTCCTCAAGATCAACATCAGTTTCTTAAGTAGGTATTCCTTCCCGGATTGTATCCTAATTTTGAGGACCTCCCCTAGTGTCCAAGATTTCAATTTACCCTATGGGGGTCTGTATTACCTTCTCCCCACCTCCTTCTAGGGGGTAGCCTTGAGGTTGGGATTCCAATTCATTGTTCTCCTTAAAATATTTAGAGTTAAAGGTGTACATCTCTTTGCTTGGTTTAGACCTAATTTCTTTAGATTGTCTTATTTTCTGCAGGGCCAACTGTTGGGCATTTAGTTTGATAATGTTTTCTGACTTATCTGATCGAATAGAGAGTCAAACTCAGAACACTCATTTCCTTTTTGGTGATCTTTATTCTCTTCATTTCCTTCCCTTGTATTGCAATCTATTTCATGAAGTAAAGATGTTAGTCTATCCTCCACATTTTTTGTTGCTTTATTGATTTTAATTGTTTCTGTATTCTCCATCTACGAAGAGTTATTTCTTATTTTCTTATTGAATTTAGGATTTGATGGGGAAAACCTCTCAAGTTGCTATGGAGTGAGGCTGTAATGCACAGTTCCCTCCACATTATTCAAATCTCCATCCGCTCGCCCATCCATTGTAGAGGGTTGCATCTTATTTTTAGTGCCTCCACCAAAGGTGGCTTTGGTATTAGTTTTAGTCCTTATTAATGGACAATTCCTTCTGATGTGGCCTTCAAATCTACATAGATAACATGCATTTAGCCCTCCTAGGGTTTCAATTTCACAATGGACATTTCTAGATTTTAACTTGATTTCTATAACCCTCGGCAATTCCATACTCAGAGACAAGGATACCAACACCTGCGTATTAGAGTGCAGAAGAGAGGTTTTGGTGTCATCAATTTTTAAGACATTCCCATATGGTTCCAATAGAAGTGGAACAAATTTCCATAGTCGAGGAGGAACATGTTTAACAATTAACCATCTAGGGATAGAGAGGGCAAGAACCTCCTCCTCTAAGCATCCAAATTCCATGCCAAGGCTCAGAAGAAAACCATCCTGACATTCCAAAATTGCTTCTTAATTGCCTCCATTTGAGAATTATGGTTATTAAAAAAGATGACATACAAACCCTTCTGCACCATGCGACAATAATAAAATTGCAACCCTAATTTCTTTTCCCAAATATCATCAAACCATTCTTCCATATACTTCCTTGCCGGAACCCTATTAGGGTCGACGACAGCAAAAAAGATGGCAGTTTTCAACAACCTAGAATCCTCTTCTACAATTGCCTCATCTAGGGTATTATTAGGAATCAAGATAGCTTTAAAAGGAGGAGTCAGGGAATGCTTACCTTGTTTTTCTCCTCCATTATCCTACCCTTTTTCGACCTCCCCGAGCATGAATTTGACGCCCTTCGATAGTCGGCTTCTTTCACCTGTGACAATATCTTAGAAGGATTTGGGAGCCACATTGTTGGAATTTGGAATGGAGGGCTCATTAATGGATTCACCCGGGGGATCCATATCCCCGACCATCATTTCAGGAAACTCCGCAAGAGCCACACATGTGTCCACACCTAGACAGAGTAGCCGACACGAAACCCCCATCACACCCACCGCAAATGGAATTTATTTGGATTTATTACTTGACACTAGAAGGGGATGTCATACGCCAAAAAAATGATGAATAGACGTGGAGGAGGGCTGAGCCTCCTCCATGGGCAGAAACCCTCACACACGCGTAGTCCTTCTTGCAAAGCCCGACCCAAGCTTTTTTCTTTCTTCAATCCTCTCCCCTTTTGTAGATAAGTCTAGTTTTAAAATATATATTTATTTTAATTTTTCAATTATTATTTATATTTTTTTACTAAAAGTAGGTTATCAACACAAAAATATTAGGTTGATTATCATGCCAAGAAAAATACTAAAACTTATTATTATTATTTTTTAAATATGATGCCCTAGATAAAAGAATCGAGATTAAGATAACATATATTTTTTTTCTATTTTAGATAAGTATTTAACATAAAAGTTGACGTCGATTGGAAACAATCGCGTTTTAAGTCACACACATTTAAATATTTATTTAAAAATATATATTTATTAAAATTGCAAAAAAATATGTCCATTCCCTAAAGTTTCCAATTATAAATATACACAAAAAAATTGAAGGAAAAAAAAAGAAAATCTACTATATAAAGCTAGACGTCCCATGTAACATCATTTGTAAGCATTTTATCAGCAACTAAATTATAGTGTTAATTTATAAAAAACTATATCCAAATAATTTTTAAAAAAATAAAAAAATACAAACATAAAATATACTAAAAAATACACATTTTATTGGTTTACATCATTTCAAAATTCAAAAAAATATATGCCACTTTCTAGTGATTGAAGTTTAAAAGTTAGATTAGTGTTGGTCGTTTCCTTTATAAAAGTGTGACATAGCTTTGTACTTTTACCCTTGAGACTATCACCTAATTGGATAAAGGCACCCATCTACCTCAATCTCAACCTCTCATCACACCTACACACCAAAACAAATCAAATTTAAATTTATATTAGTTTGTGTTACATTATTTTCTCAACTTCCATGTCTATATGTGCATAAAAATAAGACAAGTTTTTCAAAACCACATCTATAGAAAATTTGGATGGTATTTTGTTTACTTAACAAGGTGCAAAACCTTGTATTGTCAAACCAACACATAGATGAAGTGATAGCTTGATAAGAGTATGCTATGCATTAGCTTTCATTTATGTCAATATATATATTGTATTGCATATAGTCATATCTGAAACAACACATTAAGGAAGTCCCCTTGACCTAGTAGAGTCAAAATTTGAAGGTCTTACCCACCTTAGTAAATTAGTCCAAATTTTCCTTGCCTAAAGATAAGTTTGAAACCTCCCCCTAATTTTGATAACCTTGGCACTTAGGAGAAGTGTATATTTAGGGATTTAGGGACCTATAACTATGTGCATTAACATATGGTACTAATATAGTGTCAAAATGGGGACATTTTGGATGAAGTATGGAAAGTAGTTTTCTACCACCATTCTTCTAGTAGTAGCCATTGCACCCATATCTCTTATTTATCTAAATTAAAAAACAAAAGATAGCCCTCAAAGCACTTGGTGAACTAATGTAGATCAAGGTGGAGAAACTCACAACCGGACCCAAAATGACTAGACCTCAATAAGACATCAACCCTTGAAAATCATAATCACCCAAATTGAATCAAGTAACAGCAAAAGGTTTGTATCCTTCAAATCTCAACAAAAGGGCTTATCTTTTAGAGAAATCTATACAATGGCCATCCAAACATTATACTAGATTTGTCTCAAATTCCAAAACATTGTCCTAGAAGACCTCACAAGGTTTCCTTGTACCAACATTGAGAAACATCAAATTTCCCTACAAAGAGTCTACTAGAATTAGGCCTATTTTACAAAAAAATTACCCTCTAAACACCTTGTACTCACAAATAATCTTTAGACAGTCTTAAATTGTGCCCCAAAACTTCAAATTTTCCAACTATTTCTTAGGCCTCAGACCTCTATACCACAAATCCATGAAACCCTCCATTTACACTCCAAAACTTTGGGTTTACTCAAACACCCAACTCCTAGGATTCTCAGTCCAAATCAATACATCTAACACCTTTCATGTTCTCTGCATAAACTCAAAAAATCATAAGAATTGATTGTCCTCAAGGATTTCTCAAAACCCTAGGTCAAAACCACTAATTTCATACATTTTCTTCACAAAAACAACAGGGGAAGCAACACTATCTCCTTTATTCTTTCTCCACAACTCAAATAAAGAATCCTACCATCTACTCTAACTCCCTAGGACCCATTACACTTGTCACAGTAATCACAGTTGGTGTATGGGTCCTTCAGAACATGATTTTATTGCAAAACCCTTAAACAGGGTACTCCCGACCTGCTATAGGAAAACAAGAATATCTACCACAAATCATAATGGATTTCCCTCAAAATTGTTCCAAAAGGTTATGAACACATTCCACCATAAAATGAAATGAATTACATGGCACAATCAGATTGTACAGGCTCGTATAGACCTACAAATGTGAAGAAAACTTAGAAAATTAATGAAAAACAAAGATAATCTTATTGCCAATGCTTCAATTTCCTTATCCAACCATTACAACGAGTTTCTATGCCTCTTTAAAGGCTTCTCCACTCCAAAAAAATCAACCAACTAACTCTCAATTGAATTTTAAACCCCTTATGACCATTGGAATGCAAAATTGCCCCTTTTACTTGCTTTGTTGACAACATTTTACATATTATTGTAATATTTGCATGTTTTTAACCCCCTAACCACCTAGAGCATTGGTAGTGGTCTATCTAGACCTTATTGAACCAAAAAACATAACCCCACACTTGAAAAGTAACATTAACCTACCTAGACCTCTTCATCATCCATGACCTTGATTAACACTTTTACATTATTTTTATCATATTTTGCATCTTCCTTGTTGCTTATTGATTAAAAGACTTTCAAATTGACCCATTGGACCTTCAAGACTCAATTTTCTTTCATCACAAGGTGTAGGTGCCCCTACACCATACACCCCCCATAGAAAAGACTCTTGTCCAAAGAGTTGTAGTGTGCTCCATGCATCTTCAACCCTGCAACCTTCTTCAATAGGTTCAAACATGGAGTTTCCTTGAGTTGTTCTACCCTCTGGACCGTGTTCATGTTGAAATTTGTCTTCATTATCATATTCAAACTTGATGTCTGCCCCATCCTTATACTTGGATCAAAATTTGGAGTTCTCCTAGTCCTTGTACCTACAAACAAATAAAAGTTAGCAATACCATGATCTGCTTTCTTCTTGACTCCATTTGTACACTTGCATCCAACCACATTCACTTGTAAACTCTACCCTCTCATCTCTTGCATCAAACTTTTGTTCCTTTGGTCACACTATCTTTTCATCATTGTTATCAGACGTTGCACCCTACCTTTTTCATGTTCCTCTACCTTCTCAGAGTTACCAACACCTACACTAGCAAGTTCCACTTGCATTATAACATCATTCATATCTATAGGACACACCATGGTCCCAACAACAATTGCACCCTGTTCTTCATACTACCCTACAAACTTTTCAACACTTACCTTGCCTAAATCAGAGCTAGGCATGAGTTCTTTCTCTGCCTTTTGCAAAAATAAAATTTCCACTATCCTAGCACCATTTGTAGGTGTCTTTCTTGCTGTCCCAACACCATAACCCTGCTTCAAATCAGAAAACATATTGTCCTTGTTGTCCTCAAGCCTTAAAGGCTCTTTTTTCCCAAAAACGACAACTTTAGGCTTACCTTTATCTCTTCCACCTCCTTGCAAAGGAGTTAACTTGAAACTCTTATCATCCTTCTTTATTGTATAGGTGTTTTCCTTGCCATCATACATGGACCTTCTATCAAATTTCCATGGTCTCCCCAATAGCAAATGGCAATAATCCATTAGTAACACATCACACAAGACCCTATGTTTGTACTCCCCAATCTGGAAATCCACATAGGCTTGTTCATTTACCACTAAAGTTTGACTATCATTCACCCAAGAAACTTTGTAAGGTGCTACATGAGGTATCTTCTCTAAGTTTAATTTGTCTACCATCTCCCTAGACACCATATTATCCTGAGAACCCAAATCAATAACAACTTGACATACCTTGCCTCTACATTTGCATGAGGTTCTAAAGAAACTGCTTCTTTGGCTCATGTCTTCCTCCTTAGGTGCTTACAACAAGGTCCTTCTCATCATGAAGGCTTCTCTCACCTCTGGGTCTGTAGGTTTTTTGAACTTTCACATTCTTATTCTTGGATCAGTTGAGTTCTTCTCTCACTCTTCCTATCACCACTTGAAAATGAACTTTGGTTTTGAGGACACTTGAAAAATGGGTGCCCAAATTCATTGCATCTATAAGAGCTACCTGCAAACTCATTGAAATCTCTCCTTTGTCTGAAGTTAGTTCTTCCACCTCTCCATCCTCCTCTTGCTTCAGGTGCTTGCTCCTTATTCTTATCAGCATCTTCAAGGTCTTGCTTGGTCTACCTTGATGTTGAAGTAGTGCCTCTACCCCTAGAAGTGCTTCCTCTTCCTCTTGCTGCCTTCTCTTGTCTCTTGAGTTTTTCTTCTGCCCTCATTGCCATTTGAAAGCATTGTTCAATTGATTTTGGTGCCAACAAGCTGATTTCATCCTGAATGTTATACCTTAGACCATTCAAGTACCTAGCAACCATTTCTTCCTCATCTTCTTCATGTTTAGTCCTTATACTTAGCCTATAAAATTCTTCAGTATATGCTTGCACATCTAAATCCCTTTGTCTAAGATTTTGTAACCGCTTAAGCAACTGAATATTATAATCACAAGGAAGGAATTTACCTTTCAGTTTGGTCTTCATCCTCTCCCAAGAAGTGATCTTTCTCTTTCCTTGTCTCTCCCTTTCCTCTTGCACAAAATTCCACCACAACAAAGCATGTCCTTTCAGTTTTGTTTTGGCCTTCTTCACCTTATGTTCTTCGTCAATGTCTTCACTATCAAAATAGTTTTTCAAAGCCCCTATCCAATCCAAGAGCTCTTCACTATCAATTTTTCCTCCATACATAGGAACATCCATTTTGCCATGTCCATCCTTCTTCACAGCCTTCAAAAGCTTCATCATTCTCACATCATCTGGATCCATCTCCTCTTCTTCACTAGGGGTCTCTTCCTCTTCAGAATCACTTTCTTCCAAAAGAACCCTACCTTTAGCTTTCATCACAACAATTTCCTGCTTCAAGGCTTCTATTTCTTTGTCATGGTTGTCAATCTTCCTTGCAACAACATTCCCCTTAGGAGGCATTTTGATTCCCCCAATTACCTTCTTCTTCTTACACACAAAACTTCAACCTTCTTTCACAAGAGACCTACTCCCTGCTTTGATACCACTTTGATGTAGATCAAGGTGGAGAAACTCACAACCAGACCCAAAATGACCAGACCTCAATAAGACATCAACCCTTGAAAATCACAATCACCCAAATTGAATCAACTAACAACAAAAGGTTTGTATCCTTAAAATCTCAACAAAAGGGATTATATTTTAGAGAAAGCCACAAAATGGCCATCCAAACATCAAAATAGACTTGTATCAAATTCCAAAACACTGTCCTAGAAGACCTCACAAGGTTTCCTTGTACCAACATTGAGAAACATCAAACTGCCTTGCAAAAAGGCTACTAGAATTAGCCCTGTTTTATAAACAGAGTACCCTCTAAACACCTTGTACTCACAAAGAATCTTTAGACAGTCTTAAATTATGCCCCAAAACTTCAAAATTTCCAACTATTTCTCAAGCTTCAGACCTCTGTACCTTAGATCCATGAAACCCTCCATTTACACCCCAAAACTTAGGGTTTTAATGAAACACCCAACTCCCGGGCTTCTCAGTCCAAATCAATACATTTAACACCTTTCATGTGCTCTGCACAAACTCAAAAACTCATAAGAACTGACTATCCTCAAGGATTTCTATAAACCCTAGGTCAAAACCACTAATTTCATGCATTTTCTTCACAAAAATAACATGGGCAACAACACTATCTCCTTTATTATTTCTCCAAAAATCAAATAAAGAATCCAACCATCTACTCTAACTCCCTAGGACCCATTACACTTGTCACAATAATCATAGTCGGTGCATGGGTCCTTTAGAACATGATTTTATTGCAAAACCCTTAAACAGGGTACTCCCGACCTACTACAGGAAAACAAGAATATCTAGCACAAATCACAATGGATTTCCCTCAAACTTGTTCCAAAAGGTTATTAACACATCCCACCACAAAATGAAATGAATTACATGGCACAATCAGATTGTACGGGCTCGTATAGACCTGCAAATGTCAAGAAAACTCAAAAAAATAATGAAAAACAGAGATAATCTTATTGTCAATGCTTCAATTTCCTTAGCCAACCATTACAAAAAGTTTATATGCCTCTTTAAAGGATTCTCCACTCCAAAAAAATCAACCAACTAACTCTCAACTGAATTTTAAACCCCTTATGACAATTGGAATGCAAAATTTCCCCTTTTACTTGCTTTGTTGACAACATTTTACATATTATTGCAATATTTGCATGTTTTTAACCCCTTAACCACCTAAAGCAATGGAAATGGTCTATCTAGACCTTATTGAACCGAAAAACATAACCCCACACTTGAAAAGTAACATTAACCTACCTAGACTTCTTCATCATCCATGACCTTGATTGACACTTTTACATTGTTTTTATCATATTTTGCAACTTCCTCATTGCTTATTAATTAAAAGACTTTCAAATTGACCCATTGGACCTTCAAGACTCAATTTTCTTTCACCACAAGGTGTAGGTGCCCCTGCACCATGAACACATTAGTTCACCCGTTTGAGTAAGGATGATGTGATGAACTACAAGCAAGCTGAGTGACCAAAATGAAAATAAGTTAGTCCAAACATTACTTATAAATATAGGATCATAATTAATTGCTATGAATTTTGGAGTCCATTTTAGTTTTTGAATAGTATCCATAAAGGTTGATTCTATAGTTCTTTCTAAAAGTGATTGTAACAAAGCACAAACATTTGCATATTTGGTGAATTTATCCATAATAACAATTTGATAATTTTTCTCTTCAATCTTGGGAAACCATATGATGAAATCCATGGATACCTCCTCCCACATATTACTTGGAATAGATGAGGGTTGTAGAAGACTCAAATTCTTAATTTTTTCCCATTTATTTTCCTAGCTCACAAGCATTTTGCTAAAAAAATGTGAACATTCTCTTCAAACCCATCACAAAATGAATATTGCTTGATTCTTTGATAAGTCTTCAATAATCCCAAGTGCCCACCTATTGGATAAGTATATAGTTCTACCAAATATTTAAACTTAAGGTTTGAGTTCATACATAGGTGCAACCTACAATTATACCATAAAACATCTTCTTTCCATGGGAACTTGTCTAGTACACCTAAATCTTGTTGGAGTTTCTCAATGATAATTTAAGCATCCATGTCCTTGTCCCGCTTTTCTCATGCATCATTTACCCAATCTACCTATAATATGGAAATATTATTAAATAGCAAGTTTGTGGGTTCATCCCTCTTAGATAGGGCATCAACCATAATATTCTCCCTTCCTTTCCTATATATTATCTCAAAGTCATATTCCAATATCTTTGTGACTAATTATTGTTATTATTTTGATGATAAAATATGTTCCAAAAATTATTTGATACTATTGTGATATGTATTTACCTTAAAGTATATTCCCATCATATGAGGTCTCCATTGTTTGACTACATGTAGGATAACCAACATTTTCTTCTCATAAAATGACTCCGATTTTTTTATTTTGATTTTGTGACTCTCAAAATTTATAGATATTCCTTATTACTTGAGTGTCGGTGATATGCCATGTCCTAAAGCATCACATTCCATAATGAATGTGTTAGAGAAATTTGGAGTAGCTAGAATTAGAGTTGCACACAAATATTCCTTTAGTTTCTCAAATGCCTTGATAGCTTCCTCATTCCACTTAAAGGAATATTTCTTCAATAAATCTATGAGAGGTGATTCTATGCTACCATAATCTTTATAAATTGATGATAGTAACCAATAACCCTTGAGAACTACATAATTTCTTAAGGGTCTTAAGAATTTTCTATTTGACTATGACCTTGATCTTGTGAGAATCCACCATAACTCCCTTGTGTAAAAAAAATTCCCTAAGTGCTCTACTTATTTTACTTAAAATACACTCTTTGATGGCTTAGCATAAAGTTGATGTTCAAAAATTCCCAAAATCTTATTCACTTGTTGCAAGGGTTCCTTCTAAGTTTTTCTATAATTAAGATGTTATTAAAGTACCAAATTATTTTTTATAGTACTAGATAAAAGATAAATTTCATCAAATTTAAAATGTAGATGGTGCATATGTGAGGCCAAATGCCATCACAAAAGATCATAATGACTTTAATGGGTTTATAAATTTGTCTTATGTATATTTTTATCTCTTGCTTTAATTTAATGATAACCATAATGAAGATAAATATTGGTAAATAACACCATTAAGATTATCTAACAAATATCCATTATTGGGATCAAAATTATCTTTATGATGTACATATTGATCTCTTTATAATTAGGACACGTCCACTAACTTTCCTCTTTCTTGCACACAATTACCATTTGAGAGGAATAAACACTTTGACTCTACTTGAAGATACATTCGTAAACATCTCCTAAGCCATATTCTCAATCTCATTTTTTTATACATAAGGGAAATATTAGGGCTTGATGTTGGGTGGTTGGGTCCCTAATATTAGTTTAATTACATGATCATATACATTTTAGGAGGTAATCATTTTGGCATATCTCTAAAAACTATTGAGTGACTATGTATAATTTCTTTTAGATCTAACTATGTAGAAGCCTTTGATTGATAGAATGCTAATGAAAATAATTATGTCACAACAAAATCAACCCCCTTTTTAAATTTTTTTTTTATTTGATGAGATCTTAACCTTTGTGGATACTTTTCACACAACCATCTTAGTTTGAATACCTTTCCCTCTGAACAAAAGTTCTTGAATAGATCCTAGAAGTTCATTTCAATTATCCCTAACATGGTAAGCCATATTAACATAATAACTTCTACACCCATTTCCATGGTTAAGTTGATGCTATGTAATTTCCACGAAAAACTAATAACATCCCCATCTATAATCAAGACTTAAAATTCTAGATCTAAATTTATAAAATAATTCAAGCAAGTAGCTCACTTCTTGTTGATTAATTTGTGAATTCTTCTTGAATTTGTCAATACTTTTACTCTCTCTCTCTCTCTCTCTCTCTCTTCAATAGATCCACTACCTTGAGAGTTTATGGGGTGATAATTCTATAAAGTACATGAAATAAATGGTTGGTTGTGTATCTTTGGATTCCTTATTGGTCTCATTGCCACCCTCCAATATTGCTTCCTCCTCTTCTTCCTCAATCAATCTATTGGTATTCCCTTAACCCATTGATTGTATTAGGATATATGTGTAGTCAAGTTGTAGTTATAATAATCCTCAATTAAGCTATAAAACCATTTATATAGTCTTAATTAGGTAGTTAATCAGTCCGAAGTGACATCCAAGGCATAAGTATGGTATATATAGGAGGTAACATGGTTAATTTACAATAATCATATTGTAAATTATATTCTTACTGGATACTTTTGGAGGTTTGTACCCTCTAAGTGGCTTATTATTCTCAATTATTATCAAGTATTTACACCATCTTTCTTATTATGTTCTTCTCTTGTGAGAGTATTTTATTACAAGTGGTGTTAATGCATGATATTGGCATCCAAAAAGCAATAAATAAGGCATTTTTTATTTATTTAAGAGGTAAAATTGTGAAGCACGTATCTCTCTCAATTAAAAATAAAATAAAATTTAGAGGGTTAATCAAGGAAATATTAAAGCTAGTACAACCTAGATCTAAGGTTATTTGGAGAATTTTGAAGGAGTTATAATAAAATTATAGTTTTCACCAAATTCATTCCCAAGTATGTAAAACAACATTTAAAAGAATGGAGGGTTATTGAAGATACTATAATCTATATTTGAGCACATTTGGAGTAGAATTGAAGGAGTTATTATTAAAATAATATTTCCACTAGATTCACTCCTTAGGCTTCAAATTAGTGGAGATATTTTTAAAAAGTGAGATCTAGGCCTAGATAATTTCTAGTAATTTTTTTAGATTACTTAGATTTGTTTTATGTAATTTAACAAGAGGCAAATGATGGAATCTAATCACTCCCAGAAAGAATCCTAATAAAGATGGTACATTTTATAGGAGATGGAAACCATAACCATTATAAATAAAGCAACCACCAAGGTTAAGGAGGAAATTAGACTAGAAATAGAGTAAATGCAAAAGATCTCTAAATAAATAGCTTCACTTGAGAATATATTGGGACTTAAGTTTCACACAGTAAGAACTAAGAATCACAATAAAAAATATTGGGAATAAGATGTGCCTTATAAGGGACATGATGCTTTTGGGTTTGACACAAATCTAAAGATGGATCATCACCCAAAAAATTACATGGCTAGGTACCTTGCACCAAAGATAGATATGCCAAAGTTAAATGAAAAGGATCCAAACAATTATCTCTGCCAAATAGAATAGATCTTTGATCTTTGTCTTGTTCCATATCAATATAAGGCTGAAATTATATCCTTATACTTAGAACTAGACCAATTCATTTCATATCATTGGCTATGTGAAGAGAAGAAAAAGAAGGGATGTTGTCACATGGTCTATTTTTCAAGAAGAAATCACTACATATTATGGTAGCAATATTATGAATAGCTACTTCATCCACCTTTATAAATTAAGGCAAATAGGTATAGTCAAGGATTATAGTTAGCAATTCCAAACTTCATCTTTAAGGGTGGAGCAAGTTACAAAGAAAAAATTGAAGAAATTATTTATATGGGGTTTAAAAGGCCACATAAAATATGAGGTACACATGTTCTATCCAAATTTTGTGTCTCAAGTAATGGTTATGGCAAGGCCAGTAATGGATTTTTTTTGGCCAATAGATGTCAAAGTTTTATAATTATAGGAGATATAAGCATTGCTACACAATTATTTCCTTAGCCTACCAAACTAAATCCAAAAAATAAATAAAAAAAGATAATAAGGGCTTATTTTTAATGGTGATAACAAATACAATAAAGAACATAAATATATATTGAAAGGAAATTGTTATACATTATATCCTTATTCAACTATTGTTTATAAAACTCCTCATGAAGTGTGGACATGTGACAAACCCTCTATTTCATATTTAATGGTATTTTCCTATAAGTATTTCATTTATGTTTGTAGAGAAAAGTGATCTATTTTGGATCCCAAAACTCAAAAATACATATGTTTGGATTTAGAAAGAATGTTAAGGGTTACAAGCTTTAGAATCCTTTAACTTTAAATTATTTATTCTAAATATGTTAAATTTTTAAGGAACTTAGAGTATTTTTTATTCAAGATGGCCAAAGGTAAATGAAGGAAGGAAAATAATGCATTTGAAATTAATACCAAGAAGTAGGAAGATGCACATGCCAAGAAGAACAAAATGATGGATTTGAAGATGGAGAGGAAGTAGAGGATTCAAGTGATAATTTGAAGTAGGTTAAGCATGTAGAGGAATACGTAAGATCTTTTACTCTACCCTTGAGAAGATCCGAGAGACAACAAAACCCAATTGACAAGTGTATCCCACTATATTTTATTGTATATTTGTTTTATGTGTACTAATGACACACACAATCCTTAGATGGAAGCCATATAGAAAAGATGAAGATATTGGATAGATAATACATTCAAGATCTTGTGAGATTGTTAAAGGGAAGGAAGTCCATTATTTGTAAGTGGATTTATAATAAATTTAGAATAGATGGTATGTGTTGGCATATGGTTAGCTCTCCCCTTGGGATTTGTGACAAGGGACTAATTGTCTCCCTGTGATCCATGTCTCTACTATTTGTATTGAGTGTTGATAGACCAGTATTTTGACACAACAACAAACACAAGATAACAATCGGTATTAGAGCATTGGGTCATGGGTTCAAATCCCCTTGGGTGATGCTGAGGGGGAGATTGTTGGCAGATGGTCAACGCTCCCCTCAAGATTTGTGACAAGGGACTAATCGCATCCCGTGTGATCCATGTCTCTATCATTTGTATCGGGTGTTGATAGATTAGTCTATTGATGCAATGACAAACATAGGCTAACAGTATGTTGGAGAGATACAAGGTTAGATTGGTGGCTAAGGGCTACTCCTAAAGAGGAGTTGATTTTGATGAAAATTTCTATTATTGCTAATTTTTCTTCCATTAGATTCCTACTTTCTATTATTATTGTTTGTAATTTTGGAGTAGATAAAATAGATATAGTTTTTTTTGCATGGGGATATTTAGGAGGAAATTTACATGCAACAACCAAATGGTTTGGGGTAACAAGGTTAAGCAAAATTTGGGTTTAAAATTTAAAATTATCTTTATATGGTTTGAAGTAAGTACCTTTGATGTGTTGTCAATGTTTTTTTGCTTTGAAGTAGAGTTTTATTAGAAGGAAAGAAGATTACTGTGTCTCTATTAAATGTATTGGAAATAAAATTTTGAACATTAGCTTGTATTTTGATGACATGTTTATTAGTAACAACAAGGATCTTAAAGCTAATATTTTTGGTGCATTTTTCATGAAATATTTATGGAAAATAGATTCTTGGAATGATAATCAACTACCTGACTAGTTTTAAAAAGTTGCGGCTTAGTTAGAGTAAGTATGTTGACACTATATTGTGAACAATGTAAAAACAACTTAGCTTCAGAAAGAATGGAGCTCTCTTCGGGTGGTTCTGTGTTTTTTCAAAATCCTTTGAAGGTGGGAAATTTTGGTTTGCCTCCTAATGGTAATAGTGGTAGGTGTGTTGATGAGCTTGTTGAAGGTGTGGATTTGTTAGTCTGTAACAGAGTTGATGGTAATGATTGTGGGTCCTTTTTAGTTTCTTTTGTTCCAGACTCTTTGGTTTCTGGGGATGGTGTTCATTTCGTGCCTTATGTGGGGGCCTTTTTGAGTCCTCTTAATGTGGGCTTTTCCTCTTCTCCTCGTCTAAAGAATCCTAAGAATGTTTCTGCTAAGGAAGGACAAAAGTGTGTGGGGGTCAAATCTGATGGACCCAGTTGGTCTAATCTTTTTGGCACTAAGTCTAAGGGTAAGAGTTCTCCTCCGGTTAGATTTTTGGTGAACCTGACTATTGGGGAGTATTCAGTGTCAATTCCTAACTGTATCATTGAGAAGCATTTGGAATTGTTGGAATTATCCTTGGTGAGGAAATTTATGGGTCCTCGTCCAAACATTGAGTTGGTTCGTAATCTTGTCTCCAAGAGATAGAGGCTGAAAGGTCAGGTGGAGATGGCGACGATGGCAAGGGGTTTCTTTTCATTTTCCTTCACCTATGATGAGGATATGGTTAGTGTTCTAATTGGTGGGCCATGGATGATTGGAAAGTCTTCGTTGGTCTTGAAGAAGTGGGAGGTTGGCTTCAACCTGAGTTCATGCTCATTTTCATCAGGCCTTATTTGGGTTCAACTCACGACTCTCCCTTTGGAGTTTTGGGATGAACAAGTTTTTGCTAGTATTGAAAATACTTTTGGGAAGCTTCTCTATATAGATCAAATGATGGCTTCTTGAAAAAGGTTGGTGTATGCGCATTTCTATGTGATTGCTGATCAATTTGTGGATTTGTAGAAGAAGATATTGATAAACTCCAAGTTGGGAGGTTGGAAATAGGTGATTGAGTATGAGTCCATTCCCTTTGCTTGTTTTCATTGTAAGAAAGTTGGGCATTGGGAAAGGAAGTTCCCTTTTAAGCTGCCTAAACCAACTCTTGCTTAGCCTCTGAAGGAGTGGAAGGAAAAGGAGAAATCGAAGGAGGGGTTGAGAGAGGACGTTGGTAGAGATGTTGTCCCATCGAAGCAGGTTATGGGATAGGATGTGAAGGAAGGTATCTGGAGTAAGGAGGAGGGGGATCAGGGGAAGAGTCTTGTGTCTCTTGTGGATTCAAGGAAAGATGTCCCTATGAATGTGATTGATTTGGTGGCCAATGTTCTAATCCCTCAAGAGGATGATCAGGTCCTTGTGAGGGATGACCCTGTTTTGGAAGAAGGGGAGTTGAGGGCTCAAGCGAAGGATAACTCCCATGGTGTGGTTGAGGAGTACAGAAGTAGAGAGGATGCTCTGATGGATGAAGGAAAGGGTTTGAATTCCTCTGAGTTGGTGGAGATTTCTTCTCCTATTGAACTAAATGCGGTGCTCACCTCTTTTGTCATTATGGATGACATGAGTAGCTCTTTGCCTATGAAGGAGCCTCCTTTCTTGACCGTCAAAACTAGGAATAGGAAGAAACATGCTTCCCCTCATGGTGTTGCTACTAGGAATCATTAGAAATTTGATTGTGGGTCAAATCTGAGGGGTAGGAGAAGATCCTCTCTGCAGCAACATAGGGAGAAAGAAAGCAAAGTGAAAATTGTTGATGGTTCTTAGAAAAACTTGTTTGAGATGTGCTTGAAGAGTGCATCTAAAAATATCCTATGAAGATTCTTTCATGGCATATCAGAGGGTTGAACAACCCTCACAAGCAGGATCTCCTTGCTAATCTGCTAAGGGATCATAAACCAAATGTTATTTTGATTTAGGAAACTAAAATGTATGTGGATAGGTTGGATAGTTTAAAGAAAAGGTTGTTCAAAGATTGTGGTCTTCATGGATTTGATGTGGAAGGAGCTTCTGGTGGTGTGGCGACCTTCTGAAATACGAAGGTGGTGGTTGGGAGGGTTATTTTTGGTGAATCCAACCACATTGCTACTTCTTTTCATCATATTAGGGATAATTTTTCTTCGATTTAATCTAACATTTATGCCCCTAATTTGAAGAGTGCTCCTAAGTGGTTCTGGGGGAATTTAAATTCCTTCAAAGCTAGTCATCCTAATGAACATTGGCTGGTTATGGGTGACTTTAATACTCCTATTAGTTGTGTGGAAAAGATGGGGGATCCTAGGTGGATGATGAGAGAAGATTTGATTTGATGCCGTTTATCAATGACAATGCTTTGTTTGATGCCGACTTGTGTGGGGCCTCCTTTACCTTGTCAAACAATAGAGTTGGTGATGTGCTGATTTAGGTGAAGTTGGAAAGGGCCCTCCTTTCTCCTGAGTGGATGATTCATTATTCATGCTCCCTCTCTACCCTCACTAGATTGGGGTCGGATCACTTCCCCATTTCTTTATTGGCTAACTTGGTTGGTAGAAGGTGCTCCTTCCCTTTTTGGTTTGAAAAAATGTGGGTTTCTCATCCTAATTTTAAAGATAATCTTGCTTCTTGGTGGGATATCCATGTTGATGGTACGACGATGTATATAATTTCTAAGAAGTTGGCTTTTGTGAAGTCTAATGTGAAGATTTGGAATAAGTCTTCCTTTGGGAATATCTTTCATGAGAAATCCTATATTAAGGAGGAACTGGATCTTTTGCAGTAGACTATTCAAGCTTCGGGGTATAACGCTAATGTGGCTAATGAGGAGAGTGTTCTTTTATCTTGTTTACACAATATTGTGGCTAAGGAGGAAGAGTTTTGGAAGTAGAGATCCTGTGCGGTTTGGCTCAACTACGGCGATAGAAATACGAAGTTCTTCCATATTACTACCTTGAAGCATCATGCCTCTAATTTGATTGTGTATTCGTCACAATAGTGTGTTGATTGAGAATGATGGGGAGATCTGACAAGTAGCCTCTGCTTACTTTGTTGATCTCTTGTCTGACAATTTTGTTCCTATTCCGACTATTCAAGAGCAGGTGTTGGAAGTTATTCCTAGAATTGTGACTGAGGATTTAAATAACATGTTTTGTTGTACCCCTTATGCTAAGGAAGTTAGGAATGTTGTCTTCTCCTTTATTGGGAACAAAGCCCTTGGTCCAGATGGCTTCCCCATGTTCTTCTTTCAAGAATTTTGAATGATTGTTTCTAGGATGTGGTGGATGCGACCAAGGAGTTTTTTGGTAGCAAAAATCTGTTGAAAGAGATAAATTTCACCTTCATTGTTCTTATCTCGATGATTCATGGTGCTTCAGCCTTTAATGAGTAGGGACATTCTCTTCTTGGATGACTGGTGGATTGGTCATGGTCCTCTTCGAGATTTTGTCTGGCTGGCTCCCTTCAGGGATCTTTGTGTCTAGGAATTTGGGGTTCATGTTGTTGATTATATTGTGGATGGGGCGTGGAAAAGAATTCATGAGGAGTTTCAACAGTTGGAGACTCTTTATGGTGTGTTGACTCAAGCTCATATTCCTATAGTTCCTTGGAGGGATTGGGTGGTTTGGAGGCTGCTCCCGCAAGGTCATTCTTTGGTGGCATCTGCTTTTCATTCCTTGAATAATATTGTGGGCCCATGTCCTCCTTGGGCTCTTATTTGGTCTTCAAGCCTGATTCCAAAGATCAATTTTTTCTTGTGGTTACTAGTGCAGGATAAAATCTTGACCAATAACAATCTTTGGAAAATAGGCTTCTCTTTTCCTAATAGATGCTATCTTTGTGAGGAGGACTCAAAGGACAACTATCATCTATTTATTGGGTGCAGATTTGGTCGGGAGGTTTGGGGGTTGTTTCTTAATCTTTGGAAGGTGGAGTGGATCTTCCCTTCTTCGGTTTGGGAGCTCTGGATCTAGTGGTAGGCTCCCTCCACTAATCCTTCTTTGTGATTTCTTTGGTCCCTTATTCTTCCTCATGTTGTTTGGGGTCTATGGAAGGAGAGGAATAATAGAATTTTTAGGGAGGTTGCTCTCTCCCTAATATCCTTGTTTTTCAAAATATTTTCGGCCATTAAGGAGATTTCATGCAGGTTGTTGCTAATTCTAATGTCCCTGGTCGGGTGGTTGTTTTTTATTATGATTTTTGGGTGGATGATCAGTGGAAGATCTCCTTTGAAATTTCCAAGCCTTTGAAAAAAGCTAAGTCGAATAGAGAAGGGGTTGTTTGGTATTCACCTCCTCCTGGGTGGTTTAAAGTCAACTTTGATGGTTCTACTAAAGGCAATCTGGGACTTGCTAGTTGTGGGGGAGTGTTAAGAGATCATAATGGTAGGCTTGTTTCGATGGTGGCACTCCCCTTGGGGATCCAGAAAAACCACTATGTTGAAGCAGCGACAACCTATCATGGTATTAAATTGGTTAGGGAGAAGGGGATTTCAAAAATTTGGGTAGAAGGGGATTCTTTGAATATTATTAATTGCCTTAGGAAAATTTCCCCTTCTTCTTGGTCTATTGAAATATTTATAGTTGATGCCCTCTCTATGTTGAATGGTTTTGATGAAGTATATATTTCCCATGCCTTTCGAGAGGCTAATGGGGTGACAGACTTATTGGTGAATTTCGATGTGGCGTCGGCTAGGTCGTGGGAGGTTAATGATAACCCACCGATGGAGCTTATTGCCTTTCTAAACAAGTATTGCATCTAATTTTTTGGAGGGGGTCATTTTTTCAAGTGATCTCAAGGGTTGGTGTGTTAATTATTATCATCTAATGCTAATAAGACACTTGATGTAAGTGGCATTCATTGGAAATTGTGAGAGTATGAGTTGTATGTGCAAGAGGGATCTGGCCATTATTTTTCTTTGTACCTCGAAAGGAAAGCCTACATGCTTTCTAGGTGCAATTTTATCTTTGGTCTCTTTGATTATTTGCATTTGTGTTTGATGGGGTTTCTTTCCTATGAACTCGGTGCCATTGAATATGGGAGGTGATAGATGTAGGATAGAGCCCTTCTCGTGTGTTGAGATCAAAGCCAATGCAGATGTGTGGGAGATTTTATAGAAGGGAGGGGTTACTCTATTCATGGAGAAATTGCATTGGTTTGAGTCGAGTGTCTCGTAGGAGTTTTTCGAAGCTTGGCATGGTCGGGTGTTGAGTTTGTTTGGTATGGACATCACTGTCAATGAGGAGTTTATTAGGGAAGTAACGAGGATGTCGACTCAAGGAAGGAAATTCTTCATAGAGAAATCCATGTCAAGAGTGGCTAGAATGAATTTCCTAAGGGATAAGGAGAAGGCTAAAATGGTTATACTCCAGTGTGGGGGTTTTGATCGCACCAAAATTAAGCCTATTTGGGGTGAGGTGGCCATGGTGCTGATGCATTAATTTACCTTGGATGGGAGGTAAACGACTCTTTATGGGAATCACTTCATGTTGCTAAATCATTTCCATCATGGTAAGCTTGTATCTTTTCCTTTTTATTGACTATTGTCTTTGGAGAATGGGATTGCAGACTTTAGAAAGAATCCTAGAAATCCCTTCTTACGTGAGGGTTTGATGCTATTGATTGTGGAACATATAAAATATAAATATGTTATTGATTCCCCTGTTCCTGGTAAGCCTGATAAGTCCAAGAAGAAGGCAAAGATGAGTGGGAAATTTCATATTGAGGAGGTGGAAGATGATGTTAGAATGAAAATTGAGGATGAATCTTTTGCATGGTTGGATGGTTACCATACGGACCTAGATTATACCCCATCTACTGTGGGTAAGAAAAGCTCTTCCAAAAAGGCTAAACCCTCTGACTCGCATGCAAAACGTAAAATTCAGGTTGCTTGTGAGGAGGTGGTTGTGGAGAGTAAAACAAGTAGAAGGAAGACTTTGAAGCAGGGGCCTGGGAGTTCCTATGGATTGGTGGAAAATTTGCAGGAGGGAATTGGGGTTAATAAGGTTGGTGAGGTGGAGGATTATGTGAATGAAGAGAATATTCAAGATTTTGGTGGAGATGGGGGGGTCTTAGCAGTGGGGAAGGTGAATAATTTTGGTGATTTAGAGGATTCCCCTGCTGGGTCGACTTCTAAAGAAAAGGGCAAATAAAAGGTTGAGCAGCCTAATGGATTCCAAGAAAAAGACCCTCCCATGAGCTCCCATTAGGGGAGGGGTTTGTATTGGGGTGTGATGGACTTTACGCGGGCTTCTAGGCTGGTTAAGGAAGGGGAATATGTCTTTTTTAATCTGCTCATGTGGTTGGTTCAAGAGGTCCAGGACCTCCATGGCAAGTATGACATGATTGCTCGCTGTAACATATCTACCCTGAGAAGCTTAAGGGAGAATGAATCCATTTTTAGTATGGTTAGATCATTGAATTCTAACCTCGACCTCATGGTAGAGGATGTTGCTAATTTGAAGAAAGATCATGGTCCAAGGCTTTCCACTGTGGAAAGGAATTCCATGCAGATGTGTAAAGATATCAATGCTCTGTTTAATCTCAATAAGGAGAACCTCAAGACCATTGCTAAAGATTTGGTGTTTTTGAATGAAAAAGATAGGGAATGGACAAGTAAATCCTTGTTTAATGATTCAACGAACTAGGATGGTGGTGAGGATGCTGAGATGGGTATACAGGCTGCTGACTTGGAGATTGGGCCGAGCGTCCATACTCGCAGCAAAATAAAAAATAACAAGGTGGTTCTGAGGCAGGATGTTGATGAGATCATGGAAATACACAATGAGGTGATAACTAAGGATTTGGAAGCAACTAAGATGTTAAAAGAACTTCTTTAGTCACTAATTAGTCTGTATTTTTTGTTTTTCTTGTAGCCTCTTTGTGTTTTTTCTACTGATGGGTGGTTGATTGTTGTTCAATTAGCTTGGTGTTTTTTTGGTGGGGCCGCTTAATTGCTTTATCTTTGTGTTGATTTTATTTTTGTACAGGGTTTTAGGGCCCCTTCAAAACCTATTATACGCTAATAAAAAAATTTTGTTGTACAAGATCACAAACTAGCGACTAGTCCTTTTACCTATAGGCACTAAGCTTTTAGTATATCATTATCCTAAGTTATATTATGATTTAGAGGTTAGGTATAATGTGCCTTATGTTAGTGCTAAAGGTAGCCTGATAGATGCAATGGTATGCACTAGACTAGATATTGCCCAAGCAATGGAAGATCTTAGAAAGTTTATGTCTACCCTAGTAGAAATAATTATATTTATATTAAGAGGGTATTTAGATATTTATTAGGAACTTCTTAAATAGGTTTTACTTACCTTGTCACCTTATATTTTATGGAATTCCTATTTTGAAGTATATTGAGAAATTAGTTGACTTTCATATTTACTATGACTACATGAGAGATGTTTTATGCAAGGCCATTGAAGATGGAGGAGGAAGGGACTATTGAAACCCTAGGTTATTATGAATAAATATAATGGTTCAAACATTATTGTAAGTTTTCTAATTATAATGATGTTTGTAAGATTTTTTTACCTTTATGGTTTTTCACTATATATATATATATTGTTCACGTGTAATGTTTTTATGTATTTTATTTATTACACATTATTTTTTGTACTATTTACTTCACATATAATTTAATTATCACACTTAAGGATCTAATATTTCTAACATAACAATATGAAGCTCATGCATAAGCAATATGAATGAATTTACATATATGCATCCATTTTTATCTTTTGTGTCTTATAATCCTTCCATTCTCAATTATTTCATGGATTTATATGCTATGGATGAATTATGCTATTTAAAAATTGTTCACATCTATGTATTCACTCTAAATTTGATAAGGAATAAGCATTTTTTAGAAACACCTTTAAGGAATTTGTTGAATAATAACAACCTTGTTCTCCTTAGTTAGAGCTATAAATGAACTTATTCAATAATATGAACCAAGGTCAATAAAAAGAGGCAAGAATGTAACATTTCTCCTAGGATGATGAGCAATGCTATTATAATCTATTTTATCTACTTGAAATAGACTTCTACCTGCGCTTAATGGATTCTTAGATAAAGCCTAGATGATTCATTTAATTTAGGATTAGTCCTTAGATAAAGCCAAATTTCTGTATTCTTCTCAACAATAATGACTCTCATCAGAGTAGGATATTACAATAGATGCATTGAACCCAAAATAGTAACATAGCACTATTTTTATAAGCATACAAAAGTTCACATATGCTACCATCTATCACTAAATAAAACTATCAAATGTAACCTTGAAAACCTGTTTCCATAACTACCTATTGTGTCATCGAGATGCTTTTTCCTTCAACAAACTAAACTACCTTTTATACATGGTTGAAACATAGTACAAGTTGTGTGTGAAAATTAAGCAAAAGACACATATAAATGTGACATAAAACCCATGCTTCCAAGTCGACAATAAAAGAGCAAGACACAACCTATACAAATATTTTTAACAAATCTACTAAATGGTTTAAACCCCATGCCCTAAGCAACAACAGAGGATAACACAAGACATGCTTTTTCCATGCCCTATCAATAGGGTTTTGAAGACTCAAAATAATAAACCCATGCATTAAAGAATACACAACCCCTTATGACAAATAGACCAAGGTGAAGGCAACAAATGACAAAGATGAAACTGTTTTGACACCCATTTTCAAAAATTCAAAAACCCTTGAGTCGACTAGATGAATACACAATGAAACCCAACTACAAATGGTGAAACAATATAATCTTAGCAACAAGCAAAGACCAACAAATCCTTAACAAATTTTTAGATAATGCACAACAAAGTTACCACTTTGAGAACTTTAACTTTTCCTGAAAGAAGTCGACGGATCTTCAACACAACTACCACTTAAACCTAGAAACCACTTTCTAAACAACCAAGCCACTATACCACCTTTTTCATCGAGCTCTCCAAGCCCTAAATTGACTGCTAAAAACCATGCTTTGTTGTTTTTCCAAATGATGACTTTTAGGGAAAACAATCATAATGTCGATGTTTGAAACATATTTTTTATGCAAATAATAAACCTCATCATGTCCAATAATGTATTGTCGGTCCACTTAATCAAGCACCATAATTCCTTGTGTTGGTCTAATAAAACATGTGCAAAGTGAGGACCAAGACCCTTGTGAGGTCTAGTAATATCTAAGTGATGAACATAAATCTAAACCAATGCCAAAGACCAATGCATGGTCTAAACCCCAAATGTATCAAGTGCAGAATCAAAAACTCATTTGCATATCAAGTATTGCTGCCTCCATGATTTATCAATGCCCATGCAAAGTCAACCAAACCAAGCTATCTCATATCCTTCATTAAAGTGCCAAAGTAACAAGAGCGACTCAATATATTCCAAGGTAAACAACTGACATCAATGCCAAAACCAATGTCAAAGGGGTCAACAAACTCCCCCTTTGGAATTGATGTCAAACCTGCCAAAGAGCCTAAAAGAATAGCACCTGTGACCAAAATCTGAATATCATGAACCCTGTATCACATTTGAATATCATGAACCTTGTATCACATGCTCTTCTCCCCCTTTTGACAACAATTCTAAAGGTGAAAGGGGTAGTAAACCAACAAATACCTATCCAAGAATTTCAAACTGCTATCACAGTGGAAACAAACACTGTCAAACCTGAATAAATAAATATGAAAATAGAGCACTATAGAATGAATCATAGTGACTGCCATAGCATAAAAAAATGAGCATATATTCCAACCATGAAGATATGTATGAAATATGAACCAGGGGTGTATTATATACATTGAGACTCCCCCTAAAACTATACAAAAAAAAGATCATTTGCTCCCCCTTTCAAGAACACTAAATGCAAGAAAAACCATGGGCAACTCATGTCAAGGACAGTCAAGAATTGGAAAACTTCCACAACAAATCACAAGTAGATCCAAGTGATGTAAGATCAAATGTACCATTCCTTTGTTGCAACACTGCCATCACAATTGTTTCTTTGGTACTAAAACAACACACTGTCTTCACCAGCAATGGTAGGGACTGCTATTAAGGATGGTATATTGTACTACTATGCAAATCAACAATGCCTTGTTTTAGATATTTCTCAATTTGACACACCAAAATGCCATAAGTGATTTTGCATTAAAATCATATTGTATTGGATAAGTACATAGTTGTGATGTTATTCATGTCTTTCATTAATGATCTTGTAACAATAATGATCTCATCAGGAGAAGGAGAAAACTCCTTGAAGATGAAGGATGAAACACTATGTCCAGGCTATCTCAATGTTGTCTTGCCTATAATTGTCAATAATCTCTTTGAACACTTTTAGAAATATGTCCATATATTGATCAACCTTTTGACCTTTATTTTTAAGACTCTTCCTTTGGCTAGCAGATGAAACTATGAGTGAAGCATTTGATATGAGTAAAGTGAATAGTCCATTGCACTAGAAAACACTGTCTGTCTTGTGAGACTAATTGTATTGAACCATGTTGACTACAAGCACTAATCACTGACAAGAAACTTGCACAAGATGTCATAACTAGCTTGAGATCTGTCCACATCTGAGCATAATATTATGGTCAAGAACCACAACATCCACAAGATGAAATCATTATTAAACCTTTACTAGAACTAAGAGTCACACATTGGCATTCTAATCAAATTATTGTCACCATGGACTCCCCCTGATTAAAGGAAATTTAATACCATATCCCACACTTTGATTACTGAAAAGAAATGAAAATCATTGAACATTTCCATCATACTCCTACAAATTGGTATTTTCATTAAGGGAGATCTTAGTACCAAGCATGAGTCAAGCATGTTCTACCAACTTGACAACTAAGCATATGAAAATAATAAAGCACTGCTATATCAAGTCAAAGAGAGATATAAGAAGACTATAAAATAGTAGAATCTAACACCCACTGATCATATGCATATGCATTGTCTTCTCATTGTTAATTGCTCCATCAACCTTGTCATTACACAGTATTCTCATTCAAACTGATACTTACCACATAAGACACTCCAATAGTAATCATTGAAAAGGATTCTTATTAGCTGACATTATCAAACATTACCAAGAGCATGGATATTATCTTAGTTTCAAGACACACCCCATGAGTACAGAACCACAAAAGCAACATAGAACATTGATTTCCAAATTTCTTCAAGTGTTAAAGCAACATCACTGCACTTAGCAAATCAAATTTAATGTCTCAAGCTAAGTTACCAAGGTACTATCCTCTCCCATTGTCAAATACCAAACCTCAATATGTATACCAATACCACATTTTGTATATGCAAGATAAAATACTATTCAAAAAACCAAATGCTGCTATGTTGTTTGTGCCGTTAAATTCTCAAAACATTCAAGGAATTCATAGTCCACACTGTCCCAAGAGTACTATTCAATTGCAGACCCATTCAATGAACTGTCAACACAAGCATAACATGTTATGTAACAAATCAATTGAGCATTAGTAAAGACTATGTCCTGAGCATCATCAAAGCACTGTTTGCATGCAAAGCATTCAATTTCATTGTTACCAAAGACCAAGCAAGATATTATCCTTCAAAACTAGAACTACTACCAACATCAGAACACCAAAACACTGCAAAGATACAACCTCTTTACTATTAACTAAGGGGTTTAAATGAGATATCAGTTATCATTCACTGATGTTTTTTGTGCAACATGAACAAGATTAGGTCCTTTCTTTTCTTTTTCTTGCTTTCTTCTCCAAACCTTCTTTTTTGGTTTCTTTTTGTAACCGGATGCTTGTGACTTTGTATTTTTCTTATATAAGCAATCATTTATTATCTCCTATTTCTCAAACCTAGTTCTACAGTACTTTGCAATGTGACCATGGTTATGACATTTATAACATATTACATTCCTATTCCTATAGAATGCATATTGACTCCTTTCAGAACTTCTTCTACAATAGCTTGCTTTATGCCCATAACCATTACATGAATAACAATAATCGGGAAATGAATAATTATACCTCACTGATTGAACTTTCCAAGTAGGTGAAAACCCTATGAATATATTTGCTCTACTTCTTTCTTTGTTGAATTTCTTGAATTGTTTACTATTAGTAGTCTTCATTTTTTATTTCTTCTTTTCTTCAGTCTTAGTGGCAGCAACGTGATAGCTTAGATCTATCTTCTTTCTTGGAGTTTTTCTAACCCCAGAACTCTGTCCTTCTTAATAGCCCAAACTAGTAACATCCTTGTGATGTTTCTGCTTTCTTAACATCTCATTCAATTTGTTGGTGCTCTCATCAAAAAATTTATTCTTTTCTAACTGTTTCCTAACATTCTCAAGATATTTCCTTAAAGAGACTATTTATCCTTCAAGCTTGTGGCATTAAACAATTTTAACTTCCAAATTAGATCTTGTCATGTTAGTTATCCTCTTGTTTTCTTCAATCCCTAATTTTAGATTGACAATCAACTCATCTTTTTTAGTGTGTTCTTTTAACAAAGAATTTTCCTCTATACTCCTTTTCAATGAGACAATCTCATTCTCTAACTTTTTACAATCTTCCACTTTGGTTTGCAAGTTTATGCTAGTAACTTCTTCATCTCTTCTAGACTCTGTTAGTTGCAACTTTAGATCTTGATTATCCTTTCCGAGTTTCTCAATCTCATTAAGGGCATAAATAAGTTCACTTTCAAATTCAATTTCGCATTCATCTTCAAAATATTCTTGTTCAAAATCACTCACTAAGTGATCTTCTTTATATAGTCATTTTTTGAACTAGGTTTAGGATGTATTTGTTGTTCAACATTCTATTGGGAATTTCATTTTCCTCTATTTCACTTACTTTTTGCCATAATGAGTACTCCACTACCAGGAATCCCTAAGTTGGTTAGATTTATGTAAGGGTATGGCTCTGATACCACTTGTTGGAGTACAATACCACTGAGAGGGGGGGTGAATCAGTGGTATGAAAAATTTAAACTTAATTCAAATAAATCTCTTTCAATTATTTTGAACATATGGAATGTAAATTTTAGATTTGATCATTCATCAAATAAAAACAACATTCTTGTAAATCATTCAAACTTTGAATGAAAAAGAGGATAATAGGATCACACAAACTAAGAACAACATAACACAATTTTTATGAGTGGAAAACCATCATAGGGATGAAAAACCACTCGGTAAAATGCCTCACTGGCTTAGTAAAAATTCCTTGTTTACAGAGCCTCACTGCCTACTTTTTATGCCTCATTGGCTACACAACATGCCTCACAAGAAAATACAACCTCACTGGCAACATACAACCTCACTAGCCAAAGTTCATACTTGTCTCACTGACACGATCTTATACAACACATTCTCAAACAAGAATAAATCAATTACAGAGGGTTACCCTATCTCATTGCATAACATTACAACTTTCAACTCTAACACATCCTATGTCCTAAAGATTCATAACACTGGAACCTTTAAAAACATAAAATGCATTAGGTACTCTTCACTATTTTACATACAATTTTTATAAGCCAATTTTTTGTATTATGTTCAACAATAATGACTCTCATTAGAGTATGATATTACAATAGATGCATCAAACATAGAATAGTAACATAGCACAATTTTTATAAGCATACAAAATTTCACATATGCTACCATCTATCACTATATAAAACTATCAATTGTAACCTTGAAAAATTATTTCCATAACTGCCTGTTGTGTCATTGAGATGCTTTTTCCTTCAACAAACTAAACTGTCTTTATACATGGTCGACACATAGTACAAGTTGTGTGTAAACATTAACCAAAAGAAACATATAAATGCGACATAAAACCCATGCTTCCAAGTTGACAACAAAAGAGAAAGACACAACTTATACAAAGACTTTTAACAAATCTACTAAATGGTTTAAACTCCATGCCCTAAGCAACAACAGAGGATAACACAAGACATGCTTATGGAATGCCCTATCAATAGGGTTTTAAAGACTCAAAATAATAAACCCATGCATTAAAGAATACACAACCCCCTGTGACAAATAGACCAAGGTCAAGGCAACAAATGACAAAGATGAAACTGTTTTGACACCCATTTTCAAAAATTCAAAAAACCTTGAGTCAACTAGATGAATACACAATAAAACCTGACTACAAACAAATGGTGAAACAATATAATCTTAGCAACAAGCAAAGACTAATAAACCATTAACATATTTTCAGATAATGCACAACAAAGTTACCACTTTGAGAACTTTAGCTTTGCTTGAAAGAAGTCAATGAATCTTCAACACAACTGCCACTTAAACTTGGAAACCACTTTCTGAACAGCCAAGCCGCTATACCACCTTTTTCATCAAGCTCTCCAAGCCCTAAATCAACTGCTAAAAACCATGCTTTGTTGTTTTTCCAAATGATGACTTTTAGGGAAAACAATCATAATGTCGATGTTTGAAACATAATTTTTATGCAAATAATAAACCTCATCATGTCTAATAATGTATTGTCGGTCCACTTAATCAAGCACCATAATGCTTTGTGTTGGTCTAATAAAACATGTGCAAAGTGAGGACCAAGACCCTTGTGAGGTCTAGTAATATCTAAGTGATGAACATAAATCTAAATCAATGCCAAAGACCAATGCATGGTATAAACCCCAAATGTATCAAGTGCAAAATTGTAAACTCATTTGCATATCAAGTATTGCTGCCTCCATGATTTATCAATGCCCATGCAAAGTCAACCAAACCAAGCTGTCTCATATCCTTCATTAAAGTGCCAAAGTAACAAGAGCAACTCAATATATGACACTTCTATGTATGCCAAGGTGAACACTTGACATCAATGCCAAAACCAATGTCAAAGGGGTCAATAATGGTACGAAGAAGCAACAATCCATTTTCAAAATGGGTGGAGATGATTAGTTAGTCAATATTTTGATTGGTGGGTTGATAATATTGCAAATTGTTTCTAGATTACGATTGTGTAAGTTTTTTTTGCATCAACATTTCGGATCACACTCCATGATCCATTATTAGGATGAAATAGAGAGCTAAAGGAGAAAAAAGATAAGTTTGCAGACCAAAGGATTAGATAAAAAAAGGGGAGGGGAAAGGGAGGGGGTTGGCATGAGAAAAGAGAAAGAGAGACTAATGAGATAAGAGGAATAAATTTTAAAATATAAACTAATCAATAAAAATGAAAAAAATATCAAAATAGAGGAAGAAAAACTTCAAAAATAATAAAAACGATCACCTAAAGCCAAAAATTCAATGCAAAGAAATAGATGAAAACAAAAAACCAAATTCAAAAGAGAACTCAATACTAATGCTAAAAATCCAAATACAATAAAAAGAGAAAAACATGAAAGCAAATTAATAAAAATAAATAAAAAATAAAATTAACCTTGCAATCAATTAAAGCATGACAACAAAATTAATTAGAAGACAACATAATGACAAAGTTAACAACAAACAAAAGAAGAAGACACGATAAAAAACAAAAGACAACAATTGAAATCAAAGAAAGGAAGCTAACAAATTACCAAACCAAAAAAGAGACTAAAAGAATAAAATAAAATGAAACCACAAATGAAAAGACAACCAAAATGAATAAAGAGATGGAATATTTTTATATTTACAAAAATACTCCAAAAAATAATAAAGTTCAACTAAGACCAAAATTACAAGCCAAAAGAATGAAAGAAAACAAAACAAAAGTTCAAAAGACCACAAAAAACCAAAGCTAAAAAATCCAACAAAATCAAAATAAATGAAAGCAAAATCTAAAAATAGAAAATAAAATTAAAATTGCTAACAATTAAAGGAAGCCAAATTAATCAAATAGAAAATAACCAAATGGAAAAGCAACAAAAAAATCAAAAGATGAAACCAAGATAAAAAATCAGAAGGTAACAAAAATGAAAACAAGAAAGCAAGCAAAAAAATAACAAAATCAAACAAAAGGAGATTAAAGGAATCCATTAAAATTGGAACAAAATATCAAAAGACCATAAATAACATAAAAAATCAATTAAATACAAGACTAACATAAAAACAAAAAAGAACACAAAAAGAAGAAATAAGAACACAATAAAAAGAGACTAAATGCAAAGAATAAATTGAAACCAAATTACAAAAGGCAACCAAAATAAACAAACCCACTTTAAAGAAAACACTAAATTAATAAACTAAAACCAAAAAACAACATGACAACAAAACAAGGACTAAACTAGAAAGGCAACAAAAATTGAGAAATTGATTTTTTTTTTTTACCAAAACAAAACACTTAAAAATGAAAATAAAATAAAATTAAGAGACAACCTTAAAAACTAACAAACCTAAAGGATAGAATTAAAAACAATAAGAAGACAACAAAATGACCAAAATAAAAACACACTAAAAAACCAAAGCTAAAATATCAAAAGACAAGGTAAAAAAGACAACCTTAAAAAACCCACAACCTAATAGATAGAAGAAAACTATAAACCAAAATAATTGAAATAAGCAAAAGAAAAAAGAAGAAGAAAGAGGGACCATAAATTAAGGAAACTAGATAAGAAAGGAGGGGGAAACAGGCCAAGGAACAAGGAGCAAGGAGACAAAGACTAGGTGGAAAAGAAAGAGACGCAAGAGAAAGAAAGGCCAGGGAGAAAAGAGAAAAGAGAGAACTACAAAACACAAGACCAAAGGGGAGGGGGAGGGGGAGGGGGGCGTGGAAGGGAGGTAGGGGAAGGGAAAGGGAGGAGGAGGAAATTATTGATGTGAAGGATGATGACAGGTTCTGAGATCAGACAACAAGGGATGCCAAGCCACACTTAAGCTCCAACCTTCATCACTATTAAGGTTCAGGGGGTGATTATTGATCTCAATGGCCTCTTTTAGTTTTCTTTTGAAAAAAATGTCGTCTTTAAACAAAATTTGAGTGTTTTCTAGACAAATGTGGTGTTTGGTTGAAGAAGAATGGTTGGAAAGGGTAGACTTGAGGACACGCTCATGCCTATTGTCACCACAATGCTCTTTAATTCTAGTTTGGAAAGAGCGACGTTTTCTCTCCTATGTAAGGAGTGCCACATGAGCAAATGACTTTATAGACGCCCGAGTCCAACAAGACATCCTTGGGGTCTTTAAGGGAAGGGATACAATTTCTCTCACGTCTCTTTCTTTTCCACCTAGTCTTTGTCTCTTGCTCCTTGTTCCTTGGCCTGTTTCCCCCTCCTTTCTTATCTGGTTTCCTTAATTTATGGTCCCTCTTTCTTCTTCTTTTTTCTTTTGCTTATTTCAATTGTTTTGGTTTATAGTTTTCTTCTATCTATTAGGTTGTGGGTTTTTTAAGGTTGTCTTTTTTACCTTGTCTTTTGATATTTTAGCTTCGATTTTTTAGTGTGTTTTTATTTTGGTCATTTTGTTGTCTTCTTATTGTTTTTAATTCTATCGTTTAGGTTTGTTAGTTTTTAAGGTTGTCTCTTAATTTTTTTTTTTTCATTTTTAAGTCTTTTGTTTTGGTAATTTTATTTTTCAACGTGTTTCAATTTCTCAATTTTTGTTGCCTTTCTAGTTTAGTCCTTGTTTTGTTATCATGTTGTTTTTTGGTTTTAGTTTATTAATTTAGTGTTTTCTTTAAAGTGGGTTTGTTTATTTTGGTTGCCTTTTGTAATTTGGTTTCAATTTATTCTTTCCATTTAGTCTCTTTTTATTGTGGTCTTCTTATTTCTTCTTTTTGTGTTCTTTTTTGTTTTTTATGTTAGTCTTGTATTTAATTGATTTTTTATGTTATTTATGGTCTTTTGATATTTGGTTCCAATTTTAATGGATTCCTTTAATCTCCTTTTGTTTGATTTTGTTATTTTTTTGCTTGCTTTCTTGTTTTCATTTTTGTTACCTTCTGATTTTTTATCTTGGTTTCATCTTTTAATTTTTTTGTTGCTTTTCCATTTGGTTGTTTTCTATTTGATTAATTTGGCTTCCTTTAATTGTTAGCAATTTTAATTTTATTTTCTATTTTTAGATTTTGCTTTCATTTATTTTGATTTTGTTGGATTTTTTAGCTTTGGTTTTTTGTGGTCTTTTGAACTTTTGTTTTGTTTTCTTTCATTCTTTTGGCTTGTAATTTTGGTCTTAGTTGAACTTTATTATTTTTTGGAGTATTTTTGTAAATATAAAAATATTCCATCTCTTTATTCTTAGTTGAACTTTATTATTTTTTTGGAGTATTTTTGTAAATATTAAAATATTCCATCTCTTTATTAATTTTGGTTGTATTTTCATTTGTGGTTTCATTTTATTTTATTCTTTTAGTCTTTTTTTGGTTTGGTAATTTGTTAGCTTCCTTTCTTTGATTTCAATTGTTGTCTTTTGTTTTTTATTTTGTCTTCTTCTTTTGTTTGTTGTTAACTTTGTCATTATGTTGTCTTCTAATTAATTTTGTTGTCATGCTTTAATTGATTGCAAGGTTAATTTTATTTTTTATTTATTTTTATTAATTTTCTTTCATTTTTTTCTTTTTTTATTGTATTTGGATTTTTAGCACTTTTGAATTTGATTTTTTGTTTTCATCTATTTCTTTGCATTGAATTTTTGGTTTTAGGTGATTGTTTTTATTATTTTTGAAGTTTTTTTTCCTCCATTTTGATATTTTTTTCATTTTTATTGATTATATTATATTTTAAAATTTGTTCCTCTTATCTCATTGGTTTCTCTTTCTCTTTTCTCATGCCAACCCCTCTCCCTTTCCCCTCCTCTTCTTTTTATCTAATCCTTTGGTCTACAAACTTATCTTTTTTCTCCTTTAGCTCTCTATTTCATCCTGGTGATGGATCACAGAGTGTGATCTAAAACGTTGATGCAAAAATAACTTACACAATTGTAATCCATAAACAATTTGCAACATTCTTTATGGATTGTGGAAATCTACTATCTCGGGTTGATAATAATTTGATTTTTTAATTAGTTTGTGATCTTGAGCTAGCCAAATTGGTTGGCATGTGAATGGTGAGTTAACTAAATTGATTATTTAGTTAACTATCTCTTATTGGATAGTTAACTTATGAGGTTTAATTTAGGATTTAAATTAATTTAATTTTGAATTATTTAAATTTTAAATTGAAATTAAATTAATCAGACCATAAATATTATTTAATGAATTTGATTGTGGTAAAGTAATATAATTAGGGTAATATTAATAATTTTAATAAATTAAGATATTATAAGTGCATTGCACGCTAATATGAGATGACATTACAAAACTAGTGTATACATGATTTCAAGGTCTATATTTTGCCCCTCTTTGAAATGGTGTTGCAACTAGAAGAAGCAATCCATTTCAAAGAAAGTAAATACGGAAACATGGTGTGTTGACATTGATGAGAGATAATACCCCAATCATCAAATGTTAAGGGTTGATTGGTTGGATTGATTGGATCAACTAGAGTAATCAATTGATTGGATGACTGAATTCAAAGGATGCTTCAAAGCTTGGATAAATTTTGGATTCAAATTGTAGATTTATTTTTAGGATTCAATCAGATGATGAGATGGTGATGCTTCCTCAAGATGAAGTTTGAGTTGGAAGAACATAAGTGTGCTCTCAAAATACATGGAAAAATATTAAAAAAATATGGGAGGGATAAATGGAGGTTAATAGATATTGTGGAAAAAATAGAATAAATGATTGAGTAGGATGGGGAAAAATATTATTAATCTTGGAAGAATATTAAGAGAAGTAGGATGATGTAGAAATGGAGACTAGAGGAAAATATTAAGGATGATGAAAATAAACTAAGATGGTAGAGATGTGGGGGTAGTAAGAATGGGTTGAGATGAAATATGAGAATAGGCTAATGCATAGTGTATGATGGTTGGATTGGAGCTTAGGAAAATGAAGATGGTTATGCATGATTATCCTATATTTTTAAGTATTCAATCTAAAGTACATGTTTATAATCTATGAGGAAATTCTTACCTATTTGAATAATAGTTTTTATTTTATATTGTTATTTTGTATCATGATATAAGGGATCATAATGATGGACTATATGCATAAAGGAATGATTCAAAATAGTAAATTAAGTATAAAATAAATCAACACAATGATAAAGCATAGATAAAAGACAAGACCCAAATGACCCAATGAGCAAAGCCTCAAGAGACGATCATAATCAAGGAATTATGATGTCCTTATGGAAGTGTGCCATGGGAAAAAAAAAACATGATAAAATGAAAATATTCAAGGTATCACTCGTCCTCAAGTTGTTGAATGGTATCAATAATGATAGTTGGGTCATCCAACCTAGAGTAATAAAGTAGGACCAATATGTGAGCATTGTTCTTTGATTTAGTACTAGGAGTGTGACATGCTAGGGCTCATTATCTAAAAAGAGGTGATGGTATATTGAGACTTTAATGACCAACAAAAAATGATGTCAAGAGGTATAGATCATAATATCAATTATAGAGAAAAGTGTTGTTCCATAATTTTTTTTAAAGCACTTTGTATCTTGCATAAGGGTCCATGGGTAAGGATGTGGTAAGTGGATGGATGGATAAACTGTTGGCCCTCATAGTTGTTGCCCTTGATGTCAAATACACACAAAGGAACTTCATGGTTTTATTTGTCGGGAATACAAACATTTTAGTCAGTATGTCAAATGCATTATAAAGTTGATGACATATTCTCTTCATTTGTGACATGTTTGCGTTCAGTATGACAATGCATGATGTTTGTTACAATGACAACTTGGTTGGATTCTTCAGGTATTGGTTTGGTATTGGAATGGGCATTGGTTTGGTATTGGAATGTATGTGAGAGCACCTTCATGAGCAGGTTATGGCTAACGCTTTCTTGTGTGGTCAATGGTGCACCTTATTTTCTTTACATTTCATCTTGAAGCTTAATGGTTTCATTGTGTTATTTGTCATGGGTAATACAAGGTTGGTTATCATTGATTTGTGTTTAAGGAAAAAATAATTGTTAAAGTCTTGAGCTGAGCACTTGGGGCCATTCGACAAGCATTATTACAGAGTTATAAGGTATGAGAATGGTGCTTATTGTACAAACCTTGATGTATATATCTTTTATTGATTATGTTGTTCACAAGGAGACATTTAAATGATGAAAACACCAACAAGGTATATTTATGAGGCTTCATTATAAGATTTGTCCCTTATATTTCCTCCATTTTATATGTGTAAAGAATGATAAGATGATAAGGGTTGTGATATGAACTCAATCAAATAATGTTTAAGACCTAGGACATTGACATATCCTAAGGCATGGTCTTTGGAAGACATTACTAATATAAGGTTAATAAACCTTATCACAGGCACTAAAAAGTGGCATGAAGCATATGACATAAAAGTGGAAAAGAAAAATATAACTGAAGCTCATTTTTATTATTATCGACATACTTATGAGTATGAGTTTTTGGATTTGCATTGTCTAAGGAATGTAGTTTGATCATCGACACAATGATTTTTCCCTAAACAATATCATTTGGAAAACACAAGGCAACGGGAAGTTAGGGAGATTTGTGGAAGCATGGTGAACGATGAAGGGAAGAGGTAGTATGGCGGCTAGACTTGGAAGAAAATGGTTTTAGGTCTTTATGACAGCCATCTTTAAAGCTTTCAAAGTGGTTTTGAATTCATGGTGATGCTTTTTAAGTGGTAATATCTTTCTGGTAAAAACCGATGTTGTGTCTTGCATTTATTTGTGTGTCGACTTGGTATTGCTATCTAAACATTTTTGTTCTAAAAAAATCTTACCTATCGAAAAAGATTCTGTGACAATTGTATATGGTCTATGATTTGGTTAGAAGGTCTTCAGTGAACAAGGGTTGATAGTTACTTGTTGAACATGATTGTGGTAACTACTATTTCACTCTATAAAATGGATGCACATTTTGGCATTCTGTGGGTGAAGTTTGAAAGAGGAATAAGTTGAAAGCATATGTTTTTTGATAGAGATGATCATTTTTGGTTTATATTGAAGCTTTAGTTTAATATTGAAACTGTATTCGATTTATTTTGAAAGCATTTATAGAGGAATTATTCTTTAATATTGAAAGCATTTCAAGTGTTGGTTGCACTTGTTTTTATCTACATACAGATTCTTGTGTCTCCAATATAAATGAGACAAGCAAGAAATGTTTCATAGAGAGACAAAGATTATACTCTGTATTGTTATTTGAAGAATATTTTGATGTGAAAGTTGCAAATGATCAAGTCAGTGAGACAAATTGATCATTGCCAGTGAGGAAAATGTGTGTATGCTAGTGAGGCATTCTTGTAACCAGTGAAGTTCTTTGGTCAGTGAGGCCATTTTTTCCAGTGAGGCATTTGAAATTTATCAGTGAGATAGTATTGCTAGTAAGGCATTGTAAATAGAATTTTTTTTAGAATAAGCCAGTGAGGCATCATTTGTGGAGTGGTTTTTCTACCCCTAGAGGGTTTTCCACTTGTCAAATTTTTGTCTTATGGTCTGATTGCTTTGATGTGATAATGTGTCAAGACTGTGATGATCTTTGGTTTGCTTTAATATTTCTTATTTTAGTTCTTTAATGATTGCATTCAATTCATGAATGTATTTATCATTGAAATATTAAGAGCATAAATTATCCAATTATTTTTCAAGGAAAAAGTTAAAATTTGTTTAAGACACTGATTCACCCCCCCTCTCAGTGTCTTCTTCACTCCAACATAAACTCCATGCCCCTAAGTGTGTAGAGTGCATATAGAGAAGATAGATATGCACTATCATACATAATTATTTGTAAACAAGTGATCATCATGATGCTTGCCCAAGGTTCCATAGAAATTGTTTTTACTAAAGGATGATTTTTTCTCTTTACTTTTTGTTATTGTTGCTTCGTTATGATTTTTCTAAAAAAATCTCATTGAATATGAATCTTGTGAATAATTTTTCATTATGGCGACTTCCCCAAGGCACCATAGAAATGGCTTTAACCATAGTTTGATATTTTCTCTTCATTATACTTTTTTTAGTATTTTATTATTTGTAATTTTTTAAATATTTTTTTTGCTAGTTTTTTATATTTTTTGATGGAAAAATATGGTAGTTCATGGGTTCATCTATCTCATATCCACATGGTGTAGATAAATTGTAGATGTCTGAGTAATTTATGCACAAGGGTAATACCATAAGTGTGAGCTTCGTCAATACCATTGTGGACTTCCACAAGTGGTGAATTAGCTTAATCTAGGTTAAGGAATAAAAAATTGTATAGCCATAACCCCTTCGATAGAGGGTGCCACCAAGAAGGGTGAAATGGGTAGCACATTGGATGAATGTATATTTTGGTTATGGGATAAGTTAGGTGGGAGAGTTTTGGTAGTGAGGTAATTATGGATATCATGGTATCAAGGGGAAGTGGCACCAACCACATCACATACCATAAATTTATCCTAATTTACCTTTTGTTCTTATAAGTGCATGCTAGAAATTTTTGTGAACTTTTGATCATAGTTAGTGATTGGGTTTATGTCAGTGCCATGTTTTACTAAGAAAGTGGATCCATTCTATAATCTCTATGGATAAAGGGGAAGGTGGAGTTCCTTATCAAATGTGCATCCTTTGAGTCCTAATTGAGTACTTTAGATTTTGATTTCTTTGGTTTAAAAAGATGTGTAATTATTAAGATCGATTCCAAATCCCATTTTGTCTCTTAGAGGAATAAAATATTTGGTACCAAGTAGTTTGAGGAGTGCCTCATAATTTTGGACTTTATCTAATGGTTTAAAATCATGTTTTTCCTACTTAATGAGACTAAGCCATTACAAGTCAAGGCTTACGTTGGAAATAAAATTATCTAGAAAGAAGTTGGTATCATAAATATCTTCATAAGGATCATTGTGAGTAATCATTTTAACATGATTAATATTAGAAGAAACATCATCAATATTTTTTGAAGAGTCACTGAGGTTATTAAGAGACTCATCCCAAGGTATATACCCCAATCCCTACTTAGTTGTAGTCTCATAAAAGTGGATAGGTAAATTAAGATTCTTTATTCATGTGCCCCCATGCCTTTACCTTTATAGTTCATATTCTTATAAATTTCACTTGTCATTAGATATTTATTGTGCTTGAAACATAAATAATATTCCTCTTTAGTGTGTAACCATGTCATATTTTAGGAGTTAATTTATTCATTGGAGAGAAAATGTAATGTCCCTAACATATAATTTTTAACAAGAGGTTGATTTGCAGATTGCATTCAATACACACCAACATATTAACACAAAGATAATACTCCAATATATTTATAAATCTGATATATCAATTACAACTCACATAATGATATAGAATGTTACCAAAGATCAACAATAGTATTATTAACTTCCTTAAAAAATCCTTGAAGCTTAGATGTAATCTCTGAATGAGAATTCCCTCAAGAACCAAAGGGGTTTAGTCCTCCGACCCTAGTGATCGTTGGGGTTTCATCCAATGACCACAGACTCCTATGGGTTTTTGTACGCAAAAGGGTTTAGAACACAAGTTTCCTAAAATACAAAAAAAGTGACATAATAATTTGATACCTATTACATGAATTGACTTCCTACATTTATATGATAATAGTTTCCCTTAAGGAACAAGTTGGCCTTGAGCCAAAATGATGCCAAAGCCCAAAATTAAATTTCACATGCTACACTAGGTCAGCCTTAAGGCCAAAATAATTTTTTTTAGAAGTAGTGCCACCGCCCTATAGACCTGTCCACACACTTCCTTAACCCCTTCCTACTTCATGAAACTTCACAATTGCCATCACATGATCTAGAGGTGTCTTATTATTTAGGCCCGCTAAAGTAGGTGCCAGTTGCCTAGCACAGTCATCTTCTAATAACAATATCTTTCTGGTACCTGATCTATTCCTCTTAGTATTTAGATATGATGTGATGTTTGTTAGGGTTCAAGTAGAAAAAAGCAATAAATATTAATAATTATATGCAGATTAAATAACCCAGAAATAATAATGAAGAATAACACAAAAGAGATCAACACAAAATTTTAACGCGGTTCACCCAATATGGGATACATCCACAAAAGCTCGAACATCCAATGATTTTATTATCCAGTGAAAAACAAATTACAATCTCATGAATACCATAACACAACTTACATCCCAGTTGCTTATAACAAGCTTTTTAGAAGCTTCTAGAATTAGGGTTTTACAAAGTCATTTTTTATTTGTTAGTTAACAAAAATTAACTACCGACCCCTTGATGAAAAAATAGGGGGAATTTTTTTTTTTGGGACTATGCCCCTAAACCCCTGCTTTTAGGGGTTGTCACCCCCAACCCTCATTATTAGGTGGCCACCCTCGAACCCCCACTCGAGGCTTGGCCTGGCCCCGAACCTCAGTGAGGATACATAAAGAGTGTATATTATTTGTATGATCAGTCACCACACACCAACAATGGTGTCATCATAAATGTTATGTTCCCAACGGCAAGCCAAAAATGTGCTCACATAGAGGAATGTGGAGGGATTCCCAGAACCGACCCTGCTTCGGTACAGTGAGCTTGAATTGGTGATCTTTTTAGGGTGATATATTTTTGATATATGATCCTTTCTCTTCGATCTCTGGATATGATGTGTGAGTGTTATTTTAGATGCTATTTTCCAAACCACAATCCGAAAGGGAGTCTTATGAAGAAATGTGATAGGATTCCCAGAGTCCACTCTACAATTGTCTTTTTAGAAAAAGGGACATGACAAGTCCTCCCCTCTCAAAATTGCTTGTCCACAAGTAATGAAAATTGGAATTCTCAATTAATTCAAGTCCTTCCCAAGTGGCATCATCAATTAGAAAATTATTCTAATGAACAATATATTTCACAATGCTCATATTTCTTAGATCCTTGAATCTGGTGTCAATTACCCCTTCCGGAATGAGAGTGAGTTTTCTTTCATCATCTAGTGGCAGTAACTTAGTTGTAAGAGATATTCAATCCCAAAACCTTCTTTAGACATGAAACATGGAAAACATTATGGATTTTTCTATTTGTCGGGAGCTCCACGTCATAAGTAACTTCTCCAACCTTTCAGATTATCTTGTATGGCTCCTAGAACTTAGGATTAAGCTTCTCTACTCCACCATTCTTGATGGAAGATTGTCTATATGGTTGAAACCTTATGAATACCATATCCCCTACTTCAAATGAACTTTCTATGTGCCTCCTATTTGCATATATCTTTTATTGATTCTAAGCATTTTAAAAGTGATCCTTAATTGATTTCAGAATCTCTTGATTTTGTTTGACTAGATTGCTTGTTTTCGGTACCCTACAGTCTGCGAGAACCAAATCCATAAAGGTCAAAGCATCATATCTATAGAGTGATTTGAAATGAGACATGCCAATTGACATGTGTTGAGTGGTGTTGTAGCAATACTCTCCCAAATGTATCCACTTGATCCATGTTGATTGTTGGCTAGTGATATAGTTCCACAAATAACCTTCAACCCATTTGTTCACAGTTTCAATCTGCCCCTTAGTTTGTGGATGGTAGATGGTGCTATGAGTGAGCTTAGTGTCAATTAAAAGAAACAATTCTCGACAAAAAGCACTGAGGAATTGACTATATCTATCAATTATAATGTTCTTGGGTAGCCCATGCAATCAGAAAACTTCCTTGAAGAATAATTATGTAACTTGAGGAGCTTTATAATCACTAGAGATGACAAAGAAATGAGCATACTTAGTTAATCTATGCACTATAACATAAATTCAATCTTTTCCTTATGCCTTGGGTAATCTGATAATGAAAGCCATGGAGATACTCTCTCATTTGTGTTTTGGAATGGGAAGAGGCTGTAGTAATCTGGCCAAAAATTCTTGTTCCCCCTTGTTCTGCTAGCATGTGACACATGCCTTGATATGTGAGATAACATCCTCCCTAAAGCCCTTCCAAATGAACCTTTCTATGATCTCCCAATAAGTTTTGTAGAACCCAAGATGCCCTGTTGTTGGTGCATTATGGTAAGCCTTCAATATCTTCTCTTTTACCTTAGATCTTGGAACTAGGAATTCTCTATTCTTGAATAGTATTAGTCCTTCTGCTACTACATACCGATCATCCCTCTGTGCACCTTCCAAGACTCTTGTAGCAAAGGGATCCTTAGCATATTCCTCCATGATGGGATCCTTCCAATTAGTTGATGTGATGGACACATGGCATAGTGTAGGTATCCTAGAGAGTGCATCTACCACAACATTCCTCTTTCCCTTGATATATTCAATATCAAAATCATATTCTTGTAGCTTAATCACCCATTTTTACTACTTTTCATTCAAATTTTGTTGTCTCAGGAAGATTTTTAGACTATCATGATCTGTCTTGACCACAAATCTTTTGCACACCAGGTATTTTCGGAACTTCTCCAAAGCATGGATTATAGCTAGCATTTCTTTATCATATATGGGATATCCCTTTCCCTCAATTTCCTACTTTCAAATGCTATGGGGTGTCACTTCTAAGAAAGGACCACTCCAATTCCTTCACAAGAAGCATCACATTCTACAACAAATGAAAGTGAGAAATCAAGAATTGCAAGAATTAGAGAAGAGCTCGTTACCTCTTTTGGCTTCCCAAAGGTCCTTTGTGCTTCCTCTATCCATTTAAAGCCTCCTTTAGTCAGATTGGTGAGAGGTTCCACAAACTAAGAAAATCCTTTGAAAAACCTTTGGTAATAGCTACATAGTCCAAAAAAACCTCTTAGCTACGACAAGTTTGTAGGAGGTGGCTAGTCTAGAATGGCTTGGATCTTCTATTGATCAACCTAAACTCCTTTAGCACTTATGACATGTCCCAAATACAATATCTCTGTTTACCCAAACTCACATTTGGACATCTTTGCAAAGAGAGACTGTTGTTCTAGAATTCACAAGACTATATCCAAATGCTTCAAATTTTCTTCCCATGTTTTACTAAGATCAAAATATCATCAAATAAAACCAACAAAAAATTCCTCAAGTGCTTACCAAAAACACGATTCATGCATGATTGGAATTTTTTTGGATCATTAGTGAGACCAAAGGGCATAACTAGGAACTCAAAATTGTCGTAGTGACCTCAAAAAGAAGTCTTCTATGTACATCTTCTTCCCTCATGAGGATCTAGTGGTATCCAAACCTAAAATTAATCTTTGAGAAGTAAACTACACCATGTAGCTCATCAATTAGCTCATCTATCTGTGGTATGGGGTATTGGTTCTTAATGGTCTTCTTGTTCAATGCCCAGTAGTCTATGCAAATCTGCAAGGTGCCATCCTTCTTTACCAACACTATAAAAGATGGGAAAGGGATAGATCTTGGTTTGATCTAGCCCCATATCCAACAAATCCTTTATTGCTTTCTCTATCTCCTCCTTATACATCTAGGGATGGTAGTAAGCAGTGGTCATAACCATATTTTATTTTGGTTCAAGTTAGATATGTTAAGATGGAAACCTCTATCTGGTGGAAATTTAGGAGGCATGTCATTGGAAACCAAACTATGCTTATCCAAAATCTTCTGTATATCAATATGAACTTGACCATTCTTACCTTCAGGAGATTCTTTTGAAATCACCAAACAACTAGTAGTCTAAACAACTTGGTTCTTCCAAAAGATCCTTTCCATTCTCTTGGATGATACTACTTGTGGACATCCATTAGCCATTCCCTTTAGAACCACATCCTTCCCATTGGCTTTGAACTTGAGTTCCATCATTTGGTAGTTTGTATTATACTCACCCAATGAATGTAGCCACTGTACACCCAAAATTACATCAATTTCACCCAAACCAATAACATAGAAGTCATCACAAACCTTATGATCTCCAATTGTTATGTCTAGGTTCGAGGATTTTCCCTTGTAGGGTAATTTATACCCATCCACCATAGTGACTGTGAAGCCTTCAAAGTATTTTGCATCTATACTTCTCCTCACAAGTCCCTCATCAATGAAGTTGTGGATAGCTCATCCATCAATCAAAATGGTCACTCTTTGTCCTAAAAGGACTCCTTGTACTTTGAAAGAATGGTACCTATATGTGCCAAATAGTGATGCCAAAGTACCACTATTGTCTTTCTCCTTATCTTCTTCCTCCAAAGGGGTGTCTTCTAGATCATGAAATTCATCAAACTCATCTAATTATGATTCTTTGTCATAAATGACTTCTATATAATGAAGTTTCCCCTTTCCAAGACATTTGTGTCCCAGAACCCATGGATATTTGTAAGAGAAACAAAGTTTCTTCCTTCAAAGCTCATTCTTGGTTTCATCATCAATCATCTTAGGTTTGATAGGGAGAGCAAGTTCTAGAGTAGTCCAAAGATTCTTTTGGAATTTCCTCTTTGCTTATTCCATATTGTGGGTTTTGATTTCCACTAGGGAACATAAATCTCCAAATCAAAAGATTTTTGGATAGTCTCCTGAAGTGTTGGGGGGTGGATTTCCTTAACCAAGCCCTTGAATTGTTATACCAAACCTTCAATGAATAGGACTATGAGTCTCTTCTTCAAGATTTCGGTTACCATGACTAATAGCCTTTGGAACTCTACAACATACTATTCCACACTTCGCTTATGTTTGAGGTGAGCCAATTCTCTAAAATGTTCTTTTAGATCTCTCCTATCAAATATCCCAATTAGTCTACTATAAAACTCATCATAAGATTTGTTTAATTTATGGCCTTGAGTGATTAGACCATGGAACCAACAATCATGAGTAATTCCTTCCAAATGTAGGGTAGCAAATTTGATGGCATCTTCTTTAGAAATAGGTTTGAGTGCCAAGTATGTATCAAGTTTTTGCAACCATGCCTTAGCAGTGCTTTTCTTAGATCCATGAAAGGGTGAAATAGATAGCTTCCCCAATGAGTGCTCCAAATATTTTGACTTAGGTGGTCAATGGTAAGTTCCTTTCTTATTCTTCTTCATTTCCATGAAATCTTTCAAAGATAAGATCTCCTTGATCTAAGAGTCCAAAGCCCTATACTCCTCATAAGCTCTTGAGATGTCATCTTGGAGGGTAGTTTCTTCCCCTAAAACTTCTTCTACTCTATGAATGAATTTAGGCTTGGGAGGCCTATTACTGAACTCAGTTCTAGAGCTTTGTGTAGAAACCATCTTCTCCTTCCCCTTTCCACTATTGGTTTCACTGGTAGCACCACTTGCATTAATACTATCATTATCCTTCCTACCATTAGTCTGCATCCATTGGAACATCTATCTAAACATGTTGACAAGACAATTTTTCCATTGTATCATTTCCTCAATTTTTTTTTGGCTTCTTTCGCTTCATCATCCATGGTTTCTTCTTGACCTAATTTCTTCAATTCTCTCCTCTAGAGCCCAATCTCCCTTTCACTTGGCAACATTAATCATTAGAAAACCCTACAGGTTGGTAGAATCAAGCTTTGATACCACTATAATGTCCCTAACATATAATTTTTAACAAAAGGCTGATTTGCAGATTGCATTCAATACACATCAATATATGAACACATATAATACTCCAATATATTTATAAACCTCATATATCAATTACAACTCACATAATTATCCGCAATGATATAAAATGTTACCATAGATCAACAATAGTATTATTAACTTCCTTACAAAATCCATGAAGCTCAGATTTCAATCCTTGAATGAGAATGCCCTCAGGAACCAAAGGGGTTTCATCCTTTGATCCTAGTGATCATTGGGTTTTCATCCAATGACCACAAACTCTTATGGATTTTCGTCCATAAAAGAGTTTAGAACACAAGTATCCCAAAATATAGAAAAGATACATAATAATTCAATAATTATATGAATTGACTCCCTACATTTATATGCTAACAATTTCCCTTAAGGAATAGGTCAACCTTGAGCCAAAATGGTGTCAAAGTATAGAATTGAATTTCACACACTACACTAGGTCGGCCTTAAGGCCAAAGTAGAATCTTTTGGAATTAGTGTGCCACCCTACAAACCTATCCATATGATTCCTTGGCCCCTTCCTACTTGAAACTTCACAATTTTCGCTGCATCATTTGAAGGTGTCTTATCCTTTAAGCCTGGTGAAGTAGGTGCCAATTGCCTAGCATAGTCATCTTCTGATAACAATATCTTTTTGGTACATGATCCATTCCTCTTAATATTTAGATATGATGTGTTGGTGTCATCATAGATGCTATGTTCCCAATCACAAGATGAAATGTGCTCCTGTGGAGGAATGCAGAGGGATTCTCAAAACCGACCTTGCTTCGGTATAATGAGCCCAAACTAGGGATCTTCTTAGGGAAATATCTTTCTAGTATATGAGCCTTCCTCTTTGATCTCTAGATATGATGTGCAAGCATTATTAAAGATGTTATGTTCCAAATCGCAAGTTGAAAGTGTGTCCTATGAAGAAATGTGGTAGGATTCTCAGAGTTCACTCTACAACTGTCTTTTCGGAAAAAGGGACATGACAAAAAATCATGCTTGATGAAAGTTGTAGAGCCAACTTGCAAGGTCCCTTTCTTATGCTTCTATTCCATGTTAGAATGACCATAAGATTTAGGTGATAATGAATTTTTACCAATGTAACAAGCTTGTTGGATTTTGTACTCATTGCACTCTTTTGATGATCTTGACCATAGTATAAGGAGGCAGGATGGATGAAGAGGATTGCATATCTTTACGATTGATATATGAGGAATTTGGTTGAGATGGTGGTTCTATGAATTTAGTGATGGTAAATTAGTTTAATTTTTGACATTGAACCTCCAACATTTTACAATATTGGAAGGGGTTTTAACCTAATGGGATAGTGACTTCAATACCTTCATGAGATTTTTTGAGACATTGATGGAATATGGAGAGAACATCTTGAATGCCATGTATCTATGGGTGGCTAAGGAGGATATTTTATGAATGGTCAAGATTGAATATGTGACAAATGATGCTATGCATAGAAGGTCCAACCTAGAGGGGGAGATTGATGGTGTTGGTATTCTCCTATTATACATTATCATAGGTTTTGATTATGAATGTATGAGATTCTAAAGCCTCTTTTTTGTATCCCAAGAATTTAATAAGCTGCAAGATATATAGATTTAATCCAAATTTTCTATCTGTAAGTATTCATTTTAAATTGTATTTGGAAATGAAGGCTTTGATATGAATTGGATGATTATGGCATGGGTTAAGAGATACCATACCTTTAGGACTAAATATGATGATTAAAATTAAGGTGTGTGATGAGTGCTAGGAAATGAGATGGGTCAATGTTACCAATTTTTTGCTACAACTCAATTGGTGGAGTTGATTCAATATTGTTATATTTGAAAATGAAAGTATAGTTATTTCTACATGTGCTTAAGTGTTGTTTGCACAGTATTTAACAAGTATCAAGTACCAATTTTTGCAAATGTTTTGAGAAAACTAAGTTTCAGAAGTATTGCTCAAATATTTTACAAATCAAATGGAGTACAGAACTGAGTATACAAATGATTAAAGCATTAAAAAATGCTTTCATTTATTCCATAAAGTTATTCACATTACATGTTTTCATTTGATTGCAAGAACACAAATGATGGTTCAACTTTGCATTTCAATGCATTTCTTTCAGAATGGAAATGAAAGAGGGAATTAAAAGATCCACACAAGCTATGGTTTTAGCCAGTTCCATTCATTACAAGAAAGGAAATATACAATTGAAAGAGAGAAGAAAATAACATGGGACATATCCATCATTTCATGAGTTGATCTTCGGTTGATGCCTCGTAGCTTGTTCCATTCTGCTTCCACTCCTGACTTTACCTGCAAAATATTAAGAAAGGTGTCAATTAAGAGCTCGGGATATGAACTATACTACATGCCTTGCTAACAGAAATATATTTCAATCCTTGGAATGCATAGAATCAACTAAAGACAAGAGGAGAAACATGAGATGAAAAGGGAAACATCATCATCATATATATTTTTTATTGCTAACATTATTTGTTTCCTTGTGCAGGTATAGGAAAAGTCATGTAGCTGATTATCTTATGAAAATCAAGCATGTGGTGAAAAATGGGCTCCCACAAGGGTAGAGCTTGGCATGCTGCCCCTTAAACATTACAGATGGGGTTGAGTAAAGGAATGCAATTCTTATGTTCATCTGAACTATTCTGAAGGATTTAAGCAAATTTTCATTCATCAAAGCCATTAAGCCTATTGTTCATTCATAACAATCAAGTGATATGTTGTTTTGAGAGCTACAGGTGAACAATAGACTTAATGAATTTAATCAATTCAACCGAGATGCATCAATATCATACTTGGAAATTTAAATATTGCCATACTATTGATTTTTCTGCCATGAGTATTGTTTATTCATCATGTTCATGATATTATGAGAAGTACAACAATGTTCATGCTCATGATGGTGATAGTGAATAGGCATACATAGTGCAGGTCATTAACAAGAGCACTGTTCAATAAAGGAAGCATGTGAAAAGTTTTAGATTTTCATTTGAGAAGAGAGCAAGTGCATAAAATAGTCTTTTCATAATGGAGCATAAAAATGCACGAAGAGTGCTAGATAGAAGACATTAACCCACCAAGAATATGTAAGGGAAGTGTAGAATGAGGAGGGAATTTCGGGGCATGTGTGAGTGGATATCATCAGGAGATGAAAAGTATAATATTGTGAAGAAAATAAGTTACAGAGTTATTTCCATTTTGTCTATGCATTTAAAGGACAACCAAGCATGATAGAAGTGGACAAACATTCTGTAGATTCAAATAAAATTAATTTATGTGTGTAGGATGAAAGAATGTTCCCCATGTACTAAAGTTTTTCAACAACACCCATGAAAGATTCACATGTTTTTTGCAATTTTCTGAAGGACTAGTCTCGCTATCCCAAGAAGAGTACAAAAAATTCATGAAATTCAGGGAAAATATTGCAAGGGCTAAGCTAGGGTTTCTTCTATGGTGGCCAAGATAAATGTAGTAAACTAGAAATAAAATGGAGCAAATATCACATATACCCATTTTTCAGAAATGAGGGGTAAATAGCTAAAGTACAGAAATGCAGTTTGTACAAGAATTTCAAAATACCCAAATGAGTTTTATCTCATAAATGCAGTTTTCTTCAAAAGTAACATTTACCCATGTAAGGGTTTTTATAGAATTCAGAATGTAAATGAGATGCCATGATGGGTCAAGCCCAAATTTTGGATGTATAACAAAACATACAGATTCTTTATTATTTTTAGAATACCCATGTGGGGTTTTTGTCAAATGCAAAAGATTTATACAATGCTCTCATGGGTTGAGCTCGAATTTTGGAGAGATCTAGAATAGACATTATTTTCTTCAAATACAGATTTACTCAATTTTTTTTACTATTTTCTGAATACCCACATGGGGTTTCTTTAAAAATGCAGAAATGGTACAAATGTGGGTTGAGCTCAAGCTCTAGTTTTCCATAAATGCAGAGTATACAATATAATCTCTTGGGTTGATCCCAAAAAATGACATAAAACCCATTGTTCACAGGAATGGCCGCGACCAAATGGAGGGGTTTTTAGCTTCAAAGTTTCATTTTGAAATGGAAAACCTTAAGTACACATGCTAGGCCCTAGAATATGAAGAGAAACAATTGGAATCATACAAATTTCTGAGTAAAATGCATTTTAGAGTATAAGCATGGCACACTTGTATATGGCCTTGAAATTATAAATGGAAGGTGACCCTTTTGCAGAGTTATTAATCTTACTTTCAGTTTTGAAGAAAGAATGCCAAGAAGAATACAAATGAATGATAGAGCTTACCATGCGCTCCATGGAGGAGTAAGAAAGCCATGACCAAGCTCTCTCAAGGAGCTTCAATATGTAGAGGTCGAGCCCTCACAGTGATGGCCAAGAACACAAAAAAAAGAGGAGAGAAACATAGAGAAAAGGATGCATTAGATAACCATCTCATAGCCGTGGCCTATGAGGCATTTTTCTCATAAAAAACCCAAGGAATGAAGAGAGAATAGTCAACAATACTTACCATGAGTTATGAAGGCCGAGCATGATCAAGATTGAGAGATTGGGAGCTCGATTAGAGGCTCGAATGAAGGTTTCCAACTGAAACCCTAATGCACATGGTGATGCCCAACAAAGCTCATTTTCTTCGAAGTAAAATGATGCAAATGAAACAATAGTCGATGGCTTTGTCTTTATGGTTTTCCCCAACCCTAATTCGACTTAGGGGATAATTGTTATTGATATATCTTATACATAACTCATAGGTCGATCCTTATGGGAGATCTCCATGTTTTTTAATTTTTCCTAAGTCTTTAGGCTTGCCAATGAAATATTTTTATGGCCTTATACTTTAGGGTTTATGCCAAAATACCCATGGTGGCCGATATAAGCCTTGGTTTTATCTTGCATATGTCTTAGATTTCATTTTTTATTGATTTTAGAGAAATCAATAATATTAATGCTTAGATTTTATTGATAGAAATCAATCCTATAGGGTGGGATTTTATAAAATAAATGACTAAGGTTTTCCATTTTAATTTCCTTGGTAAGATATGTGCCTTGGTTTTGTTTTTTTTAATTGATTTTAAAAGAAATCAATTACAGTGTAAGGATAATATTCATCATTTTTTATGATTTTTTTTGAGAAAAATCAAGATTTATAGAGGGAATTGAGTTTATTTTTGCAAATATTTTTAGAATCTTAATTGAAAAATTGGGTCAAATTGAGAATCTGCATGCCATGTAAAGCAAGAATAAAATAAATTGTTTTATTTCTTTGCTATTTTTAGCAGATTTGTGAGAGATCTTTCTTTTGGTCGAATTTGAGTTTCATGATGGAGAGATAAGGTGTTTTATTTTCTTTTAAAGCAAATTTGACCTATTTTTAGGAGCTTTTCAGTATGTACATGCAAAAAGTGTGACTTTTCCACTTTTATGCCAACTTTTTGGGCATTTTTTGGTGCTTTTCCTTGAGTTTTCTTCTTGAGCTCAGATTAGGGTTTTTGAGGTATTTCTTGAAGAAAACTTAGTGTTTTCTTAGTTCAAATTATTGTTTCTTGCTATGATACACATCCTGAGAGCTTGTAAACTTCTTTGTACTCATATTTTGAGAGTTTTCACTCCTTCATTCAATAAAGCAACATTCCTATCTTCAATTTTTGTCTCTATTTGCAGTTTTAGTATGATGTCTACATTGTGATTCTATTTGTAGATCCTTTTCATGTCCTATTATTGCAGATCATTGATACAAAAAGTTCATTTATTTCAGGTTGCATGATGTGTTTAAGTCCAAACCTTCATGCAAATCAATTTTGTACTGGTGTTCATGAGAGGTTGTGAATTCATTGCTATTTTTCTAAAGATTGTTTGTGGGTAGAATATCAAAGTCATTATTAAGTTTGAGATAATATTAGAAAGGTTTTACATTTTAGTCATATTCTCTATCCCTTTTCCTAGAAGATCACTTAGAATAGGATCTATCATATGTAGAATCAACTCACTCTGGAGATTCTCTTTTCACATAGATCACCCACATCTGAAAAGAGTTTCCATGTCTGAACAGATAGTTTAATTTTTGCAAATCTGACAAAGGGTGCATATCTAATTGATAACAGTCAATTTTATTCAAATTCCTTTACTCTTTCAATATTTTATCAAATATGTGTATGTGAACATGCAATAATTTGAGAATATCCAAGATAGAAATATTTGTTAGTCTTTTGAAGCTATTCAATAAGATATTATCAATTTATAGAATTAGGTGGAGGGGCTCTTGACATGATGACCATGCCTTGTCATGTTGTCATACCATAGTGGTTTTTAAAATTATAATTATGTTTATGTGTGATGTGGATTGTTCAATGTAGCTAATGATGAAATCATAGTCACAAGAGGATTTGTGAGAGTGGATATTATATGTGTGGTTATCCTATCTTGGTTTTTATTTGAGAGAAGCTTGACCCTAGTCATGCTTTAGAAAGGGGTTTTGGTAAAGACTTAGGTCCATGCCAGGTGAAGATGATGGTGTACCTTTTCCTTAAATGCCACCTTGGTCTATCAAATATTATAAGTAATCTTTAAATTTCATTTATTTATTAGTTGTATGGCCTTTGAATCAATGGTCTTCACTGAAAGGAATAAGGGTAGACCTACACTACCATTTTTAGGAGACTATTGTAAAAATTTCAATATTATAACAATTATAGAAAGCATAAAACACATTTAAACACAAAATAAAAAATAAATACCATAACATAACTATACATGGGGAAAACCTTTTCGAGAGAAAAACTCCACACTCCAAAGCAACTCAATGTATTATCCAATAAATCAAAATCACAGTACACTTGCAGAGAAAGCCTTTACAGGAGTACCACCAACCATAAGTCTAGAGGAAATCTACAAATGAAATAGTATATACAAAACTCTAAACATAACCTCCATACCAAGCACCTAATATATAGTAGACACAAAACCTAAAACCACCAAAAAGGTAATTAGAAATTCATGAGCTAAAAACACAAAAAAGTGGCACCCAAATTATCTCCCAATCAAATGTTCCTTATGATGTGTCATAATATGCATCATAAGTTGGTAAATAGGTGTAACTCCCCTTTAAAACTCTTTTATGTGTCCACAATATTTTTACAATTCCTATATAAAATTCTAGGGGCCATAAATTTTGATCCATTGGGTTGTGGTGGAACCCTTAAAAAACTTTGTGTTCCACTAATAAATTTTCCAAAATTTGGTTGTCTTTCATGGTTCTAAACTAGTTTGAGGGCTTAGGGTTTGGTTTGGTCTTTGTTCTACGGTTTTAGTATGCCTTAAACCCTCTGAAATCCTAAGTATTTTCAATCCTCTTTGCACAACATTCTAATTCATTGTCGACTACCTATTGCCTGTTCCTGGTTATTCAAGTCACATCTTATGCTATTGAGTTCATTCACTTACCGACCCCTTAATCCTAATAGTCCCAATTGTTACCCGTCATCTTATTTAAAATATTGCTTTATGTTATGCGGGTTGAAATCTTTTAATTTTGGGCTAAATGGTCTTGATGTCAAGGCTTTTAATTTTTCTATTGTCGACCTAAAGTCTAAGCCTTAATTCTTATGTCCCTGCTCATTATTTGGCTAGTCGGGCCACCTTTTAAGTTGCTAACCATTGGAATGTGCAAATATAAAGTATTACGATGGCCATCAAATTTGGAAGATCAAATCTTGACCACTCCCCATACCCCCACTCCATTTCATTTTCTACTAAAATATTTTGGTAGGTTGGCGGGAGAGCACCGTGTGTCATGTCTGTTAGTGGGCCCTATCATTTTCAAAAGGAAATGGCTATGGAGATTTACTAAAATCAATGATGGAAATGAAGTGGCGTGGCTTCATCTTGACCTTTCCACATGCCCTTGCCCAATTTTAATATGCATTAAAATAATCTCATGGGATGGCAAGCTGATGACATGTGCCCCTTTGTTAGTTGGACCTATCAAAATTTGAAGGAAGCGAACACTTTTATTGATGAGATCAACGGTTGAGGATGGATGACGTGGGTAAATCTAAGCCTTTTCCCGCTAGCACATGGGGGACCCACCTCTATCTCTCGTCTCTCAGCGAGGAAGCAGGAGAGTGCCACGTGGATTTTTCTGAGTGGCTGAAGGAACATTATAAAAAGGGGAAATATTGATGAAATATTTCAATGAAGGTTGAATACATTAAAAACTTCACTACTAAAAGGGTTTTAAGGCACGTGTTTTAACAGCTAATGAGATGTTATAATCTAAGTCGTCCATCATGTTTGAAGTTTATGCATGTTGTTGAAGGCTTGAGATGTAAGGAGTGCACATATTGAAGACTCTAGATTGAATTTGAGCCCTTCCTCACCTCCCCACTGTTGAAAGTTGCATGCGGGTTAAGACCAATGGGGAAGCGGGGAAGCCAACACATGGATTTATTTGGTGCTTAAGAAAATGGTGGAGCCTGCGAATGACTTGGAGAATTTTCCACACAACTTATTTTTGATTGGTCGACAATGATTGAGGACTACATTCAACTTTTTCAAAATCTATTGACCTAATATGATCCATCTCACTGTGCAATCGATGGCCAGTATTCAAAGTTGAGTTTGAGGGTAGATGAGTTGATGCAGGAGCATCCTAGGTTGCAAGCAATCTTGCATCAACCAAAAAATATTTTCATTCATGTTTTCTTGCATTTTAGTAGTTAACTATTAGGACCCAGTCTCAGTATTTTATACTACATTGTAACATTAGAGCTCGCGGAGTAGGATATATGATCTTCATTGCAACATCTACATTATATCCAAAATTCAAGTGTTTTGGAGATCCTAGCACAAAGAAATCACTAACAAAATATTAGCTGTAATTGGACAGAGAGCATTCACAAACCAATCTTGGCTTTTCAAGTGTGCGGACCTATTTCATGACTTGCGGAGATTAGGAAACCATTTCATAAGGATGCACATTCATTGAGGAGCCTTCGTTCTGATCCACTGTTGTCAATCAGATTGCACCCGAATGCTTGAATAACTAAATTCAGCAAACTGTTGAAACATTGGATCAAACTCAGGTTGTGGGTGACCTATAATGAGATTGAACCTCCAGATTCTAGGCCGGCTTCCTATATGATTCTCAAATTAATAACTGGTAACTTACTGGGAAAAAGGATAGAATAACTATTGCTAAATGCAAGAAACTGTAAATTGAAGGTGATGCACCTAATTGATAAAGATCTACAATTTTGATTCAAAATAAACCTCATAAAACTATCCACACAAGTCAATTTTGATAGTTTCACCACAAAAATTGATTCTAAGGAAGGCTTGAATGAATCACCTTTGAAAGGGTTTTCACAACAAAGAAGAATATTATTCATTTACACTAACTTAGACCTGTGATTTATACTATTCGAATGCATGTATATATAAATGAGAGAAAGACTTTAAAGGTTATGATATTTAAACACAATAAAACTTCATCAAATCATTCATAAAGACAACCAAATGACAAGGCAGACTTTGATTTCACTACAATTTGAAGGAATCTTTTGCAAAAAGTCACAAGTAAACCTGTAAAGACTACTGCAATATCTATTAAACTTTGAAAATTGAGTTACAAGACAATTCTCTTTGCAGAATGCAAAGGCTGAATAACAAGAACCAAACTGAAAAAGATAAAAAATTTCAATATATACAATGAGAATGCACTTCAAAGTGCATGAACATGTAACTGAAAGTCAATTTCAGTGAGAAAATGACAATTCCAAGGTGAAATCCGAGCAGAAGCAAAAATCCCTGAAAATAAGGTTCAAACTCATGCAAAAATGAGTGAACTCAATCTCGAACTCGCAGTCATAAAGCATGCAACTGATCTGTAACTCAAACTGCACTGGAACTCTCTGAACGTGAACCAAAACATGCAAAAATCCTCCTTTCTTTAATCAATTCGCCCATGATAACTTTTCGCATGACAAAGCTTTAGTTGAGTCTATAGTTGAACTTGAGACTCACATAATGTTCTCTATTTGCATTTAAGATGATGAATTAATTAAATGATTTATAATGTATCATTTAATTAATTCATTTACATTGAACTATGCAAATAATTTTTAAAAAAATAAAGCTAATCTTGAAGGTGTATTCTCTATCTCATATATCATACTTAGCTTATATTTTTTACAAAAATATGCTTCCTCCACTAAATCATCATTGGCGACCACCATCCATTATTTAAATAAACACTATAGCATATATTTTGCAGCTCTAAATGTTTATGAGAAAGGCCAACCACTTTTGCTAGGCACATTGACTTAAAAGTCATGGCCACGGGGACAATAAAGAACATAATGATTATTAAAAATCATTAAGAAAAACATCAAAAATGGCTTAGGGCGAATGAACAAAAGAAAACATCGAACCCTAAATCATTATCACTCTTTTGACTTTGATGAAAATTCCTGAAGAAGCTGGCCGCCACTGCTGAGTAGGGTTTGAACTCAAAATTCCACCATGAAATGGCTTGAATCTACACCTTTTAACGTTTCCTGAGTTGAATCTTGTGATTTTCATATGGTAAGTTCATTCTTTACTAGTTTGACTCCATTATATAGCATTTTATGATTCAAAGCTGCAGCTGTGCATAATATCTGATATATTCTTTGTCATCTGCACTTTGTCTGACTCTGGCTACCATGAGAACTCTTGAAAGCACAACTTGCACTAGTCAATAGATGCTATGAAAGGATTTCTGGAAAACATTGTTCATGGCAGCTTTGGTAAGTCTATTTCCTCCAATTTTGTATATGTCTTCAGCTTCTTTCTGGATGCCATAATGGATTTGAGCTTTTGTTTCTGAGTTAGAATTACTCTTTTTTGTAAGCGACCTCTTGGCTTGTTATTTCTGTTGTTGTTCATTTATTGGCCATCACTGTGAATTGTCTTCATTTGGGTACTTGATTTCGAACAAAAAGGAAAGCTCTTTTGTATTTTCCTCTATGCATACTCTTTGAATAAAAGGCTGAAGCTTCTATGGTGGCCTAAAAGTTCAATTTCTGAAAACTCCATTTTATATGATCACATCTAATAGACATCTCTAGATTTTTGTTCTCAAACTATATTCATTGAGGTCGCGGCTTTAATTAGAGCTTCTGGGTATGTATTCATTCATGTTGCTTGAATCTTTTCTAGCACTCACAATCTTCATTCTTTTATGATTGAATCTGCCTTGACATAAAACTGTGTCCACTGCATATTTGAGAGCTATACGACTGTGATCTCATTTTGTCACTATCTCCTCTTATGGCCCGGGTTGTCATTTGTATGATAGGTAACATATGACTGCTCTTCACTGTTTGATATTGTATGGCACTAAAAATGAGATTGCTAATTTGTTCATTAACTTGCAAGAAACTGGAGTATACATCATGCACTATAACATTGTCTATCTCCCTTTATTCTTTCCAAAGTCTTCACTGAACTCTATTTGTCTTGATTGCTGTTCCAGAACACAAGCATTTGTAATTTTTTTTTTTTTGGACGCATGTCTATCTGCCATTAAACTGGTGTTTTAACAGCCAAATCATTCTGCTGCTGGGATTCCATAATATATTGAGGACTGGGTTCAAAATATGCAATACCATGTTGATTAAGCAAATCAACACCTTGTTTCCCTTGTGATTTGGCAGATTCAAGCGAAGCTTCTATGTCCATCACATGTTTCAAACAACTGGTTGCCTTACTAATGACTGCCAATGTCATGTTTTGTTTTTAGAAATATGCATTTGTTACTTATCACTGAAAATAAGTGACTGTCCTTGAGATTTTGAAAATTCAAAACATTTACTTTTACCAGCTTTGTACCGACATTCTTGTTCATGACAGATCTATCTCCTCCATTCATTTTTCATTAATCTTTTGCTGCTGCTTATAATGCACACTTGCAGCACAAAATTTCCTAATTCCATACAGTATAAGAACACTTTGGTATCTTGCATTGAGCATACATTCTGAAACTTCAATTCATGTTCTTATGACCTTGTTAACTCCTTTTTTTTGAAATAAGAGCAGATAATGAACATCTTCCTTTATGATGATGTTGTTGTTATGGATTATTCTATTGTGTCTCTTGAATGTCTGAATGGACTATGCTGCTTTGATATTGAAAGAAACAATTTAATTGCTTATTGTCTTGTTCTCCATTCAACATAAGGGCTCAATGCCTCATCAAAATGTAAACATGACTAAAAGGCAGAGCCAAAACAAAGGATATGTAATCAATTCTCTCTTAATATATTTCTTTAATTGTTCCTTGAGTGATGAGCAAAAGATAATTGCTTAAACCGTCTTCGTTAGCTGAATTAAACTGCTTTTATTGTTTAATATTGCTCTACAACAGTCCTGTTTGATAACTGTAACACTTGATGACTCTCATGTAATAATGTGAATGAGAGGTGTCATCTTTATGATATGTCGGGCTCTACCCTTGTGGGAGCCCGTTTTAATCCACATATCTGATAAAATAATCACTAACATGATGAACCTGTTCCTGCACACTGAAACAAACATGTTAGCAAAATAAAAGAAGTTGAAAGCTTCCATCGAGTTATGTTTTTCTTGATTGTCAGCCTTTCATATGATGAATGCTTGATTTGATGCAAATTACATTCCTGTTGGTAGCGTAGGCGTAAGGCAGAATGTAATTCATCATTGCTTAGAGTACACCTCTAACGTCATTTCCTTTACAATCTTGTAGATTCATGGAGTGAGGAAATGAGGCAGCAGCAGCTTGGAGACGTGATGACTGAAGACATCAATGAAAGTGATTCATCATTACAGGCAATGATGAATTACTCCTCTTCTTTACACTTATGTTATTTTCAGTAGTGCAGTTTTTCCTTGAATTGTTTATTCATCATTTGATTGTCATAATCAAATTCAGTTACTCTCGCGGCTTGTGCGAGATTCAATGTTTTTACAAAATGAATAAAAAGCATTACTATGCAAGTTCTCAATTTTTTGTTTCAAATGCTTGCACAATAAAACTATGATTCAGATGTAAATTGATCTCTATGATGATCAATGAATACTTTAATCAGCAAAACATGAAAATTTTTGTACCTATCAATGATGAACTTGATTCAGCTCTACTTGTTTGAGCTCGTAGTGAAAAAATAGGTAACATCCACATCATGTTTGTCCAAGGATCAAAGGAGAATCATATGTTTTGGCCGACCTTCACATGTTTCATCAACTTTGGGGTTTGAGATCTCTTGAGGCCGATGTAGACCTTTTCCTAGCTGGGAATTGATATATATATATATAAGCATTGTGTAGTTGCATTAGGAGAGTAGTGATAGAGTGATAGAGATAGGAAGATATAGGAGATAAGGGCTTCACCCCACATTGTATTTTTGGGCTTAACGCCATATCATTCTGTAATTTGTAAGCTGGAAGACAGGGCATGTTGCCTGTGAATAATTGATCATTCTCTATATATCCATGTGGGATTGTTACTCTAATTATTTGAGTTTCCATTGTGTTTACTCTTGCTGCAAGGTTGGATAGTCCTATTCCTAGACCGTCCATCCTTTACTGTACCATGAGCTGTTTTGGTTTGGGCGAGTGAACCATAATGGTGGACAAGACACAAAGCTACCGAATTGGAAGGTTTTAAAGCTATTAAAACTTTCTTTAAAGCATAATTGAGGATTGTTAAATACATTCTACACATTCAAGGAGTTTGTGCTATGATTTTTAGGCTTTTTCAATGACAAAATAAGGGGTTTCGAGCATCTGTAAATCAATAATTAAAATCAATCTCCTACTTCTCAAATTTATTAGAACTTGTTTAATTGTGCTTGCTCAATCATTTTGTCATTAGGGTTCTCTTGCTTATGCATTTCTTTTAAGGGTTGATGTAAATTCAAGGCAATTAGCTTGTCTGGTCATGTTACTCTCTAAGTCAAACCCTTGCCTAAGTCGTAGGTTTCCAGTTTTTTTAAAACAAAACCTAGCCTATATAAAACCTAGAGTCATGGCACCAAAAGTTAAAGTGTCCTCTTCTAAGGGAGAAGCCTTTGGTTCTAAGCCTCTTGTCAGACCTATAGTCCAAGACTTAACTGATTAGCTGAAACCCTCAACTTCTGAAAAACCTAAAGGTCAATTGTTATTCTGAGGCAAGCAAATTGTAGAGGGACTAATAGACAAGCAAAGTACTATCAAAGACACCACACTCCCCTACACTAGATGGACAATATTCAACTGCTGGTTTGGTATTAGGAATTGTGGCATTCCTATGGGCAACCCATGGAACTTGGATCTAGGAAAATTGATAGTCCCAAATGTTTACATGGATGTGGACTTATTGAAGGCAATTGTTGTGAATTATGATCTAGTCACTAGGACTATGAGAACATTTGACATAATGGATATGGTGAAGATTACAAGAGATGAAATTATTGAGATTTTCAAACTCATAGAATGGAGTGAGGATATGGTGCCTATTGATGAGAAGAAATTCAGAGTAGAATTTGAGAAGGTGAGGCATACATTTAAAATTTCAATACTACCAAATTATTTGGAATTTGTGGATGGTAGAAGGGTAGTCTTGGGTCCTTTAGATAAAAAACCCTACCCCATCAAGTATTTTTTGTCCTACTTTTAGAGGAATTTCTATTATATATGCCAAATCATTGGCTATGACCCTGCTACAGTCATTCCTATGGCTTGGATGTACATGGCAGCACATATCTAGCATCCTACATATTGTACATTATATGATTATGGAGGGTACCTAGAAGAAATAATTCATGAGGGTCTGGTAAAGTTGAAGAAAGGTGAATTTTGGGTCAATTTCTACTGGTACTCATTGTTCATGCACATGTTATTATACAAGGGAGCCTCGTATTTTGGTTAGGATATGACTTTGGAATAGAAGGAGGGTGATTTGGAGCTACCTATTCAGTGTTGGACTATGGTCCTTGACAAAGATGAGATAAAATTTGACTATGTCATGTTTGAAAACTTATTTCCGTCCAAGTTGAGAAGAGTGCTTATTGTAAACATGCCAAGGATTCCTATATCCTTGCATGATTTTCTGAGGCCTAAGGAAATGAGGTTGGATCTAGGTGTTTATCACAATTGGTGGGTTGTAATCCCTTACCCCACCTATACTATTTTGAGAGTTTATGGCTCAATTGTCTCACCCCACCTATTGCCCAAGGATGTACCAGAAAGGATTGGTTTTCTAGAGGTGATGTGGCAGCTTGGGAATGTAGAGAATTTCCACTTGAAGGATTAGGGAAAGGGAACATTCTTCTCTTCATACACTTGCTTTTCTGATTTTGTGATGATTAATAGGGGATGGGACAAGATAAATGATATTCTCAAGCCTCTAGGAATGAGAAAAGCATGAGCAAGAAACCATGACCCTGAAGGATTTATGGCATGGTTGAAAATGAGGAATAGAAGCTCAAAATTTACTCAATTTCTATTTCCCTGAAGATGTGATTAGAAACATTTTTTATTTTCAAAGACAAAATGATAGAAAATCCAAGTGGCTTGCTTACAATAAATTGGAGAGGGAAATAAGGGGAAAGGAACTTCAATTATTGGCTCTTGCAAAGATCCCAAATGAAATGCAAAGGATAGAATTTTTTTTTTTTTTCAGAATTTTGAAACAGTAGTAGGGCATTTAAAAGGGGAGAGGTTGATTCAAGAAAAGGGAAAGACCATTGCTATGGAGGAACAAGATGTGGGGGACACCCTTGTAATGGAGGAAAGGCCAACTTACCAACCACCCAAGGAAGAGAAAGTAATTGTTTTCAAAAGAAGGAAGAATAAGGCAAAGGGAAAGGATAGAACTATCACCTCTTCCCAAACAGAGAAACAAAGAAGTCCATTGCTAGTGCCATAGATGCCACCACCATCTCCTGCTAGGTCAACCATACCTGAATTCATTGATATTGATTATCTACCGAGAAAGCATCACCACCAAAGGAGCCACCTCTAAAGAAATAAAAGGTTCAGTTAGCAGGCTTGGTAGATTATGAAGAGGATTCTGAGGAAGAGATCACGGTCACCGAGGAGGAAATGCAACAAGGAATGCATTCTCCCCCCAAGGAGATGGTACCACAATAGCTTGGTTTTAGATTGAGCAAGACAGACCTCAATGGCTTAATTATGTAGAGCATGGTGGGATTCACAAGATTCTAAAGATACCAAACAAAGATCTTGACTGTTCAACCAAATAATCACAAACTTTTCTTCAATACAACTTGATTTGCAAGGTCTACAAATACAGTAAAATTGGTTTTAAGACACCAAAATCTTAATGAACCTCTGATACACCTTGTAAATCACAATATTGATAGTATTAGGCCAAAAAAAATCCCTTAGAACACTGGTTTCTTCATTCTTCCATCGCTCACTCACAAGAGGCTTATATTTGCTTGTAGTATTCCAAAAGGACAAAATTAGGTGTAACTTTCCAAAAAAATTGAATCTACCCAAGAAAAATACAGTTTCAAGTACCCATTATGGCCTTCTTAAACATATCAAGAAACCAAATAAGGTTTCTTTGAAAAATATCCTTCAAATCAGGCCTGCAACGCTATTTTTAGGGGCAATTAGCCCTATTTTATAAAGCAAGTATGTGAAATATTCAGCCAAACCTTCTAATATCCACTATATAAGTCTTAAAACATCCCATATGGTCCCATTATTCCATTTTTATCTCCAACTTTCATCACAATCGTGTTGCCCCACAAGTTCTCTAACCTACCTAGTTTCCTTCATAAAGGACTGTCATAGCATATATTTTGAACCAGACCTCTTATCTAGAACCTAAAGATAGTTTTGAATACCCTTTGGAATTTATTAAACATATGTCAAAATTTTCATAGGTTGTGTTGAAACATAAGCCCTTAAAATTGACTCTCATTTTCAAGGAGGCTAAATTAAGCTAGCTTCACTAGGTCAATATTGGATTTGTGAACTCCAGGCCTCTAATCACCTCACTAACACCTCAGAACATAAAGTATGGTCTTAAAAATCTTACTAAACCATTTTCCATCCTTCCCCATTGACCTTTCTTCAAGCCCTCACCTTTAGGCATCACTTTTGAACAAAACAATGAGATTTCTCACCTAAGGCATCATCCAACTCATGCAATTTTCCTTCCCCTGTACCTGAAAACAAAACCAACTAGAAAAAAACTCTAATATAACCCATTCCACTAATTTACAAAGGTCTTCATCGGTGGAATGGTCCCTTATTCCATTTTTAGACTCTTAAACCCTTAAAACAAAGGTTTTAGGACAGATACAGTAAATGGCACTAAAAAGATTTAATCTTGATGAAATCTCCTTAAATCAAGTTTATTTGAAAGATAACAAAATATTATATCAAATCCAATCAATATTATGACCTAGTGATGCTGTACAGGTTGTACAATGCTTGCAAACAATATAGAAAACATTAAATCTGCAGAAAACAAGGTACTTTTATTCAAAAATTTCTTCAAGATACAACTCTCTCCTCTCTTTCTCACCTTCACAAGGATTTTTAAACATATTACATTATTTATCTTAATTTCCCCTTGAGTTTCCAATGTCTAAAACCCTTCCCTTTACAAAGTGACTTCATATTCCATTTCTTGCACTTTTGCGATTTTGACAATATTTGACAACTTGAGCATAAAACCTCCTAGAAACCTAATCAAATGATTCAAATACATTAAAATGGTCAAATATGACCTCATTACAATCATAATATGATGAAGACTCAAATATTACAATATTTCCTCATGGAGGCATGAAGTTTACATGGTGCTTTGCACCACTTAAACAACCAAAATGGTCTTAGAGAGGAGGCATGCACAAAATTCATGGATGTTGAATCCTTTGTGAAATCAAAAGCCTTCATGGAATTTTTTTGGAGGGGTAAAAAGGATGAGTTTTTCAATAAAATTGCAGAAAAGAGGAGCCACCATTCTAAACTACTTGATTCAATCATCCATGGTCAAGTGATAAAAGAGATGAGAGAAAAATATCAAGAAATAATTGTTGAAGAGGGTAGAGCATTGGTAAGAAAGAGTGGAATTCTTTTTTTACCCGAATGGGACTTATCTTTTTCCATTTCATTTGATCCTGTAAAAAGATATGATAGACCTCTCTATAATTCAAAGGAAGAAGCTACAATTGCACTGCAAGGATCTGCATTTAGTGAGCAGTGGGACACATTGGCCATCTAGGCCCTAGCCCCCAACACCAAGAAGCTAGACATTGCAGAGCTTGTTGTAGATTACAAGGGAGGCTTAATAATAAAGAGATTGTTTGATACATCAACAATAGAGGCTGCCACAATGTCATTCAATGTTTCTCAATTCACAAAAGCAATAGTGGAGTCGATAACTACTGAAAAAGAAAGTTATAGAAAGAAGTATAATGATTTATTGATTGATTATGGAAAGAACCAATGAAAAACAATACAGTTACACACTGAATTGGCATTGTTGAAGGAGAAACTACAAAATTCGTAGTTAGGTGAACTAAGGGAAACCAATATTGCTTCTCCCTCTACCTCTCAGGAGCCAACACATGTTGCCACTACACCCCCTATAAGTTCTTCATGGGAGATTGTGCCCTACAATATGGGAAATGTGCCTATTGTTGTGGAGGGACCAAGTACCTCAAGTACAACACAATCATAAGACATCAAAAAAGAAGAATTACTCTAAAAGCTGAAAGAATATGAGGAAAAGTTTAGTCAACATGATAAATTCATTCTTGATAGCAACCTGAAGATTGTGACTGTACTCTTGGAACATTTGAATAGAGGTTTGGATAAAAGGTTAATTAGCATTCATGCTAATTATTCTTCAATAGTGGGGGAAATATTTTTTTTTGATATTGATAAGGAGGTTGCTATCCAACTCATGGAGAAGTGGATTCCTAGATTGCAAGACTTGAGAATAATGGTTGTGGGAGCTAAGCATGATGTCAATGCACCTGAGAAGATCAAACCAACCCTTAGAAATGCGATTGGAATCCAAGAGTTCCAAGGAAAAATTGAGCCTTTAGAGGCTAAGATAAGGGTATTGGTGAAAAAATTTCATGAGATGAATCATGGCCTATTACCTGATATACTAAAGAATGATGGTAATATCAAGTCTCTGTAGGAGTGGAAATAGGAGGCAAATGGGGTGATATCAGATCAAGTGGCCAAGATTTGTAAGAAAAATAATTGAGCATGTTAAAAAAGAATATGGATATGCTTGCTTAGGCTGGGATTGCTCTAGAAGAGTTTGATAAGGAGGCTAATCAAGTTGTGACTAAATATGCCCCTTATAGGAAGAAAGCTGATGATATCATCACTTTTGACTGGCCCACAGAAGAATAATTTCAAGCTCAGAAGGACAAGTACCTTGACATCCTTGAAGATTGAGCTGCAACTATGGGATGGTAAATACAATTTTGGTTTTATGTCTACAAACATGATGAGTAACGGATGGGAGAAACACAATGCATAGCTTGGAACTAATACAAATTAGGATTTTGCTAAAGTATGGATAAAATGTTGTTTTCTCCCCAATTTGAATTTGATGACAAGGTTGTAGACGTGGATGAGTCTTTTGTCTCTTCTGCTTTCTACACTTTCTACTTCTTTTTCACTTTATGCTTGAGTACATGGACACAATTTTGGAGCACGTGGATATTGCTACATTAGCTTAAAGATTCCTTTTGGAAGGTGAGACCTGATCTTCAACGTCAAATGAAGATAGCCTTTGTCTCATATAATATTTCCCTCCACTTGAATTGAAAATATAATTGCAATTGGGAATATCTTATATCAGCCCAATTGAAAAAGGACATGTGTACTTTTTGGCCCAAAGTTTGTTTGTTCCTTCATTTCTATAAGAAGGAATTCAAGGCCAGAAGTATGGGTTTGTTGCTTGTTAATTGATCATAGAGAATTTTGTAAAGGGAATACAGAGAGAATTTAAGAGTCTTATCTTAGGTTTTGAGTCTGTTAATATGCATATGTAATTTTGATAACAATAGTAGCAATTGAATACAAAATCATGCAAATTCAAGACCATTTCTCTCTTGTGTACTTGTTTCATGGATTATGAATAATATGATCAAGGATTATCTTATTTGTCTTCATTGATTTCCAGTGGATGTGTAGTTTTGTTCTTGATTTTAATTCAAAGAATTAATGAAAATGCTTGAATGAAGCTATAGGTTCATGTAAATTGAGTACCATGATCTTAATAAGAAGTTATGGTTGAGGATACAATGTTGAAATACTATAATGCAGTGTTATCAAAGCTTAATGATGCTATGTGTTAAACTGTTGTCAAATTGTATAGGTGTTGAGATTGACTCCCTTCCTAGGTTAAGACATTGATTTGAAGTGAGTATTCATGATACATTTTGTTGATCAATTCAGCAAAAAATCAATCTTATAAACAAATTTTCAAATGGATTGCAATTGTTGTTATTTTATGTTAAGTTTCCCCATTCTCATGCTCTAAATTTTGAGTGTTGTTAAGGAGTAGCCAACTAATTTGATACATTCCATTTATTGAGCTATTATATGATAATTTATCTGTTATTTGCAATGTATTTAATCATTAGGTGCAAAGGTCTTTAAATACATTGTGGGATCACCCTCCCGAGTCTTGCAGAGACCAAAGTACAAGAGGAAAGCATTGTTGCTTTCACTCATTCATTGGACAATTCATTCAAGTTGCTGATAATTGGAAATGGAAAAGTCCATAGGCTTCCTTGAAGATAAGCTTGGTTCTTGAAAAACAACCAACAAGTTGATTGGGCAAGTTTTTTTTAAAGTTGAAGTAATTGAAGATATCTATGCAACAAACATCCCTATAGGTGGTGCTAAGCAACTGATATTTGTTTTTGGCTAAAAACTAAGCCTATAGTCCAAAAAGTGAGTTTTTCCATTGCATAACCAACAAATGCACCTTTTGTAATATTGACATTAGGAGGAAGGTTGAGACATCTTTCTCAAAATTCACAATACCTATGGTCTTTATACCATGTGATTTTTGGTATAACATCATCATAAAACTTAGTAAGTGGGAAGTTGATCATGTTTTTTTGTAATATTTTCTTAAATACATCATCCAAGAATTTGCACAAGTTTTTATATTGATGTTTATTACTCTCTTTTTTAGGTGGCCCTACAAGCAATACAAGTTTATTTGTGTTTTGATTAATTTTTATATGTTTTGTGTTAGTGATGTCATCATTGACTATGTTTTTATTTTTTTATAAAGAATTTAGGCTTCTCATTTTAGTTATTATTGTTGTCTTGATCCTTGGTAAAAAATTGATTAACCCTTTGGTGATTAATGCCTTCTAGAATTGAAGACCTTTTCAATGATATCATCAAAGGTGGATATACAATGTACTTGTAAATAAAAGGACATTTTAACATTAAGATTTGTAACAAAAATATGTACAAGTTGTTTCTCAATTATAGGAAATATAAACCTACTAACTAGGCTTCACCATCATTGAAGGGTAGTGGAATAAATCTTACTATATATTTTTTGTATTAAAAATATCAAGCATTGTCAAGTCATGCTCAAAATTGTATAAAAAGTGTTTTACAAAATGCTCAGTGAGTTTGAGAAACATGTTTGTTGTCCCTTTTGGTAGATTAGTAAGCCAATCTAAAGCTTATCTCCCTATGATTCAAGGGAAGAGGTGATGTAGATAGTCATCATTGTATGGAACCTCATGACAAATAATGTAAAATTCATAGATATGACTCTTTGGATCACCTTTTCCTTTGTATTTTTTCAATTTGGGTATTTTAAAGTGTAGAGTTAAAGGTGTTTATGTAATTAAAATTCAAAGAGATAGGGACATAATTCCTTGAACTTATATCCTTTAATGGAACATGGACCCAATTAAATACTTTTAAGGACATCTTGTATATTTTTCAATTCCCAATTGACCAAAGGTTTAAATGATTGACATTATTTTAATGAGCCAATGAGGCCACTAAAAATATATTTGGTGTATTTAGAAGCCTTTGCATGGGAATCATGATGGGTTTTTTTTTACCAAATTCTACCCCTTTGTTCTTTCCTTTAATTATAGTATTCTCATGAGTAGCATCATTTTCACATGCTTCATGACATTCATCATTGTTTGTAAGAAGGGATTATTATGTTCTTAATTGTTCAAGTTTGAAAATAGTTATCAGTGAGCTACAAATTTTATCAATTATTAAAGGATGTGATATCAATGTGTTTAATTTTTTTTGTTATTCATGGCACTAACATTGAACCTTGCTAGCGAATCAAACTTACCATGAAGATACTGTTGGACTCAAGCAACACTAAGAGGGGGGGTGAATCAGTGTTGAGCAATTTTAACTTTTATTAATTTGTTCTTTCAAGTGCTTAAACCATTCAATCAAAAGAAAGATGCATGAACATGAAACAATAAGACACAACACCATAACACAAGGATTTTTACGTGGAAACCCTATTAGGGGAAAAACCACGGTGGAGGTCAATCCACAATTTGAGTACTCAAAATATAGTGTATAACAAAATGGGAATGCACTTGCATTCAGACACACTGCCTAGAGCTCACTGCTCAAACTATGAAGGCTCACTACCTTACAAAAGATTGAATTGAGAAGATAACATTTGCAAATTCCTGGTTACAGTTCTGGTTAAGCTCATAGATAAGATTCTGGACCTTCTGTTTGATTTTGCACTTCACTCTACTCTACCTTAATTCGCTTCACAAAAATTCTCTTCTGCACAAATAAAATTTGCTCAACTGATCTTCTAATATTTGCACACACATCAACACATATCGAACACCACACATACACCATTCTTACAAAATGAATTTACCAATCTCATATATATATCCGCTACCAAGATTTCAATCGCTCCATGCCGACTTTAATAAAATAGGAAATATCTTCCAACTGTCGGCTCAATCCACATTTAATATTCGATGTGTACCCATCAAAGTCAGCTAATGCTATGTTGTGGCCCCAAATCAAAATGCTCAAACATAGAAATATTTAAACAATTACTCCTTATACATCTGAGACATGCTACATACATCAAGTCGGCCTTCATGAACAAATAAACAAAAAAATCATCCCGCTAGATCTCCTAACTTATACACCGATTAATGTGACATCACAAAACTTAGCAATAAGATAACGTAGATACTTAACAACTTTCCCCGATATCCACAACTCAAAATGATAATCTGGTGAAGCATATAGATCGACATACTAACCTTATACCCTATTCTTCATTCTCTCTTCCGGTAATACATTATCCTTTACTCTGTTTTCCAGTATGAACAAATATTGATCTGCAAATCAAAACAATGACTTAGGTTGCCATCAATGACAACACTAGAAGCCATATTCCAACAATCTCCCCCTTTGGCATTGATGGCAACACTTAGTGAAAAATGACTAAGTGTCGGAACCAATATGATTTCGCTGCCAGAGTTCAAAATTTCAAAACACAACTCCCCCTTAGAATGATAAGACATTTTTCACTACTCTCTCTCCCCCTTTGACATCAATGAAAAACATATTTTGGATCTCTCCCTTGCTAATTCAAAAATTGGATCAAAATTTGAAGAAATACAACTGCTACTCGAGTCAGAAAATTATCTTGTACTTATCTTTCATTTCCGGAAGAAATTTCCTCCAAGCTTCTACTGAAATCCCAATGATTAAGATCAAGTTGTTGTTCTCAGATGTTTGGTTGATAATCTGGATGAGATATTCTGGAATTGTGATTGCCTCTTCTAATTTTTCTCCTTTCCTCAAAACCTCAATTAACTGCTCTAGTCTGCATTTGATTAAATCCTTCACTTTCCAAAAGGTGTCCACAAGGTTGTTTCTGGTGAATTAAACTTTTGTATACTTAGATTGCAATTCTTGAATCCTTTTCTTGACTGCACCATCCTGATCCTGAAACATGTTATAATCCTGACCAACCTTGTTCAACTCAGTTTTAATATGCTCCAGCTTATCTTTATATCTCTCAACTGTATGAGGCCAATGAAGACAATAATTGTAGATGTTATTTGTTGTATTTATGCATTTCCTCAACACATTCATTTGCCTTTTTAGTTTGGTAAGAGATAGCCTGAAATGCTCCTTTAGATGTAGAATTATTTCTCCCTCTTCCCTGTCCTGGGACTCAAAGACCATGGCTTCCTTAATGCATTCAATCATCTCTTCAGTAAACACATTCTTCAAACTCTCCAAATCAATGTTATTGTGCACAAAATAAGTACTTAGTGTGCTCTCGATTAGGTCCTGCTCATATGAGGGTCTATCAGACTATATGTCAACAATTTTTTGCATCCCATCTTTCTCCTGAGCAAGCTGCAGTATCTTTACTTTGGATAAAACACCTTCTTCTTCGCTTCCTTCTACCATTATTACATCTGGTTCAACTGATTTTGGTTCTTCCCTTGGAGTGTACTCATCAGATTCCTCATCTGGTATGTCCACAATCACTTGTTCTTTACCTTTTCCTTCAATTTTTGGAGTTTTGTGTGTCAGAGGAGTGTAGTCAACAATCTCTTGTGCTCTTTTCTTCTTCCTCTCCATTTCACCAGAAGAGGATCCAGCCTCAAGTGCTCTTACCAAAATGGAAATGCTAATTGCTCCAAACTTCCCTAGCAATTCTTTAAAGAAATTTGCATACTCTTGCTTACAATTTTCCAAAGTATTAGAATGTTCAAAAATCTATTTACAAACCGGTTCATTCTCTTTCCATACAATGTTGTTGATTTGTGGCAAGCAATTCAGAAAATACATCACAAGACATATGACCAAGGTACCAAAATTGAAGGGGTAATCTGCCTCCTTTGTTAGTTGCACATTTTCCATCAACTGATCTTTTAGCAATCTACACAGGTCAAAATCATGATCCTCCATTATCATTTTATGAAAGATGTAAACAACACCTACTGAAGTTGCACCTTGTTTCTAAAAAATATTTTGTATGAAATTCCATGCGCAATGTACCTTGTTATCGGATCTTTGATCATCAAAATTATCAAAGCCCTTTGATCTCTAGTTACTCTGGTTAGGGTTTCAACTTCTTTTTCGGTATATCCCCAACATTGCATAATCTAGTTAGATTCCTAATCACCTCTTTTGAAATGAGATAGGTTTTATCTAGAGTTAGAATTTCATCATTCAATCTGTTAAGGATAAACCTAACGACTTTTGCATTATCAAAATAGGGAAATTTACTCCAAATGTCCAAACTTTTGTGTTTCACACCTTCAAGCCATTTCAATTCATCGGTCAGCAACATATTTCTCACATCCCTAATATTATCACTGCTATATTCATCTAAATTCACCATTCTTTTAATTTGCTTCATTTTCCTTTTCGTATTGAACAAGTTTCTACTGAGCACCAAATTAAGTGAGAATTCTACAAGCAACTAAAATACCTGATGAATTCACCACCGAATTGACTTTACTCCTTCAAAATTATGCTGCAGAGGCTCTCCTTCTATTCTTCTTCAATGCAAGGTGAAAAATGAGGGTTCCAAATACCCTTTTATAACTTGCACACCTAACCTTTTTACCGCATTAAATGTTTTTCCCTAGGTGTTCTAGATACTCTATTTTCTTAGACAACAAAAGAAAGAATTCATCTACGAACCTTCTACTCCTCAAACTTCTGCACAAGTGATCACCAATACATTTGTAAACTATTAGCACAACTATTGACAATTTCCTGCATTTTGATGCTAGCTACTGACAGGGGAACAAAGGATTTTCTTGAAAAAATCCCCCTAGGCCAATGGCCTAAGATCAATTTTCGGAGGAATTACCAGAAGCAGATTCTAGTGCAGGCTTATTTCCTTTATCAGAATCACTCTTCCTTACCCATGTTTTCTTCATTTGATCTCTTATTTCTTCCACAGTCACTTTCCCTTTTCCTTTATCATCTTTCTGTGAAGTTCTACCTTTGTATACCGAACCTCTTCTATCCATGTTTTTTTTCCTGCAGAATCTTGCAATGTGACCAAATTTGTTGCAATTGTAACACACATGATTTATTTGTTCAAACCAATCATTCCATTGATTTCCTCTTGATCTGCATTGATTAGCAATATTCCCAAATCTTCCACAAGTATAGCATTCTACATTCCTTCTATTGACAGAGTTGTTTGACAAATTTTTGCACTCAATTGACTTATGACCAAACTTGTTGCAATTGAAACACTGACCAGAAAATGATGAATCTCTTGATTTTATTTTACTTCTACACTGAGTAGCCATATGACCAAATTTATTGCATGCAAAACAATATCCATTAAAATTTTGTGCATTAGGTTGTCTTACTAGATGCCTTTTTGCTTTGTCCATCTAATTTCTTTGCCTAAGATTCCTTTGTCCAGATTCAAAACTTTCTCCTTTCTCATATCCAAGACCTCACTTATCATCTGCATTCTTCTGTCCTTGATTCAACTCATCAAGCTTAACTAAGATAATCTTGAACTTCTCTTTGTATTCATTTGCAGTAGTTAGTTCATCTCTAAGAATAACAATCTATTTTTCAAGCTCTTCTTCATTGTCTCAGGATTGTTGCAGTTCCATCTCCAACTGAATGAATTCCTTGTTAACTCTGCTGCATTCATCAGTTCTCTCTTTTAGGGTCTGGCCAAGTTTTTCTTCATTCTTCTTTCTTTCTTCAATCTCCTTAGTCATCTTCATCACCATAGATTCCATCTCATGCTTCAGGGTAGCATTGTCTCTAGCAAGCTTTTCACATTCTTCAGTTATTTCCTTCAAGGTTTGATTCAAATGATTGACATCTATCCTTTTTCTCTCTTCCATAATTTTGCTTTCTTTTTTCTTTATCTGATCACATAGATCCTTTCTCCTTTCCCTAGATTTAATAACTCGATCCTTCAACTTCTAAATGAATTTATCAGCATCCTTAAGATTTCCTTTCAATTCCCAGACTTTTGCCTTAGATTGATCAAGATCATCAAGACCCACCACAAGCTGCTGCTGAAGACTACTAGAGTCCATTACATTCCAAGATCTACCTCAAGTTGTTAAAATTATTCAAGGAACTGAGCTCTAATACCAATTGTTGGACTCAAGCAACACTGAGAGGGGGGGTGAATCAGTGCTGAGCAATTTTAACTTTTATTAATCTGTTCTTTCAAGTGCTTAAACCATTCAATCAAAAGAAAGATGCATAAACATGAAACAATAAGACACAACACCATAACACAAGGATTTTTATGTGGAAACCCTGTTAGGGGAAAAACCATGGTGGAGGTCAATCCACAATTTGAGTACTCAAAATATAGTGTATAACAAAATGGGAATGCACTTGCATTCAGGCACACTACCTAGAGCTCACTTCTCAAAATATGAAGGCTCATTGCCTTACAAAAGATTTAGATCACAATCAAAAGATTGAACTGAGAAGATAACATTTACAAATTCCTAGTTACAGTTTTGGTTAAGCTCATAGATCAGATTCTGGACCTTATGTCTAATTCTGCACTTCGCTCTACTTTTCCTTAATTCACTTCACAAAAATTCTCTTCTACACAAATAAAATTTTCTCAACTAATCTTCTGATATTAGCACACACATCAACACATATCAAACACCACACATACACCATTCTTACAAAATGAATTTACTGATCTCATATATATATCTGCTACCAAGATTTCAATTGCTCCATGTTGGCTTTAATAAAATAGAAAATATTTTCCAATTGTTGGCTCAATCCACATTTAATATTCGATGTGTACCCATCAAAGTCAGCTAATGCTATGTTGTGGCCCCAAATCAAAATGCTCAAACACATAAATATTTAAACAATTACTCCTTATACATTTGTGACACGCTACATACATCAAGTTGGCCTTCATGAACAAATGAATAGAAAAATCATCCTACCGGATCTCCTAACTTATACACTGATTAATGCGACACAACAAAACTTAGCAATAAGATAACATAGATACTTAAAAAATTTCCCCAAGATCCACAACTCAAAATGATAGTCTGGTGAAGCATACAGATTGACATACTAACCATATACCATGTTCTTCATTCTCTCTTCTAGTAATACTCTATCCTTTACTTTTCTAGTATGAACAAATCATGATCTGCAGACTGAAACAATGACTTAGGTTGCCATGAATGACAACAATAGAAGCCATATGCCAACAAATACTTGACTTCACAAAGGAGCCACATGAAGAGATTAAAGAAAACATTCACTCCCTCCTTAGCCATACTAGCAACATTATTAAGATCCAACAACTCCCAATTCATGCCCTTTCCTTGAAAAGAACACTCAAGCTGGTCCTCAAAAAACTTACCAGTAGGAGGCTCCATCTTGTCTTTACCTTTACCCGCGGACTCTATAACAACAGGGGGCATCTCTAGATCAATCAAATTGTTAGCATTCTTCACACGCTTCGCTTTAGGGACAACCCTAAACACATGAATCCCCTTCTCCCCCACAACATCATCTTGAATAGGCTTCTCACCAACCTAAGGTTCACCAAGAGTAACAACTTCCCTCTCTCTATATCCTAGGCTAATTTAGGAACTTTCTTCCCCATAGAGGATTTACCCACCATCCTACTCTCATCTTCTCTAGCTAAGATTTTACTCTTCACACCAGATGGGGGGGACTAATCCACTTTCTTAGCACCCTGACTTCCCTTCCCTATCTTCATAGAACCTCCACTCTTGGCCCCAACCAAAGGGACCCTTTCTAATTTTGGATCAGTATGTGAGCCATTAGAGGAAGGGGAAGCCTCATTCATATCTCACTTCCTAGAATGATTCAAATGAGCATTTAAAGGAGTAGAGAATTCCTCAAACAAACCTGACTCATCTTTTGCTTCCTCAAACTCAGTAGAATCTTCACCTCTATCATAATCAGAAGGCACATCCTTAGATTTATAGGCTTTATTCACTCTAGGGGTTTCAATTACATATCTTTCCTTAATATGTTTAGTAATTAAGAGCATAAGCCCCTTGAGAAAGAAAGGGTTACTAGAGTTCCTTCTAAAATATAGGATGTCATTTTCCAAGCATAAGAGTAGGTAAAACAAAAATGGTCCACCAACTTACCATGACGAAAATGGTTGAGCAACATAAAGTGGTAGCCATAGATGACAGAGAATCTCCTATCTAGAGTGAAGTATCACATTAACAACATCACCACCTCCCCCCAAATAGGTTTTATGGAACACTGATCATAACCACCACACCCCAACCTCTTGATCTTTGCTCTTTCCTTATCACGCAGGAAGATAACCCTCATTGGTTTAGCCACCCCCTTCTCCCTGTAAAAATTCCTACCTTGAGTGGAAAGGTCGGTGACCTCTGTTATGAACTTAGTTAAATTTATCTCAACCTCAAAATCCTTAGAACTCTATTATGCTAATCGTTAACAAACTCCTGAGATATTTGAGAGTCATAACCATGGAGCTTCAACATGAATGGCGTGACCCAACCCTTGTTGAGGATCTCCTAGACCAAACCATTAGCCTTCGTATCCTCACATGTCACAGGCTCAGTCTTGTACCTCTCACCCCCCATTATCAATAGTTTAGCCGAGCTCATAATCTTCTTCCTGAAATGGAAAGGTGATCATCAAAAATGAAGACACAAGAAAGAAAGGAGAATAACACCCAGAAAGCATGTTAATCTAACAATCCAAGTATCAAGCTTCATTATCACCGCTTATCTTGAGAAAACTTGCCACTCTAAGCCATGATTTCCAAGATACATGAAGCACACCACAAGACTAATCAACACAGATAGACAATTATGAGGCCATACTCTGATATGTCTAAATCCTATTCTGACCTCCAACATAAGAAACATGTGATATTTGATCATTATTAACAATTGATTTGAGTTTGATGGACATGTGGTCATTAGAGTCCTAATACCTAGACGAGGAGACTCCCAAATTAACAAGGAAATCAGCTACACCATTACTTCCTTATACAAATGGGAAATGTAAGACTCTTGAAAGGTATTTAATATAGCAATAGAGTCTTCTATAATGTGTTCAATCAACTAGGATGGAGGATTGGCCCTTTTTAGATAGTTGATAATGTTCATAGAGTCCCCCTCCAGCCAAAATTTTCTCACATCCTTCTCCTGAGCAAGTTTTAAACCATGATAGGCTGCAACAACTTCTGCATAGTGGTTTGTTTGGGTTCCCAAAGGGAGTGCCATTGCAGAAAACCATGAAAGTTATGATGAAATGAAAGAGATTTTTTAGGCCAGTATAAACATGGCTTGAGACTACATTTAATGCAATCTCTTTGGAACGTGCAAAAATAGTCAACACAAAGCTTAAGAGAGTTGCTCAATTGATTGCTCATTTGTAGAACATGTTGTTCCATTGAGGTGATCTTGTACATGGCCATGTCTTATTTTTGCAATTCCCTCTCCAAATGATGGCTAAATATGTCACATCTCATCCTTTATGCATAAATTATTATTATTATTATTTTTTAAACAAAAGCGGACTAGCCACTATAATATATTAATTATAATTATAGTGTACATATCCTGGATTCAAAGGGCATACCGGTAAGGAAAGAATCCAGAAAGAAAACCTCTGGTTATCGCCCATAAAAGAAAAAATTACATAATTTGAGTATAAAAATCAAATATTTACATCAATTCTTGCATATAGTATTCTAAACTATAATATATCAACATGATATATTAGCTATGAAACTAAGGATATTGCCAGATTTACATTTTTACAAAACTTTCACCCCGCTATTACATCACAGGCTACTTAAGATCTTGAACAGTTTTCAAGTAATCAACCAAAATTGAAACAAAATTTTCTAGCCTCCAAATTCAGTACTTATTCTTCAATCTGCATCTGTTCAAATGAATTCTCCCCTTGCACACCCTACGCATCCACAAAATTTATAGCAACATTCATATTTGGAACAATACACAATGGCCGGTTTCGATACGAGTTCTGCACACTCCTTTGAATTGAAGGCTGACGCTGCAAACCTGAAGATGCTGCATGAAGACAATTATGGTAAAGCAGAAAAGAAACATAATGATACTTTTCTCTAAAACATTCTGCCATTTCCGTTCCAACATGTATATTATATCTTGTCAAAGCCCTGTTAAGATGACTTGGAGCAGACATCTCCAAATATTTCTTGAAAGCATCATAAACATTAACAAAAGCTTTATTATGAGGCAAGAAATGTGGTGGAAAAATTCCACCAACATACCCCTCCCCCATACCAAAAACATATTTATGTGCACTTTCTTCAAGAGCTTCATTCTGCAAAAAAACTTCATGGACCATTTTTTCTACAATTAACTTCACAGAATCTAAACACTACAACATGTCCAAAAGGTTAGAAATAAAAATGGATAGAATATTTGAAGGATAAATCAACCTCCTTGTTTTGGGATGGAGAACTTCTTTCCCAACAATACTTTTGAGACACCTGAAGTCACAAGGACACCTAAGTTTAAAAACACTTTGCATCTGAGGCTCTTCTAACCTTCATGAAAATGGCCTCTCCCATCTTTGCACTGGAAACCACACTTTGTAATTCTTTGGCCAATAATCCATTAGAGAGACTTATACAAATTTGCAGAGAAACTTTTCAAACACTAGTTCATCTACTATTTGCCAACAATAGACATCGTTGGCCGAATAAATAGACAACTATAAAAAATAACTTTAACTAATCATGATGTGTCTGGGCCGAGAGAGTACAAAAATAGCCTTTACAATCTGAAAGAAGACATTCAACACATGTTGAATATATTTCACACATCATAATCGTATATGAGAATAATTCATTAAGATGCAAACCTTGCTGAAAAGAAGTAAGTAGTTTGAAGTAATGATGAATTGAGAACACCTGTAGCCATCTCTCATGCTTTTGCGACTGCTGAAAGGACTAGCATATGTAATAAATCATACTCCAATTGAAAGATGGCAAATCCATATGCCACTAAATGTACTGAAAAATTTGATTCGGATTAAACACATTTTTAAATATGTACATAAACTGGCAACCTCAAGGCAAACATAAATCCACTCTAGATTTTATTCATGCGAAATTGATAACTTATGGTAATGCGTACCCTATACTGCATTAATAAATATGACAGAGCCACCTCCTTTGTACAAAACCACAATAGCAGGAAGGAATGAAAGCTGCATAAATATATAGTACGATTCACTTGCATTTAGCACATTTTGCTTGCATCACCTTAATGAACTTTGATGATATCATCAAAACCCAAATATCAGATACATATAACCTGCCAACACCCATATACATAACTGGCAATTACACCTATGAAGATAGATCCTTTACTATGCGTAATTTAATTTCCATTTTAAGTGTCAATTGACATATATAACTACCAATTACCCATATATTGACACATGTGCAATTCCTAGTTAAATGCATAATAATTCGACCATTTTTACATTTTTCTTCGATCTAACAAAAGGAACACAACTATAACTGCCAGTTACATATATGACTTTGGCTTATATTAGTTCCACCAGAATGTTTATCCCAAATAACAAGATTTTTCATTTGAAATTTTAACAAACTCTGTCTAAGCATCTTAGCAAAGTTTTTCTTCCTTTGCTAGTAAAGCTTCTAACTGACAATGCATCTTACCCAAAGCAACCACATGAGTAACTTCATTATCTGCTTGATCACAACCAAAATTTTCCAAGAAATGTGCAACTCTATTTCCCTCTCTATACGTGTGCAAAAGTTCATAATTACCAATCTTATCAAGCAATGCCCAAATCTGCTTGACAATATATTCAAGCTTCCAATTCTGAAGCTTGCGATTATGACAAGCATTTATTAATATCAAAGAATCACCTTCTACCTGGATCATAGGTAACTTGAAGCTAAAGACTAACTTGAAACCAAACAATAAAGCTTGAGCCTCTGCCACATTATTAGTTCCTGGAAGCAATTTATAAGACTTTGCATAAAACACTAAGCCATTACAATCACGAATGACCACCCCAGCCCCAGATAAACCTGGATTTCCTCTAGATGCTCCATCTATGTTCAACTTAAAAACACCTAAAGGAGGAGGAGACCAAAAAATTAAATCTTTATTTACCTTTGGAACATGATGATGAAGATTTCCTTTAAATTTCAAAGTTAATAAAGTCCATGAAGACATCAAATTTGAATCCCAAGCAGAGAAAAGAGAGTCAACATGCTTTATTTTGTGCACATAGGCATTAACAGTTTCTGAAATGGAACTTTCCAATAGTATTAACATTTGATCAATGTTCAATTTCTCTTTTCTAAAAATAATTTTGTTCCTTGCCAACCAAATTTCCCATAAGACTGAAGAAGGTATAATACACCAAATACTTGCAAAAAATGATGTATTATACAACTGAGGCCAAGAAGAGAATAAATTCCAAATAGTGTTAGGAAAAACTATTGACCAATTCATTTTTGCAACTACAAACAGCCAACAAATTTGCGCTACTGGGCACAAAAGAAAAAGATGATTTGCATTTTCAAATTCCTGATTGCAAAGCACACATTTAAAGGGAGTAGCTATGTTTAATTTCACCAACTTGTCACTTGTTAGAATTTTACTTTGAATTGCAAGCCATGCAAAGCAACCTGCTTTTGGCAAGACTTTTGAATTCCAACAAAACTGATAAGCTCTTTGTTTTGACACTTGGCAGGAAACTTGTGTGAGAGATTTTTACCCCTCTTTGACAGTATAGCAACCCGATTATGCATTGGAACAAATTATTCTATCTAGTTGAGATGAGAAAATAAGCTACCCTATCTTGTAGAATAGAAGAAATCTGAATTTTATGATCCTCATCAATTGGCTCTTGTGACAAATCTTTCCACTTGACTTTTCCAGACACTAAATCTACATTTTGAACATAATCTTTTACTTTTGAGCCCCAAGCTTGAGATAAAAAATTTGCATTATTGCCAAAATTATAAGCTACTGCTAGATTCTGATATCCATTCCATGAATCTTTCCAAAGGCATCATTACCATCATTCACTTCCTTCAAGATAGATGAGGCAAAATAACTTTCCTACATGATATCCAAAAATTCCACATTGCAGATCCTGAAGGCGGGTTTGAGACAGTGAAAATTTTGGAAGGACAATGATTATCTAAATATTTACACTGCATAATATGACACCAATTAATTGTAGGTTTGGCATACATTCACTATACCATTTTAGCTCCAAGATCCAAATTTTGATCTGACAAATTGTGCAGGCCTGCACCACCTTTTAATTTGTCAAAACACATTGTTTCTAACGAAATAAGAGGAATTTTCTTTTTGTTGTCCAGATTACCAAACCATAGAAATTTCCTAATCAACTTTTGAATATGAGAAGTGATGGATTTTGGAGCTTTTAGACAAGCCATACAATAGTTAGGGATTGATGATAAAACAAATTTTACCAATAGAATTCTCCCTGATAAAGATAACCATCTACCTTTCCATGCCAGAATTCTAGATTGAATAGTTTGAATTATTTTTTGCCAATAATTAACTTTATTCTGTCCAGAAAATAAAGGAATTCTGAAATATTTACAAGGAAAGTAGGCATGCTGAAAGCCAAGTATATTAACTATACGATTTTCAATTTCAGCTTTGGTATTGAACACATAAATTTTAGACATTCCATCATTCACTTTTTGAATAGAAGCTATTGTATATTTTTCCAATAAAGACTTTATTTTCAAAGCTTCTTTAATAGAACCAAATACAAAGGGAGCTGACAACCACCATTGTTTTAGCAACGAAATAAGACCAGGATGTCTAAACCACATAGCCTTAAATTTGAAAGAGGATTGATTCTTTCTCTTAACTTGATTTGAAACCAAATCAAGTGATATAGCAAAATGATCAGATGCTACAAAAGGTAAAATTCGTGATTGAAATTGATAGCCACTTAATATCCAATTCGGAGAAATTAGGAACCTATCTAATCTCTTCGCAATTTGAAGGAAATTCCTTCTCCTATTTGTCCAAGTAAATCCACCATTTTGTGGAACTACATCAACCAAAGCATTATCTTGAATAAAAGAAGCAAAATCCTCCATCACTTTTTTTGGAGGACAAATACCACCTTTTTTCTCAAGAATACTTGCAATTGCATTAAAATCCCCAACAATAACAACTTTTTCAGACCCAATGCTATCAAGCTTTAATTTCAAAGTATCCCACAACATCTTCTTACCTACCGTACTATTAGGCCCATAAACATTGATCAGCCAAAAAGATAAATCAAAATGATTAATCTTCATTAATTGCCAATTATGATCAAATGTGATTTACTAATGTTAACTATTTTTGCATTCCAAAGAGTTAGGAGACCTCCTGAAGCTCCTTGAGAAGGTGAATGTGAAGCTTGCCATTTGCTCCACTTCTTAACAATAATCTCAAAAGCTTCATTAGAAATTTTTGTTTCCTGAAGAACAACTAGATCTGCCCCACAAACATCCAATTGTTGCTTGACTTGGGCTTTTTTGTCAGAGGCATTCAAGCCTCTGACATTCCATGATATTAATTTCATTGAGACTTAGGAGAGAAACTAGCCCTCCTTGGTCTTTTTTTTTTCAAACCTATCCCCATTTAGGCATATAATGTTAGTTGAAAACCAGCTTATATTTATTCTTGTAACTTGACAGCTAAAGATTTCCCACCCCTTTTAGCAGGGGAATTTTTACTTGAGGAAGGAGATAAAGGTGACTGGGAAATTGATAATGTAAACAATTCATTTGATATCTCACCATCCCAAAAAAAATTTGAAGCAATATCATCAATCAACTGTTCCCCTACTAATAATAAAGACTGGTCCACAATTTTCTCAAGATCCTCCTTGAAGGGAAAAAAAGAAGAATGAGCATTAAGATCACTGGAAGACCGAAGAGACAATAAGGTACAATCACCTTCCAATTCTTTCTCATTAAAAACCATTAATCTTTCATCACTTTTATTGGAAAGGCCAAGTGTGAGCATTGAGGCACATTGGTTTAATTGATGAATAGTAGCATATTTGAACTGAGGAGCCAGTAACTTAATTGAAGAGAAAAATATTTTCATCGGTGAAAGCAACAACTTTTCCAAACCAGGTGAAAAAGAGGCAGTGTTGATCTTAGAACAAGAAGATGTAACATCTAACCTTGCAGTATGGAAACCATCTGAAGATGAACGAGATACATTCACCTAATTACTTAATAAAGAGCCAACAATTTCCCCCGAAGAGAAAAACTCAAATTGAGAAAAAGAATCAACAGACTTTATCTGTGAAAGTATAGAAGACCCATAATGGTGAGAAACTATAGATGAAAAACCTTGAAGATTTGACTGAGAAGATGAATCCTTAATAAAAAGATACCAGTTGACACATAAATCAAGAACCGTAGAGAGGAATGCCGATTCTTTAGCATATGAAGGTAAAACAACAAGAGAATTCTCATTAAATTGGTTAACAGATTCTACATCTGCAACCCTATGACCAGTCATAATCGAGACCTCCAAATTCACACATTTAGTGGGAGAATGAGTAGGTAAATGACATAATAAACTAAACTTCTTAGGATCCTCATAAACCAAAATCTGTTTCCACAAACCATATATTGACTTAATATTGACAACCACCGGGAGAGCCTTAGAAACATCAATAAGCACACAAAGCCTAATTGGTAAAGAGGGATTAGAAAAGAAAAAAAATCATGATGCAGATAAATTCCTATCTGATTGCCTAAAACCTCAATAATGCTCGACTCTCTGTATTCCAAAGGTAACCCTTGCAGTTGTATCCAAAATGGAATAAATTGAACTCTAGTGTGAGAAGGGTTGAAATTTGGGGACCAAATGGTAGAAAATAAACCATGCCCTTCAAAAATCCAATATTTTTTCCTGTATACAACATTTCTAGAATCTCTATATGAAAATATAACAACAAAGAAGCCTTCTCCCTTGTCTAAAAAGAAGACTTGATTAGAACCAACCCAAGTCTGAAAGACCCAAATTTTCAAAAAGTCGAGATCTGGGAGAAAATTCCAAAACTTACAGATTAACACAACATCCTTAAGATCATCAATCTGCGGTGTGAGCAAGGCATTAGGAAGTGTGATATTGACTTGATCATGCTTCCTGTAATTTTTCGGAACCCATCTGTGACCATTGGAGCCCAAGATCTTCTCCTTCTCTTGACGTCGGGCCATTGGAGGAACCCTCCTCCCCATAACACCAGACCCATTTGCATTAGAACCCGCAGGGATCCGCTTAGAAACATGAATAGAATTAGGGAAAGTGAGAGGTGAACGCAGAGGCATAGATGATTTAGGATAATCAATAGAAATGTCATTTGGAAAAGTGGCAGGACAAATGGAGGATGAATTTGGAATGAAGGGAGCTCCAGAAGAGCCAGAAACAAGATTATTAGGAACAAAACGGGGAGGAGGAGAAAACCTATGAGCATGAGGAAGCCCATAAACCACATCTACCCACGAACGGGAAGAAATAGAGGATTCTGAACAAACTGCCGATTTAGGAGCACAAATGTCAAAAGGAGCTTGCCTCTCCTTGGAAAAAGATTTTGTAATATGAGAATAGCGTTGAGACTTCAACATGGGAGGTTTGAGAACTTGTTGATCTGAAACCCAAGCCCCATTATGGAAAACACTACCAGGGAAGCCATGAAAATGCTTAAATTTTCCAAAAACATCTTCTTTCACTGGTGAGATTGACTTTTCGTGTAAAACAAAGACAAATCTACAAGAAAAAGCACCATTTGTGGTAGGAGAATGAATCGCAGGAACCCTTACTGGTGCTTGTAAACCCTTGCCCTTGACAGAACAGGCAGAAAACTTTGAATTTTCACCGTTAACGGCAAAATTCGATTCCCGTCTTCCGCAGAGCTCCATTATGCTATTCCCTTCTATCATATATTATGCAATGTTAAGAATGGATTATGCATAAATTAAATTAAAAATAATAATAACAATAAATAAATTGGATTGAAATAGATATTATTATTATTATTAATGATATGCATAAAAATATTATTATTTAAATGACTTAATTATTTATAGTTGTATAAATATTTTAGTTTAAAGTGATTTCATAAGATTAAAAATAAGTTGTTAAATTGAATTCGTAAACAGTAAAATCAAATTTCATGATTACAAGTGTAAAATGAAAGGACATTAAATTAAACAAAAATAAATATATATATATATATATATATATAATTTTAACTAGAATTAAATAAAATTGTATGATGTATTTTTGCATGTAATTTTAGTGGTCATGTCGGGAGGAAATAAAAGAATGCTCTTTTAATACTTTGCATGGAAACATACAATTAATGTATTAAAGAATCAAGAAGTGGTGGCATGTTGGAAATTAATGTTGGCAAAGGGAGACAAGAAAATGCATCTCATATTAGCAAATGAAAAGTTTCTCCCACAACTTTTGGACTGCACCAAAACAAAAAGAAAGAAAATGCCCTCTTTAATTGGAGATCATGTTTGTATTGAAAGAGAAGGTACTCAAAATTATCAATGTCTCACTCTCGTGGGATATAGTTGATAGTAATATACACGAAAATATGGGAAAGTGGGTTAGATATTATTTTTCCTTTTAAAAATAAACTTTCCTTAAATTATTTCTCTTTTTAAGTGAATCTTTATAAGATAGATATATATGGGAAAATATAGTCTCTTTTATTTAAAGAAAATATACATTTTTCTTATCTAATAGTTAACGTTTATGTAATTATTTCAAAAAATAAAAAGAATTAATTAAGTAAAGAAATTATATTTGAATTGAAAGTTAATTAATAATTATATTAATAAAAATATTGTTTTTATTTAAAGAAAATATTTTGATTAAGGAAGTTAAATAGGAGGTTAAGGTTAAAATAATTAAATATGAGATTTGATTGATTTATCTTGTAAATATTCTAATAATTTGAATGAATTGAAGGTGTGTTGTATCTTAATAATATAAAGAGGATATATTGGAATTCAAATTGTGTAGTTACTATTTACTATTACTATGTAGGGTAAAATGTGAATGCAATATGAATTCAGTGGATGAATAAATTGTGTGTGCACTTTGTTATCACTGCTTTATGAATAAATGTCATCTCATTTAATGTTAGATGAAGGAATACATTTATGAGGTTAGATGAATATTTTGTTGATATCCTAACTTTGGAAATGTAATGTGTGCATTACATATTTTGTGAACAACTAACTGTCGTGTGTAAGTGTTAGTGATTGCAGGTATATGTTCATTCCTCCAGGCGGAGGGGAAGTATCACTCAAGAGAGGGCCTTGGTCGGGTAACCAGTATCATAACCTATCCGAGCTTACACACACCACAGTAGAATAATTGAGTCAAGTTATCATGTGGGAAGTAGATAAGTAATCCTTAGCGTAATGTGTCTGCATTAGTAAGGGTCTTGTTTACTACTGAATGCATATACGAGTGATGTTTATCTGTTGGATCTTGTGAGTCCTCCCTCATGTTATTGTGCTTGTTTATGTGGTTGATTATGTATTGGGATATATGTTGTAGACACCAAAAAAGTCCTGATTGATACTATGCATCTGATTTTGATAAACTAACACCATCTCTTCCTAAATCACTTCAAATTGATCAATTAATTGAATAATCAACATTATTTAATTAAAATAAGCAAATTCAGCTATTAATCAAATAATTAAATTTATTGATTAATTCACCCTTCTTCTAACTAATTATTCATCTTATTTAATTAAATCAAATCATTTAATTAAATCCTTTCTTAAATCCTCCCATTTGATTAAATCAATCAAATCAAATGTCACAATCTCCTAATTCACTCCAATTAATTAATTCTAGATTAATTAAGCCTAAATCAACTTTTTAATTATCATTATCAATTCCTCCAGCTTTTAACACCTTAAGAGTTAAATCAACCCATTGTCAACTAACCAGGTTGCACATGAAAATAATTTCAATTAATTATTTAATTCATCTATTTTCCTCACCAAGGCATATTCCTCTCAACAACCTCATTCAATTTCCCTCCAAAGGTTGTCAAAAACCTATCACATCCTCTTACAAATGTAATAAATTGTCTTACAACCTTTCAAATCCTCTTACATCCTCTCAAATCTTATTTAGTTCCTCTTACACCAGTTTCAAATTCTCAACCATCAATATTTACTTCTTTTCCATCCTCCTCCACTCACACATTTCCCAAAATGTGCTCCAAGTTCCTCCAATAGAATTGTGACACTTGGCAGATTCTCACTGGCTCTCAATTTATCCCACATTCACAAATTTCTCCATTCTTCAACCTTTGGCTTTGATAAATAGAGGAATCCTTTTCATAATATGCATCAACAATCCATGCAAAGCCATTATGCTCATTTCATCCATCAATCATCTAATTTCTATCACTATCTTTGAGGGAAATTGGCTTTATCAAATCCATTTTCATCCACAACTTCATGCATTATCACTATAACTATTTGAGTTCATAGCATTCCATCATTTTCATCCAATTTTAGCTAGATTATAGCCATTTTCCATATTTGGATCAACTTCAATCATCAAAGCTTATCAAAGGGATTGGGAAAGGGCTTCTTTCCACATCAAAGGAGCACCACTCCCCCTATGGGATGGAGGTTTACCTAGTTTAGTTTAGATTACATGCAATCTTTGATTAGTTTCTTGTTTATTTCATGTTTTCTCTTGACTTAGCTAAAAAATTCATAGGGAGCATTAGATTTGTTTTTCTAACATGTTTGACATTGTTTTGTTGATCAATTGTTAGCTTGTGTAGGTTTTGTGCTTGTTGTCACCCAGAAATGCACCCTGATGCAAAGTTGTCAAACTGAGCTTTCTGGTGAAACATTGGATCACTCCAAGGCTGTGGGTCACCTGATATTGGAGTGAACCTCCGGAGAAGGCTAACTTCCTTTGGTGTCACCTAAATTACTGATTCTTTAGAGGGAAAAGGGGAAGGAGAGTACATTTAAAAATAAAAATTAACTCTAAGGTGATACACCGGATTGATGAGAAACCATAAAAATGAAAACAGGATGCAACCACACTTGAGAAAACTAGACTGCAGTTACTTTACTTACTCCACATGACCCCATTAGGCTTTATGCATCACTCTTGGCGGGTTTGATCTACATACATATCTCAAGAAGGAAGGAACAAACTTCACAACTTTGTGGTATGAATGCAAATTTAGTAAACACTGTTAAAGAAATACATACATAAGCTAACTTACATAAATGAGAGTGGTACGAGCATTAATACTTGTTTTCAATATGAACTCTATTTCACATTCTAGATTTCAATTTGAGTTACAAAAACATACATTAATTGAGAAAGGATTGATGAAAAAATCACTAACTCCTTTGAATGCATAATTCCAACTGTTTACAAAAAAGGCAAAAATGCCTTATATATCAAACTGTGTCGGCCCCTTAGGGCTTACAAAAATATTGGGGTCAGAAAGATCCATTCTCAGATCTTTTGATTGAGAATAAATGCAGCACCCCTGCGTGTCCTAGCTGTGAAGAGTCATCCCTGAGGGAGCCTTCTTTAGATATTCTTCAGCTACTGCATTCATTTCGATCCTGGCATCGTGTCCTGGCTGAACCACCTCGGCTGAACGCCTTGAATGCCTTGAGTTTAGAACAGATACACGTCACCCTTCATCCAGTTGATGTTCTTTAGATTGCCACGGTTTACCTTCAGATCTCTCTGATTGGTTGAGTGAATTCCACGCAGCCTCTTCGGGTGGTCAAAACTTCTCCTGTTGAACCGCATATCGGTGAGACACTAATTGTGTCTCCCCCATGCGGTTAAATCTTCCCACAAGCATCGACATAACATGGAGTTGTTGTTGAGAGCTCCCAGCGAGCCCGAAAGATCATACCGATTCTACTGGAGCCATCGGCAAGACATCGTTATCGCCAAGAGATCAGCGGGTTGACGAGTCATGTGGAGATCCCTTTCTGTCGCTGAGACCACCCTCATTCAGGAAGACATCCTGTCGAAGTCCCACAGTCATACCGAGTTCTTCTGTCACTGAGACCACGCGATGTCGGTAAGACATCACTCCGGTAGTCAGGTGCTACATTGATGAAGTTCACATCGAGGAGACCCTCGTCGACGTCTCTAGAAGTCATCCCGCTAGGCTCCATTTCTTCTATCGGCCAGACATCCTATATCAGGAAGAGGTTGTGTCGAAGGCACTTTAGCTCGGTGAGGCCTCATTTCATCAGTCGGCAAGATGCCATTAGTTTCTCCCCGAATGCATTTTACCATGCCGAGCTCTGTATTCCTTTCGCCAAGACATCGCACAGTCGGGAAGACACCGTAGCGAGGATCAAATGTTGTGCTGATATCTGCTTTTGTCGTTGAGATGCCTTCCATTCGCCGAGACCTCTTTTAGACTTCCCTATCCTTTGGTGAACTCTTCATTCAGAAAGACACTCGGTGAGACCCCCTTGCATTCGGCGTGACCTCCTATGTTGCTGAGACATCATGTAGACCCCACCATGCTTCACCGAGATCAACATCCTCCATTGAGCTCCCTTTTGTTTCGCTAAGACATTGGCCTGTCGGCCAGACCTCTTGGCGACGTCTTCAACTGTTGGTGAGCCACTCTCATCTGGTGAGGCCTACATTGATTGGCAAGACCATCTCCATTCGCCGAGACCTTTTGTCGAACCCTTTGACTCTTGTCGAGCTCCATTTCATTTCAGGGGACCTTTTGTAATCGCTGAGACATCTCAACGAGATCCCTTAGTCATACTGAGGGTCCTCTTTCCTTCTTGCCGGGGAGACTTTTTGTCAGCCAGACCTGCCCCGAAACTTGATTCCTTTTTATTGTCAGGGAGACCTGGTGACTTCGGGGAGACTTCTTAGCAAAGTCTATTGATCTACGCCAAAGACTATCTTTTCATTGGGACTCCCCAGTTCGCCAAGACATCTTGTAGGAAACCCCCTCTTCTTGGTGAATTCTTTTTTCGTTCTAGAGGCTTCACTACTCGGTGAGACTCTTAGTGATCGTCTCTGCCTCCTACCGAGCTCTGATCTTGGAGAGACATCACACCAAAGTATGAACCCTTGGCTGACTTCCTTTCTTTTGGCCTGACTCCCACCGTTCGGGAAGAGTTCTTCCTGAGCTCCTTATGTTACACCGAAGGCTCCTCCATTGTCGGTAAGACCCTGTGACTTCGGTGAGACTTCTCGGTGAAAGCTTTGTTATGCCAAAGGCTCTTAAGTTAGGGAGACCTCCTGTCTTCAGGTAAGACCTCTTAGTGAATCCTATTGACATACGCCGAAAAGATCCTACTTTTCTTTGTCGGCGAGACCCGATGCATTCGGCAAGACCTCCCAGCGAAGAAAAGAACCTCCACCGAACTGAAAACTTTTGGTCACCAGGACGAAGGGTTCTGTCTTGCCGATAGGGAACTATGGGCGAATCCCACTCGTCGTGACACTCCTGGGGTCTTGGCGACTCTATCCTTAGAAGATTTTCATGCCGAATCTGAACAAGGCAAGCTTTTTCATTGAGTTCCCTGTGACCTAGCACTGGATTGATGACTTTTTCCCTAGGCCGAATGCTCCATTTGACCTTCTTGAACCCGTTAAACACAATTTACCTTGCCTAATTGAGCCTGAGGGTGAAGATTAGGTAACATTTCTGGTGACCTTTGCGGGATGTTTGCCTGCTAAACATGAGAAACCAGTAGCTACAATTTTTCCATTGGGTATGGAGTCATTAGAATCTCAGAGAACAAATAAAACACGCAGTCGACACATGATTGCAATTGCATGAGACCCGCGGGTCATAATAGGTTGCCAAAAACAAAACAAGAGGAAAGGAAAAGAAAATATTTACTGTGCTAAACAGCACCTAGGGAAAGAAGAAAAATAGAAAAACAAACGAGCCATAGTGCAAAAGCACTTATTGAAAACATAACACCTAGCTAATATATACAAAGGAGAAACTTCATCAAACTTGGAAACAGGGCTTAAGATGTATCCCATTAACTGGGATAGGAAGTACTTCCCCTCCTGTTGTAGCTAGTTGATAAGCATTGTGCTCCTTGCAATCCCTGATTAGGAATGGCCCTGTCCACATGTTATCGAACTTGGTATGATGCACTGGCTTACTTTTCAGAACATCCCATTTCAGTACGAGATCTCCCACCCTGAAAACTTTTTCCATAGCCTTCTTGTCGAATATTCTTTTCGTTTGGAGCTGATGATACTCCAAAGCTCTCATTGCTCTGTCCCTTGATTCTTCGAGCTCCATGAGCTCTGCATACCTTACAGACATTGGGTCTTGTCCCTCAAGCACCTCCAGCTGGTGAACAATATCTAGAGCTGGAAGCTCCATAGATAGGGGCAATCTTGCCTGCTTGCCATAGACCAACATCTATGGCGAATTACCAATAGACCTCTTAGGGGTCACTCTGTCTGCCTAAAGTGCATTCTTTAAACTGTTGTGCAAGGTCCTTTGGTTATCTTCTATGGTTCTTTTAATGATCCTGATGAGGTTCTTATTTGTGCTTTCAGCTAAACCATTACCCTGAGGATAATAATTTGAGGAGGTGTTCAAATGAATGCCATGTTTGACAGCCCAATCAGTCAGTCTTAGACCCGTGACTGCAAGAGCATTATCAGATATGATGGAGTCAGGAACTCCAAATCTGGTGATTATATCCTCATAGAAGCTTAAAACTGAAGATTCTTTTGCTTCCTTCAACGCAACCGCTTCTGTCCACCTTGTAAAGTAGTCAGTGGCCGTAAGTACCCATCTATGACCAACACTAGAAGATGGATTCATTAGCCCAATGAAGTCAATCCCCCATTTCATGAAGGGATACTCTACTTGAATTGTATGCAGGGGCATAGCAGACAGTCTCTCCTTTCCTGAAAATAGAGCGCATTTGACACACTTCCTTGACCAGGCATAGGCATCTTTGAACAAGCTAGGCCAGTAGTAACTAGCTCTCATGACTTTCCAAGCAGTAGTTCTAGGAGCGAAGTGACCTCCTGCAGCTCCATCATGGAACTCATGAAGTACTTTTTCAATTTGGTCGCTGTGAATGCATCTTAATAGGACACCATTCAGATCTTTTTTGAAAAGAACATTGTTCACCAGTACATATGGTATGGACTGCAGTCTAAAGTATCTCCTTTTGGCTTTGTTCAAACCTGGTGGGCACTCGCCAGTTTGTAAAAATTGGGTCATATCTTGAACCCAGTTAGTTACCCTCATAGACACATCATCTTGAGCATTGTGCAGTCCATTTGTGTTAGTAAGCACGACATCCTTTTCTGATTCATTTTTATTGCTTGAACCTATAGCAAGTTGCTCACAAAGACCCTTACCCCTCACTAGTTTGGTGATCTTGATGTCTACATCATACTCCATGACCTTAGTGATCCAGCCTGCTCTTTTTTCATTCAAATCTTTATTCAGCAGAAACTCCTTCACACTTGAGTGCACCATTAGGATATGAATCTTATTATGAGAGATCAAAGGCTTAAATTTCTTCAGGCTTCTGATCACAACAAGAACATGCCTCTCTACAAATGAGTACTTTTGCTCATAATCAACCAAACCCTGACTGAAAAAGGCTATTGGTTGTTCTAAATTCTCTTGATTTTTTTGAACCAATATTGCAGAAATGTCACTTGTGCTACCATAAGCATATAGATAAAAATATTTAGAAAAATTGGGATTTACCAGCGTAGGAGCTGCTGCTAAGGCCTCCTTGACCTTTTCAAAACTATTCTTGGCATCCTTTGTCCAATTGAAAACTGCGTTTTTCTTTAACATAGATGTCAAAGGCTGTAACAGGTTTGCAACGTCTGGGATGAACCTTCTTAGAAAGTTGATCTGGCCGAGGAAGCTTTGTAGACCCTTCTTGTGATTAGGTAGCGGCAACTCAAGTATGGCTTTGACTCTCTCAGGATCAATAGTAATTCCTTGCTTTGACACTATGTGTCCTAATAATTTCCCTTCATGAATAACAAAGATACTCTTTTTTGGATTGAGAGAGATCCCAAACTCTCTGCATTTTACAAAAACTTGCCTAAGATGTGACACATGTTCATCATCATTCTTGGAATATACTGTAATATCATCTAGGTAAATCAATATAATCTTGTTGATCAAACTTTGAAATGCCATGTCCATGGCCCTCTAAAACATGGCACCAGCATTGGACAAACCAAAAGGCATCCTTTTGTATGCCATGGTGCCCCATTTAGTTGTAAAAGCGGTTTTGAACTGATCTTCCTTTTTAACCATTACTTGATTATAGCCAAAAAAACTGTCCAATAAGGAAAATCTTTCAGAGCCAGCAACTTCTTGTAAGATTTGTTCCATGGAGGGCAGTGGGTAGTGGTCTTTCAGAGAGGATCAGTTAAGATCCCTAAAGTCTACACAGAGCCTTATCTCACCACTTTTCTTTCTAACCAGTACAAGGTTAGAAACCCATGAAGTATGCTTGATAGGAAAGACAATACCCCCCTCAACTAGTTTAGTCAGTTCTTTAATCATTAGGGGCTCTAGTTTAGGATTCAAGGGCCTTTGTTTCTGCCTTACTGGCTTAGCATTAGGCTCTAACTCAATTGTGTGTTGAGCGATGTCGGGATCAAACCATTTCAAATCCGAATATTCCCAAGCAAAGACATCATAAAATTCTTGACATAAAGCAACAAAAGCTTGTTTATCTTCAGGTGAACAGATTTCCCCTATCTTATGAAGTTCACCTTTGAAAATCTCCAGCTCTTCATAATGTTCTTCTTTGATTTGCAAGCCAGCTTTACCCCTTTTAAGCTGATCATCAGTACTGAAAATTGACTCTAAGGTAACAAGACCTTTGGGTAACTTATTTGTCTTTAGCTATATGACCTGATCACCATACTGCTGCTTGAGTTTTGCTTGATTCACCATGGATAACCGATCTTCCTCGAGCAAGAAAGAAAGGATCTGCTCATCACTGTCAAAAACTTGCCAGTGAATGTTGTTGTCAGGAATTGATGGTCTGACTACAACCTTTACATACTGCTACACCTTCCCTTTTCTAATGTGGCCTGGGATATCGAATTGTGCTCCGACTGTTGCAAGCATATCAGCATGCTTGTTCTAATTTGTTGGAATAAACACTAAGTTAAAGGCATCAAAATGTTCGAGCATGTTCCACACTCTATTTCTATAAGACTTCAGGGCATCATTTTTATCCACATTCAGGCCCCTTACCTGATTAAAAATTAGCTCGTTGTCCCCATAGACTTTCAAGCTGGTTATTCCTCTCTTCCTTGCCCACTCAAGACCTTGAACAAGGCCTTCATATTCAACAGTGTTGTTGGAGCACGCAAAAGAAAAATGGAAAGCAACATAATACCTATCACCTTGAGGAGACACGAGCATTGCACCTCCTCCAGCGCCATTTTTTCCTCTTGAACCATCAAAAAACATCTCCCAAAGTTCACTCAATGGCTACAACAACTGATCTGCATCTTTCTCCAGGTTTGGAATCTCTGTTTCAGGCTCAAGAATGACATAGTTGCCCATACCAGCATCTTGAATGAGGTCCTCAGGACTGTCCAATACATTTTCAACTGCCTATTCATGCAGCAGCACTTCAGGAACAACTTCTGATTGGAGTTCTTGAGCAGCAGCTAGTTCATTATCAGAAAGAATGACACAATTTGTGTCTGCAGCAGTAGGAACAACATTTAAGGGACTTGGGTTATATGGCTCAATGTGATCCTTAGCCAATCTTTCAGATTTAATGGTAACCTTGGTTCCATATCTTGTTCTAAATAACATATGTGACCAATTAGCTGATACATAACCACCTATCTTGGCTGTAAAGTCTCTAGATAAACACAAGGAAAAGAAGGGTGGAAGGTCTATGACACATATGTCTTGAGGAACTGAAAAATTTGGACAAGCATGGAGGGTGAGATTCAAATCCTTGATAATACCCAAAGTATTAACCGAAGTACCATCTAATTGGATCACTCCCTTCTCTAAAGGTTGGTATTTTAGTCCAAGTTTGTCAGCATTCTGCTTTGGCATGACGGAGCTGCTAACTCTACTATCTACCATACAGTTATGGACTAACTTATCACCAATAATCACTGACACGTAGAAAGGAGGTGGTTTAACTTGTTTTGCAGTCCCTATACAAGGCTGTTGATCATTTCCTTGGGAATTATTTGTTAACACAGCTCTAACCTGACCTATTGGGGGCTCAGATTCATTAGACATTTTCAAACTTGACAGGGCCTACTGTAACATATCCTTTTGACCTGGGATGGATAATGAGTCCCACATGGACATTGTAACATTCATTTTTTTCATGCTATCAAGGATATTATAAGGTACAATTGGATTTACTTTAGGATGTACCTTTATACCAGTATGATCATCTTGTGGGTGTGACTGCTCCTTGTTTGGTAGTTGTTGATTTCTTTGTGAACCACGAATTGCTTGAGAGGTAGATGGCTCTACAGCTGTGGCCTTTCCTTTGTCAGCCACTTGACCAAGCTCAAAATCCCTTTTCTTTGCCTTGGTGTTAGCTACAACTGGAGAACTATCTTCATTCAGTCCACAGAACTCCTAACCTTGCCAGTTAAGCAGGGTTGTATCATTGTTGAATTGGTCCTGGTGTTGTGAAGATGCATCATTACATTCACTCTACTGCGAACTTGAAGCATTTTGTACCATAAGTGCCTAATTGATTATTCCATTTGAGCAAGTGGCTTGATTATGAGGTTGGTTACAAGGGTAGCACCACTCATAGTCCGCTGCTAAGTTGTTTTGGGTAGGAACTAGTTCTTTGGTCATACTAACAGGGGCTGGAGCATAGGCCTGAAAAGGCCTTGTGTTCACATTCTGTCTTGGGCCCTGATAATTGCCCTGGTACTGCTATCTATTTCCTTGAAATTGCTATTGTTGACCTTGAAAGGGCTAACTTGGGGCTTGATTCTGCTGTTGATAAGGCCTAGATAGGACTGTTGCTTTTCTAAGTTCACCAACTTGTTGCCAAAAGTGTGTAAAATACTTTTGATCTCTTGTAACTCCTATGATGAGCCTGAAGCAACACTCTCTTGTCTATCAATGACTGGAACAGTAGCTGGTAGTGTTGGTATAGCTGGTAGAGGTGTGAAAGGAGGTATTTGCAAAGGGATGTTTGCATGAATATCTGAGAAAATAGGCATTGGTGGCCTAGGAGCAAGTTTACCAGCTTGTATTAAGTTGTTTTCAGCTTTGATAGCTATTTCAAAGGCATCTGGTAAGGACACTCCTCCCATTGACTGTATGATGATAGCTATATCACTGTTAAGAGCCCTTAAGAAGTATAAAAATGCGTACTCTGGAGGTGGCCTCACCATTGCAGGGATTCTATCCCAAATTCTTTGGAATTTGAAGTTGAAGTCATTCATCTGCTCTTGTGGAGCTCTCTTAATTGTAGTCAGTTGTTCCAATAGAGACAAGTTATTAGACCTGTCTTGAAACTGCTTATGCAACTTGTCTCCAAATTCGTCCCATGTTGCAATTGAATTGACTAGTACGCTCTTATAACACTGCACAAATCTTCCTTTCAGTGAAGCAGCTAGCAATCTCACTGCAACATCCTCTTGAGTTATGTGATGGACTCCACATAACGAGGCCACATCTCTCATATGTTCAATTGGGGTAGTCTGGTCTTCCCCTATGAAAGTTGGTAGACTCTTCAGGGCTACCATTGGGATGTTATTATGTTGTGTCAAATTCAAAGGGCTCCCTCCATTAAAAGTAACGAAGGGTTGATTCCTTGGGGTGACCATCGGAGGTGGCTGAGGTTGGTGTACCGATATTCTAGATGAAGCTAAGGACAAGATAACAATGTGTGATCTCACAAATGGAGGAGTGGACTGAGTCCTTATGGAATAAATAGCTGTTGTTCCCCTCTTCTTTGCCACTCTACCTTTTCTTCTCGGTGGTGAAAGCTACAAATATTTGAAGGGACCTGAGCTGCCTCTTGTCTGAAATTTTCTCATAAATTGTAGAAGGTGTTGCTTTCTGGAGTTCTTCCTTCTTGTGGAGTCGCCAAGTATGCCAAAGGACTTCTATAAAGTCTGGAATTCACTGGTTGCATACTAGACCAATAGTTCAATTTAATTTAAGTCCCACTGGGCGTGCCAGAAACTGTTGTCACTTAGAAATGCACCCTGATGCAAAGTTGTCAAATTGAGCTTTTTGGTGAAACATTGGATCACTCCAAGGATGTGGGTCACCTAATATTGGAGTGAACCTTCGGAGAAAGCCGACTTCCTTTGGTGTCACCTAAATTACTGATTCTTTAGAGGGAAAAGGGGAAGGAGAGTACATTTAAAAGTAAAAATTAACTCTAAGGTGATACACCAGATTGATGAAAAATCATAAAAATGAAAACAGGATGCAACCAAACTTGAGAAAACTAGACTGCAGCTACTTTACTTACTCCACATGACCCCATTAGGCTTTATGCATCACTCTTGGCGGGTTTGATCTACATACATATCTCAAGAAGGAAGGAAAAAACTTCACAACTTTGTGGTATGAATGCAAATTTAGTAAACACTGTTAAAGAAATACATACATAAGCTAACTTACAGAAATGAGAGTGGTACGAGCATTAATACTTGTTTTCAATATGAACTCTGTTTCACATTCCAGATTTCAATTTGAGTTATAGAAACATACATTAATTGAGAAAGGATTGATGAAAAAATCACTAACTCCTTTGAATGCATAATTCCAACTGTTTACAAAAAAGGAAAAAATGCCTTATATATCAAACTATGTCAGCCCCTTAGGGCTTACAAAAATATTGGGGTCAGAAAGATCCATTCTTAGATCTTTTGATTGAGAATAAATGCAGCACCCCTGCGTATCTTGGCTGTGAAGAGTCATCCCCGAGGGAGCCTTCTTTAGATATTCTTCAGCTACTGCATTCATTCTGATCCTGGCATTGTGTCCTGGCTGAACCACCTCAGCTGAACGCCTTGAATGCCTTGAGTTCAGAACAAATACACGTCGCCCTTCATCCAGTTGATGTTCTTTAGACTGCCACGGTTTACCTTCAGATCTCTCTAATTGGTTGAGTGAATTCCACGCAGCCTCTTCGGGTGGTCAAAACTTCTCCTGTTGAACAGCATATCGGTGAGACACTAATCGTGTCTCCCCCATGCGGTTAAATCTTCCCGCAAGCGTCGACATAACATGGAGTTGTCGCTGAGAGCTCCCAGCAAGCTCGAAAGATCATACCGATTCTATTGGAGCCATCGGCAAGACACCGTTAACGCCAAGAGATCAATAGGTTGACGAGTCACGTGGAGATCCCTTTCTGTCGCTGAGACCACCCTCATTCGGGAAGACATCCTATCGAAGTCCCACAGTCATACCGAGTTCTTCTTCTGTCGCTGAGACCACGCGATGTCAGTAAGACATCACTCTGGCAGTCAAGTGCTACATTGATGAAGTTCACATCAAGGAGACCCTCGGCGACGTCTCTAGAAGTCATCCCGCCGGGCTCCATTTCTTCTATCGGCCAGACATCCTCATATCGGGAAGAGGTTGTGTCGAAGGCACTTTAGCTCGGCGAGGCCTCATTTCATCAGTCGGCAGGAGGCCATTAGTTTCTCCCCGAATGCATTTTACTGTGCCGAGCTCCGTATTCCTTTCGCCAAGACATCACACAGTCGGGAAGACATCGTAGCGAGGATCAAATGTTGTGCCGATATCTACTTTTGTCACTGAGATGCCTTCCATTCGCCGAGACCTCTTTTAGACTTCCCTGTCCTTCGGAAAACTCTTCATTCAAAAAGACACCCGGCGAGACCCCCTTGCATTCGGCGTGACCTCCTGTGTCGCTGAGACATCATGTAGACCCCACCATGCTTCGCTGATATCAACATCCTCCGCCGAGCTCCCTTTTGTTTCACTAAGACATTGGCCTGTTAGCTAGACCTCTTGGCGACATCTTCAACTGTTGGCGAGCCGCTCTCATCTGGTGAGGCCTACGTTGATCGGCAAGACCGTCTCCATTTGCTGAGACCTTTTGTCAAACCCTTTGACTCTTGTCGAGCTCCATTTAGTTTTAGGGGGACCTTTTGTAATCGCTGAGACATCTCAGTGAGATCCCTTAGTCATACCGAGGGTCCTCTTTCCTTCTTGTTGGGGAGACTTTTTGTCGGCCAAACCTGTCCTGAAACTTGATTCCTTTTGATTGTCGGGGAGACCTGGTGACTTCGGGGAGACTTCTTAGCAAAGTCTGTTGATCTACACCGAAGGCTATCTTTTCGTTGGGACCCCCCAGTTTGCCAAGACATCTTGTAGAAAACTCCCTCTTCTTGGCGAATTCTTTTTTCGTTATGGAGGCTTCGCTACTTGGTGAGACTCTTAGCGATGGTCTCCATCTCCTGCTGAGCTTCGATCTTAGAGAGACATCACGCCAAAGTATGAACCCTCGGCTGACTTCCTTTCTTTTGGCCTAACTCTTGCCGTTTGGGAAGAGTTCTTCCTAAGCTCCTTATGTTACGCCGAAGGCTCCTCCATTGTCGGTGAGACCTTGTGACTTCGGCGAGACTTCTCAGCGAAAGCTTTGTTATGCCGAAGGCTCTTAAGTCGGGGAGACCTCTTGTCTTCAGTAAGACCTCTCAGTGAAGTCCGTTGACATACGCTGAAAAGATCCTGGTTTTCTTTGTCGGCGAGACCTGATGCGTTCGGCAAGACCTCCCAGCGAAGAAAATAACCTCCACCGAACTGAAAACTTTTGGTCGCCGAGACGAAGGGTTATGTCTTGCCGATAGGGAACTATGGACGAATCCCACTCGTCGTGACACTCCTTGGGTCTTGGCGACTCTGTCCTTAGAAGATTTTCATGCTGAATCTGAACAAGGCAGGCTTCTTCACTGAGTTCCCCATGACCTAGCACTAGATTGATGACTTTTTCCCTAGGCCGAATGCTCCATTTGACCTTCTTGAACCCGTTAAACACAATTTACCTTGCCTGATTGAGCCTGATTTTGAAGATTAGGTAACAGTGCTCACATATGCATACATGCATACATATAGATATGTCAACATACTTGTATGATGGATATAATGGGATATCCATATGAGTACGACAACATATGTATAAATATGCATATATGTTTATAAATGAGTGATTTGATGCTATGATCACATAGGTCATGATTATTCAGATATTGAATAGATCATTTGACTATCGTGATGATGGATAATATAAATATATGTTTATATATATGTAAATACACATGTAAGCATAAATGCTTAATAGAGGGGTATATATATATAATATTATGATACGACTATTAACTTGTTTGTATTCATCTATAAGTTGAATATATTCTTACTTGATTGAAATTTGAGAATATATGTGTAGATATATGTATATATGTGTAGGAAAAGCTATATATATGCTGATATTATTGAAGTTCTTTTTGGTGTATATATATGGAAATGCATATATATATACATATATATTTGCACATAAGCGTCAATGCTTATATAGAGGTGTGTATATATATCTATATATATAATATGTATTAAATATATATATATATATATATATTTCTAAATGATTATTATGTGAACGTTACTCTTTATATATCGAATCTATATATGTATATATTTGATATACATATAGGTCCGCTTATAGTATATGCTTAAGAGATCAATAAATATAATGTGAGGAGGTCGATTTATTTGATAGCTTGAGTTGAATGTTTACACAAGCTTGCAAAAGGTCAAATATATATATATATATATATATGTATGTATTGGTTGCAATATATATAGCGCCATACTTGAAAACACATTACCTTTTAGTGGAACACATTGTATACATTGTGTATGATGTTAGGTCAACACTATAAATAGGACTAAGTCAATTTTGAATAGGTGGTACATAGAAAGTAAGGAGTGAAGTATTTGAATGAAGGGTTGACTCATTATGTGATATGAATGCATAAACGTAGCAATGATTATGATCCAATTATTGTGCTTAATACATTGGATTTAGAGTCAATATACTTGGGCGACTTAAATAGCTAAAATCTAGAAATGAATATGACTGTATTCATGGGAGAATTTACTTGTCTTTGTTGTCATTCTTTTAAACTGGAAACTACTTCATCATATGAGTCGATATTGAAAGAGTCGATGCCTTTAATAATCATGGACTTGGTCAAACAACAAACCACAAATTGTTGTGAATATGAAACAACTATTGAATGCTCCAAACAATCGATGAATTTTTCAAAATAAAATGAGTTTATGAGTCTACACTCAACATGGAATAATTCGATGCAAATTGGGGTGGCAAGCATTGGTTATTGACTGATTCTCTTTGCTAAATCATGCTACCTTTGTGTCCACTTACCTTAGAATTATGTAGTTGCATTTTAGTGACATGTAAGTTGATTTATTATTCATATTACTGTCAATAAGTGGGTTGATCTATTGGTAAACAAGCTAACTCTTTAATTACTTATTTGCTACCTTTCTAAGTTGTGATAGTGGTGTTGTTTTGCATGTTTGCATTTGTCATTTTCGTGCCTAGCTTGTAGGTAGAACAGTTATTTATTTGTTGTATAAATAGCAACAAAGAGTTTTTTGTTTTGGATGCCTCATTCTCACTCTTTTATGCATTATTTCTTGTGCATCAAATTTGCTTATTAGTGTACTTTTTCCATCTATAATAATCTGCCCAAATAGTGAAAGGCATTCTTGAGATTTAAGAGATTTTTAGTTATCCTTTGAGGAGAAATTGCCAACTTGAGAGTTAAGTATTGAGAGACTTGTTGGAGATTCAATATCGAGATAGTTGTTGTTCTATAAGGTGTTGTGACTGGAGCCAATTGAATTGGAAAGCTTAAACATAGGCATGAGCATATTCTACTTTTATTTATTCTGTTTTGAATGAGCTATACATCTTGATTGATTTGACTAGTCTTGTTGTCATTTGCACTTGGAAGAAAGTATTGTTTGCTTTGAAAGAAAAGTGGAAACTACTTACTTTTTTGTGAATTGTTTGTGAGTACTCCATGATACGAGAGATTGTTTAACATAGGTATTTAATTATACTAGATATGTTGAAGACATAGGTATTTGATTATACTAGATATGTCAAAGAGATTGCTTGAACTAGGTATTTAACTATACTAGATATGTTTGAATATGGGTTGCTCATAACTAGTTATTTGATTATAATAGATAACTAGTGGGTTACTTATGGTTTATGAGGTTTAGTGAGACCTAGTGAGTTAGAGCTACTACTTGTTTAGTGTCAATACACACTTCAATACAAAGTTATTGTATTGATAAGAGTAGAATCATAGCTTAAATCCTCTTGGTCAAAGAGGTGATACTCTCGAATGGATTCCTCTATTATTATGATAACTCTTCGATTGAGGCCATGCATTGTGTTTGTATTTACTCCATGATAGGAGGGATGTTTGTCATAGGTATTATTATTATACTAGATATGATTAGACATGGGTAAGAGAGAATGTTTGTCATAGGTATTGTTGATATACTAGATATGATCAAATGTACACAACCTTAAGGAACACTCATAGCTAGATATTTAATTATGCTAGATGGATAGTAGGTTGCTCCTGGGGTTGTTATCCAAAGAAGGGATGGAACTAGTAGATTACTCTTGGGAATGTCACCCAGTGAAGGGAGGGAACTAGTACTTTTCTTTATGAGTTGTGTTTCCTTAGGATGATTAAGGGATAGGTTATCTTGGGGAGTAGCTTGTCCATGGAAAGGGATTTCCTAAGCTAAGATATAATGGCCTTAAGTCAAAATGATTGCCATAGTGTAGGTGAATGGTAGACCATCACTGAAATTACTGAGTGAGAGTACTTTGGCCAAAGTAGTGAGAATTTCTGATGACCCATTGTGAATAGTGTGTAAGCCGAGACTCCACTGCTAGTTCACAGTGTCTACTTAAATGCATGAGGGAAACCTAGTGTAGGTTATAAATCCTAGTCACGTTTGATACAACACTAAGCTCAAAATGGTATGTCGTACGGGGTTTCCCAACCAATACCTTCATTAAAGGGTAGGGCCATCTATCATTGATACATGTGCGGGGGACCGCATATGAGTATTTGGTTGATGGAAAAGTGCTTGAGTGATGCTTCTCCTCCTCAACATGCGATAGAGGACCAAGGTTTTGAATGGCAGATTCTTGGACTAGCTATATCTTATGCTTCAAAGCTCAGTGGAGCTGTGGTTGTAATAGTGTACATTCTTGGAAAATTGTAATTTGTAAAATTATTATATTGGAATGGAATCTACATTGATTATTGGATTTAGGAAGAATACCACAAATCCGTGAGTATGCATTGTTGGCATAATATGGAATGAAGTAGAAAGTCAACAAAGGAGGTATCCACGAGGTTGGAGAACTCTTGACATAAATCTAATTCTTGTACAAGGATAGAATCTTGCAAGAAAAGAGTTAGTACCTTAGGAGTAAGAAAAAAGACCAAAATGGTCAGTAAAGAAGTTATCAACAAAGTGGACATGTATACACCAACAAAAATTTATGAGAATAATTTGGAGTTTTGATTAAGATAAGGAGAAGGGAATCAAACAACCTTGATATCTCTAAGGGTGATGAGAGAATAAGTTACCATGAGTTGGAACAAAAAAAACACTTGAAAAGGTGATCTTGAGAAAGAAGCCTGAAAAGGAAAATCATATTGATCTGACAAAGGTTTGGATGGGTTGGAGTATAAGTAGAACTCAACAACAAAAACCAACATACGTTAGAGGTTCCAAAAGGAAATGGAATGTAGTATGATGATATGTGTCAAATCAATAGACGTTGTAAGGAAACAACTCTCTAAGTTGAAAAGTACATCAACAAAAGAGGCTTTGTGAGTATGGATATTCCTCCACCAAAGAGGATATTGAAAAGAGAATACCAATGAATGTTAGCTTGTAAAGTTTCTGATTATTCACTAGATCTCCTATTGGATGATCCAAAATGTTGAATCTATGAGATAGAAATCAATGATGAAACTAAATTTGAGAAAAAGTATATTCAGGATATGCCATTGAGGCAAGAAAAAGGAAATAGAAAGCCAACAACATGGAATGTTAAATCATTTTGAGAAAGAAAATGTTTGCTATGAGTTTTACTTGGAGTTGATTGAATGTCGTGGAAACACCAAGGGGGGAAGAAAGAGAGTGGATTGACTCAGATTAAATACCCCATCCAACAAAAATCATGAAAATATTATTGAATTGCAAGAACTTTGACTTCTTAGTAAGTCAAGATGACAATAAAGTCATGTGATTCATCACCATGAGGATAAGATATAGGAAATTTTGAAGAAAAATAGTGGAAAGGTTAAGAGTTATGACTTATTATCGCACCATACCTTGCATATATATTGATTGTTAAATTGATTGTTGTTATCATAGATGCCTTAAGGAAAGGATAGGCAGATAACTTGGTCATGAAAAGAAAGATCATTTTCTATGGGATAGACAAGGGAAGATCTAGATAACTTATTATTTTTGAGAAAGTGTCTTACTATTCCTATTTCCTTACTAACCCTGTTGATCTATTCTTAGATAGTTAGACTAGTGTATAGTGTGAGGTATGTCAATATGGTAAAGCGACTTCACATTATTATCTAACTATGATAGAAAACCTTGGGGATGATAAGGTTTAACTATAAAGCCTTAGAAAAGGTATGTAAGATGCAAAGTGATGTTATGAGAACCACATCAAAATATCTTTATTGGAATGTTTATTTGATCATACTCAAATGAAACCCTAGGTTTAGAATAACCTATTTGGGACAAGAAGTTCATTTGAATGAAGAGAGAAACCTTAGGTTAGGTTTTACCTATTGGGTTGGTAAATGTACTAGACTACTCATTAAACACCTATAGGTTGGAAATAACTTACTTGGTTGAGTTGTACATTTGGTTTTTATTGGAACATATAGGGTTAGAGTAACCTATATAAACAAACTAACCACTGGTTGATGACTTAATCTAAAGATTAGGGAATACTGAAGTTGAGACTCACCTATGGGATTAAGTAAATCACTTGAGCTAAAGAGAGAAGTTCGTGCTTGGAAATTAGGTATGCAATTAAATTTGATATCTTCTAGGAACCAACATGAATGAACAAGGATTAATAATCGAAATTAATACCAATTCTTATCGAGAAAATTAGATTGAGCTGAAAGATGGATTAAATCTTCAAAAATAATCCAAGGATGGAATAAATCCACGATATGGGTGTCCTAAGATAAATGAGATTTATCTCCTCAAAAATCCTAACCATTATTACTTGGGAATTAAAAGTGGAATGAGAGCACAAAATAGGTTTTCACTTAGTCAAAGAATAGACTATTATGGGATGTAAAAAGAGCCTAAGTACCCAAAATTTTTGAGAATTAAGGAATGAAATGGGAAAATTTGATGTCATAGGTAGGACATTGGGATGACAGAGTCATTTGTCGGGTGAGGAACCACTAAAACCTGAAAAAGATGAAGTAAGATATTGCTGAGTATATAGCAAGAGAATGTTTATTGTTTCTGAAAATGAAGACAGGATGTCGTCATTGGTAGGCAATGTGTACTCTCTTGTGATTATAGAAGGGTAATGATAGAATGCAAGAAAGTTTAACTTGTCTAAGTCAACGGAACTGACATAATGTTGTGGTGGAAAAACCCACCAAGGTAACCAATGTGGTTGGAAACCTAACTTATGATAATTTGGTCCTAAATAATATATTGTGTGAGGTAGTTGCCTAGAATTCCTGAGAAGGTTGTCTTAGTTTTAAATGAGTAAATAATGATAGGGTTGAGTGGACTATGATCATACTACAAGACATTCAATTAAACGAACACACAATATATTATTATAGTCAAACATGCAAAATAAAGGAAAATCAAAATCTTAAGTGATTTGTTGAGTACTTCCAAAATTCTAATGTCGAGGTTAGATTCGTAATATAGAAAGGAAGGTTGAAAAACTCTATTAGGATGAAATAGGCTAGAGAATAGGGTTAACCTTAGACTCAATAACTTGTCAAAAAGGAGTAATAGATCAAAGATATCAATAAAACTTTGTCGATACAAAGCTTAAGTATGGAGCAGTATTGAAAATGATAGATGTCCAGGAGCAATGTTGTGCTCAAGATGGACAACTGGTCAATAGAATTACTTTTGGTTAAAGTAAATAAGTGTGTAAATGATGGATGATCTCAGCTTTGAGTTGTCTAAGGTATAAATGCAAAAGGGAAGGATGGGACCCACGATGTAGTGTACAATGCATCACTATTCTTTTCTATATCGATTATACTAAGAGTAAATTCTTGAGCCAAAGGGAATGTGCTTTTTAGTCACTATAGAATAGGTGTCATGTGTTGTTCATATAGTATTGTACATGGGATGTACATAAGAGATATTGTGGATACAACAAGTAAGCTCTTTGAGAGAGTAAGTATGTGTGATACATACAAGTTTTCCCTATGCGATAGCAAGGGTATTCAATGCAAAGTCCAAGGGGGACAAGGTTGCAAAGAGTGATGCTACATGGGATGAATGTTTATAAATCTTACGTATTTTGTGAATTATAAGTAAAATTTTATTTGACTTTATTTGTATGTTAAAGTGCTATAGATCATTAGGGACAATGATTCACAAGGGGGGCAGTATGTTGATGAGGTAAAAATAACCTCATCAGTATAATGAGCTCAATATGTAAATCTAAACCCTTCAACCTTAATAACCTTGCCAATTGGTTATCTTTAGGAAAACTAAGTGCTCTCTTTCTATGAATAAGCGTACAAAATTTATTTCTTAGAGTTGATCAAATTTAACTAACTTATGTTAATTTAATGGTCTAGTCTTCGAGCATTTCACAAGTCAAATCCACTCCCAATCACATTCCAATCAGAAGGGAAATGAATGCGGATCTTGACACTTTTGAAAACCAGTGAGCGAGCGCCGGAATTCCAGAAGCACACATTTTGGCCGAGTCTTTATAATTCTGTTATTTTTTAGTTTCAAAAACTTTATGGCTCATGCAAAGCATCTTTAATATTATATATCATGGGCTTTAAAGTCCATTTTACTATGGGAAATTTGTTGAAAGACTTGATTGAATGAAAAATAGGATTTTTGTTAGTCATTTTTCATATAAATATGTAACTGTTACAAATAATAAAGGAGATTATCGTTATGCTACCAATTTGTCTTTGAGTAAAAACTACCATATGAATATGAGTTTTCCCGCCACTCTTTGAATTACTGTGTAATATGGATGCATATGTGGAATGAAGTAACTCATAGATTTTTCCAGTGCATGTGATTAGAAGTAGTTGTAGTCACACTCGAGTGCTAGCCACTCGAGGGTTATAGATAGATAGATAAGTATTTTGTTTCCTATTCTGTATTTTCTTTTAGTAGATAATAGTTGAATTTTCATTTCATTTTCATGAGTATATGTTATACTATTAGTGTCAAGCCTACAGGTTGTAACTGAGTCCGTAGTTTCTGAGCTTAACATTTGAATGTCCGAAGCACCTTTCTTCAGTTGATTTTGATTAATGGTTTTATGATTAGCAGTTGGCTTGTTATATTTTGCATTAGATAAATGTTTCCTAATTTCTTTACATGCTTTACTTCTTCAGCAATTTATGCATTCTTTAGATTAATCATTTCCATGCTTTCTAGTTTAATGGTGATGCTTTTTAGATTCTTAGTTTTTTGTTTTCTGATTTGAGTTATTTTCTCGCTTTCTAGATAGATGATTTATTGCTTTTAAGATTAGAGGCCCCTTAGCTTAGAACTTTTTTTTAGTTGATTAGTGCTTAAGAGAGAAGTTGAGATGTCCTTTATTGCATACAACCGTTGGACACTACCTGGTTGATATATTGATGTGTTTATTCACTAAAGTGTTAAGACCTAACGATAGCCTGTCACTTTTTGGCGCTATTGTCGAGGAATCCCTTTTTCTAGTGTTAGTAGGAGATATCTTGAATACCTCTCTTAGGGATAGGAATAGTTCCTTGGCTTCTTTTCTGCATGGTCAGGAAATGAGGCCCCCATGAAAGATTCATACCAAAAACCCCCCTAATCGACGTACCAACAAGTAGGGAGGAAGGAAACTCAAACCAAGAACTTACTAAGGAATTGACCGAATAGGGTCAACCTAAGACCTTCCCATATACCCCAGAAAGAGAATGAATAGTGGTCAAGGAGCATATTCTTCTGCAAAATCTTGAACCTCCTACCACTGAGCAAGTTGTGGAAGAGGATCACATCCCTTTCAACACCATGGGTGACCGTAGAAATGCTGAAAATAACCACAACAATTCACATATCTGATTGATATTGATGCAAATGATGACACGACAATGAAAAATATCTCACTGACCTTCTTGCCAACCTTTCGAGGTTTGTCTACTAAGAACCCTGATCAATTCCTATTTGAATTTAAAGTCTTGTGTCAGACATATGACTACAAGAATGATAATCAAAAACTAAAACTTTTCCCTTCCACTTTGAAAGACTCAGCTATGCACTGGTTTATGGGGCTAGCTTCTTAGTCGATTAGCTCTTGGGATGAAATGGAGTCTGTATTTTTGCAGAAATACCAAATTTACTGCAAGGTGAGTGATAGAAAAGAACTATTCAAAATAAGGAAAAATGAGGATGAAAGTTTAGAAGATTATCTAGATAGGTTTATCTTCTTGTCCAAATGTTGTGGTGGAGAAGTCATAAGTCTTGATATTTTAAAGACCTTATTCTTCAAAGGTCTCAATGATGAAGCTCAAAGGAGTTTAGACTTAATGGGAAAAGGAGACGTGTCCCAACTTAGACTAGAAGAAATAACAAAATTGTGTCAGAACTTCTCCCGTACTCGTGGAGGTATTAGGAAGTCCACCCCTTTACGTGGTTCTAATGACATAAATAATTTTTTTGAGGAATTGGCCAATTTCAAGACTGACATTCTTTTCCAACTAAACACCACCTTAGACAACATACAAGCTAAAACCAGAAATCCTGAGACCTTGTCTATTTATTGCCCTAGGTATCGAAACAAAGATTTGTTTAGAGAGTGTCCCTTAGAAAAAGTTGACAAGATTGACGTTTGTAAAGTATGTGACAAGAACCACCCCACCGATCAATGCAAGCTATTGAATGCCATCAAAAATTCCAAGAAAAGAACAACTCTAGCCGAGGAAGAGGTGAACATTGTCAACCAAAGAACTAGAGGTAATTTTTCCTATGGCCAAAATTCTAATCCTAACTGGAGGCCCCAATCAAATTGGAACAATAATCAATGGGCAGTGCCCTGGCCTTAGGCACCACCACCAATACCCTCTAATTGGAGAACCTATCCTTGGGGACCACTGGACTGGATGAACCAATCTTGGGGTAACCCTTAGTGGCCCAACCAATCTCAACAACAGTGGTACCCTCAAAATCCCATTCCTCAATGGAATCAACCCCAACATCAGTTTTATTCTAGTCCTAGGAGGATGCCTAATTATCAGACTCTCTTATCACCTCCCCATAACACTCAATAGACTGAACAAGTTAACCAACCGCCACTTTCGGTGCAACTAGTCCCTAATCCAAAGAAAAATTGTCCAAATACTCCAGTGTATTCCGCCAAACAAGACAATGTCATCGGACTTAACGAAATGCATTGTGGAAACCTATAGTTGAGTTCTTGGTAAAACACTTTCAAAACTAACTATCAAAGAAATCATAGATGAACCTGTTAAGAAGTCTGCTGAGGAAACAACAATAACACCTGCGCCCGTAGAACAAACCCTAGACACTATGCAACATGAGCCTGATCCTCCATCTTCAGCAGGAGCTGCCGAACTACCTCAAGAGGAGGAGGGTCAGTCTCCAACTAAAGTTCTAGAAAATTCTGCGCCTAAAGACAAAACCAAAGCCCCTTTTCCAGAGCAATTGAAACCAATTTCTGTGAAATATGTTATGGAAACAACTTCACCTATGGAAACTGCATTAATACAGGAAATTAAATGACTGCAGATTGAAGTTCCCTTATTACAAGTGATTAAAGAGATCCATGAGTTAAAATAATTGATTAAACAGTTGTGCATCAAAACTCTAGGGAGGAATCCAAAAGGAATCAACATTGTTCATATCAATGGATACCTAGTTGATTTGTTAGTTGGAACAATCACTACTCTAAAATATGATGACCTAGGGAGTCCACTCATAATAGTAATAGTTAATGAGGTAGCAATACCCAATGCTTTAGTGGACCTCAGAGCAGCCATTAACATAACAATTGTTGATGTGATGGAAAAATTAGGACTTACTAATCTACACCCCACAACTATAGTCCTACAAATGGAAAATCAATCCATAGCTATTCCCAAAGGCATCATTGAAAATGTTCTTGTCAAGGTGGATGGATGGGAATATCCAATGGATTTCTAGATAATTGAATCCCTTATGCCCAAAGATAGTTATCCAATAATTTTGGGACGACCATGGCTAGCTACGGTTGCAGCCAAAATTGACTACAGGGAGGAAGGAATGACAATCTCCCATGGATCTAATAGCAAACAGTTGTTTTTGTATCCTCTTGCTAAGCCTACCAAACATAGTAAAGTATGGGTTGATGAACCAAAAATTCCTACTAGACAGGAAAATTTGGCTTCACTGGGCATGGTAGTCATCAAACAACATGATGAAGAATTAGAGGATGAATTAGAAAATGACGTGGGAAGTATTGCAATAGACTCCAACAGTGAAGAGATGTCAGATGTGGAAGAAATCCTTAGACACCCAATCAACACAGACCGAGCAAAATTTGATGATGCTAAGTTTATTGGATTTCCTTGCCCTTTGATGAACCTAGTTCCAAAAACTTTCCATTTCTTTGCAGATGTTGCTTGGCTTCATAAAACTGTACCACACAACTGTCCACTTAACACACTAACAAGTCCCATTCACACTGTCACATCCAATTATCCTGGAGTCAAAACTATTATGTTGCTGCCAGGAAAAACTTTGAACATCAATAGTTGGTTGACTGAGATGGAAGAACAAAGACTGTTTGATACCTTGGTGAGTATATCTAAAGCGTTCACCTAGGACTATAAGGATATGAGAGGAATACACCCTAATGTGTGCACACACCATATCTATACTGAGGATGTTCAACCTGTTCACCAACCACAACAGAGACTCAATCTTGCCCTCAAAGACATCGTTAAAATTGAGATTGAGAAACTCTTGCAGGTAGGATTTATCTACCCAATTTTTTACAGCAAGTGGGTGTCACCCTTGGTTGTAGTTCCAAAGAAGAATGGGAAGTAGAGAGTGTGTGTAGATTATAGGGATCTCAACAAAGTGACACACAAAAAATATTTTCCCCTGCCATTTGTGGACCAAGTGTTGGATAATTTGGCAGGGAGAAAATATTTTTCATTTTTGGATGGATTTAGTGGATACAACCAAATACAGGTAGTAGCAGAAGACCAAGATAAGTCAACCTTTACTTTCCCTCGGGGGACATTTGCATATAGGGTTCTTCCCTTTGGGATATGTAATGATCTTGCCACATTTCAGAGGGCCATCCTAGCTATATTTGTTGAGTTGGTAAATGAGTGCGTGGAAGTCTATATGGATGACTTCACTGTATATGGTTCAAACTTCAATGAAGCCCTCACAAATCTAGACAAAGTGTTAAAATGGTGTGAGGATCATCAATTGTCCCTTAGTCACGAGAAATGCTTAATCATGGTGGAACAAGGAATAGTGCTAGGACATCATATTTCAGCCGAAGGGATTAAGGTTGATTCCAAGAAAATTGAAGTCATACAACAACTTGAGATCCCAAAAACTCAGACTGATGTCAGAAGTTTATTAGGGCATGCTAGATACTATCGAAGATTCATAAAAAAATTTAGCAAAATTGCAGCCTCGATGTTTTCTCTCCTTCAGAAAAATGTTGACTTCATTTGGACACCCGAGTGTCAGTCCTCATTTGAAATTATGAAAGAGAAACTCATCTCTGCCCTTGTCCTATGAGGACCTAACTAGAACCTACCATTTCACATTTATGTTGATGCATCTGATGATGCCATTGGAGCAGTTCTAGGGCAAGAAGATGAGAATGAAGGGAAATATTCTATATATTTTATCAGCAAAAATCTAACACTAGTAGAGAAGAATTACACCACAACAGAGAAAGAATTCTTGGTTGTAGTGCACGCCATCAAGAAATTTAGACATTATGTCACAGGATATAAAGTTACAGTGCAAACAGACCATAAAACCATTAGGTATCTCATGAATAAATTGGTGGTAAATGCAAGGATAATCAGGTGGTTACTCCTTCTCCAGGAGTTCAATGTGACAATTGTTGAAAAACTAGGGAAGTCCAATGTAGTCGTAGACTTCTTATCTCAGATAAAACATGATGGTGACTATGCTCCGGTACAGGACGAATTCCCAGATGAAAATTTGTTCGCCATCTCCACTAAAAATCCTTGGTTTGCTGATATTGTGAATTACTTAGCCACCACAAAAGTACCACCTCATTTTTTGTCAAAACAAAAGAAATGCCTCGTAAGAGAGAGTGCCCCTTTTAAATGGATTAATGGAATCTTGTTTCGATGTGGAACTGATATGGTTTTGCGATGGTGTGTTAGGGTAGATGAGACCTACAGTATCCTTAGGGCTTGTCATGATGACCCTTCTGGAGGTCAGTATTCTACTAAAAGGATAACTCACAAGATTTTGGGAGCAGGATACTATTGGCCTTCAATGCATAAGGACATCAAGAAGTACGTTCGCAGGTGTGATGAATGCTAAAGGGTAGGAAGACCAACCACATCCAATGAAATGCCCCTGCAACCTCAGGTAGTCCTTGAACCATTTGAAAAGTGGGGATTGGATTTTATCAGTCCCATAGACCCTCCTTCACAAGGAAAAGAGTATATTACGGTATGTACCAACTATATGACTAAGTGGGCAGAAGTGCAAGTACTACACATTGCTAGGGAAGAGCAAGTAGCCGACTTTATTTATAACAAAACCTTTCTCAAATTTGGGGCTCCAAGAATAATTGTTATAGATCAAGGCCCCTAGTTTATGTCTAAAGTCCTATTGGCATTCATAGATCACTTCCAAGTAAGTCACAAGAAGTCCTCACCCTACCACCCACAGGAAAATAGACAAGTTGAGGTCACTAATAGGGAATTGGAGAATATTTTGACAAAAATGGTCTCTTTGGGAAGGAAAGATTGGGCTAGAAAACTACTGGAAGCTGTCTGGGCCTACAACATGACCTGGAAGTCAACCACTGGCTATAGCCCCTATGAGTTAGTATTTGGGAAGAATCCCCTCTTTCCCATTGAATTCGAGCTCCAAACCCTTAGGACGACCATGGAATTGGGCATGGATCTTAAATGAGCTCAAATCGAGAGTCTTACAACTTAGTGAACTAGACGAACTCTGTCTGGACACCGTCCATCAAACTGAACTGGTCCAACAACAATGTAAGGTCTAGCATGACAAACATATCAAAGAGAAAGAATTCCATACCAGGGATTGGGCATTATTGTTCGATTCCAAATACAAGGATCATCAAGGGAAACTCAGGACACATTGGCTCAGACCATACAAGATTTTTGAAGTGTTTGCTAATGGTTTAGTCTAGTTAAAACCAATTGATGGTGACACCCGAACTCTTCTGGTTAATGGGCATCGATTACACATCTACCATAAACTCGTTAACAAAGAGGAGTTTACAAAAATGGTATAAAAATAGGGAGAAATCCACTGCATTGACTCTGCTATGGCAGGGTTAATATAGTCAATATAGTTGTTAAACAAATAACCAAAAAAAAAATCATCATCATTTCATTTCTGAAAAATTTCTTCAAATTTCTTCATCAACTCCACCATTAGGACTTGGCTAAAGTTTTGTTTATATTTTGCAGGACTTCATCTTTTGGCAAGCCCAATTTCGGCACACCCTACTGCGATGCTCTAGAATCTGCTAGCACAACTGTTGTGATGCTCCAAAATTGTTGTTGTGATGCTCCAGAATTGTTGCTAAAATGCTCCAAAATCTACACATCAGATTGGTTCCATGTCTCACCCTGATCCTGCATTTTGACGCATCACTTAATGGTGCTTTGGAAAGTCAAGGCCAAAGTATCACAATTTTCTTCCTTCTGGCTGCATCTTTTCAGTTATGCTCCAGAATTTTGTTGTTTCTCTTCTGGCTACATCTTTTCAGCGATGCTCCAAAATGTTGTTATTTCTCTTCCAGCTGCATCTTTTCAGCGATGCTCCAGAATTCTGTTGGATGCTCCAAAATTCTATTTGGATGCTCCAAAAATTTTGGTTGCTACTCTAGCTGCATCTTTCAACGATGCTCTGAAAATTTTGGTTGTTGCTTCGGCAACATCTTTTGATGATGCTCCAGAAATATTGGTTCTTGCCCCGGCTGCATCTGTCAGCGATGTTCCAAAATCCTCAATTTGATTACTCTATTTCGATGAAATCTTTCTATAATAATTCCAAAACTCTTTTCTTCTCTACTTCAGGTGCATTACTTGATAATGCTCCATATTTTTGTATAAATTTTGTCTTTCTAGTTTTTTTAAATTTTTCCTAAGTTCTGCGCATGCCCATCCTTTAATGTTGCTTCGAGATCTTCCCCCTTATGATTACTTCACCGCATCACATCAAATATTTCCATAATAAATAAGATTATTATGACAACTTTTTTTCATAATAATTTTCACCATTACTTCAACCATCCCATCCATGCCATTAGTATTCACCGCCACCCTCACCAACCATATGACTATCCAATTACGTCAACAAAGGTAAGTGACATTTGATCTAATGACAAGACCTAAGGTATGCGTGAATATATTTATTAAGATGGTTAGTATTTATTTTGAATAAAGGTTAATTAATTGGCATGATTTGTTCCCCTTGTAACTTTGAAACTTGTGCCCTTTACACGATTAGTAAGAGTACGACAACAATTGTAATTCCCCATGAAAGGTCGTCATCATTATGCAGTAAGATGACAAGCATGTTGGTAATTAATTCTTTCCTCGTCGAGTATATCGATGTAGAACTCTTTTTCCATCTGTAATTCAGAGAATCAAGCATTCCAGAGTTCTGTAAAATTTCACCGAGGAACAAAGGAAATGGTAGGCGCTAAGAAAAATTATGAGCCAACTTCTGCAGTGCCATTGCTGGCATTAAGCAATATAGAAGCTTTATTTCAAAGGGTTGGATGGCAGAACTTCATGAAATAACTTGAAGGGAACACAAAGCAGCCAGTGAAGGAATTCATTGAGAATTTAGCAGAAGGGAAGACTGTGGTGCATGAAAAACCATTCTGGGTAAGTACAAAAGTCCTTGCTTGTCTTTCCGATCTTGAGAATAAAGGAATTCATTTAAATGAAAATACCCACGTCCCTTATCAAAAGTTAATAGATTTGTTCCATAGGGAAGGGGAACCACAACCTGTAATGACCATAAACACCAGGGGGCAAAATAAGGGAATTCATAGAATGTCTATTCCAGAATCCTGGAGGTCTGTTGCGACCTGGATTATTAAATATTTCACTTGTGAGGGACAAATGACTATAGTAGTGGGACTCCCTTTCCGCCTGCTGACTCATTTATGCCACAACATTGAGGACCCTAATCTTAGGGTAAATTTACCAGCTTTCCTCTGCCATTCAGTCACCTCTATGATAGAAAAGTATAAAATTGGGACGGGGCCCCTTAAACATCATGGTCTGATACAGTTAATATGTAAATATCATTTCCACCATAAGCTAGAGAAAAAGTGGCAAAGGTTTCTATAGAAATTTGAGAATGAAGAGCCAGGGAGGCCACTTGAGGAAGGAGAATCCTCTAAAGAAAAGGAACATTTTGTAGAGGAACCCTCCTTGGAGGCATTAGGTGCCCCTAAATCCCAATATACCTCCACGGCTCCCAGTGGTGATGCACCAGAAACCTTTCTAGATGAATTGCAAACCCCAGGACAGGAAGGGGAGGTGGGAATTGTACATTCCAGAGAAGAGGAACCCCCTCAAAAGAAAAAGAAATGAAGTAATTTTTTTTTTCAAATAACTCCTCCTCTACGGAGGAGTAAATGGTTATCTTCAGGGGCCAATGAAATCAAACCCCAAGATATAGGCAGTAGTTCAAAAAGGAAAAGGGCCAAGACTCCAATAAAGGTGGTAGAAATTGATAGTCCACCTGATAATGAGGTAATAGATGGGACAAAAGAGCAAGGGGATGAACTTCCCAATGAAAAGAAAAAGAAACCCCATCGCCTAAAGAACAGAAAAGGGAAAGAACACAATCGTCACACTCAGAGCAGAATGAAAATGAACCTATGGGAGGATTCCCTCCTTTCCTTGACATGTTGGAAAGTATACTTGAATTTGTTGAAAGAGTGCCTCAGGAAAATCCTCATGCATCTTTCTTTGTGGATATCGATGAAGAAGAAGACATACCTCATATTGATGGAGAAATTCCTTGCTCCTCCTTACCTGAAGAAACTGAAGAAGGAAGTATGCCTCATACTGAGAATACAAAAGAGATAGAAGTGCTTCCTGAGAACACTGAAACAGAAAATGCACCCCATATTGATGAAAAAGTGGAAGAAGTGCCTCACTCATCCCTTCCTGAGGATAACAAAGAAGAAAATGTGCCTCATCCTGATGAAGAAATTACTCATGCATTATTTTCTGTGGACATAGGGGATGAAGAATCTAGTCAGAGAAATGAGGAATTAGAAAAGATAAATATAGAAATTGAAGGGTTAAGAGCCAGGTTGCAGGATGATGAGGCACAAATTAATCAATAGAAAGAAGAAATTGAGGTGCAAACTGCTATTGTCCATAAAAGAAATCATGAAGTTTCCAAATTGACTGCGCAAATGGAGGAAAAAGACAAGCTTATTGAGCAGTTGCAATTCTAGATCCAACAATGGAATCAATAGGGTAAGCAGAATCAGGATGCTCTATGTGAAAAAGAAAAATGTATTCAAGATTTGAAAAATAATTTTATGCAATTATTCAGTGCTTTTGAAGAAGAAAAGAATCGACAGGAAATTGAGTTAAATACCTCTGTGAGTAAAATTGTGGAGCTAGAACAAATTTTGTAGGAGAGTGACACTCAATCAATCATGGAATCAAAGGGGACACAAATTGAACCTATTGTTATAGACTGGTTCCAGGTACGTATTCCCCCAATGCTAATGAAATGGATAGAGCAGTGTTACCTCTTGAAGGATGTGGAATTTGAAAATAATAGGTTAGAGAGGGAATTAGTCATGTTAAAAGAATCTTTCCATTAGGCATATAGGGGTAAGTAGGATGCTTGTGAAATTAGTGAATTGCTATTAGCCTGTAGAAGACCATCTAGGTTGTACACCATGTTTCTTAATGAGCAACTTTTAAGATGAAAATTGCAAAGAATTCACCAAAACTAGCCTCATGACCTTGATATCAAGGAATTTGTAAAATTATTTATTAAGTCACTCCCTGAACAACAAAATTTGTTGTGTGAGTTCTTTGTTCACAATTTTCTCTTAGAAAAGTAAAAAAAATTATTTATTAACTTCTTTGTGGGGGAAGTAGAATTGATATCATTCCTGTCCACTATGAAAAATCAGCTTCACTGGCAAGACAAATCCAAAGAGTATGCTCAGGAAAAAAAGACTGTAGGGTTATAGATGAGATACTCTCATAGGAAGCATCTCTCTTTCAAGAAAAAATTTCTAGGTGCCAAAAGTAAACAAGAAGTACACGTCAAATACAATAACAATCTCAGGTTGTGTCATGATTACTTTGAAGAACAAGGGCAACATTTAATAGGACCAACATGGCATGCATGTGAAGAAAGGTATACTCCTCTTCCCATGCATCTCAAAAAGAGGGAAATAATTTCACCTCTTAATATCAGATGGTCCTTCGGAAGAGTAGTAGCTTTGGCCAAAATTCTGGAGGAATTAAAGATCAATTGGATTGGTATGAGGTACAAACCTCCCTTGCTTCTTTCATCGCCACCTTTAGTATACACCAACCTGGACCAAAGTGAGGATAGTTTTTCTAGGTGGAGACAAAGGGTCACTTTTCATAAGGGATTCTTAAGGAATCCAAATATATTAGACATAGAGGTAGATGATGTGTATGATCTTAGTGCTAAGTATGAGGAAATGAATAGAAGGAATGATGGGCAGGGGACACACTAGAGAGTAGGAGGACCTGTTCAAACTTAGGAAGGGGAGGAAATGATGAGGTAAAAATAACCTCATCAGTATAATGGGCTCTATATGTAAATCTAAACCCTTCAGCCTTAATAACATTGCCAATTGGTTACCTTTAGGAAAAATAAGTGCTTTCTTTCTATGAATAAGTGTACAAACTTTATTTCTTAGAGTTGATCAAATTTAACTAACTTATGTTGATTTAATGGTCTAGTTTTCAAGCATTTCATAGGTCAACTCCACCCCCAATCACATTCCAGTTAGAAGGGAAATGAATGTGGATCTTGACACTTATGAAAACTAGCGAGTAGGTGCCGGAATTCCAGGAGCACACGTTTTGGCCGAGTCTTTATAATTCTATTATTTTTCAGTTTCAAAAACTTTATGGCTCATGCGAAGCCTCTTTAATATTGTATATCATGGGCTTTAAAGTCCCTTTTACAATGGGAAATCTATTGAAAGACTCGATCAACTAAAAAATAGGATTTTTGTTAGTCATTTTTCATATAAATATGTAACTATTACAAATAATAAAGGAGATTATCGTTATGCTACCAATTTGTCCTTGAGTAAAAACTACCATATGAATATGAGTTTTCCCACCACTCTTTGAATTACTGTGTAATATGGATGCAGATGTGGAATGAAGTAACTAAGATATTTTTCCAGTGCATGTGATATGAAGTAGTTGTAGTCACACCCAAGAGCTGGCCACTTGAGGGTTATAGATAGATAGATAAGTATTTTGTTTCCTATTCTGTATTTTCTTTTAGTAGATAATAGTTGAATTTTCATTCATTTTCATGACTATATGTTATACTGTTAGTGTCAAGTCTGTAGGTTGTAACTGAGTCCGTAGTTTTTGAGCTTAACATTTGAATGTCCAAAGCACCTTTCTTTAGTTGATTCTAATTATGGTTTTATGATTAGCAGTTGGATTTTTATCTTTTACATTAGATAAATGTTTCCTAATGTATTTACATGCTTTAATTCTTCAACAATTTATGCATTCTTTAGATTAATCATTTCCATGCTTTCTAGTTTAATGGTGATACTTTTTAGATTCTTAGTTTTTTGTTTTCTGATTTGAGTTATTTTCCCGCTTTCTAGATAGATGATTTATTGCTTTTAAGATTAGAGGTCTCTTAGCTTAGAACTTTTATTCAGTTGATTAGTGCTTAAGAGAGAAGTTGAGGTGTCCTCTATTGCATATAGCCGTTGGACACTGCCTTGTCGATATATTGATGTGTTTATTCACTAAAGTGTTAGGACCTAACGACAACCTATCATATGTTACACCCCAAATTTTGTAGTTACTATTTACTATTACTATGTAGGGTAAAATGTGAATGTAATATGAATTCAGTGGATGAATAAATGGTGTGTGGACTTTGTTATCATTGCTTTATGAATAAATGTTATCTCATTTAATGTTAGATGAAGGAATACATTTATGTTGTTAGATGAATATTGTGTTGATATCCCAACATTGGAAATGTAATGTGTTTATTACATATTTTGTGAACATTTGACTATCATGTGCAAGTGTTAGTGATTGCAAGTATATGTTCATTCCTCCAGGCGGAGGGGAAGTATCACTCAGGAGAGGGTCTTGGTTGGGTAAGTAGTATCATAACCTATTTGACCTTACACACACCACAGTAGAATAATTGAGCTGGGTTATCATGTGGGAAGTAGGTAAGTCATCTTTAGCATAATGTGTCTACATTAGTAACAATTTTTTTTACTATTGAATGCATGCTTGGGTGATGTTTATCTGTTTGAGCTTGTGAGTCCTCCCTCATGTTACTGTGCTTGTTTGTGTGGTTGGTTGTGTATTGGGATATATGCACACATGCATATATACACATATGTCAGCATACTCGTATGATGGATATAATGGGATGTCCATATGAGTATGATGAAATACATATAGATATGCATATATGTTCATAAATGAGTGATTTAATGCTATAATCACGTAGGTCATGATCATTCGGATATTGAATGGATCATTTGTTTGTCGTGATGATGGATACTATAAATATATGTTTATATATATGTAAATACACATGTAAGCGTAAATGCTTAATAGAGGGGTGTGTATAGATATGTATATATATAGATATGTAATATTATGATATGACTATTGACTTGTTCATATTCATCTGTAAGTTGAATATATTCTTACTTAATTGAAATTTGAGAATATATGTATAGATATATGTATATGTGTGTAGGAAAAGCTATATATATGCTAATATTATTGAAGTTCTTTTTGGTGTATATATATATGTAAATGCATATATATATACATATATATTTACACATAAGCGTCAATGCTTATATAGAGGTGTGTATATATATATATATCTATATATATATATATGTATTAAAAATATATATATATTTCCAAATGATTATTATGTGAATGTTACTCTTTATATATCGAATGTATATATATACTTGATATACATATAGGTCTGCTTATAGTATATGCTTAAGAGATCAATATATATAAATATATATCATGTGAGAAGGTTGATTTATTTGATAGCTTGAGTCGAATGTTTACACAAGCTTCCAAAAGGTCGAATATATATATACATATATATATATATATACATACATATATACATATATACATATATACATATATATATACATATATATATACATACATACATATATATATATATATATATATACATACATATATATATGTATATATATGTATTGGCTTTAAGTAAGATCAAATTGTAAGCAATATATATAGCGCCATACTTGACAACACACTACCTTTTAGTGGAATGCATTGTATACATTGTGTATGATGTTAAGTCAACACTATAAATAGGACTAAGTCAGTTTTGAATAGGTGGTGCATAGACAGTAAGACACAGTGAAGTATTTAAATACAACACTGCAACACTTTGGATGAAGGGTTGATTCATTATGTGATATGAATGCATAAACAGAGCAATGATTATGAGCCTATTATTGTGCTTAATACGTTGGCTTTAGATTCGATATACTTAGGTGACTTAAATAGCTAAAATTTGGAAATAAATATGATTGTATTCATGGGCCGATTTACTTGTCTTTGTTGTCATTCTTTTAAAATGCAAACTGCTTCATCATATGAGTCAATATTGAAAGAGTCGGCGTCTTTAATAGTCTTAGACTTGGTCAAACCACAAACCACAAATTGCTGTGAATATGAAACTAATGTTGAATGCTCCAAACAATCAATGAATTTTTCAAATTCAAATGAGTTTATGAGTCCACATTCAACATGGAATAATTCGATGCAAATTGGGGTGGCAAGCTTTGGTTATTGAACGATTCTCTTCTTTGCTAAATTGCGCCACCTTTGTGTCCACTTATCTTAGAATTCTGCAGTTGTATTTCAGTCACATGGAAGTTGATTTATTCTTCATATTGCTATCAATGAATGGGTCGATCTATTGGTAAACAAGCTGAGTCTTTACTTACTTATTTGCCACCTTTCTAAGTTGTGATAGTGGTGTTGCTTTGCATGTTTGTAGTTATCATTTTCATGCCTAGACTGTAGGCAGAATAGGCTGAATAGTTGCTTATTTGTTGTATAAATAGCAACAAAGAGTTTTTTGTTTTGGATGCCTCATTCTCACTCTTTTATGCATTATTTCTTGTGCATAAAATCTTCTTATTAGTGTGACTTTCCATTTGCAATAATCTCCCCAAATAGTGAAAGAGAGTCTTGAGATTTAATAGAGTTTTAGTTATCTTTTGAGAAGGAGCAATTGCCAACTTGAGAGTTACGTATTGAGAGAACTGTTGGAGAGTCAATATCAAGATAGTTTCTCTTCTATAAGGTGTTGTGACTCCAACCAATTGAATTAGAAAGCTTAAACACAGGCATGAGCATATTCTACTTTTGTTTATTCTATTTTGAATGGGCTTTGTTTTGATTGATTTGACTAGTTCTTGTTGTCATTTGCACTTAGAGGAAAGTATTGTTTGCTTTGAAAGAAAAGTGGAAACTATTTACTTTGTTGTGCATTGTTCGTAAGTACTCCATGATAGGAGAGACTATTTAACATAGGTATTTAATTATACTAGATATGTTGAAGACATAGGTATTTGATTATACTAGATATGTCGAAGAGATTGCTTGACATAGGTATTTAACTATACTAGATATGTTTGAACATGGGTTTCTCATAGCTAGTTATTTTATTATAATAGATAGCTAGTGGGTTACTTATGGGTTGAGAGGTTTAGTGAGACCTAGTGAGTTAGAGCTACTACTTGTTTATTGTCAATAAAAAGTTATCGTATTGATAAGAGTAGACTCATAGCTTAAACCCTCTTGGTCAAAGAGGTGATACTCTCGAATGGAGTCTTCTATTATTATGATAACTCTTCGATTGAGGCCATGCATTGTGTTTGTATTTACTCCATGATAGGAGGGATGTTTGTCATAGGTATTGTTATTATACTAGATATGATTAGACATGGGTAAGAGAGAAATTTTGTCATAGGTATTGTTGATAAACTAGACATGATCAAACGTAGACAAGCTTAAGAAACACTCATAGCTAGATATTTAATTATGCTAGATGGCTAGTAGGTTGCTCCTGGGGTTGTTATCTAGTGAAGGGAGGGAACTAGTAGGTTACTCCTGGGAATGCCACCCAGTGAAGGGAGGGAACTAGTACTTTGCTTTATGAGTTGTGTTTCCTTCGGTTGATTAAGAGATAGGTTATCCTAGGGAGTAGTTTTCCCATGGAGAGGGATTGCCTAAGCTAAGATATAATGGCCTTAAGTCAAAATGAGCTTACCATAGTGTAGGTGAATGGTAGACCATCACTCAAAGTACTGAGTGAGAACACTTTGGCCAAAGTAGTGGGAATGTCTGGTGACCCACTATGAATAGTGTGTAAGTTGAGACTCCACTGCCAGTTCACTGTGTCTACTTAAATGCATGAGGGCAACCTAGTGTAGGTTATAAATCCTAGTCATGATTGATACAACACTAAGCTCAGAGTGGTATGTTGTATGGGGTTACCCAACCAATACCTTCGTTGAAGGGTAGGGCCATCTATCATTGATAGATTTGCGGGGGACTGGATATGAGTCTGTGGTTGGCAGAAAAGCACTTGAGTGATGCTTCTCCTCCTCAACAGGTGATAGAGCACCAAGGTTTTGAAAGGTAGATTCTTAGACTATCTATATCTTCTACTTCGAAGCTCGGTGGAGCTATGGTTGTAATAGTGTACATTCTTGGAATATTGTAATTTGCGAAATTATTATATTGGAATGGAATCTCCATTGATTATTGTAAGACATCTTTATTCATTATGAAATCTATGTTATTGGAAGATTTGTGTAATTACTTTGAATTGCAATGACAAATTGGAAATTGTGTTATTTTAGTTATGCATGTAATTACATTACTGGAAGAATTTTTTTATTGCTGTGACATGACATCATGTTTTATTCACTTAAGTTGAAAATATTGGACATTTTACTATGAAGAACACCGGGGTTGTTACTTGTGGTACCAGAGCAACCAGTTTCAACACTAGAACCTATGAGCCAATTACGTAAATGTTACGTAAACCCTATCAGAGATAATGGGTGAAATGTTCTTATGCTGAGATGGCAAGAGAAATAACATGGAGAAATGAAAATGAAGATGAGATTTCTAGAAACTTGTTTAAGTTGGGGCTAGTTAAGGGTTGTCCCTAGAGATAAAAACTTCTAAACCAACAACTTATGATTTTTCCCCTTGGATTGCGGAAGAGTATGCAATCAGGTTAGGTAGGAAGGTTAGGAATTATAACCAATATATACCTTCATACTACGAGATAGATATAGAACTTTGAGGGATAGAAAAGATTGAGAGAATCTCCCTTATTGATAGCAACCTATAGACAAAAGTCAAGGATTTTTGGATTTAGGAAGAATACTATGAATCTGTGAGTATGCATTGTTGGAATAATATGGAACAAAGTAGAAAGTCAAGAAAGGAGGCATCCATGATGTTGGAGAACTCTTCACATAAATCTAATTCTTGTACACGGATAAAATCTTGCAAGAAAAGAGTTAGTACCTTAGGAGTAAGAAAAAGACCAAAATGGTCAATAATGAAGTATTCAACAAAGTGGACATGTATCCACCAACCAAAATTGATGAGAATAATTTGGAGTTTTGATTGAGATAAGGAGAAGGGAATTAGACAACCTTGATATCTCTAAGGGTGATGAGAGAATAAGTTACCATGAGTTGAAACAAAAAAAACACTTGAAAAGGTGATCTTGAGAAAGAAGCTTGAAAAGGTAAATCATATTGATCTGACAAAGGTTTGGAAAGTACATAGATGGGTTGGAGTATAACCAGAACTCGCCAACAAAAACCAACATACATTAGAGGTTCCAAAAGGAAATGGAATGCAGTATGACGTTGTGTGTCAAATCAATAGAAGTTGTAAGGAAACAACTCTCTAGTTGAAAAGTACATCAAAAAAGGAGGCTTTGTGAGTATGGATATTCCTCCACCAAAGAGGATATTGAAAAGATAATACCAATGAATGTTAGCTTGTAAATTTTCTGATTATTCACTAGATCTCCTATTGGATGATCCAAACTGTTGAATCTATGAGATAGAAATCAATGATGAAACTAAATTTGAGAAAAAGTATATTTAGGATATGTCATTGAGGCAAGAAAAAGGCAATAGAAAGCCAACAAAATGGAATGTTAAATCATTTTGAGAAAGAAAATGTTTGCTATGAGTTTGACTTGGAGTTGATTGAATGTCGTGGAAACACCAAGGGGGGAAGAAAGAGAGTGGATTGACTTAGATTAAATACCCCATCCAACAAAAATCATGAAAATATTATTGAATTGCAAGAACTTTGACTTCTTAGTAAGTCAAGATGACAATAAAGTCATGTGATTCATGACCATAAGGATAAGATATAGGAAATTTTGAAGAAAAATAGTGGAAAGGTTAAGAGTTATGACTTATTATCGCACCATACCTTGCATATATATTGATTGTTAAATTGATTGTTGTTATCATAGATGCCTTAAGGAAAGGATAGGCAGATAACTTGGTCATGAAAAGAAAGATCATTGTCTATGGGATAGACAAGGGAAGATCTAGATAACTTATGATTTGTGAGAAAGTGTCTTACTATTCCTATTGCCTTACGAGGGTTAGTTATTATTGATCTATTCTTAGATAGTTAGACTATGTCTATAGTTTGAGGTATTTTAATGTCGTAAAGCGACTTGGAATTATTATCTAACTATGATAGGAAACCTTGGGGATGATAAGGTTTAACTATAAAGCCTTAGAGAAGGTATGTAAGATACAAAGTGATGTTATGAGAACCACATCAAAATATCTTTATTGGAATGATTATTTGATCATACTCGAATGAAACCCTAGGTTTAGAATAACCTATTTGGGATGAGAAGTTCATTTGAATGAAGAGAAAAACCTTAGGTTAAGTTTTACCTATCGGGTTGGTAAATGTACTAGACTACTCATTAAACACCTATAGGTTGGAAATAACTTACTTGGTTGAGTTGAACATTTGGTCTAGATTGGAACATATAGGGCTAGATTAACCTATATAAATAGACTAGTCATTGTTTGATGACTTAATCTAAATCACTTGAGCTAACGAGAGAATTTTGTGCTTGGAAATTAGGTATGTAATTAAATTTGATATCTTCTAGGAACCAACATGAACGAACAAGGATTAATACTCGAAATTAGTACAAATTCTTATTGGGAAAATTAGATCGCGTTGAAAGATGGATTACATCTTTGAAAATAATCAAAAGACAGAATAAATCAATGGTATGGGTATCCTAAGATAAATGGGATTTATCTCCACAAAAATCCTAGCCATTATTACTTGGGAATTAAAAGTGGAATGAGACCACAAAATAGGTTCTCACTTAGTCAAAGAATAGACTATTATGGGATGTAAAAAGAGCCTAAGTACCCAAAACTTTTGAGAATTAAGGGATGGAATGGGAAAATTTGATGTCAAAGGTAGGACATTGGGGTGATAGAGTTATTTGTCGGGTGATGAATCACTAAAACCTGAAAAAGATGGAGTAAGATATTGCTGAGTATATAGCAAGGTAATGCCTAGTGTGCATGAAAATGAAGACAATATGTCGTCATTGGTAGGACATGTGTACTCTCTTGTGATTCCAGAAGGGTAGTGATAGAATGCAAGATAGTTTAACCTAAGTTAGTGGAACTGACATAATGTTGTGGTGGAAAAACCCACCAAGGTAACCAATGTGGTTGGAAACTCGACTTATGTGATTTTGGTCCTAAATAATATATTGTGTGACATAGTTGCTTATAATTCCTGAGAAGGTTTTCTTAGTTGTGAACAAGCAAATAATGATATGGTTGAGTGGACTATGATCATACTACAAGACATTCAATTGAACGAACACACAATATATTATTATAGTCAAACGGAAAAAAGAAAGGAAAACCAAATCTTGAGTGATTTGTTGAGTACTTGCAAAATTCTAACGTCGAGGTTAGATCCATTATATAGAAAGGAAGGTTGAAAAACTCTATTAGGATGAAATAGGCTAGAGAATAGGGTTAACCTTAGACTTGACTTGTCAAAAAGGAGTAATAGATCAAAGAGATCAAAGAAACTCTGTCAATACAAAGATTAAGTATGAAGTAGTATCAGAAATGACAAATGTCCAGGAACAATGTTGTGCTCAAGATGGACAACTGGTCAAGAGCATTACTTTTGGTTAAAGTAAATAAGTTTGTAAGTGATGGACAATCTCGACTTTGAGTTGTCTAAGGTATAAATAAAAAAGGGAAGGATGGGACCCACGATGTAGTGCACAATGCATCATTATTATTTTTTATATGGAGTATACTAAGGGTAAATTCATGAGCCAAAGGGAATGTGCTTTCTAGTCACTATAGAATAGGTGTCATGTGTTGTTTAGATATTATCGTACATGGGATGTGCATAAGAGATATTGTGAATACAACACCTAAGTTCTTTGAGAGAGTAAGTATGTGTGATACATACAATGTTTCCCCATCCGATAGCAAGGGTTTTTGATGCAAAGTCCAAGGGGGAAAAGGTTACAAAGAGTGATGCTACATGGGATGAATGTTCATAAATATTACGTATTTTGAGAATTCTAAGTAAAACTTTATTTGACTTTATTTGTATGTTAAAGTGATATAGATCATAAAGGACAATGATTCACAAAGGGGGAAGTATGTTACACCCCAAATTGTGTAGTTACTATTTACTATTACTATGTAGGGTAAAATGTGAATGTAATATGAATTCGGTGGATGAATAAATTATGTGTGCACTTTGTTATCACTACTTTATGAATACACATTATCTCATTTAATGTTAGATGAAGGAATGCATTTATGTGGTTAGATGAATATTGTGTTGATATCCCAACTTTGGAAATGTAATGTGTTTATTACATATTTTGTGAATAGCTAACTATCGTGTGCAAGTGTTAGTGATTGCAAGTATATGTTCATTCCTCCAGGCGAAGGGGAAGTATCACTCAGGAGAGGGTCTTGGTCGGGTAAGCAGTATCATAACCTATCTAACCTTACACACACCATAGTAGAATAATTGAGTCGGGTTATCATGTGGGAAGTAGGTAAGTCATCCTTAGCATAATGTGTCTACATTAGTAACGAGTACTACTGAATGCATGCTTGGGTGATGTTTATCTGTTTGAGCTTGTGAGTCCTCCCTCATGTTATTGTGCTTGTTTGTGTGGTTGATTGTGTATTGGGGTATATGCAGATATATGCATATGTCCACATACTCGTATGATGGATATAATGGGATGTCCATATGAGTATGACGACATACGTATAGATATGCATATATGTTTATAAACGAGTGATATGTTGTTATAATCGTGTAGGTCATGATCATTCGGATATTAAATGGATCATTTGACTACCATGATGATTTATATGTAAATACACACATAAGCATAAATTCTTAATAGAGGGGTGTGTATACATATATGCATATATATATATATATATGTAATATTATCATACAACTATTGACTTGTTCATATTCATCTATAAGTTGAATATATTCTTACTTGATTGACATTTGAGAATATATGTGTAGATATATGTATATATGTGTAGGAAAAGTTATATATATGCCGATATTATTGAAGTTCTTTCTGGTGTATATATATGGAAATGCATATATATATATACATATATATTTACACGTAAGCATCAATGCTTATATAGAGGTGTGTATCTATATATATATAATATGTATTATATATATATATTTCCAAATGATTATTATGTGAATGTTACTCTTTATATATCGAATGTATATATATACTTGATATACATATAGGTTTTCTTAAGAGATCAATATATATAAATATATTTATAATGTGATGAGGCTGATTTATTTGATAGCTTGAGTCGAATGTTTACACACGCTTCCAAAAGGTTGAATATATATATATATATATATGTATGTATTGGCTTTAAGTAAAATCAAATTGTAAGCAATATATATATATATATATATATAGCACCATACTTGACAACACACTACCTTTTAGTGGAGCACATTGTATACATTGTGTATGATGTTAGGTCAACACTATAAATAGGACTAAGTCAATTTTTAATATGTGATGCATAGACAGTAAGGAGTGAAGTATTTAAATACAACACCACTGCAACAATTTGAATGAAGGGTTGATTCATTATGTGATATGAATGCATAAACATAGCAATGATTATGAGTTGATTATTGTGCTTAATATATTAGCTTTAGAGTCGATATACTTGGGTGACTTAAATAGCTAAAATATGGAAATGAATATGACTGTATTCATGGGCCAATTTACTTGTATTTTCTCTCATTCTTTTAAATTGCAAACTGCTTCATCATATGAATCGATATTGAAAGAGTTGATGCCTTTAATAGTCTTGGACTTGGTCAAACCACAAACCACGAATTGTTGTGAATATGAAACAGTTATTGAATGCTCCAAAAAATTGATGACTTTGTCAAAATCAAATGAGTTTATGAGTCTACACTAAGCATGTAATAAGTTAATGCAAATTGGGGTGGCAAGCTTTGGTTATTGACTAATTATCTTCTTTGCTAAATTGCACCACCTTTGTGTCCACTTATCTTAGAATTCTACATTTTTATTTCAATTACATGGAAGTTGATTTATTCTTCATATTGCTATCAATGAGTGGGTCGATCTGTTGGTAAACAAGTTGAGTCTTTAATTACTTATTCACCACCTTTCTAAGTTGTGATAGTGGTGTTGCTTTGCATGTTTGCAGCTGTCATTTTCATGCCTAGACTATAGGTAGAACAATTGCTTATCTGCTATATAAATAGTAGCAAAGAGTTCTTTGTTTTGGATGCCTCATTCTCACTCTTTTTTGTGTTATTTCTTGTGCATCAAATCTGCTTATTAGTGTGCTTTTCCATTTGCAATAATCTACCCAAATAGTGAAAGAGAGTCTTGAGATTTAAGAGAGTTTTAGTTATCTTTTGAGAAGGAGCAATTGCCAACTTGAGAGTTGAGTACTGAGAGACTTGTTGGAGAGTCAATATCAAGATAGTTGTTGTTCTATAAGGTGTTGTGACTGCAACCAATTGAATTAGAAAGCTTAAACATAGGCATGATCATATTCTACTTCTATTTATTCTATTTTGAGTGAGCTATGTCTCAATTGATTTGAATAGTCTTGTTGTCATTTGCACTTAGAGGAAAGTATTGTTTACTTTGAAAGAAAAGTGGAAACTATTTACTTTGTTGTGCATTGTTTGTAAGTACTCCATGATAGGAGAGACTGTTTAACATAGGTATTTAATTATACTAGATATGTTGAAGACATAGGTATTTGATTATACTAGATATGTTGAAGAGATTTCTTGACATAGGTATTTAACTATACTAGATATGTTTGAACATGGGTTTCTCATAGCTAGTTATTTGATTATAATAGGTAGCTAGTGGGTTACTTATGGGTTGAGAGGTTTAGTGAGACCTAGTGAGTTAGAGCCACTGCTTGTTTAGAGTCAATATACACTTCAATACAAAGTTATCGTATTGATAAGATCAGACTCATAACTTAAACCCTCTTGGTCAAAGAGGTGATACTCTCGAATTGAGTCCTCTATTATTATGATAACTCTTCGATTAAGGCCATGTATTGTGTTTGTATTTACTTCGTGATAGGAGGGATGTTTGTCATATATATTGTTATTATACTAGATATGATTAGACATGGGTAAGAGAGAATGTTTGTCATAGGTATTGTTGATATACTAGATATGATCAAACGTAGACAAGCTTAAGGAACACTTATAGCTAGATATTTAATTATGCTAGATGGGTAGTAGGTTACTCCTGGGGTTGTTATCTAGTGAAGGGAGGGAACTAGTAGGTTACTCCTGGGAATGTCACCCAGTGAAGGGAGGGAACTAGTACTTTTCTTTATGAGTTGTGTTCCCTTAGGTTGATTAAGAGATAGGTTATCTTGGGGAGTAGCTTGCCCATGGAGAGGGATTGCCTAAGCTAAGATATAATGGCCTTAATTCAAAATGAGCTTTCCATTGTGTAGGTGAATGGTAGACCATCACTCGAAGTACTAAGTGAGAACACTTTGGCCAATGTAGTGGGAATGTCCGATGACCCATTGTGAATAGTGTGTAATTCAAGACTCCACTGTCAGTTCACTGTGTCTACTTAAACTCATGAGGGTAACCTAGCATAGGTTATAAATCCTAGTCATGTTTGATACAATAATAAGCTCAGAGTGGTATGTCGTATAGGGTTACCCAACCAATACCTTCATTGAAGGGTAGGTCCATCTATCATTGATAGATGTGCGGGGGACCGCATATGAGTCTGTGGTTGGTAGAAAAGCACTTGAGTGATGCTTCTCCTCCTCAACAAGCAACAAGGACCAAGGTATTGAAAGGTGGATTCCTAGACCATCTATATCTTATGCTCTGAAGCTCGGTGGAGCTGTGGTTGTAATAGTGTACATTCTTGAAATATTGGTTATTTGTGAAATTATTATATTGGAATGGAATCTCCATTGACTATTGTAAGAAATCATTTTTCATTATGAAATATATGTTATTAGAAAATTTGTGTAATTATTTTGAATTGCAGTGACAAATTAGAAATTGTGTTATTTCAGTTATACATGTAATTACATTATTGGAAGATTTTCTTTTATTGCTATGACATGGCATCATGTTTTATTCACTTAAGTTGAAAACATTGGAAATTTTACTGTGAAGAACACATGGGTTGTTACATTCAATGAATAATTTTAATTAGTATAAAGTTTCATGATTTGAGGATAAATTGGAATGAGATCTTTCAATGTTATATTATGAATTCTTTCACATCAAATTTTAGTAGATAGTAAGATTGCATAGTCGTGTAGAGGCATATTAAATTCTAGTTGAGTATTAATGGACCCGAATAATCATTTGTTGATCATATTTGAGACTTCGTAATGGTTAATTGATTTTAGATGTGGTAAGGATTAGAATTATTGGAAAATTAATAGATTGATGCTTTTATGGCTATTTAACTCCATCCATTGACATGTTTGATCTTGAATCCATCAAACTTGGTTTCTCATGATAGTTGAATAGAAGATGATATGGTAATGTTATTTATCTACTTAAGAATGTATACTCATATATATACCCATATACATACATACATACATGAGCTATACCTTCTTTATTTAATATTGCATTTTAAATCATTTAGATGCTAATACTTGCATATTCTTACATGGGATCCACTTCAATACTTGTTTTGCACTATAAAAATATTTATTGAAAGGTTTGCATCATAATAGCCTACTTTTACTTGCATGAATGAACCTTGTTGTTTATGTGAAGTTATGGACCAAGTAATGTTATGATGAACTGATATGATGTGTACATGGCTAATTATGTATATGCTCAAGTGATGATGCATGATGGTATTTATGGTGGTTTCCTTGTGATTGAAAGTATTGATGTGATTAGATTATTTAGTTAACTATTTTTTATTGGATTGTTAACTCACGAGGTGTATTTTAGGATTCAAATCAATTTAATTGTGAATAATTTAGATTTAAATTCAAATTAAATTAATTAAATCATAAATATTATTTAACGATATTAAGTGTGATAAAATAATGGACTTAAGATAATATTAATTATTTTAATGGATTAAGAAATGGTAAGTGCATATATCCAATTTATCAAATAATGTTATGTACCAACTTCATGAAATACCCTATCTTATACAAGAGTTGATAAATATAAGACACCCTAATTGTCATGAGTCTAAAATATGAGTATGTGATTTTCACCAATACCCTATCTTACACAAGAGTCAATAAATATAAGACATGCATTCTAGTGTTTGACAAGGGAGGTAAGACTCTTGAATGAATTCCAACATCAAGAAACTAACAGGGGAGGTAAGACTCTAGAATGCATTCTCCCTAATGAGGTCTTAGAGGTGTTTGATGATTGTAGGCAAAGAACTGTTATTTTATTTTTCCTTCGAGGAGTTCCTTTTGAGAGATTTCTATAAATGGGCTAAAACACACTGGGAAAATAGGGGTTGGATAATATAATCTATCAGAGGCTTGGGAAAAGGGTACATTTCTTGCACATTTTGTTTAGCTGATCATGTGTAGGCAACATTGCATTATGGTTCCTGGACTATATGTGGTCAAATATGTTACTTACAAGCATGGGATTTTGATTTTCACCTTAGAGGGAGCTTCCAAGTCTCGTTACCCATTGTGGATAAAATTACCCTTCCTCAATTTAGCTTTCAAATCATTTCACAAAGGCATAGCAACCCAATTAGGCAAAGTTTTATGGTGCAAGAACAATCCAGAGAAATTCTCAAGTCTTCATGTTCACCCTAGGGCTTGCATTGAAGTTGACTTGAACCAATCACTACTTGACTCACTTTAGCTTGTTGGACTAGGCTTTAGTTTCTCTCAACCCATTTCCTACTTGAACAAACCTAATGCTTGCTTTTATTTGTCGCAAGGATGATCATCTAATTAGAGATTTCCTAGTTCATAAGCCCAAAGTAAACCCCTCCCCTTCTTCCAAATTCCCTTCTTCATTTCAAGATCCTTCTGTTGATTGTGTTTATCCCCCGCTTGATAACTCCCCACATGGTGTAGTTTCCCCTTCTCCCTCTCCATTCCATTCTTCTCCTGAAAGACCCCCTTTGCCCCATCTTGTCACTAATTGCATGTGGAAAAACCTCTTTAATCACCTCCCCTTTCCCCATTTCCTAATTCTCCTTCAATTAAACCTTCTTCCTTCAAGGAGGCCATCCTTGAGGAAGGTTGGAGGATGGTTAAAAAAATAAAGGAAATCTCAAATATGCATAGCGTTGGGAATCAACCAGCTACTCTTAGAGCTAGATCTCCCTCTCGAGGGCCTCTTAGGCAAAGATATAGGTCCCCTATTGAGGACCTCTCTATAGATTTAATTCCTTTACAACATCAAGACTCTTTATGGGAAAATTAGTTTATAGTTTTGGATTATGAGGATATGGATTCCCTTCCCAAAGTCAAATGAATTTTTCTATTTTTTTCATAGAATGTAAGGGGCTTATCTATCCCCTCAGGAAAATATCATGTTAAGAAAGCTCTACAAATTCATAGGTCTGATGTACTTTCCCTTCAAGAAGTCAAAATAGGAGAACCTCACCTCCAACTTACCCTTCAATCCTTATGGAAAGATGGTTGGTTTAAATCCACTCTTCATAGCAAGGGAAGTGGGGGTGCAGTGTTAGGAGTTGCACCTTGGTTAGCCAATTTTATTATTGCTTCAGGAATTGACCCCAATAACAATTATGTTTGGTGTTTATTGCTACTCCAAGGTAGATCCATTGGCCTTTGCTTGATATATGCCCCTAATGACTCCTCTTCTCGAATCAAATTTTGTCCCAAAAAGAATATGATGCTTAGATCTTAACTAGGAATACCATGGGAGTTGTTGATCCCATTGCTAATAAAAAAGATTCTCATTCTCACCATTGGTTTACATGGTCTAACTCACGAGAAGGTGAATTAAGAAAGCTTAGCCATCTTGACTGATTTTATTTAGCCGATTCTCTATCCATTGTCCCCTCTTCACAACATACTCTTTTAAAGTTGATGTTGTTGCCTCTCTTTCAAACCAACTTCCAATTTTTTTGTCCTATTATCTTTCTCCTTGCCCATCTCACACCACTAGTTTTCCCTTCAAGCTCAACACATCCCACCTTAACCAACCATATTTCATTGCTTCTTTGATTTCCATTTGGAATGATGCCCCCAAAACTCAACAAAATGAAAGCTGGTTACAATGGTGGAATGATGCTATTGTACGCTACTCTACTTTTCTAAGAGCATATGGGAAAAAAATGGCTAGAAAAAGATCAATAATGGAAAAATTCTAAGATATCAATTAGAAAAAAGTAGAGTTCTTTTAAATTCTGCACCTACAAATATCTCTCTTCAACATGTTGTTGAAACAAAACTTAGAAGATTTGAATTTTATCGAGGTCGAGGAGCACAATTAAGGGCTAGGCTACATTGGATGAAAGGAGAGAAGGGAATAAAATTATTTTTTAATTATCTCAAGAACAAACATTCCAAAGAAAGAATAATGTCTATTCATGACTAAGAGGGGCACAAGCTTGACAATCTAGATGATATCAAATATTTCTTCTTTTAGCACTATCAACAACTATTTATTGATCCTGCTGGAGGAGATTAGCTGCAAGAAATAGTTGAAGATATGGTTGGATCTTGCATTCCTAGCAAGATTGATCTTGAACAACAAATTTACTTAGACCACTTGCTCACCATTAAAGAGTTGGATGCTGCCCAAATGATGCATGGTTGACTTTATAAGTTTCAGAATTGATGGCCTACTAGTAGAGTTTTACAAAATTTAATGGCCATTTATTAGGAATGAGTTCTATGAGGTTTATAAAGAAGCCTTTTCTAAGAGATCCTTAGGTTCTTCTATCAATCAAGGGATGATAAAACTAATCCCCAAAGGAAAAAATGAGAGTAACATTGTAGGTTGGAGACCAATCACCCTCCTTAATACCTCCTACAAAATTATTGCTAAAGCTATTGCAAAAAAAATTAAACAAACGATGCAAGAAATAGTTAGACTCAAGCAAATTGGATTTATAGGAGGGAGATTCATTCTTGACAATTTGGTGCTTGCTTGGGAAGTTGTTGAATGGAATCAACAAACAGGACAAAACTATCTTCTCCTCAAATTGGATTTTGACAAAGCTTTTGATAGGATTAGGTGGCAATTTATATTAAAAATGCTCAAGTGGTTAGGCTTTGGACCTAATCTCATTTCACATGTTAAACTCCATTTTGTTGATGCTAATGTCTGCTTAGCTATCAATGGCTCAATCACCCAAGCCTTTCCTCTTCAACGATCGATAAGACAAGGTTTCCCTTTAGCTCCTTTCCTCTATGTTCTCACAACTGATGCTCTTGGATACCTTTTAATTCATGCTAAAAAGAAAAATCTCATTCATGGCATCTCTCTACTTGGAAATGAAGTTGCTCTCAACTCTCATTTTGTTGATGACAACTTACTATTCATTCAAAACTCTCAAGAAGAACTTAATAACACCTTGGAGGTCTTAGACTTGTTTTATTCAACATCTAGCTCACAACTTTCTCTTAATAAAACTAAATTTTGGATGACTACAACTAATCAACCACCTCCTTGGATTCCCACACAGTGGAAATTCAACAATCATGGAGTAATTTCAAGATACCTGGGAATTCCCTTTGGAATAGGAGTTTCACTATAAAAAATATGGAAATGGTCCATCAATAAAGTAAAAAATGAGCTTCAACTATGGTCAAACAAATTTTTATGGCTGGACGCTTTCAAATTGCCAACAAAATCTTCATAGCCAGTCATGTTTACATCTCTTCATGTTGGCTTCCTTCGAAGAGCAGTTATAACCAACTAACTCGGCTAATGAGAGGGTTTCTATGGGGAAAATGGAATAACAAAAAAGGCTTCCCAATTGCTTCATGGTAATACTACATCTAACCAAAAAATAAAGGGGGTTTAGGAGTAATTGATCCCCTCACACAAGGAATCTACCTCATTACTAGATCTCTTAATGGAGCAACACCATGTAAATCTCTTATTAGGAACTGATTGCTACAACTAGAGCCAATAATGCTTGGATAGAGGTTGGATGGAAAGATAAAATCCTAATGGTAAAATACTTAAAACCTCAAGCCTCTAGACAATTTTTAAGCATATGGAAAGCTTAACAACATGTTTCTCCTCTTCTTGAATGTAAAGGACAAGATCTCAGTCATGGCATGAGTTTTGTTGCTTCATCTATTTGGTGGAATAGATTGATATGCTTTCATGAGCAAGCTTTAGCGACTATCCCTCAGTTGCATAGAAAGCTCTTATTTAAAAAAGGCATTAAGGAATTCAAGGCATTTGAGAATTCACAACTCTAACTTGAAAAAATGACATGCAACTTAAAGGGACTTCAAGCTGTCTAATGCTCTTATTAATGACATTCACAAGGTGCAAGATGTTGTTCCTTTAGAGCTTCAACTAAAACTGTCTACTCCCATTTCTTGCAATTTTTTCAAGGATTGGAGGTGGTTTCCAGGCTATAATATTGAAAATTTCCCTCTTAAACTTATTTACCTTAATATCTTCCCTCCAATTCAAACTCATCCTAGATTAAATCTGAAATGGAATCTAAATTGGTCCAAGTCCAAATGGTTCAACTTGAGCACTACTGTTTGGAAATCAAAAGCTGAGGCCAAAGCTCAATTTTTAGCATGGAAAATTACTCATTACAAAATTGTTGTGGGAGAACGCTTCACTTTTTTATGTAATCAATCCATCAAATGTCCTTTTTGTCACAAGTTGGAAACCATCAAACATGCCTTTTGGTCATGTAAACATAATTTGGCAAGCAATTATGACTCTTATTCCTGACATGTTTAACATAAAATTAAAATGGAAATCAACTCTTTTAGGGCTGCATTGTTATTAGAATATAGTTTCAAAATCTTTTCATTAATGGATCCTTCAATATATTTGGTTGGTCAGACGTAAAGCTATTTTTTCTAACGCTTTTCCTTCCTATAGAAGGGATCATTCACGATTTATTCTCTAATATTATTTGCAGTAGTCAACTCTTGCTAAAGTTGTGAACGAGAAATAGAGTAACATCTTAGAGCTTCAAACCCAACTCTCTAAAGTTTAGTCTCAACTATAGCGATCGCTAAAAATCATAATGGATCTCTACTCCCAATGGCGAGATTGCTAAAAATCATAATGGATATCTACTCCCAATGGTTACTATCACTACAAAAGAAAATGTGCTACTCACTCTTGGAGAAAAGTGATTCTCTTGTAAATTGTACTATTTCTTTAAGTTTTTTTTCAACTGTCTTAGCTCTTAAGTGCTCGAGCATTTCTTGTATTATGATCTCTTCCAGTCATTTTGGTTGGGATGTGTCCTCCAGGCACTTCTATACTCTTGTAAATTAATTTTCTCTTATTAATAAAATGCATTTTTCCAATAAAATAAATAAATATAAGCCAACCTAATGAGTCTGAAACATGAAGATGTGATTTTCACCTTACAAATTCCTATTCAATTATAAGTTAAAGTTATAACTAATATTTCCTTAATGATTAAAAATTATGAGCTCGGTCATATGGGTAGCATCCCCCCAACTTTATGGATTAATTAGTGATTCAAACTCACGAGCTTGGCCATATGAGTAATGCTCAGATTTTGGGTAATGATTTCAAAAAGAAGTACCCTATGGAAAGTTAAGCATGTTGAGTAGTGATTGAAAATCATGAGCTTGGTCATATGGCATGTTGACGAGTGATTCAGGATCATGAAATAAGTTCATTGTAATTGACAGTTTTGATCATTATGCAAGATTTAGGAAACTAGAGAACATTTAAAATCTAATTGTTTATGAAACTAGAGAATATTAAAATCTTATAGTTTCCCTGATCACTTGGGTCCTTTCAAGAAATCAATCCCCCCAGCCCAGTGGGGCCCACAGGACTGTATCGGCCAGTGTACTTACATTATAACGTGTTTTCATGCCACAAACCCATCTCATAACCATTACCCCATTTGTCTCTTGTCCAACACCAGAGAATCAAAAAAATTAAAAAAAAAAAAAGTAGTCACAGAAAGCCTCTAAAGTCTCATACCTTTGGAATAATAAAAAGAAAAATATATAACCCTGAAAATAAGAAGAGCATAGGGGAAAAGACCAGACATAAAAATTTTAGAGGATCGAGAGAGACTGGAGTAAAGTAGGTAATTCGTTGACTAACATTTGACTGGCTCTACCAGTACTTGCATTCCAACTGTACGGTCAAACAAATCATATCATATATCACATGAAACAAATAAATCAGTACTCAAATGCTAATGGTGAACTAATGCACTGTATTTAAGTAGTAATACTAAACAAATTTGAGCTAGTAGTATAATTTATCAGAATGTTGGGGGCCTAAAAAAGTTAAATTATTGTTTAGTTTAATGGAGGCGGACTTTATATCTGAATCAAATTTCATTAGTTCAAAAGCCATTTCCACCTCCTTTGTGCTAGCTTTTTCAGAGCCTCCTAGAGGCCTGTTGGATCTCAAAAATCTGGTTTCTATCATTTGGGTTTTCTCGATGGTTTGTCGTCGTTGGAACCCATTTTGTTCATTTATCATTTTGTTGAATAAGCGGATTGTATGCACTGTTTTATTAGGGCTATGAAGTGTGATTTTAAGGTCTATTGGCTCTTTATGAGGGCTATTTAGTGGGGTTTTAAGGTTTACAAATTATACTGGATGGGTTGGTCTATTCATTGCTTAGATGATTTATGACGGTCTATGTCTGATCGAAATGAATGAGGTGGAACGCTTGAAGTTTTACTGAAATGATGCATAGTCATGGGTAAGGTAGCCTTTTCCAGGACTATAGGGTTAATAGGTGATGTGAAATGATGTGTACTTATGTATGGGTGATTGGAATTTGTAGTTGCATCTTTCAATGAAATGTTCATGCTTCCTGTAGTGTGGGAGCTGCAAGCTTCGCTGATCTCTGCACATGATTTTGCAGTGGAAATTGTACCAAGAATAGCTAGGGGTGTTAAAGTTATGCCTAGGATCTATAGGAGTAGAGTGTTCCAATGCACTAGGCCTTGCTTGCTGCAATTGAGTGTGGATTATGGGTTTTTGAGGGTGTTGTTATTGGGAGCGGAGTCACTCCTGATTCATATCCCTGCGTTTTATACCCAATTAGCATTCAAATACACCATTTGACGGAAGCAATATGGAACCTTGATGGAGATGCTTTAGATATTGATTGTAAAAGTTCTTCACCGAACCCAATTGCTAGAGTTATCTCCAATCATTTGATAGTATTAGGTGAGGAATTGATATAATTTTTTTGATAAACTGTTTCCTTAGAAGATTTCACTAGTAATTTCTTTGCTTTCCTCTTGGTTTTCCGGTTCAATAGAAGAGTAGGCAATGCTAGTACCATGGCAGACCCAAGCAGTAGTGCCATGGTTAGAGTGGAAAATCCAGAGACAGTAGGAGAAAGAGGAAGAGGTTATACCAAGGGCATATGGACTCTCCACGAGACTCTGGTCCTGTTAGATGCCAAGAAGCTCGATGATGAGAGAAGAATGAGAGGCGGGGATAAGGAGAGGGGTGGTAAGACCGCAGAACTAAGATGGAAATGGGTTGAGAATTATTGCTTTAAGAATGGGTGTATCAGAAGCCAAAATCAATGCAATGATAAATGGGATAACCTGCTAAGGGATTACAAGAAGGTCAGGGAATATGAAAACAGGATTGGTCCCGGTCAGCCCTCATATTGGGACCTTGAGAAGCATGAAAGGAAAGAAAGAGGACTGCCTTCTAATCTACTCAATCAGGTTTATGAAAGACTTCACGAAGTTGTTGACAAAAGATATCCTAGGAACCCTCCAGCTAATATTTCCGGGGGTAATATAACCGGTATACCTCTTCAACAGCAACAGCAGCAGCTGCAGCTACCTCCTCCTCCTCCTCAACAACAACAAAACCAGCAGCAGCAGCAACCACTACCACATCCACAACCACCACATCAAGCATTTCCTTCTCACCAACAACAGAGACAGATGTCAGGTACATTTTTTAGTGCATAGCATATTTGATCAATTATTCTGAAATATAGTTCGTGGATGGAGATTCATTCCATGTTCGTAATTGCATGTGATTTGGATTGGGCTAGACCTCGAGAAGGAATTGTGCAATGAATGCATTAAATAGGTTGCGTCTTCTCCATTGTCTGTTTCATCGAGAAAGATTCCAAACCGTAACAAATTCCCTTTTTTAATGTCGAATATGAGTTGATCCAGTGCCTAACTTCTATGTAGCTCAAAGTAAAGCAACACATGGCTGATAGCCTCGTTTCTCAATATGCCATGAAGATTCATAGAACATAAATTTAGGATTAAGTCAGATTAATCTACCATCCTATGGTCTACTGACTAGAATAAATCAAAATTTCAAAAGAATTTCGTGGACCAAAGATCCAAACTTCGCTGACAGGGTTGTGGTTCAATGGCGAGGATTGTACTGTGTTTGGCCATCATCTAGCTGGTTTAAATTCCCACAGGCATGGTTGGGTAGAGTGGCCAGATGCAAGTCCTGAGTGACATGGAGGACAGATAGGTAGCCTTTCATTGTTATAGCTTAGCTTAGCTGACCCGTGTGTGAGTTTGTTGGTTTGTAGAATTGGTGGGTGTAACGTCAAACACGCCCTTGAGGACCAGTATGCCTGCACTAGCAGTCAGATGCAATGGAAATCCTACCCCTCTGAAGATGAAGGTCAAGTTCATAGGACAAAGCAATGTATCTGAATATCATCTTTTGATCTAATTGCCAAAACTTCTGAATGTAAAAAACAAATTAATAAAGAAGCTTAAAGTATTTTTGTGATTTACAGTGCAGTAGCAGTCAACTTATTGCAACATGTAGAAGTTTGTCTCGCAACGTTTTATGTAGTACTAATTGTTGCTGGCCATGTTAAATGAAATGAGACATTTGGGGACATTACTGGGATTATAATATGGTAAATTGGAAATCCATTCTATTTTCACAATATCATACAGACAGGTTTGGTAGATTCTATGGTGATCTTAAAGGATTAAGAGAGGGGAAGTGTCTTGATTGTAATTTTTTTTAATATTTTGCAAAATGTGACATGGTTATTTCCTCTTGATCTCTGTAGGTGGCTACTCCGCTGAGATGTCAGACAGTTCAGATAATGATGGAAGTGAAGTCCCACATTCATCAGCTAAAAGGAGGAGGGTAGGCACTGCACATGGCTTAGCCCCAGTCATGGCTGAGAGTACAGTACAGTTAACCCAAACACTGATGGCATGTGAAGAAAAGAAAGACAAAAGACATATGGATATTTTAGGTGTAGAAGAAAAGAAGCTACGTATTGAACAAGCAAAGACAGAGATAAGTAGAAAAGGTATTGACGGGCTCATTGAAGCTGTTAACAATCTTGCCAAAGCTATTCTTACTTTGGCCTCTGAAAAGTCTGCTACAACCGATTAATTTGATTCCAGAAAGGCTAATGATGCATTTTCTGTATAGTTTGGTTTCCTTAGTACTGCTAACTAGGAATTCTTTCAGGGAATGTATCTGATGTTGCCAAATGACAATACCTAGCTGTGGGAAGCATGGAGGCACGGAGATGCCGATCCCTGTATTGTCTTCAATGATTCAGGGTGTTCATTTTTCCTGTAATGTAAGCAATCTATTGCATTGTGGGCATTTTTTTTCACCGAAGCCCACTTTTTGAAATCCTTTTGTAGATTTTCAGTCAAGTATTTGACATGTAAACTGCTTAGGTAGATTTCATTCCACTTTTGCTTCTTTAGCATTCTGTGCACTGCAGATGTTATGCTCATCTGTATTTGCTACATGTTTGTGTTTCACACATCATAATATTTTGGTTCTTTCTGGCCTAATGGGTTCAATTGCAGTATCTTACTAGTTTTTGTCTCCGATATTTCTCAAATTCTGAGCTTGATACAATGTTTAATTCCATGGTTCTCCACGTTGAATTTAGATGTGTTTATCCATCCATATCTCTTTAATATTGTAAGAATTTATGGTCTGAGATTTAGAAACCAATCCAACAGTAGTATTTGGATTAAAACTAGCCCATTGACAGATCTGGTGACCTAATAAAATTGATGGATAATTTATTGTTGTAATGCAACATCACTGAAAAATGTTTTAGTAAATAGCTAAATGCTTACAAATAGTTTTCTCTTTTGATGACCATCTTCGTGATAGTTTGTGCAAAGGTAATCTCTCTCATGTTGGATTGGTACGCAATGTCAGCTTTGCAATGCAGAATCATGGTGTTTCTATCTTGATTTGATTATATATTCTGGGTGCAAATGAACCCTTGTGAAATGTTGTAGATTACATCCCATATTTTCATAATGAATCTGTGTCATTCCATATGTATTAGATATGCATATTTGGTGCAGGCCTCAGTCTCATTAGTGAGGGAAATACTACCCTATATGATGTCAAAGTGCAGTATGTGAGGGAAACTGTATAGATTATAGATTCTTTGGCTCTTGTTAGACATGAAATATCTATTCAGTTTACTGTAAATAATGTTAACACTCGTCTATGCTGCTATCCTACAAAATGCTCTATCATGATGATTGTATGCAAAGAATTCCTCCGATATGATTTGATAGGATACTGATCCGATGTTAAATCACCTTGAACTATTTTTCAAATGCAATATTATGATATGTTGTCGATGAGTATATGCTGAGAGATGATTGACAAGAAGACACACAGAAAATCATTGCAAATAGTTGTCCATCCAAATCAAACCACAATCAAACATACTTGGTCTGCAGAATCATTTTCTGACTGAAAACTATCGGGTGCACAACACAGGTCCTCAGGACATTGTCAGAAAACATAGTTTGCCAATATAACAGCCTAATTATCTTGTACGGAAATACTGCCTAATTATCTCAGACAGGTCAATGATGGGTTTATTAGCAGACCTTGACTCTGTTTAGTAGTGTAGAAACATTGTTGTTATGGAGGTTCTGCTAATAAACTCCATTCGATCCGTACGAGTCATTTGCAATAATGCCAACCAATATGTCCACCTGTTTCAACAGACATTTTATTAATTGTAGGACTGACTATTCAACTGATGGGATTGAAAGACCCATACTCCCTCCCACAAGTACTCTTCAAAATTACAGTGTCGCCATCTTTAGTGAAAGTCAGGTGGACTAAAGCTGCATATGACTCATTACCCCTGTCCTATGTCAGCATCTACAACTGCCATGCCAGAGAAAGGTATCTAGGCTACAAATTCTAAATATGCCTGAGAGCAGTAGGTGCAATAGTAGTGGTTGATATTAGAGAAGGGAAAGTCAAATACCAATCTATTAGTCAAGCCTGGCAGAGACTACCTTGTGGTTCAGAGGTGTACCGGAAGGAATTCTATGCATTTTGAATGACCTGTTTATTTGTTGATGGACATGATACCTGGTGCAAGTGATATCTGATGTTCTTGGTGGTCTCCAGTTGGGTTATACTTATAACATTGTTCAATCATGATTAGGTTATAGGGTATATAGATAAAGGTACAATCATATTTATGTGTATGTGTGTCTGGGGGCATGTGTATTCGTGTATGCACATAAATAAATAGTAATACACTAATACATACTCATGCACCTGAGGAAAAACTAACAAGCCTATTAATCAAGACTGACATTGGCTACCCTTGAAGTCAGAGGTGTACTGAAAGGCACTGTTTGCATGTTGAATGTCCTGCCTATATCGTGCAAATAAGGGGTTAAAGTTAATGGTGGAAAACGCAATCAACTTTTCATAGACCCTAGCACGAAAGGGGAAATTTTGGGCAGGCCATCAAATTTAATTTCCGGGGCAAATTATAGCTGATAGCCGTGGAGGTCTCAAACTGTCATAATATAATCATTTCACGAGTTATATATGAATAAAAAAATGACAACTATATATCCCCACCATCTGCATTCGGAATGAATTTGACTGGTTGGGCCATACTACATATGAACAGTGCCAAAAGGGGTACATTTGCTAATTCAACTTATACATGAAATGTCATCGATTGAAGTTCACTTGATAAGTGACGTGTTTCTTAAAGATTGATGAACAGGGGCGAGGACCCAATCACTCATGTTACTTCATAACTTTGAAAGTTCAACAGTAAGTTGGTTTTTATAATTTTTTTTAGTTGGTCTCCAAAATAAGAGTGGCATAAACCATGTTGTGTATTATTGAATATCTTATATACAAAAAAAATCAAATTTTCATACTCCAGGATATCAGTAGAGAAAGATTTATGAAATTTGATTGTATAATATTTTTAACATGACATTTCGGACCATGTTCTAGGAAGCAGCTATTTAGCCTCGTGAATGCACTGGAGGCATGGATGGGCTCATACATCATGCATGCAGCTGTCCAATCCGCAGTTAACTTAGTGTTGAGCAGCAGCATCATGCATTCAGCTGCCTGATCAGCAGTTAATCCATCATTAGGATTAATTAGAGTCATTGGATTGTATAACATTTTTTAACTAGGATGAGTTAGAGCCATTGGATTTTGACTGTAACATTTTTTAACATCAACATTTCAGATCAGTCTCAATGATCTAGGCTCTAACTCATTTTGATAATAGATCATAGAATACGATCCAAAATATGGGCGCTAAAAAATATTCTACAATCAGAATCCACAATTTTTTTTATATTAATACCTTATGTCCATTATATGATTAATTGTCTTTAGTATGAATATTCACCATTCAAATTAAGATAAAACAATTATTGAACACCAAGCAACAATCAAATCCTCTCCCCTCTGCCCTAAAGAAATAGGATACCATCATAAAGAAACATCTCCATCAAAAAGTGACATTGATGAGCTAAAAAGTAACACTATCATATCATATATGATCTTGAAGAAACATATGGTAAACGAGACCATGAATATTTATGGTTGCTGCTTGTAAGTGCTTATAAAGTGAGTTTTGTCCCTCTCCTTTTAGAAGAAAAGGAAAAAAAGGAAATGACAATATTGATTATATAAAAGGACAAGTCGTGGGCAGCACTGTTTGAACTTACTTGAATGATGAATATAATCGTGGAAATATCGAAGATAAATAATAGAGACAAAGCACATAATGGTGGGGCAGCAAAAAAACTAAAAACTTGCAAATCCAAGTCTTCTTCAACCAACTATTTTAGTTCTCAAGCATTCTCAAACAGCTTTGTTTTTTTTCTTACAAGTTATTTAGGTTGGGTTTAAGGATTTAGTTGAGGTTGAGAATACAATAGTGGTCTATTTTAATTTTATTAGTTGATATGACAATGTACATGTGATATTGGCACTAAAAACTTATATTACTGAGTAGTTAGAGATATTGACAATTTAAATCTTGTGTTTCATCATTATTATGATCCATCAAACTTTGTGATTGACGTGTTTTTTGTTGAGTAGTTACAGCCGTTGACAATTTAAATCTTGTGTTTCATCATCATTATGATCCATCAAATTTTGTGATTGACGTGGTTTTTGTTGGGTTGTCATCATAAACTCAAAAAAAGGTTAGACCAATAGTTGTATGTTAGGAACCAATAATGATGCATTAAGTAATGTTTTGTTATTGTGTCGATATGACATCATTTGATTTTTTGTTTTTTAATCTAATGGGAATATTTTATTCAATTATTAGTATTGAGCATTCAACTACTGGATCCTCTCACAACTCATAGTATTTTACTATTCAAATGATTGAACTTTAAATTTACAATTATTATCACAAGTTGTTGGTACCCACTCAACTATTGGGCCCTCTCCACTTTCTATGATAAACTATCCATTTTTTATAAATAAATAATATGTTGTAGTTAATATATTAATTTTTACGAGATATAATTTTTTTTCATGAAATTGCTTGAAAACTCTTTTGGATAAAATTGTGAAATGTTCTCTGTATGAACATTTTGGATTATACTTAATGATGTTTTATTAGGAAGAGGATAAAATTGACCACACTCAATGATCCATCTTATGGATTTTAGTCACTCTACAAACAATTTAAATGTTGGTCACAATATGTTGGGTGTTTTAACTTTTCTAATAACATATGAATTTGATTTTATGTTGGTAGAAATACAATAAATAATGTTTCTATTTATAGTGATTGTTTTTTCGATTTTCCATGGTGACTAGAAACATAGCCCCACAAAAATTGAGCTTTAGCTTATTTTTGAGCCTGTTATAAGGTTGATTTTTTATTAAAAAAGTAGGGAAAGGGCCTTGATCCCATAGGTTTAAACACAACATAAGAAAAAATGAAGAAACAACAAGAGGTTATGTAGGTATGAACAAACAGCTAAAGGGCACATAGGCCCAAGAAAACAACAATACTAAGGAAATGAACTAGAGAGAAACCAAAAAAAAACTACAACAACTAGGCTAGCAGATCAAAATCCAGTCTTCAAGGATGGCATCCAAGGACATTACCTAGTCCTCCATATCCTTTTTCTCTTATTATCGTCTTTCACTTTTTGCTCCCTATCACCTTTAGCCCTTTTTTCTTTTGTTTGATGACTTTGTAGTGGCTAAAAATGGTCCCCATAACAACTTTGTTCATAATACTATTAGTAAGCATTATGATTTTGGAAATGGAATTTTCCAAACATGTAATCTTATCATTGATGTTATTAGAAACAAGCTTCTTCTCCAAATCCTCCACCTTAGGTTGGTGGCCCTTAATGTCAACATTGTCTTTATTTTTAGTGACTTGGGCCATGATGGCCGTAAGACCTTTATCCTTATTTTTATCTGATATTTCTAAAATCTCAGGGGAGGGAGGAGTCGAAAAGTTTGTTTCCATCACCTCCATATCCACAACTTCATTCTGCTCATTTTCCTTGTCCAACTCTTCTTTCTTGTTCCTCAATTTCTTCATCATTTTGCATATCCTCCCCATACTCGTTTTTTGAGTCTTACTCCTTCCAACCATCCTCGGTTTGAGGAAGAAAATCCTTGTCAACATTCTCTTCTTAAAACTCCTCCAAAATGCTTTTTCCTTTAGTTCTTTTAGGGTTCTTAGTGCATAGGGCTTTATCCAATCTGGCAGACTTGTAACCACCCAACCCTTTAGTGTTATATAGTGTAGTCCCCACATTATCTTCATTTTTCCCATCAACATCAAAGATGTCAATAGCCTCACTCTCATTAGGGAAGGGAATGGAGACTTTAGCTTTGTTATTATTTTATCCTATTTTTCCTCATCCACACCTGAGACCCACAATCTTCCTTTTCTTAGTAGGATAAATTGCCAATAACTCATTTTGTGTGTGGGGGTGGGGGGGGGTGTTAATCTCCACTGGTGCCTTTCCCTTTTTCCCTACATCCACCTTTCCCACAAAGCTAGGGATATGGTTATTCTTAATCAAAGAAACAAAAGGGGTCTTAGAGGCTTTATCATCCTTAAGTTTAATTTTAATGCTTCTCTTTGCCTTGGGTTTGATGGAGGGGTTCATGGTAAAGAAATACTTATAGAGGGCCATAATAAGGCCTTGACATAGGGGGTAGGCACCTTTAAGAATAGAAGTGTAATGCCCAATCTATTATGAGCTAATAATTCATAATTAAATAACTAAATTTAAGAAGAAATTAATTAAATAAATAAAGATAAACATCTACTCTTAATTAAGAATTTTCTAAATGATATGGATATAAAAGAATAATGTTGAAAAAACTTGTTTGTAACAACTGAACAAATAATTTTTATTTCCAAGTAAGATTCTTTCATTACTATTCAATATTAAAATTTGCAGCCCATCATTGTCACATAAAAATTAGTGCAGTATCTACGCAAACATTTCTCAAATTAATACATGAAATATAATGAATAATATTCGTTAGAATCTAGAATTTACTAAGATTCAACAAAGACTCTTTTCAATCCACAATTCTAAATGTATTAACAATTCAATAAGGATCTCATATATCAAATCTTCTTCAACAAACCCATATGACACTTTAGAAACCTGCAAACACTGAGTAGAGCAGCCTAGTCTTACTCACCTCCTAGCCATAGAACTAATTGTATACACCTAAAAACAATCATCATATTCAATTAATTAAATACAAGCTATTTGATTAATGTTTCGACTACATATAAATAAAGTCTCACTTTATTTATATTGTTCACTCTTCTATTAATTCTCCAAAATCATATTCTTTTAAATAATTAAATAAACAAACCATCCTAAATGTGTTTATTTAATTAATCTTCCTTAATCCTGATTAAGAATTAGAGCACATGTCTGCTACATTTTCTTGTGCCACCTCATAAATGTCACATGAAAATAAATATGCCTAATTATTAATTAGAATTATCCTCACACACTTCCACCAATTGGAAAAGGCACATGGCTTTATTCTCTCACACTTCCAACAAACTTGGAGCACATGGGTCTTTGTTTCACACACTTGGGTATCCCATCCAAATGGCATGTTGTCCTTGGTCAAGGGGACAACATCCTGATTCCTTCCATCTCCACCTTCTATTCTTTCTCCTTTGAATCTAGACCGTTGATAGGTGCCACCTAACAAAATGCTTGAGAAACCCTATAAATACACCCCCTTTACTTTGCATTTATCATCCACATTTGAAGTAAAGTTCTATGCAGGTTTTTCTTAGGAGCTTGGAGCATTCTTGGAGTCTTATAACTAGATTTTATATCATGTTTTATGTTGCATTCTCATCCTAGATTAACATATTACATCATAGTTTCATTTTATCATCCCCATTACATCATAGTTGCATTTGAGCATATGCATAATCATGAATAGTTCATTTTAGTTTCATATCATCTCACTCATCTCCACTTGTTCATTTATCATCAACATCATCCTTTGTTTATCATCATATCCATTATCCTTTCCATCGTTTTGTTTCATTTAGAAGCATACCACTAATCCTTCCCACACACATTTGCACATAGAAATCATCTTAGCTTGCATATTAAGCATCAAATCTCGTTTTCTAGGTTGTCATTTTAACAACCATTGTGCCCATAGAAATTTGAGGGCCAAATGGTTTAACAAATCCCTAGAAATAGAGGACAATGATACATATTTGAAAGGTTTGAATCTATTACAAATAGTGTAGTTTATTTGATCGAATCTTGAATGTGAACCGTTTCATTAAGGCTAGTGTTGACATTAAATTCATTCCACATTCAACACACACAAAATGGTGTCCACTGTGGGGCCTTTGCCTCAATTGTTTCTAACTTTTTTGTAAATTTCATGATCGCAGGTTCATATTGGAGACTCGAGAGCCTTTTGCACTTGTTTTGAGGCAATTCTGGGCTGTTTCTGGAGTTTTGGCACCTCTTGTCTCTGTTTTGGCACCTCTTGCAAACTATTCCAAGATTGGTTTGCCCTGTTTTGAGACCATTCTGGCTTGTTTTGAGAGTTTTGGTGCCTCTTGCAAATTGTTCCAAGACCATTTTCACCTATTCTGGAACCATTTTGTTCTGTTTTGAGAGTTTTGGCGCCTCTTGCAAACTATTCCAAGACTGTTTTCACCTATTTTGGGACCATTTTGGACTATCTTGAGAGTTTTGGCGCCTCTTGCACCTATTTTGGCGCCTCTTGCAAACTATTTCGAGACCATTTTCACCTATTCTGAGACCATTCTACACTATTTCTGGAGTTTTGGCACCTCTTGCATCTATTTTGGTGCCTCTTGCAAACTATTTCAGGGAGTTCTAGATTTTCTAACTCTATTTTCGAACTCTCTGTCTATGTTTTGGTGCCTCTTACCTCTGTTTTGGCGCCTCTTGTAGTTTTTCACCAAATCATAAAACTTACATTCTATGTTGTGCTTTGCAGGTTTCCTAGATTCGTTGTGAAAGACTCAAAAAATAAACTACTAACATATTACAAGGGCTAGATGTTATTTGCTTGTTTCCTTTTGGTTAAGATAAGAACGTAGCTTAATTAAAAGGTTAACTAACATCATGTTTCCTTTTGGTTAAGTTAGGAACATAGCTTAATTAACGAGTTAATGAACACCATGTCTTTTGTATGTGATAGATGGTAGGAATATACTCTCCCCTTAATTGGGTGATCAAAAAGCCAGACCCGTTCTTGTTTATGTGCGAGTGTAAGTGGAGCATATACGTGTGTTCTCATCTTTATTCATGCGAAATAAAGATTAATAGAACTACGGGTATGCTTGCTTGCTTTTGTTTATCCTAGAGGGCCTGCCTTGTGGGAAAAAGTACTCACCCAAGGGAACAAGCCAACCAGTAACACACTAAAGCCAAGCGGCTTCCAATCAAGATATAAATGTGGATACTGGAACAAAGGCCAGTATCACGAGGATGATTCCAACGAGATGGATCAAAAGGGACTCTCACTACATGGATTATCCCCCAGGAATGGAATGCCCACATTAAAACCCTTGTTGTAGTTTGGCCAAATCCTTTATCTATTCTTTGGTGCAACAATGGTCATTGCCAAGGCATCCACATTCTCACAGTTTTTAGTAGAGATGATCAGTTCACCAAGGGAGTTTCATGGGGACTGGAAGCTTGGTTGGCTTGAGAAGAGAGTGCAACCAAGCTTCTAAATTCATCTACTAAAGATAGTGCGGTTGGGGTAAAACCTGTGTGGAATCTAAAAGAATACAGTCTTACACAACCTTAGGAGTGTATATTTTTCTTGACGTGTCTTCAAAACAAACCTCGAACAAAACACCATAAAAATGTTACATTTTGAGAGTGAAAACCTTGATTTAGAACTACATCCATTGAGGGAAACAAGTCCATAATTGAAAAATTTGGGAAAATAAGCCTTGGGGGGGGGGGGGTAATTAAGCTATTTTAGAGTCATTTTGGGTAGTTTTTAGAGTTGTGGTGCCTCTTGTCTCTATTTTGGGCGCCTATTGCAGACCTTGAAACAATAACTTAGGTTCATCCATCTTTGGAAAATAAGTCCTTTTAGCAGTGTTCACCCTTTCCTTAAGAAAAATAGAGTTGAAATATGGGGTTTACATGATGATTTCACGAAAGATCAAGATTAGGAAACCAAAGATCAAAACTCTTAGTCCAAAACAACATCAAAAACATGTGTCTATGCTCTACAACTTTAGAGGAAGGTTAACCTTTAATTTTTACAAGAAATATTGTAAGAACAATCTAGAGCTATACATGATGTATTATTGTCAGAATCCAAGACTTTTCTAACATTTTGAGTACCTTAATTACACATATTGAATCAAAAATCCTAGTCCAAGATCGTTCCTTAGATACCTTAGAAGTCTAAACGTGTCAAAACGAACCTATATAAGTGGAATTTTCCAACCTAAACCTAGATCTAAACATCACAAAGTACCAACATCATCAAATTTATCACACCTTTGATTATTAGGCCTAGTTTCATCATCAGGATTTATCATCCTCTCATCATGAAACAAAGCTACATAGTCAAAATTCAAATTAGTCTCATTAGAATTTGTCATTCTATGTGGCTTAGTTGTAACCCTTGGTACTTTTCCAAAACCTAGGTCAAAGTTGAGTCTAAACTATAACACTTGTATGCCCATTCAAACAAGGTCACAAAAATAAAAGCTCAAGGAAAAGGGACTTGAAAATCAAAACATTGAAGAGCCAAACATTGAAACTCCAATCATTGAAACTTTGAACATTGAAATCCCAACCATTGAAACTCTGATCATAGAGACTCAAAACACTGAAACTCAGAATAGTGAAACATGGGACACCATGGCAGAGGCGGAAGAAAATCCTTTTCATGGACTCGATAACACTGATGGGGAAGAAATAACCGAAGAAGACATCCAACATGTTGAACAAGATCCCAATTTCCACAAGTGTTTAGAAAATATTTTCGAACAAAATTGGGAAAAATACCTCCTTTTGTTGGCTAAACAAGGTGCTAAATTACCAGAAGACTTTGACGTGAATCAATTGAAAGCACCACCCAAAAAGCCTAAAAATGATCCTGAACAAGTAGTTGCCTTGACTCATCTAGTAAAGACTCTCCAACAACAAATGTTTGACATGCAAAAGAGAACTTCAAAATGATACTTGATCAAAGACATTTGTCCTTATCCATCCGATCAAAGCATTCACATGATACCATTTCCCAAACATTGTGAGTTTCCAAAGTATGACAAATACAATGGGAAACCCAATTTGATTGATCATGTAAGGGAATTTAGAACCATAAGTCTCAAATTTTCCTATGAGGAAACTTATTTGATCAGATTAGTCCCAAGAAGCCTAGGTGGACATTGTCTTGAATGGTTCTCCAAACTCACCCCACCAATTAGCAAATTTGAGGAGTTGGTTAACAAGTTCATCACCCAATATTCATACAACATCCAACATGACATCACCATGAAAGATCTTTCTAACCTAAAAAAAAAAGAAGGGTGAATCATTCCTTGTGTTTTTGAAAAAGTGGAGAATGTTATTTGCATGATACTCTTGTCCCATGCTAGAAAAGGAAAAGACAGCAATCTTTATTGACAACCTTAACGACAAGATGAGTTATAGATTGGAATTACAATGTCCACCAACCTTCAAAAAATAATGGGATTAAAATCGAGGATGCCCTAGTCAAAAGAGGATTCATCAAGATATACAGTGAAAACAACTCATCAAACCCCTCCAACAATTAGAATAATGGTGACAAACCCAAGTTTTGGCAACAAAATGAGAATGTTGGAAACAATGATGGTGTAGTTGAAATCCCTAATGTAAAACTTGTATTCAATTTGACTGCAGCTGTCACCAAAACTAATCAAAACAACAGTCTCCTCAAAAACCAAGGAAACAATCAAAGTGACAACCAAGGAAACAATCAAGGAAACAACCAAGGCAACAACCAAAATGCCAACCAAAGCATCAATCAAGGTAATGCTGGACCTAGGACACCATCGTATAAAGCATATTCAAATCAAATAAAGTTCACACCTTTTGGAAAATCACCAAAATCAACATTAAAATAAATTCTTGAAGCCAAGGTCATAACTTTACTAGAAGCAAGAAATTGGGAACCATAAGTTAAAACCCCATGGTGGAATGAGACCCACTTCTGTGAGTTTCACCAAAATAAGGGACATAAAACCAATGACTGCATGCAGTTGAAACACTTGATATAATATCTAATTGACAACAAGATAATATTTGTAGAAGGACCTCAAACAAACAATGATCTTGGGGCGTTCAAGAACCCCTTACCAAACTATGAGAAGGGAGAGTTCTCTTCATCAAACAACAAAGGAAAGAACATAAACTATGTCTATGACACCACCATTTTGCATATTAAGGTGGTTGATGATCCAACCCATGACAAATCAGATACTATTGTCAATGATAACCCAACAATCAATGACACCATTAGACAAGAACAAAACAACATTACAAATCATCACCTTAATGTCGACATTACCTCACATCAAATCAATATTATCAAAATCAGGGAACAACATGACAACACACCCATCAATGCAATCACACAAGGAGAAGCCAAGGTAACATTGAAAGGAGCTACCCCTTCCACATCCGAATTAATTTCTAACCCTGCAACTCAATATAACATAGTGGATTAGTTGCAAAGGATACCCGCACAAATATCCATATTAGAACTCCTCAATATTTCTCCTGCTCACAAGGAAATCTTGGAACAAGCCCTAGTTACTACCATGGTACCCAACAATCTAGAGGTTTGTCAATTCCAAACTATGGTAGGAAATTTGACCGCACCACACTGCTTATCCTTTTCTGAACATGATGATGTATCTATCAATCATCCCCACAACACTGCTCTACACATTGAGGTCTTAATTCACAAGCATCGTGTTAAATGTGTCCTAATAGATGGAGGAGCTAGCCTGACTATTTGTACTTTGAAACTTGTTTGTGCACTAGGCTATTCAAAAAATGGTATTGATCTGAGGAGGAAAATCACAATAAAAGCATATGATGACGAGGAGAGATCTTCACAAGGGCTAATAGTGCTACCTATTCAAGTGGGACTAGTTGTTAGAGATATAGTATGCCAGGTACTAGACAAAGAGCTAACCTACAACATACTCTTAGGAAGACCCTGGATTCATGACATGCAAGCAGTGCCATCCACATATCACTAGTGTTTGAAGTTCCCATTCAATGGTCAGGAAATCACTATTGCAGCTGATTCAAACAACCCCTAATATTGTAACACCCTTAAGACAACCCAAGATGTTTTTGCACCACACAATAGGGAAGCTCCAATTTAGGGTTTATCAAATGACGGGAAACAACTAAATGCCTTGTCCAAGTGGGTTGAGGAAAAGGACCAATCAAAGGACAAGGATATCGGTGATACCAATCTCTCAAGTAAAGAAATTACATCAAATCCTACTTCACAAAATCAAGAAAGTCAACTTGAATCCTTATCAAAAAAAATTTCCAAGATCCAATTGAAAGACAAAGGTATGGGGGAATATTCACTTAAGAAATCCTTATGCTTGTCACAACTATCATCTTCTCCAAATTCTTATGGACAACCATCAACATCAAGACAACAATCATCACAACCTACCACACTATTTGATGGAACCTTTGTAAGACCTAGCACATTAGTAGATGAGTTAGATGACAAAGAGGTTTTGAACTGGTTGTACAAAGAAGAAGAATCAACACAAGCATCCACTTCAAGTGCATGGACATAGTAGTATGTGAAAGGGAAGACAATCATGGAAAAGATGGGATATGAGGGAAAAGGTCCTATCGATAAAAGGAAATAAGGCATCATAGAAGCAATCCAACCTGTCACCATGCAAGCCAAAGATAAAACATGACTAGGGTATAGTGAAGCATCTAGAGAAGAAATCAAACAACAAGTTGTTGAAAGAATCCTACAACTACAAGCTAGTGACGCTCATGAGACTAATTCAAATGAGTATGAGTGGGATTTGTTATCTGAAGAGTCTTGTCATGATAAGGAAATTGATGTAGTCCAAAAGTATACATTGATACGTGAGGAGGGTCAAAGTTCAGGTCATAGACCACTTGAAATAAGATCACTACATATTGATGATTTTAGTGAAGACGATCAGACTCTGAGTGAAATGGATAATTCAAAGGAGAGTTACATTCTAGACATCGATTTCACTATTGGAAAGTCTGGAAACGTCACCATTGGGACTCTTACTGAATTTGACTTTAGTGAATCCAAGGACTCCTTACCCCTGGTATATCCTAAACTAATAGATTGAGAACAAACCAAGCCATTTGATATCCCTCTCTTTTCAAATGACGAAGCCATTGTCAACTTCCTCTGTCCCACCAATCTTGAAATAGATTCCACCATCGAACATCATAACAAAGCAAGGAATATATCTGATGGTGAAAACCATTCAATGGTAGTCTCATATCTAGAAAAGGTGAAAACAAAAAGTGTATCCAACAGTGAAAAAGTCTCTGAGGTACTGAAGGATGGAAGATTTGACACACTTCCCGAGCACTTTCAGGAACAATCTAAAATATTGGTTGAACCCACCTAGTCTATCAATATTGGCAATGAGGAAATAGTGAAGATTTTCCATCTAGCAGAATCCTTGATAGAACAAGAAAAACCTAACTTCATCATATTCTTCACAGAAAAGCAAATCAACTTTGCTTGGTCTTATGTCAACATGCCAGGGATTGATCCAAAACTCATCATGCATCACCTATCACTACCAACATGAATAAAACTGGTCAAAAAAAAGTTAAGGAAAATGCATCCTCACATCACCCTCTTGGTCAAAGCCAAATTGAAGAAATTGTTAGATGTAGGATTTATCAGACCTATTGACTATGCAGAGTGGATTTCTAATATCATACCTATTTCTAAACCAGACAAAAGCATCAGAATATGCACAAATTTTAAGGATCTCAATAAAGCTTGCCCCAAAGATGATTTTCCTTTGCCCAACATTGACATCATCGTGGACTTGACTGCTGGAAATGAAATTCTCTCACTCATGGATGGTTTTTTAGGATATAATCAAATCAAAATTGCTCCTGAAGATCAAGATAAAATTTCCTTTACATGTCCTTGGGGCACTTTTTGCTGGAATGTCATGCCGTTCGGGTTGAAGAATGTTGGAGCCACATATCAGAGAGCCATGACCACCATATTTCATGACATGATGCACACTTTTATGGAAGACTATGTAGATGATCTATTGGAAAAATCCTACACCAGAGAAGGACACCTAGAGATCTTAGATAATATTTTCACTAGATTGGAAAAGTTCAATGTGAGACTAAATCCTAAGAAGTGTGTATTTAGTGTAACATCAACTAAAATTTTGGGATATATTGTGTTGGCTAAAGGAATTCAAGTAGAACCTGAAAAGGTCAAAGCTATCATGGAGATTCCTCCTAAAAACATCAGCTAGCTCAAATCCTTGCAAGGAAGATTTAAATCTATCAAAAGATTTATTGCACAACTGGCAAATAAGACACTTCCTTTCAACCACTTGCTCCACAAGAATGTATCTTTCTAATGGGATGAAAAATGTGAAAGAGCCTTCAATCAATTGAAACAATATCTGATGAGTCCACCTGTCTTGGTACCACTAGTAGAAGGAAATCCACTTTTATTATACATAGCAAAAACTGAAATATCATTGGGGGCCTTGTTAGCCTAAGAGGATTCAACAAGAAAAGAAAGGGGAATAGATTACTGTGGATGCTAAAATCTGCAAAATGTGGTTAGAAATCTAACAATAAAATCTACAAATATCATTAGTATTTCAACAACAAATCAAGATATTCAACATCCTTATGAAATAATACATCATGTTCAAAATGCAAACAAATGACAAAAGATCTAAAGCAAAAGCATAAGAAAACATGATGCAAACTATCTCATAGTGGATTGGTGTCACATGTGCTAGTGACCCTTTCCCAATACTTGATTGATAAGCTTAAGATGAAAATGCTATGAAGATGGTGGAGTGATGATGAACAAGATCAAATCTCAAATGAAGAGAGTAACCTTGCATAAAATTGTGGAGGATTTGCTCAAAGATGAAGCTTGTATTTAAAGATTTTCAAAATGCTAAGTGTTGAAGAGAGACCAATGTGGGACAAAGATCAAGCTAATGAAAGAAGGACACTTGTCAAATGATGATAGGCCAATGGTTGTGCAAGATTTGGGAAGAGTGCCCATGAGAGGGAAAATTTGAATTCAAATTTGCAATGAATGTTGTGTTTGACCTTTGGAAGGGGACATGTAAGAGACATGTAAGGCCTCATAAATGCTTTGTTGGGTGTACATGTCCACTTGGGGGGAAATTCAAACTTGGAGAATATTCTCCCTTTATGCCAAGTTAAAAATAAAGATTTTGATAAATCAATTAAATGTAATTTCATGTGCAAGTGGCCAAATCTAGAGAATGCAAGTGGGTGAATATTTAATCAGGGTTAGATTAAATAGATGACGATTATGCTGATTTAATGCTGATTAGGTGATTTGACTTTTAAGACTTTGATAATTGATTTATTTAAATCAGAAATGATGGAAATGCATTATGATGGATGTTTGATTTATTTGATTAAAAAGGTTGATGATAATGTTTATTTGATAAATGACCTTAGGAAATGAGATTATTTAAATGAATGGATGAAGGTGATGAATGGATCTAATGCAACATCTAGTTCAGTTGATGAATGAACCTGATCAAATGCAGAATGTAAATTTTGCATGTCTACATTTTGCCCCTCTTTGAAGCAATGTACTTGTTGCGTTGGTTCAAAGAATAACTTGCCGCGATCGAAATTAAAAAAATTCATGATTTTTCAGATGCCCCAGTAGAAAGAAGTACATTGGTACATTGCCCCCTCGAGAGATCGAGCGAAAAGATTCGATTTGAGGGTCGATCTCACGATAAAGAGGTTTAAAATGGATGGTTATGGATGACGATGCAAATGAGATGATTTTAAGATGCTTAGAATAGCAAATCTATATTATCCTAAACAACTTAAATGATGATATGATATGAGATGGATGAGATGATGATGTGAAATGCTATGATTATGCAATGGATGATTTATGCAGATGCTTAGACTAACAGATCTATATTATGATGATGATTATGCAATGCATGTGAAATGATCGATGTTTCCTATGATGTATGATATGAATGATATGTGGTATGCTGACGGTTTGTAGATGCAGGATGGATGCATGATGGATGCATGACGGATGCATGATGTTAGCGTGGAAATCAGATATGACAAGAGGATCCAACAAGTCCATGATTGGTCAAGACTTTATTAGAATGATGATGATAGATGATGATGATGATGATGATGATGATGATGATGATGATTTGCTTATCAAGGATTGGGATTTTCAAAGGGTCACTTACTTTATGTTTGATAACACGCTAAGTACGATGCATCAAGGTATGAAGGACCGGGATGGCGTTGTACTTAGTGTGATGGACTTTGACTCAACATGGATAGGAGTATTCTTGTTCACACTTGACATACGAAAACCTTGCTAGGACGTACCTAACAAAGCAAGTATTCGCCAAGTTATATTACAAGAGCGTCCAACAAGCACAGCAGACAAAAGATAATGATCGTTGCCCCATTCCTATCTCTCTAAATCCTTCGTCGGATATCATCGAGAGGTCCTTGAATGAGCCAATAAGATAAATCAAAAGAAAGATCAAGTACACAAACAAGCCAATGTTCTTCATACTTGTAGCCAAAGGATTTGTTTTGATAGGATAAGAATCCAAGGTGATATCCATAAATGATGCCCATTGTCGGAACGATATATCCTAGGACATGCATTGTACAGGATGATGATGGTTTGATAAGTTGATTGATAGGTTGTTGATATAAGGTTGACTGACATGTCTGAAAATGATCAAGAGTTTGATTTTGTGTTTTAAAGGTCTGTTGTTTCGATTTAGATTTTACGATTGAAGTTTGCTTTTGCTGACTGCTATGATTGTTTCTATTTGCGTTGCCAAAGGATGAAGGTGATGATTAGTTTATTATGGATGATTGATTATTTCGAGTGCAAGCGAGATGAAACAGATGGATTTTTTCAAATATTTGGATGTTTTTGACATTTTTGAAATGTTTTGAGGCTGTTTTTTGGATTTTTGATGTTTTTCGAATGTTTTTGGATTTTGATGCTTTTCGAATGTTTTTGGATTTTGATGCTTTTCGAATGTTTTTGGATTTTGATGCTTCGGGGGCTGATCAAAGATTAGCCTTGCCTACGTTTAAGCTCAGAGATGACGTAGTTCAGATTTCAATGTTTTTGATGTTTTCTATTTTCAACTTGTTTTTGGATTTTGATATGATTTGGATGTTTTTGGATTTTTTGATGTTTTGATGTTTTTGGATTTTTTCGCACGATTTTGACGATTAGGATATGGTCATGTGTGATGGTATCAGTGCTCTGTTTATGATTTTTGTTGAAGACCAAGCTAAGTTTGAATGATCGAGTCGATGGATTGATGATGATGATAACATTGTTGAGGATACACAACAATGCAAGGATTGGATTGATCAAGATTGATGAGGATAACATTGTTGAGGATGCACAACAATGCAAGGATGGATGGATTGATCGAGATTGATGAGGATAACATTGTTAAGGATGCATAACAATGCAAGGATGGATGGATTGATCGAGATTGATGAGGATAACATTGTTAAGGATGCATAACAATGCAAGGATAGTGTTAAGAAACACAATGATCAGGAAGGATATCCCAAGATTATGGATTGATTGGATTCGATTGATCAGGATTGATGAAGCTTGGTTTAGAACAAAAGATGTTCGAATGATTTGATGTGACGTTTGACGTGCAGCTTAGGTGCGACTGATATCGATTGATGTTCGATGAAAGATGAAGATTGATAAGGAATGTCTTCTCATCAAAATGTGCCATGGGCTAGTGATTTGGATTTTCGCTCACAAGTGGTTTGACCAATTTTATTTCATGTTTTCCAATGTTTGGATTGCCAAATGAGTTGGAGGATATAGATCAAGATTTATTCCCAAAGCGAGATGTAAATACCTACCCCCAGTGTCTAGCAATGTATGGAGTGTCATGGGTGGATTCTTGGATAGGTGTATGGATGGAGGGATATGGATAGTATGCAAAGGATGCCAAGGATTATCTTGCGATAAGATAAGGTGTTTGGATAACGAATACCCATTTGGATAATGCTTCATAGCTCAAATAATGCTGCATAGGATAGGATCGATGAAAATGACCCATGTCAAGATGTTTTGCCATAAGCAAGAGTAAAGTGTGCCCCAAACTTTGTCAAGATCAAGATAACTTGCATGATGGACGTAGATGGATAAAGATGGATTGGATAAATGGCTTATGGATGAATGGATTTATTATGGATAAGATGGATGGAATGCTCGATTTATTATGGATGGGATGAGATGCTTTCACCTGAAGTGGCGCACATAGATGCTCAATTCTACACATGACGCCTGTTTGCTAGGTTTTCATCATGGTCTTGCCCAAAGCGCCGCCCATGCGGTTTTCACTAGAGGACGATTTTTATCTTTACTGTTTTCAATCCTTTTTCTAATTTTTTTGGATTTTTTGCTTTTTTGCTTTTTTTGATTTTTTTGAAAGATTTTAAGCTCATGCTAAATCACAAGGTGTTGCTGATGTAGATGCCCCTATCATAATGTGCCATTGATATCCTGCCTGAAGAAGCTGCTTTGCTAAGATACGTGCACTTGAATGCAACTTTTGGGATTCTTGATCTGCTTCGTTGATACTGGAGTTAACTCTGTCTCTGTGCGTACATCGCGATAAAGTGCCTTCTAAATCCTTATGATGAAGGGTCATTGCCAATACACGGTCAATGTAAGAATTGGATATTATGCATGGAAGCGTGGATGGAGTGTGTTTAGGGATAAGAGATGGATTGGTTGACAATTTGGAACCTTTGACTCTCCAAACTTGGGAAGATGAGCAATGATGGGTGGATACGGAAGTGTGCGTGGAATTAGGACCAATTGCTTGATATACCTTGTACGTTGCTTGAAAAGCCTGCTTTTGCTTTTGCGAACATCATTGATGGATACTTTTCCCTCTTTTATTTTGCCCCATAGTTTCTTTGACTGATGGAGTTTGATAGGGATAATCTTTCTTTGTATTCTTCGGTATCCATTTGTATTTGATTTGTCCATTATGCTTCTCAACTTCTTTTGATTTGATAACATTCTTCGTACTTTGATTCAGATATTTCCTTTGACGTTGGTCCCAATTCATGGATGGGGTGATGGGTGGATGACGATTCATGATGTGACTGGTTGTAGTATTGATACTAGTTTCATCATAAGGATTCTTCGTGCTCTCTATGTTGACGTTTGCTTGAGACGAAGTTGCCCCTAGTATGGTGGAAGTAGTACCTTCATGCTTTGATTTCTCCTGTTCCAAGAGCTCTTGTTTAAAATGCATATTCTGATAAATGACCATCGTAGGTGACATTTCAATTTGTTGCTCTGCTAACTCTGGATGTTCTATCTGACTTGTTTCCTTAAGCAGATAATGATAGATATCTTTATTCATGATGTCCTCAATATGAGTTTGGGACATATTTGATCCTAATGTTGACAACTCCGTTTGATTGTAGGAGTTAAGAATTTGCTCTTTTTGTGTAACAAAATCTTGTTCTAGATGAAGATCATCTACGTGTCCATCTGTAGAAAGCATCTCATGGGTAGATGGAGGAGTATGTGCTACATGGATATGATCATCGTGCATAGATAGGAGAGTGTCCATTAAACTATTGTAGTATCTTGAAGATACAAATTCTTGATCTTGAATGTTTTTGGAATTGCTTTCGGCATGCTTTGGATCAAGTTCTTAACATGGGTTAGTTTCAAAGGATGGACTGCTTACAAATGGTTCTTGGATACTTTCATCATGCCTGGGAAGTGGCTTAATATCTTCATGATCTTTGAGTGGACTTGGATTAGTTGTCGAGTTGAAGATTCCTTCAATATCGGCAATCATGAGGTCGAAGGATGTCAATATGTCTTGGAAAGGGCCATTGCTATACTTTGGTGAAAGACATTGATCATACTTTAGAATAAATTCTTGAGATATGCCCTCTACCTCATTAGGTGATGTAGATACATTTTCAACATGATCACTGGTCGATGCCTCGTTGGATGAAGCGAAAATATCTTTATTGATGGATAAATCTTGAACATTGTTTTCAACAATTGCAGTAGAGAGATTTCTAAGGTCTTCAACCATAGGGTCAAATGATGTTGTCATTTGTGGAATTAGATCATTGTTGGGTATTTTTGGTGGATTTTGATCATGATTGGGAAGTGACTCTTGACATATGTTCATTTGATCATTGGATGGAATAGACACAACTTCAAGGTATTCAATGATGGAGTGATCTTGATCTTTGTTCTCAACAGTTGTTATCTTTTGTGTTTGTGCTCATGTTGGTTGGGTAGCTTGAGAGGTTTGGGAAACTTGAGAGGATTGTTGCACTTGTTGAGCTTGTGTTGCTTGTTGCATGGCTAGATATTGTTGGTATCCTTTTTGAAAAGCAGCTTGTAATGTCACGTTGTATTGGATTGATGTGGTGGAAATTGGTGGTGGTGGGGGTGGTGGTGGATTCGAAATCATGTTGGATGTAGTGACAAGTGTTTGAGATACGCTTGGAGCGATCATGGTAGTGATGGGTTGAGATGTGATGGGTGTGATAGTGGTGTTTGGAATGATTGAAGGGATAGTGATGGTTGGAATAACCGAGGTGATAGGTCCTTGGGAGACCGTATTTTGATTGGTTGGGATCATCATTGTTGCTTGATTGGATACCATCTGTTGGTGCGATGTCGATGGTATATTCGAAGGATTTGACGTGATGGTTTGATTGATGTTAGTTGGATTGAATTGGGTGGCATGATTGGTGTTAGGTAAAGGGGGAATCCCTAAACCAAGGAATGATGTAGGTAATGGTGGTGGAGATTTCCCTTGGCGCAATGCCTCAACTATTTCCACAATTTGATCTCGCCAAATTTTTTCTTGATTTTGATCTTGACTCACTTGAGATAGTTGATTTGGCTTGTGTTCAAGTAGTTTTGGCATGCATGTTTGCAGTTTTTGAATGGGATTATGGGAAAATTGACTTTGGATAATGTTCTGATTTGGGATGATGTTTAGATTTGGCATGATAGGATGAACATTGTTGGTATTGGGAATCATTTTTCCAAAGTTTTTCGAGTTAGGATTCATGTTTCGAAAAACTTGCACTTGGTACATCCACATTTGGTTTGTAGGGATTTGGTGGAATGACGTTGTTCATTTCAAGGCTCATGCATTGATTATTCAATTGGTGGATTTGTAGGTTTGGACTTAGATCTATCATTGGGAAATGTGTTCCAAACTTTGACTTGGGCATACTCACACTTGTTGTACCATTGACATTTGTCGAAGGCAATGATCCTATGCATGGACTTTGATAATTGATAGGAAATGCAAGGCTTTGAGGATTCAATTGATTTAGATTACTCAAGATGTATGGATCAAGTGTATATTCCATGTTCCTCTTGTGTTTTGACCTTGTTGCAAAAGTGACCTCTAAGGTTCTTAGGACCTATGATGAGATGGAGGATGAAAGATGAATGATATGAGTGTTGAACATTTAGGGACCTTGTATCAATGCTAGACTTAGGGATTTTGATTTTTGATGTGGATGATGAACTTGTAAACCCTAAGATGTTGGATGTGATCTTTAGGATGAACTTGTTAAAAGGATTGCTAATTTAATTAAATGTATGAGAAAGGGTTCATTCCCATACACCTAACTAAACAAGGTGAATTTAATGATGATTTAAGGATGTACCCAAGTCTAGAATGATGTTTTTAAAAGCTCTAAAGTTGTTTGGATGGATGAATTTTGATAAATGTTTGGATGGATGAAGTGTTTGATTTTGATCCTTAGAGACTTAGAGAGACTTTGTTTACTAGGCCAAGGTATTGAAGAACACACTTTTCTCTAAGAGCAATCAAAAGACCAATATGACCAAAAGATATTAAGCACATGTGTGGGGTCCAATTTGTTATGTTTGCTTAATGAGTACTTTTTACCAAAAACACTTTTTGATTAAATTTTCAAACTAAGATGTCCAATGTCTTAATTTCTTTAAACCCCACAAGATATTTTATGTGGAAATTCAATGAACTTAAGGCAAGGGTTTTCCTATTGTTTACTCAAGAAGACAAATTGAGGTATAATCCAATGCTTAGGAACCTCTACGAACGTGAATCCATAGGGAAAGCAATAACATATGGATTGAGTCAATGATATTTGTCTTCAAGAGGGTTTAAAATTTTGAGAATCATGTTGAATGTTTGTTTGGTAAAATGTTTTCGAATACAACACTGTGTTTTCAAACTAAGAACAAGTACAAGCCCTATGGATGTGTAAGACAATATTTGTTGGATTCCCACTTGGACAAGTCCAGCTACGCTTATCTCTAGTGGATGGTTAGATGCTTGACCCCACTGGCTCCCCTCCACGGCTCATTAACGTCAATCGGGGCAGCCAAGCATCAACACCCATGAAACTCCCATGGCATGCTTTCCATCTCTACTAGAAGATCGTAAGAGTGTGGCCTAATCCACCGCTCTGCACCAACAAATAGATTAAGGATTTTGGAAAAAATTCTAGCACATGGTTCTAGTAAGGATCTCTTCCTACTGCGGAGATTGACCCATACTAAGAGTCCCTTCTCGATCCATCCTATCGAGCTAATCCATTTGATTATGGCGCTGAACTAAAACCCACATTTATATCCCAATGGAAATACCTTTGGCTTTGTGAGTGTTACCTGAGCTCAAGTGAGTACTATTTCCCCAGCCAAGCATGGCCCTCTTAAGATAAACAAAGCAAGCAAAGACACAATTCGTAACTCGATCAATCTTTGATGGCACAAAGAAAGAGAATGTACGTGAAAGTGCCCCTACTCACACTCGCACAAGATGTTCAATTTTTAAGCCCAAATCGAAGTGTTTCAAAGAAATGAAATGTATTTTGAGTGTTTCTCTTGCACCCTAGATCACACGAAGCACAAGGGGAGAGGATACGCATTCAAAATGCACCCAAGACAAAATCACAATTCAAGCACTTGTTCATTTTATATCCTTCAAAGCAATTGTGAGTTCGTTTTAAGCACCAAATGAAATATGAAGATTGTTTGTCCAATTTTTAACCCAAAATGAACTCTAGTAAGTATCTAAGCTTGAATTTTAGCCTTTTGCAAATGGAGAAAATCAAATTGTTCTTTTTTTAGGCCCAAATGAAAATTAGTGTTCTAAAGCGAAAATATTAACAACTTCGTGAAGTAGTGTTGATCAACACTTAAAGTGTTTAAAAACAAATTGTGTTTTCAAGAAAAAATTTCCCCTCCTTTCGTTTTCGTTTGCTAGCCTCCTCCTTGTTGACTTTTCGCTTTTCTTGTACCTTGTTCACTTGCCTTTGTTCGCTTTTGGTACCTTTTCGCCTTCGCTTTCGCTTGATTCCGATGTTTGACTTTGATATCAACCTATGAATAAAATCTGATATTTATGTCAAGGAATCAATGAAAGCACATATCTTTTAAAGAAAATAAATTATAGCACTAGAAATCAGATTTTGAGAAAGCTTGTTAGAAAATTGATTTAAAGTTTTAATGCCAATCATCATAAACAAGTTGTTATGAATAAGTGGTCCAATTTTTGTAGTCCAAAGGTGTATTTGATGATCTTGCAAGAATTTTATGGAATGGATGAAAAATGAACCCTGCAAAATGTGTTAGTCCTTTGAAGTTTTGGAATGTCACGTATAAAGTGTTATATAAAGAAATTGACAGCCATGTTAAAACAGAGAATCATATAAACACAACATCATATATATGGAAAATAAATGAAATTTAGATGTCAAATGGTACTATGGCTTGCAATAACATTCTCTATGCTATCTCCACTTCTTTCTTTGACTTAGAGTCCAACACATTTAAAGGCGGGCAAAGACTTTTAGTGATTTTGGACACCGAATCATA